>OX243964.1:0-1222500 GCA_945859745.1 Synanthedon formicaeformis
TAAACGACTTCAAAATTTGTGAATTTCGAGCGAAATCGGTCACCAACCAACCTAACCTAACCTAACCTAACCTAACCTAACCTAACCTAACCTTTTTTTTTTTTTTTTTTTTTTTTTTTTTTTTTTTTTTTTTTTTTTTTTTTTTTTTTTTTTTTTTTTTTTTTTTTTTTTTTTTTTTTTTTTGGTACCGCGGGGGAAATGACAATTACGCATACCGCACCGTTATGGGGGAAAACGGTGCGGTTATGTGGGACTCCCCCAGGGAAGGTGGCCCTGGGTATACCCACTAAAACCCCCGCGGTGGCAGTCCTCAGCGAGGTGTGAGGACCCCGGGCTCGCATCAGCGCACCGGGGCCCTCCACATCCGCTATGCCTCCCTCGAAAGTCGGGGAGGCTCCTCCCGGGGGAAGCAACGTGCCTCCCCCCGGGTTTGTGTTGGGGGATTCCGCGAGGAATCCCCCACACCTGGCCGCACCCCCCCGCCACATAGGGGTGTTGGCCATTCCCGGGCCGCGTCTGACGGCGCATCGTCCCCGATGATCGCCGTCCGCGGCCCGTGTTGGCGGCGACAGAGTTACCTGGCGATGGCAGCTCTGCGCCGCCTCCTCCGAGCGGGATCGGCCCTCTCCCGATCCCGCTCGGCGGCCTCCTTCTGGAGCATTACATGCTCGCAGAAGGAGACCACAGCCCTCCAATTGTCGGCGTCCGCCAGCATTGCCGAAACCAATGCTGGCGGGGACAGATTCCGCCCGATCTTATCTACCAGGACTCTACGCTCGTCCGCCCAGGCAGGGCAGACCTCCAACGTATGTTGGGCGGAGTCCTGGTCGGAGGCGCAGTGATGGCATTGAGCCGTCCTTTCTCGTCCGATTCGACTCAGATACTCACCGAAGCACCCGTGCCCGGTGAGTATCTGAGTCAATCTGTAAGTAACGCAGACTCCCTTCTTTCGAAGCCAAGCTTCGAGGTTCGGCAAAACGGCACCGACGGCGCGTTGGCGCGCACCACGAGGCTCCTCGAGCCTCGCGCGCCAAATCTCCATGGCCCGCCGGTGGGCGTCCCGCCGCAGCACTCCGAGCGCAGGCCCCGGCTCGTCCCCTCCCTGGCCGCCGGCCCGCGACTGCTCGTAAACAGTCGCGTCCATTTCGGCCAGGATGTCAAAAGGAGGGGAACGTGCCAGGACTGTCGCCGCCTCAAAAGATACCGTACGGTATGCGCGTACGATCCTGATGGCCATCAACCGCTGCAGGCTGTTGAGTAGAGCTCTGCAGCGGGAGGAGCCCGCCAGGTCGTTAGACCAGACGGGCGCCCCGTAGAGGGCCATGGATCGCACGACGCCCATGTAGAGGCGGCGAACTTCCTCCCTTGGTCCCCCGAGATTGGGCAGCAGCCGGTGCAACGCACCAGCTGTCCCTCTGATTCGGGGGACTAGGCGCTCGAAGTGTCCCTCGAAGCTCCACCTCCCGTCCAGGATGAGGCCCAGGTACCTCATGTACCGCCCCACCTGGACTTCTGCGTTACCTACCCTAATCACCGGGATGGGAGGCTCCACTCCTCTGCGTAGGGAGTGGAACCACAGCGCCTCAGTTTTTTGAGGCGCTACCCTGAGACCGATCCCGGTGATTTTACGGACGACCAATGCCACCCCCAGTTCGGCGAGCCCGGCTACCTCTCGGAAGCCGACCCCCCTGGCCAATACTAGAGTGTCGTCTGCATAGCAGACGACGTCCAGTCCAGGGGGGAGGCTGGTGCGAAGGACCGCATCGTAGGCGATGTTCCACAGCAGTGGTCCTAAGACGGACCCCTGGGGAACACCGCACCTGACCTCCCTCTCGAAACTTTCTCCGTCCCGGCCAGCATAATGAATGCTCCTGTCGCGCAGGTAGGCCCCGATGATCTTCTGAAGATAGGGAGGCGCCTCATGAAAAACGAGTGCCTCCCGTATCGCCTTCCAGGGGAGGGTGCCGAATGCGTTGACGATGTCAAGGCTAACCGCCAGCGCCACCCCCCCCGCTCGGACTGCCGACTCCGACAGGGCGCGGACGCGTTTTAACGCATCCAGCGTCGAACGCCCCTGTCGGAAGCCAAATTGGCAGTCCGAGAGATCGGGGCCCGTGCACGACAGGTGTCTGCTGAGACGAGCGGCGATCACTCTCTCAAAGAGCTTCGCCACCTCGTCCAGCAGACATATTGGCCGGAACGCAGAGGGAGAGTCTGCGGCCCTTCCTTCCTTTTTCAGGAGCACCAGCCTGGCTTTTTTCCAGCCGAGGGGGAACACTCCCAGGCGCAGGCAGCTGGTGAACAGCCGCCTGAGTCTGTCCCCCAGAACGCCCAGAGCCAGCACCAACACGCGGCCCGGAACCCCGTCGGGGCCTGGCGCGGCGCTGCGAGAGGCGAGCCGCCTCACGGCTCGGTCCAGCTCACCCTCCGTCACCTCGTATTCTTCCAACCAGGTGGAGGACGGAGGGTCAGAGGGACTGTCCTGGACCACCGGGAAGAGCGTGTCGACCACTCTTCCCAGGAACTCGGGGTCCAGGGTTTCCGTCATCGGAGGGACCCATGGGCGGAGCTTGCCCAAGACCATCTTGTATGGGCGCCCCCATGGGTCCCTATCCAGTCCCTCTATGAGCTCTCTCCAGGACCGAGCCTTGGCCTCCGCGATAGCGACGCAGAGGGCCTTCGTGGCGGCTCCGTACACCTCTCGTGCTCTGGCCGTTTCCTCGGCTGTGGCTCGCCGTCTTCTTCGGGCGCGTAAGTACTGGCGGCGCGCCCTCCCGACTGCGACACGCAATCGGGAGATCTCCACCGACCACCAGTACGCAGCGCCCTTTCTGGGGGGCCTGACCCGGGGCATCGAGGCGTCGCAGATCGACGCCATGATGTCCCCGAACCGGGCCGCTTGCGCCTCCGGATCGGGCGGAATCTGTCCTTCCGACCAGTCGGCGACGTGGGCAGCGGCGACGACCATGTCTCGGTCGAGCCGCTTGAGGGACCAACGTCGCGGACGGAGACCGTCCTGTCGTGGGCGACGGTGGTTGCCGAGCGAGACATCGATGAAGATGTATCGGTGGTCAGACATGGTGACCACCTCCTCGGCAACCCTCCATCCCGTCACCATGCGTGCCGCAGGGGGAGACGCCCATGACAAATCAATGATGGACTCCCCCTGCCAACGCACGCAGGTGCTGGTTGACCCCCGGTTTAGAAGCCGGAGGTCCAGCTGTGCCGCCCACTCGAGGAGGGTCTCTCCTCTCTGATCGTCTCGGGCGTCGCCCCACTCTTTCGAGTGGGCGTTAAAATCGCCCAGGACGATCACTGGACGGGCCGCATATCCGCGGATCCGGACAGCCAGCCCGTCCAGGTAGGCCTCAAACGCCGCGAGGCTGCAGTTAGGGGACACGTAGCAGCTCACGACTGCGATGTGACCCCATTCCACTGCTACGTATCCCCTTCCCCTGTTGGAGAGGGAGCAATGGAGGCTTCCGCCCGCCCAGTATATGGCTGCGGAGCCGTCAGAGGAACCGAACCACCGCGGGTGGTCCGGGACGGAGTACGGCTCCGACACTGCCGCCAGGGCAACCGACCGCTCCGCTATGGACTGCGCTAGCAAGTCCTGTGCTGCGCGGCAGCGGTTCAGGTTACCCTGAAGGATCTGATGTGGGGGCGGGAATTTTAAGCCTCCATTACCTCTCCCGCCGGTTCGGTGGCCGGTTGGTTTCCGGCCTCTGGCGCTGTGGCCGGTGTGGGGGGCGCGCGATCTCCCCTACGCCTCTTGGGCGGTGTGCATTTTTTAGACCCCAGCCGGTGGTCTGCTGACCGGCCGAGGCTCGCACACACGGGGCACTTCGGGGCTCGCGCAGCACAGTCGCGAGCTCTGTGCCCCTCCTCCCCGCACTTGTAACAGGCCGAGCTCCGGTCTACCGTGCTGGGACACATGGTACGCACGTGTCCCATCTCGAGGCACCGGAAACACTGTAACGGACGTGTTCCCAGCGCCACTACACGGGCCGAGACCCAGCCTATTTTAACGCGCTTTGCGTTAGCTAGGGCACGCGCCGCCCCGAGGGGACATTTCACCCAGGCCGTTGCCAGCCTGGATGGGTCCCACTTTATCTCGCCGACCTTTATATCGGCCGGCGAGCACCTCCCGGCATTCGCCACCGCGGCTGCCACCTCAGCGGGGGTGATGGACTCGTCTAAGTCCATCACCCTAATCTCGCCCATCTTACACGGACGCGCAAACCTGGCGTCCGTGTCGGCGAGAGCCGCCCTGAGCAGCGAGACGAAGGCGTCCGCCTTCTCTTCGCTGCCAGGCCCAGGAACTTCGAGGAGAAGTCCCCCCGTCACCGCCCGTTTTTGTCGGACCCCCTCCGGTATGCCCGCATCTTCGGGCTTCACCCTGGCCCTGGCGACCTCCATAACTTTCGCTAGGGAGGTCGCAGAGCCCGGGGGTACCGACACCAGTATGGCGGCGGTAGTCGGCGGACGCGGCAGCTGCGGCCTTTCCGCACGGGGCGACTTGACGGGCCCCCGCTTGGGCGCGGTCGGGGCCGGTGCCCCCTTCTTTTTGGCGCCAGCCTTGGCCTTGCGGCCGACAACCTGCGACCAACCCGAAGTTTGCGCGGGTCTCGGGGGTTGGGCGGGTGCGGGGACCGGCTGCACTACCGCATTCGCCGGCCGCTTCTTCTTCTTTCCCTTCCCCTTCCCTTTCCCCTTCCCTTTCCCTGGCCCTTTGGCAGGCGCCACGTTGTTGGAGGTGGCCGCCTGGTTCTTATCGTGCCTTAACGGCGGCCTTCTTCCCATTTCTGGGAAGAATTTTTCCATCAGTCCCCTCTGGAACCTGGCAAACTCGGACTCCATCGCTGCTGCGATATCCTGCCAAGTCCCAGAGGGACTCTGTGCCTCCTCGGCTGCCGACACGGAGGCAGGCGGCGGGCCGGTCGGTTTCCCGCCAGCGGGTGGCGGGGGCTTCTTAGCCAATCCTTGGGCCGTAGGCGGCTCCGGCGTCGGCGTCGTCATCGGCGTCCTCCTCGTTTGCGCCGTGAAACCCTCACGGCGGGCGGTCTCCAGCTCAGCGGCCATCGCTGCGGAGCTTTGCTCCAGCCGCTCGATCCGGGCTAGGAGCTCTTTATTTTCCTGAGCCAGCCCGTCCCAGCGGCTGGCCCTCTGGTTTAGGACCAGGGTCCCGGCCTGTATCTCGAGGCAGGCCAAGCGGAGGATTCTGACGAATTCCCCCTTAAGGTTGCCAGACCTGTCGGCAACCTTCTCGACCTCCCCGAGTTTCTCCAGTATCCTGGCCCCCACGTCCACCGTGGGTTGCGCCTCCCAATCTGACTGGACATCCTCGACGCGGGGCAACCCGCTCTTGCTCCGCGTTTTCGCAGGAGCAACGCTCGCGTCGAGAATGTCCCGAATGTCCGTCTCGAGGTCAGACTCCTCCCTTGCCTGAGAGCGTTTTGCCTTCACCGCCCTTTGATTCGCAAGGGGCTTCGTCCTCTTGCGGGTCCCCGCCGTTGGGTTCGAGCTGGTCGAGGCGAAGGACATTTGAGAGCTGTCGCTCTCGTCTGCCTCGTCCCTCCGACCCACACTCTGCGAGCGCACGTCCCTGGGACGTGTGAAGCTGCGACGTGTGAAGCTGCGCGTCCTAATCCTATTTTCATTATCGGAATCCGTGTAACAAGAGCCAAGGTCGGTTGCAGGGTTGACCCCTGCGAGCGGTGCTTTGCCCCCCCCAGAATACGAGGGGCAGCCTGAACCGGTCGGTTCAGGGAGGGATTCTCCCCCTACGGGGGTACCCTCCTGGGGTAGTACGTTCTTGTTAGCCTCGCTCATGATGTTTATTTTTACCCAGGTTTGTTTCCTGGGGCCGGATACTGCCGGCCGCAGGTGAGCCCTCGGGACTGGGTTCCCCCCAGCCATTCATCCCATCGGCGGGCTCGGGACCTTAGGATTGGGGTAATTTTTTATAGTGGTTTTCTTCCACGCGGCCCGACGCTCAGTGCGCTGGACCCCCGGCCCCGCGATTGCGGGGTTACGGTTTGCCCGGCGGTGGCCTAGACCACACGCCGCGCCCACGGACACTAGTCCGCCGCCACGAGTAAAAACTCCGCTGCCCCCCAAGGGCCTCCGCCCAGCGCTGAGGCGCAAAAGCCAGCAGGACCGCCGGGTAGTACCCGGCCATCCCACGACCATTGCTGGTCACCAGGCGACAGCCTATGGCTTCTTAACCAAGAAGCCATAGCTGCGCCCCCCAGGTGCACTTAGCTTCACGCCCGGCCGGATTGCCGGACGCTACTAAGCCCCTCCGCCACGACAAGGCGTGCACTCATGGAGGGGAACCTAACCTAACCTAACCTAACCTAACCTAACCTAACCTAACCTAACCTAACCTAACCTAACCTAACCTAACCTAACCTAACCTAACCTAACGCGATCTATTCGATATTGATCGTGCTATACACTGACGTAACCTAATCCATCTTAACTTTGTGGCGACTTGTTTGGCGACCGTCGCCAATATATTTCTTGGCTTTTTCACTTTAACTTACTGGGGCTTATTTGTGCCTCGGGGCGCCCTCTGTACAACCCTTTTGGAATTTTCGCGCTAGCTGTAAAAAAAAGCGTGACCTTGACACTTAAAAAAAAAAAAAAAAAAAAAAAAAAAAAAAGTTATGTTGCCGTGCCTGCCTTCCTGCCTGCCTGCCCACTGGGCCCGCCCATTCGCCCCGCCAAAAACCGTTGTTTTTCTGTTCGTCAAGACACGAACATCGAATTCCTCCCGTCTGTAACGGATACTTTAACATTTTAACGGGCAACTGATAAGTATGGTTTCTTTCAATGCAAGTCATCACTTTGTCGTGTAAAGATGGAAACAAACTACGGGGCGAGACCGGTAGTTTGTAGCCTTACGGTTATAAAATAAATCTAAGAAATCAAAAAAAAGTGCGTTTGATGTACTCTAATATCTCCTAAGCGGCTGAGCCGGTTTGAATGCGGTTTTTATCTATGTATATTGTAGTGTACTCGCAGTTCGTGATATAAAATTACCAGTTTAACTGCCACAGATAAAACTCTGTAATCTCACATCTGGTGACGGACCTCAATTTTTTTAATTATTTCTTATGCCTATTTGTAAAACATAATGAACCATATAGTATGTCAGCACTTTGCATTGCATTCTAACAACGACTAACGCCATCTAGCGATCTTTTAAAACAACATAATTCAATATTATTTAGCAACAATACTGTTCTACTAGTAGACAGCTTTGAAGCGTTTTTTTTTTTTTTTTTTTCAAAATAAAAAAGATGTTATTAGTTAAAATAATGCTGTATAAAAATGAAAAATACTACGCGTCCCAAGTCGCGGACACTTCTACTAAAGTATAACTATAGTAACCTGTATGCTACCTTTAAATGATACTTTGATTTTCAGCATTAAAATATATCTTTATTTATTGAGAACTCACTTTTATTCGCGTCTTCGTAACCATTATAAAATAAAAACAAACCAACGTCATACAACATTACCTATATCGGCTATAATTATTTAACAAACAAATATTTAGGGTAAGTATGATGTGATTTAACTTTATTAAAGTAAATGTGATGAAGTGGAAGGATCAGTATAAGATGACCTTCCGCCACTATAGTGACTGCTTACTAATGCAGTGTCAGCGGAAATTGTATTACAATTTCCGTTCCTTGGATTTCATCTTTCCAAAACATATATTTACTTACATTTAAACGGTTGGCAGCGTACCTACTGAAAATATAACTTACTAGCTGTTGCACACGACTTCGTCCGCGTAACTTTATAGCCTATGTTACTCGCTGATAATAGCTTCCCAACAGTGAAAAAAAAAAAAAAAAAATTCAAATCGGTCCAGTAGTTTCGGAGCCTATTCAATGCAACCAAACAAACAAACAAATATTTCCTTTTTATAATATTATATTTTGACTTCCTCTCTAACCACTCGGCCGTAACAAACCGGCGTGCTTGGGGTCATTGGAGATGTCTTGGGCGGACGAATTTTTCGGCCTCGGCCGAATGTCGAAAATCGGATTTTTGGACATTTTTGAAAATATCTCGGGTACTGCACTTCGCGGACTGTTTACGACCTCATTGTCTGGATGGCGTTGATGGTATCAGTTCAATAAAATTCAAGTTTGTAAAAATTTATTATAAAGTTATAAGGTATGTAGAAAAATGTTAAGAGGTAGATCAAAAGTGCAAAAACTAGGACAATTATAGATCAGCATCAAACGGAATTGTGTGTTTGTATTTATAAATTAGTAAAAAGCAATAAGTTCAAAATTGGCGATCCGGTAGCTACTAGGATCCTCGACAAGTTGGGCCAATCGAGCTGGATCAATTATAAGTACATTCTGGTTCCATCGCGGACCCTCCGTGCTCTCGTTACTCTCGATAAACAGAACAGCTCAATTACTCTGTTTGTTGATTTCATAAAATTCTATTTATCTGGATCGTGAATCAGTTTATCTTATTAAAGGGATTAACTGTTGTGACCAAATGTTTACACATTACGTAGGTATGTTTAATGTTTGAAACCGATGCAATGTTTAGCATTGTTTAGTTTTGTTTTTGCTATACAAATTTTATAGGCGTTATCTATTATCTTTCGTGGTGGACACGATTAGTTGTAGTCGGTAATACTAATAAGTTGGTAATACATCGGACATCGCCATCTACGCGACAGACGAGTTTCGAGGGACGAAGACTAGACGAGGACTAAGGTAAGTTAGTTTGCCTATACCCTGGACTCTTGGCTGTCGGCATAGGCTAATAGCCAAGCGTCCGAAATCCTGATCCGCGTAACGCGGACTTTGTCCTGGCCGCTGGTCTCCAAGAAAGAACATGTTTCCGCTTCCACTGCATTCCTGCTGGGAGCCCACCGGTCGCGTACATTTAACAAATAAGAAAAAAGTGCACAGACGAAATCGCAGGCACCATTTAGTCTTTCTACACTAATATTATAAAGAGGAAAGATTTGTTTGTTTATTTAAATTGAACAGGCTCCAAAATTAGTGGACTGATTTGAAAAATTCTTTCACTGTTGCGAAGCTATATTATTAGCGAGTAACACAGGCTACATTTTATTTACGCGGACAAAGTCGCGTGTAACAGCTAGCATTATATAAAGTACGTAAAGGTTTGGCTTGCTATTGTACTAAGGTAGTCGTGGATGAAATGAAAGAAACCTCTTTGTAAGACATATCTTTATTTAGTATTATGCAGCAGAGTCCGCAGGCGAAGCAACCGTCGCTGCGCTCGCTCGCTCTCGTCGGCTGCACATGCGCCGCTGAACGCCCGCAGCGCCGCGCACCTCACCACCGACAACTCCTCGTACTGCGCGCCGTCCTCCACTTCCCGCACTACCGCCTCCACCTCGGAACGGTCACAGAGGCGGACGAAGGGCGCGAGCGGCGCGTGCGTGCACTCTGAGCGCGCCACGTGCACGCGGTGCTCGTGCGCGTCGTGCGCGCGCACCTGAGCCGCACCGGCGCAGCGCGCGCCGCACGAGTAGCGCACGCTGTAGCTCCACCACGTGTGGTTGCTGCTCTCCTCCTCCACGTACCACTCGCCCCTTCAAACGTAACACACCACTCAGAACCCGCGACACCACGCTCACGACTAGTGCAATTATTAAGGAAATACGCACATGTGCGGATGCAGCTGCGGCTGGTTGTTGAAGTCGGCGAGGAGATGCGCGACGGAGGCGGCCGAGCGGTGCGCAAACAAACAGCTCGAGCGCACGGTTACCGCAGTCCAACGCGCGCATAGCGCCAGCGTCGTCAGCGCCGCCAGCGCCACCCACAGCCGCCAGTGGCGCCGCCACCGCCACCCGCGTCCCCTCCACCGCCACTCGCTATTCATGGCTCCACTGACAACTCACCTATAAAATAGTGACAGCGACAATAAGGGCTACGCCTCTACTAACGCTCTGACTAACGCGAAACGAGTAGAACAATGCCTTTTTGTCGAATCGTGGCAAACGGAAACAGAAATAGATAGGATCGTTCGGCCGCATTCGGACGACGTCGATCAACTTCGGGATATCGGTATATCGTCCCGCAGACGTGTCCTTGAACCCGCTTCCTGCGTTCCCGACTATGGTTCGCGACTCCCGTTCATTTTGGGATTCAACTATAAACTCGCCAATATAAACATTTGTAATATTAATGTACCTACTAGATCAGTTAGGTCATATAACCCTATTTCAATCTCATTTGCTTGTTCTAATTATCGGCAGAATAGCTTTCTTTGGCGGGCTTGTAGAAACCTCAACATGTTGTTCAGCGAGTTGGTATATTTAATTGTAAATCGACGAAAATTAAGCGTAAATTGACAGCTATACTATTTAACTGAGCGTTTTTCTTTTCATTTTGTTCTCTTTTTCTCATTATTTTATTTTATTTAAGTTTGTTATTGTTATATATGCATATGTTGTCATTCGTCACAATTTCTATTTTGTAATTTATCTGTGTATACTTTAAAATTGCCTTGTATTACCTAGGTATACCTATTATAAGTTTTTTGTTTGTGCTGTTGGTGTACCTTTTGAAAAATAAAAAAATATAACGTAGAGGCAACAATTGAACGATTTACGTTTCTTTTAATATTTTCCTTAAGGTTGAAAAAGTAATGTTTAAGCGCGTTATAAGTGAATTCCACTCGACAGTCAGTTGCCGTTAATTACTAGCATTACTTACAAAATAGTACAAATTATTTTGTAAAAATAATAGGCTAGAATAAAATAATAGGTCTACTTTCGTATTAGAAGTACTTTTGTATTACTACTGTATTAGAAGTCCGCACTTAGGTTTTAAAGTACCAATACAAGATAAAAAAACATTCAAAAGTAGATGAACCACCAAGTGTCAGCCGTGATTTTGTTTCAATTTTATATATGAGTACAGTTGAATTATACACATTTATGAATGAAAAAAGCATAAATAAACTCTCGGTATGATAGTATGTAGGACAACGACATTAACCATTATGTCAATTTATTTTTACATTGCCAATAAGACAAGTTTCCTTAGTTGCTGCATAAAAACTGAGAATGGGTTACGTTTACTAGTTTTATGTTACCTACTTACTTTTCTTTGTTGGCATAAATGTTTGGCTTTTGGCTTGTGTACGGCTGACACAATCTCCGTGTCAGCCATTCCTGCTTTTCCAAAACATACAAAAGGAGATCAAGGAGGTAATAAAACACATTTAAGTACAATTACGTTACGTTTTAATGTCACAATTCTTTACCACTGAGTCACTGTCACGAGTCATCAATAAATAAACATTCGTCACGAGTCATTAATATGGACACTAGCCGGTGGGGAGGCAGACGCCCGCCGGGCGGACGTCGGGCGAGCGCTACCGGCGGCGGCGGCGTCCCTTGCGGTAGCCCTTGCCGTACCACCCGCCCTCGTCCACCGCCTCCGCATCTGCCGCCCCCGCGTCCGCCGGCTCCGCATCCGCCGCCTCCGCGTCGCCGCAGCACGCGCACAGGAAGCGGCGCGAGCGCCAGCGCCGCCACGCGCGCGCCCACAGCGGCCGCGTCGCCGGCCGGTACCACAGGCAGCGGCGCGTCGCGTAGTAGCGCGCACACCACGCGCACTGCGCCGGCGGCGGCGGCGCTGCGGGCGGTGGCGCGGGCGGCGCAATGATGGTGTGCAGCCCGGGGTACAGCGACGCGCGGCACACGAGCACCGCGCGCCGGATGATGGCCGCCGCCAGCGCGCCCGCGCTCTCGTCCGACGACGAGCTCGCCTCCTCCGACTTGGGCTCCTTCTTCACCTCGCACTCACCGCCGAGCAGCCGCCGCAGCTGCGAGTCCAGCGCCCAGCCCTCGTCGCCCTCCTCCTCCTTTATCTCCTCCTTGCACGGCTCACGCTTGAAGCCGTTGGGCCGGCGAGCGGGCATGCGGAACCGCCGCAGCTCGCTCACGGGCCTGCGTTCGGGAGGAGCGTGCTCCGTCCGCAGCAGGATCGTCGCCGGCCCCGAGTGCATGTTGATCTGGAACGCCCTGAGCAGATCCGGCGGCGGCGGGAGCGGCGGCGGAGGCGGCAGCGGGGGCGGAGGGGGCGGCGGAGGCGGTGCGCGCAGGCGGTCAACGAGCCGCTGCAGGGGCACGTCGTCGTCCGAGTCGAAGGGGGGCAACGCGGGGGCGGGCGCGGGGCGGGGCAGAGGCAGCGGTAACGACTGGCGGCGCGTGGTGTGCACCTCGGGCTCGGCGAGCGGCACGGCGTGCGCGAGCAGTGGGTCGCGGCGCGGCTTGTAGCGTGGCACGCGCAGTCGCAGCCGACGCGCTACCTCGGCCATGACGGCGTCGCAGCGCGCATTGATTTTGAGCGCGGCCACGGCGTCCTTGGGCGTCCACTGCAGGTTGACAATGTATAGCGCGGGGCGCGCGCTGGGCGCACGGTGCATGCACCACAGGCGCGGGTAGCGGCGCAGCACCTTGAGGCTGGAGCCGAGGCAGAGGATGACGTCGGCGGCGGCGGCGTGGCGCAGCGCACCGGCCCAGTTGAGAGGCCAGGCGGCGCGGCCGCGTTCGCCGAAGTGTACGATGGTGTCGCGCAGCTCGGCGCCGCATGCGTGGCAGAGGCGGCGCGTGCCGTGCGCGTGGCGCGCCGTGCGCTCGGTGGTGTCGAAGGCGCGCAGGTAGACGCGGCGACAGGCGGCGCAGTGCTCGGCGAACATGTCGCCGTGCAGCTCGGCGAGCGCGCGCCGCGGCAGCCCGGAGCGCAGATGCAGCCCGTCGCAGTTTTGCGACACGACGAACTTGAGGGCGCCGCGCGCCCACAGCGCCGTCAGGGCCATGTGCGTGAACGTCGGCGTCGCGCGCGACACCTCCACGCGACTGCCGACAAGACAGATGCAAATTATGAATGAAATATGGCGCTAGGGGTATTCACTGAATTAATAGTAAGGAGTGTTTGGTTGTTGCACATCCCATTAGAAATGCGCGAATAAATGAGATCATAGAATCAAATGTACAAATTAAAGATAATCTCCTACAGAGTTTGGTAGTTTTATTTTAAAGTAAACCTGAGTCATTCACCGGTTTCATCGGTCATTATTACACAAAAACTATATTTTACAAAGTAGAAATCAAATATTTTCAAATATTTCTAGGCTATGATTTTATGGTGTGTTCTAAGTTATTAAAGTATTTAGAATATTAAACAGTATATAGATATAGCATTTCAGGGGTAACTAGTCAAGATTTCCATAGATATTCTAATTATTGAATGCGGTTCTATCATAAATTAATGAAAATAAAAAAATATTTCAATTCTTATGAACAAGTTGCTCTTGATGCTCGTATTGATATGTTATAATAATTTCAATTAATTGTTAATGAAACATACCTATTTAAAAAATATATTCTAGGTACTTGAAAGGCCATAATAAACTAAGCTACAGTTGATTCACTGAAACGAGCTAATATAACGCTTTCTCTTTCACTAGGTGAAAGTTCATTCTACGCTACTTTTAGCTTTGTAAACTATAATAAAATATTATAGTAATAACTACCTACGTACTTACCCATAACTCTACACTTTTTATTTTGTATAAACTATTGTAGCTGTTAAGTCGTGAATTATTTATTAATTAAGATAATAGACCATTGGTTCCTGATATAATCATAAAATGAAAAATATATGTTAGTTAATATATGTTAAACGTTAGTCAAATGAAATTCAAACCTTAAAATAACAATAATACGAATTAAAATTAAAAAAATATATAACAAAACTGTGTAAAAAGTGATGATGTCTTACACACACTACAATAATGAGTTTCCGCATTCACTGAGCTATTGTTTTTAGATCATTAATCTAAGGTAAAACGATTATATGTATCTATTACACCCAACCAGTGGTGGATAAGCTATATAGCAGAAGTAGCAATTGCTACGGGCCCCACGCTTTGGGGGGCCCCGTGTTGCTTGAACGTGAAATGTTTTTTTCAGCAAAAATATATCTTCAATGAAAAAAATTGTTCAACCTTAAGGAAGCATAATCTTACAGTTAATAATTTATAAAATATTTTCTTCAGGTTTAGTTAATAATGAATTAATAATAATGGACTCTTCATAATGTCAAGCTATGTTTCAGTTGCGGTTCTACCTCAAATTTAGGGAATTTATTCCTCTTGTCACTGTCATTTGTCAATAAAACATATTAAAAATGAATTAAGGAACACTATGGACCAAGAATCAACATCTAAATCACCTCACCTTGTTGAATATAGAATATGATTTGCTCAGAGAAATCCATGTGATTAGTAGGTAAATATTATCTCGAAATTTGCTCACATGAAATCCAGAAAAGTTTATTTGTAATAGTTCTATTTTATTTAAGGGCTTACTATGTATTTAGATTACGTAGATTTCGAAATTACAAAATATTCGAATATTCTCGAAAATTCGAAAAGTTTTAAGTCAATTGGCATAAAACTGTACATATAACTTGACCGGCTGGAAGCGTTGCATGTTTAGCTTTTTTTTTCTGTAAAAAAGTGAAGTAGGTGTTCTCTCCGGAAATCAGATCTCAACAGCTAAATTTTCAATATTTTGAAATGAACATTTCAGAAAATATTGTCCAAATGTTATTTTTTTTTTATTTAATATTACTTAAAAGTTTAAATATAATTATCTATATATTGTATTAAAAAAATAGAGAAAATACACTTTATTTTAACATTTAAAATTCACATATTCTCTGAACACCTTGAACTGAAGATCCTAGTAAAATCAAGGGCCTCTTGATAAAATTTGGTACGGGCCTCGCGGCATCTTAATCCGGCATTGCACCCAACTGATCTCAAATGAGGAGAATAGACTCACGATCTCACATTTCAAGGTGGTTTTTGAATGAATAAGTTATGTTTTACATGGCAATGAATGAGTCAAATGACATCAAAGATTAACTGACCCGACAGTCTCTCCACGTTGCAACCTCGTCCAGACGCCGTGAGGGCCTCGGTAGTCCGGAATGTCGGCCGCCGTGCTGATGCCGGCGCCCGTGTACACCACCAGGTGCTTGGCGTTGCGCAGCGCGCGGGCCAGGCGCCGGCACTTATCTCGCAGCACGGCGGGACTGTCTTCCACTTCGCGGGCCCGCTCGGCGGCACGCGCCCGTCTCTGGGCCGCAGCCGCAGCCGCTGCGGCCGCCTCTGCAGGCCGCACGCGAGGCTCGCCGCCGGCCGCCGCGGCCCCGGCCGTGCACAGCCGCGCGCTGCTGCGGACGCCTCCGCGGCCTTCCATTTCACTGATCGCGTCTGTCTACACTCACCCTCGCCTTCAGCTCGTGCACTAGACAATGGTCCCTGTATAATCTTTCACTCATATCGTCCGTTGGAAGGTGCACAACCGCAACACAAACACAACAATGGCTGCAAACCAAAACCACTAATCAAGTCAACAAAGTACAAACGTCTATCTGTCATGTCAACTAGACGCGACCTATGCATGCATTCAATAGTCAATATTTATTAGTACCACAGATTAAATGAATAGGTAATAATTTGGTTTCGGTCTTTCAGCCTAGAAATGGTTTTGGTAATGGAATGAAATCAAGCGACACGTCGCGTCGGGTTGCTTTTTGAATGAAATCAACGTCACACACTCAGATAATGTTTTAATAATCTGAGGTCAGGGTGATCAGGGTCACACATTGATGTATCGATAGTAAAAGATCCGATTAAATTTTTTGTACTTGAAATTGTCCGTAGGTACTCATAATATAATACTCACCAATCAATCATTTTGACTACACACAATTTCATTTTGACAACAGTGCAATAAAACAATAATGTTTTATTTAGAACTGGAAGACTAGCTAATTTCTAAGAAAGATTTTAGTGTTTGCTAGAATTACTGCCTAAGTACGACTCCAACAACGATTATCATTGCATCGACTCATCGAGGTAAAAAAAAGAGAAATTTATAGAATAGAAAGAATAGAATAGAAATTTATACATTTACTATTCTTTTGTCACATAAAGATTAGTTTCGGTAGTTCCGTTAGATTAAAAATAAATAAAAACTCGTAGAGGTGGACTCCGAGTAAAAAAGGTTAAATGTAATATAATAATATAATACATTTAACCTTTCACCCGGGGTGGAATAGCGAATATTTATATAATTTCTCAATTTATATATTACTAGCTGGTGCCCGCGACTTCGTCCGCGTTCTCTATAGCCTATAGTATAGCCACAAACTAAATAGTAGATACTAAAGTATAGCTTTCACGATAAATGGACTACCCAACACAAAAATAATTTTTCAATTCGAACCAATAGTTCCTGAGATTAGCGCGTTTAACCAAACAAACAAATTCAACTTTCTATATTGGTTTGGTATATTTGGTATACGTATAAAAATAAATACTTCAATTTCGATATATTCGCTAGTCTATGGAACGATATGTCAATGTCATCTTTCTTTAGTGAATATTTTTTAGTATGTGGAAATAGTTTTGACTGGACTGTGTCCATTATTCGTCTTTCTCTTTCATTTTATAAAGTTTGACAGGTGAGGATTTTTCTACTTTATAATTCATTTAAATCTGTTTAAATCTTTCTAAATCACAACATTTACAATATCCAAAATTAACGTTTTTGTAACGTTCACTTAATAGTATTTTATTGGATATTTATTTTTGTGTAATTGAATATTTTCAGCCGAGTAGCAGATCTTTAAGAGTGCTACTGACACTACTACCATGGTGAGAATATTTATGATTATTATGCTCATTTTAAATGTGGATACAGTTTCAAAAAATAATTAATTCAAACCATCATTTGGAGAATGATATATAATGCTGTTCAAGTACATAACTGTGTAAATACTTGTTATTTACATTTGACAAATAAAATATGTTTTTATTTCAGCCACGCGAAATCAAAGATATAAAAGACTTCTTATTAAAAGCGCGCAGAAAGGATGCGAAATGTAAGTGAATTGGTGTTGTTTTGCAGTATAATAACATAACCTTAAAATTGACGAACATGTAAAATGTTGCAGCGGTTAAAATAAAGAAGAATCCAGAGAATGTAAAGTTCAAAGTGAGATGCTCGCGGTTCCTTTACACGCTCGTGATCACGGACAAGGAGAAGGCGGAGAAACTAAAGCAGAGTTTGCCACCAGGTAAGTTCCACATATTCCAAGTTACACTGCACTCTCAAGCTAACCTAACATTTTCACGCGACTTCGTCTGCGTAACTTTATAAAATATGTGCTGTTACTCGCTGATAATTTAGCTTTCCAACAGTGAAAGAATTTTTCAAATCGGTCCAATAATTTCGGAGCCTATTCAATGCAAACAAACAATTAAAAGGTCCTCTTTGTAACACTAGTTTCGGTTAGGGATATTAGATCTTTCAATGGGTTATACCCTATGTTCTCTATATGCACCCTATGTCCCTTGTTGCCTAACATTGAGCAATTGAGTTCCTCCCAAAGTTGAGCGAGTAAGTAGTGTAGGTTTAGTTAAGAAATTCCACTTGTCCAATTACTCATCAAGGCTTTGATTTATTCTATGCATAAACATAATATTTACAGGCAAAAAGTATGTAATAATAAGAGTAAATAATCTTGCTTCAAAAAGGTTTATTATACAAGTATTTGTCAATAATAACAATGATCCCATACAATATATAATTACTAGCTGCTGCCCGCGACTTCGTTCGCGTTTAAAAAATAGATAAAAATTTATTCTCAGACCTACCAAGTGTACATATGTATGTTAATTTACAATTGAATTTATATTTATCCAGTTCTAAGTTAATATTCAAGAATTAACAACCAGTACATATTTTGTGTGATTATACACGGTATTCTGAGACTATTCAAAATGAAGGGAAAGTACCCTAAATATCGTAGATAGGATATTTTGCTGAAAGAAGACTGTTATTTTTAAAAGTTAGTACATTTAATACTGCATTCAAAGATTTTCTAAAAATTACGTCGAACATTTTCCGAATCAAACATTTTACGTTATTCCTTTCTTTTAGGATACTATGTTACTTAAGAAGAATTATTATTTTCTGTCCATTCTTTCGATTGGCATCATAAAAATAAAGGTGATTTTTTTTTTCACATTTGTCGTATCTATTCCTAGACGAAGCAAGTAATTTTTAGAAAATCTTTGAATGCAATATTACTAACTTTTATAAACAACATAGTCTTCTTTCAGCAAATATCCTATCTACGTTATTTAAGGTTCTTTCCCTTCATGTCACATAGTCTTGGAACACCCTGTAGAAATGCGATTCATGTTTCTTCAAGGAAATATTACTTTAACTAATTACACAAACAAATCTCAATATTCCACCGACATAATAATTATTTCTCATTAGAATTAATGTTATTGTATTTTGTTTCAGGTCTCCAAGTTAAGGAAGTTAAGTAATGTGACTAGAGTAGTGTAATAAAAAAGTAAAAAAATTCGTTTGTTTTATTAATTTTACCCAATAAGATGATTGAAGCTTTTAGTTTTGTAGTGGTTACAAAATATAATCCCAAATAATGCTTTGAAAAGGGCCAATACAAGATCAACTAATCCAAAATCTCTTTGCACAATGTTTGTAAAATATTTAGACCACATTTGTAAAATTTTCACAAATATGTAGATATTCTACACAGTGAAATACAATGCACATAATATTACTCGAGTTCACACGATGCAAAGCTACATCTAGTTGCACTTTTCGCTACAGATGATCCTAACTAGGGTAATAATGTTCTGTGATCCTAACCAACGATTAGCGCCATCTAACGAACCTTTGTAACATCGCCATAATTTTATGTAGATAAGTAGTTGTCAAAAGGGACACTAGATGTCGTTGTCTATGGCCATCGGTGTGTTTTTGCCGCACGTCAAACGGCTTGTTTATATTTTTTACCTAATTATTGTGTAAAATCAATTTGTGTATCGGACGAAAGAATATAAGATTGTGTGTTTGTGCGTAGTTTTCTTTATCTTAATTGGACAGGCTCACCCGATATACATATTATTGATTATGATAACACACTTGGAATCCTTTACATATTATAAACAAGACGTTTGACTACTAGCGACATCTAGCAACTACTTATTTAGATTCAAATGATAAAATGCCTAAACAGGTTCCAATTCCTGATTGATGGGCTTTCACATACTTACTATCTTGGTTGAAAAAAATATTTTAAAGCTGACGATCCTCTTAAAAATAAACGTAAATTTCTGGTACCTATCTATGTAATGTAAAAAAAATGAATGTGTAGATATTTTTCTGTGCTAAACCTCGATACTACTTAACTGATCTTGTAGAATTTTGCACAGTTTTTTTTTAATTACAAATTAAATGTGTTTTATGCTGCGGCCAGATTATCGGTCGAAGATTCGTGTCGCGTTGTCGCAACAAAACTTCTGGTTCGTTTTTACGCCGAACTACGTGGCTACACATGTCGCGACAAGGCGAACATTCGCCGGAATCCCGATAATGTGGCCGTACCATTATAAGGTTTAAGTTTCTATTATAATTCTGTTATGATGGTGTGTTGTCTAGGTTCGTTAAACATCCAATAGATGGCGCCATGTTGTCTATTTCAAACGTTATATTTTTTACTTTATACAGGAAAACTATTGTCTTTCCTATCCTGACTTTGATGATTTTTTTTGTGTAAGTCTGTCTCTGGAAAATTTAGATTCACAATTGCACCCAATAGGCAGCGCTGCAATCAGGTTCCACTAATCTAAGTACATTATAAATCAAATCAATTAAGTATGTTTGTCCTGTATGGACTTCAGAACCGTTCTACCGATTTTAATTCGGTTTTTACTTATAGAAAGAAGGACAAATTGGGAAGATTTGTATATATAAAAATTGCATCCCGAGCGAAGCCGGTAGCGGACCACAGTATAAGTACTCTTTTACAAATATCAGATTGCAATATGAAGTGAGAGTTCAGAGAAGTTTTGCTAGCGCATTGGCGATATTACGAGTATCTGCCTTTACCTATTATTAGGAGGAAGTTTACACGATTCTATATACCTAATTATGATTATTAGGTAAGGTTTTGGCTTGAGAAATGGATGAGAAAAATCACCGGGGAAGTCAAAAAAAGGCGGGAAGCTGGGCGAAGGGTATTATTAAAAGCTTGTAACTTGCGAACTAAATTAAATTCTTTGAACTGAACTAAATTCGATTCTGAAGGAGTAAACTACATATTTTGTCAAGGAGCTTATTTCCCCTCTTACCGCCCGCCCAGAGAGGGCGAGTCAACACTTGTCACTTGGGCGGCAGTGAACTCCAAGGCAGCATTGTGGGCGCACGATCGCCTGCCTGTACGAACCCGCGATGTCGCTACGACGATATGCTTCTTTCAAACACATCCCAACCGGTGTCCATTGCTTTTTGTTGGAATTTCTCTGCTTCCGTGAGTGTGTTGCTTATGATAACTCCTTATTGGACTTGATACATTGTGAACGCGGATAATAATGTCACGAGGAACTAAGTAATGTCAATTATCAGTTATTCTGTAAGGAAAAGTAATTTGATAACTAGGTATACTCCAAAATTATGAAACGGAATAGCTCTTTTATCTTTTAATTCACAGCAAATTGCTTATAATGTTGAATTAAATTCAAGATAGAATCCAAAGTAGATTTACCTAAATAATTTACGCATATTCAAATTTTACTTCAATATTTAGTTTGAAGTATTTGAAGATTTTTTTATACTTTGTTTTTATACTTTTTTAAGATTTTTTTATAAGAGAAACAGAAAAGAATAACAAACTGCTATCTAGCTAGTCAATAACATTTCCTTGCAGACACATATTTAACAAAAACTAATACAACTAAAGTAAGATTAATTAAAGATGCCTGCTGATAGGCATCGGTTGTAGAAGCAACAGATAGATGTTCCAATAATAGGTAATACCTAGTAGCGGGGCTACACCCTGCTTGCTCATTGACCTACGATTATAAAATATGACTGTGTCTAATACGAGTAAAATACATTTTAATTTTTCGAAACCCAATTCCCACTTAACTATAGTACTAGGTCGATACAGATGCACGTGAACCGGTATGAAGAACATAATACAGTTATGATTGCTTGCAGGTTAGTAATGCAAGCGAGTCGATGCGTGGTGGGGTTGGTGCTGCAGCTGGCCGCGGCAATGACGCCGCCCGGCGAGCCTTGCTCCACCAACCCGCTGTGCTTCTGCCGCGAGGACCACTTCGCGTGCGATGACGTGCCCTTCTACAGGTTCCCCGAAACAGAGGCCGACGTGTGGCACGTGGCCGTATCGCGCGCTCGTCTCGGACTCCTCGCCGAAGCCGCGCTCGACGGCCGCCGGCTTCGCACCCTCGTACTCGTCGCTTCCAATCTCCACCGCATCGAGTCCGGGGCACTTCAGTACGTATTTTACTGTGACTTGCCTGAATCACTATTTTCCATCTTCTTCATGAGATCATGTCGCTTGTTGTCAGATCCATGACGTCCACGTTGGCATCTCTAGATTTAGGATATAACGAATTCTGCGAGATTCCCATCGAAGCACTCCGCGAAGTGAAAGTGTTGAACTGGCTTAATTTACAAAAGTAGGTATGACCACACAAACACTTCTATGTAACAGCCTGTGGAGACCGGTGTCCGATAACAATTGTGCATGTTTCAGTAATCAAATAAGCGAGTTGCCCCCGGATATGGATTGGGGGTTTTTGTCGGACTCACTGGGCAGTCTGTCTCTGAGCAACAACCACTTGACGGCGGTGGCGAGCGGCGCGTTGGCAGCGCTGCGAGCTCTGACCCAACTGGAGCTGGACGGCAACCGCTTGCATGCGGTGTGGCCGGGGGCTCTGCCGCCTTCGGTCGCCATTCTGCGGCTCTCCGACAATTTGCTCGCGCACTCACCGTGCGCACTCTTCGCCTCTCTTCCGCGTCTTCGGCATTTGCACCTCCGGAACAACGTCCTCGCGGACTGCACGAATTACACTTGTAGGAGTGAACAGGGCAGGATAGAATTGGTGGACCTGAGCCACAACCGCTTGGACGACGGTTACGATCTCGCGCTTCCGATTAGACGAAGATTGAAACAGCTCATTTTGGACTTTAACGAGTTCACTGCAATACCGCTATTCGTGCTCAACGTTAGTAGAATTCAAAGATTGTCAATTTCTTACAACAAATTGAACCATTTGTCTGATATTATGTTGAGTGCACTAAAACTTAATTTGGAACAATTAGAACTAGATTACAACGAGCTCTCTTCTCTTCCTAGTACCTTTCGTGAACTAGTTCGACTGCGATATCTCTCGCTTGCGTACAATCGATTGCTTCGAGTGAATCAATTGCCTCCGCACTTGCATTCCTTGACATTGGCGGGAAATTTCCTCGCGTCGTTCCCGCTAGGGTTGCGAGAATTGGCGCCGAAAACTTTAACTTATTTAGATTTAAGCTACAATCAAATCACCCACATAACTGTGGACAGTTTCGGAGCTTGGTGTTCGGCTTTAACCACGCTCAACCTCAAAGGCAACAGAATCTCGCAGGTGGCTGTGGACTCCTTTTCTTCTGCGATGCCAATTCGCGAACTATTTCTCAGTTTCAACGACCTCCACCGCGTGGAGCCCCTGGTTTTCTCCAATCTCACCGCACTGCGAGTACTCGAGTTTTCCTCCGGACTGTTCGACGGCGAGTTCCCTGTAAGATTCACATCGGAAAGTCTGTCTTGGCTCAGTCTCGACAACAATAATATACGTTACTTGTCTCCAGCCCATCTACGAAATTTCCCCTCATTAGAATATTTAAATATGGACTTTAACAAATTAACGGAATTCCCGAGCGGGACGAAAGGCGTTAACGACTCGTCCAACTTGAAAGAATTGAGACTATCGTACAATCATATTAGTGAGATAAGAACGGAGTTTCTAATAGAGTTTTCGGAATTGCAGAGCGTAGACGTGTCCTATAATCGCGTGCGCGAAGTGAGCGAGCGTAGCTTTGCCAATTTACGTGACTTAGTTTATTTAAGTTTAGCAGGAAACGCGGTGAGGCACATAGCGGAACGAGCATTTCAAAACTTGCCTAAATTACAAATGTTGGACTTGCATCGGAATAACTTGCTCAAATTTTCGGTCGCTCACTTTGATAATGTATCGCACGATGTTAGCCATTTCTCTATTAACGCTAGTTACAACAGAATATCGTCTTTAGTCGGCGGTCAGTCGGTCGGAGTGACCGTTTTAGATTTGTCTCACAACCTATTGGAGACGTTGAATAAAGATTTTTTTAATTCCTTAGGCGGACACCTCAAACAACTTATAATTTCACACAACAGACTCGTGCACATCGATAACCACAATTTCGGTGGATCGTTACACCTGCAGATAATAAATTTGTACAACAACAACATAAGTGTTGTGAAGAGGAGAGCGTTCGCGGAGCTCCCTGCGTTGCAAATCGTAGACGTGTCCAACAATCGGTTCCTTCAGTTGTCGGTCGAGCAGTTCCACAACATGCGCCATTTGCGCCACTTGCGGCTCAATGTGAACGAGTTGCGGTCGCTTCCAAGGGACGTCTTCAAGAATACAGTCATCGAGCATCTAGATCTCAGTGATAATCACCTAATTACATTTCCGAGCAGTCCTTTGTCGCAGATTGGCTTCACTTTGCGAAAATTGGAATTGGCACGTAATCACCTCGAATACCTAGATTCTGCTATGTTTCAAGCTATCATATTCCTCGAAGAGTTAAATATTGCCGATAACGCTCTAACCGTGCTCTCTGACAACACTTTCGTAGGACTCGTGCGACTACATACACTTGACCTCTCTCATAATGTAATCGAAACGAACTTTAAGGACTTATTCCACACTCTACCTCGGCTTCGACGTCTTTCCCTGGCAGGTGCGGACTTAAAAACGATTCCGAATCTTCTTCTGACGAACCTGACAGAACTCGACGTTAGCTACAACCAAATATCTTCGGTTCGGGACACGAACATGCTGTGGCTTTCTAATGTGCGTGTGCTGCGTCTGGCTCACAATAAGATATCTTCTCTGCTACCAGCTATGTGGAAGAATCTTTCCCATTTAGTTACTTTAGACATTTCGTCAAATCCCATAGCGCGAATAGCACACGACACTTTCGAAGGCCTCAATAGATTGCTGTATTTGAGAATGGAGAATCTTAAAATGATAGAATCTTTAGAATCGCAATCGTTCCTATCTTTAAGTTCTCTTCGCTCTCTCGAGTTAGATTCGACGACAACCGTAGGAGGGGATACATTAGCGGGTATTGTGGACTCCATTCCGTACCTGGAGTCTTTAATATTACACATAAGCGAAATGTCTTTGGAAACGCAGCTCCACGGCGTAAACGCTGTGAAACTACGAACGCTGGAAATAAAGGGGGCGACACTGCGACGCGTATCGGCCGACACTTTCAAGTCCTTCGGAGGGCAGCGTTCGCTGCGAGTGCGTCTTTCGGGCTCGGGGGTGTCGAGGCTGCCGGCTGGTTTGGTTAGCCCTCTCACTCGCATCCCCCATCTCGCCGTGGACCTGAGCGACAACCGACTCGTGGCCTTCGATCCGGCGACAATCTATTCGAATCTCACCGGATGTGACCGACTTGCGACTAAATTAGTGTCGGGTGGGTTGGTTGTTGCCGGAAACCCGCTTCCCTGCGGTTGCTCAGTGACTTGGCTGGGGACGTGGCTGCGCCGGTGGACGGCGGAGGCGGGCGGCGGGTCGCGCATCGCGCGCCACACAGCGCAGCGCAGCACGTGCACTCCGCGCGCCGGAAGCGGCTCAGCTCCGCTGCCGTTGCTGGCTCTCGACGAGGAGACGGAGTGCTACGCCAGCGCCCTCTCCACTCACCGGCTTTTCCTAGGAACGCTCGCTGCGGGCCTTTGCTTGGTGCTACTGCAATCGATTAATATTTAGTGGTTCCTGTGAGTTCTGTCCTATCTTACGTTTGTCACATTTGGAATATAGGTTTAGATTTTACAATGTACAGTCCTAACCATATTTAATTATTACTAATTTCAAGAAGGAACATGTGGCAATTAATGATAATTTATATTGATGATTAAGTACAATTAAAAGGAAAATGTCTTTGAATTGACATTACATACGTATCATAATTACATTTTCTAATATTTATTCTAATAATATTTATTTAGAATTTTAGTGATGGACTGTTTAGCTAATAAGAAGGTAGTCATATTAACCAACACCTTGCTAAGTTCAGTTTATCAAGCCTGTTTATTATGGAAGTACTGTTTGCTTCTTTTTATATGTATAAATACACCATGCGATTTGGGCATTTGTAAAAAAATTTCAGCATTGTGTGTGTAAATTGAGATGATGGCAGATATCGATAAGTGCAAATATATTTTTCTATAACAACACTGTCTTTTATTTTCAAATTTCAAGACATAATTAACTACTCGACTGAGTATAGTAAATTAATGTAAGTAATAGTTGAAGTATCAGTGGGCAAGAGACCGGAGAGCTTACGACCATTGCGAATCATTAAAAAGTTGTCCATCATAGTTAAGTCGGAATAACCGTCTTTTTTGTGCAAATTAGTCAACGAAGACACTGGTAACGAAAAATGATGACATTTTCATTTAAATCAAGTTTAATTATGACTTGATGGTATTAAATTTTCAATATAGCAGACGCTTTCGAGCGATGCTCCGGAATGTCCGATGAATATACAGCTCGCTGAGGGCACACACGAAGCACTTGTGCTGTTAATTCCGCATCAGTCAACAGCCTGTTTCAACATTCCTCTGTAACTCGCTTGCAAATATGTGGCCTTCTTGCCCCAAATTAAATGTTAGGTAACATAATATAGACTCAGTTAGGGTGGGTCAAAAAAATTCAATATTGTTTTTTTAGATCTGACACGAAAACTAGGCGGGTGCCTCTATAAAGTACTTACCAAGCCTGAGCTCTTAATACTCGTATTAACGGGAAGATTATCCTCATCATAGTTTTCTATTTTCAATTTAGTCATGGTCATATCACTAATAGATTTTGTTCAACGCTCTACAAAAATGGCCTGTTATACTTTTTTCATTAATCTAACCATTTAAAAGATATTCAAGGCTTCAAATATTGTAGAATTTAAAGGAAAGTAACTTTGTTTCGAATTTCGTAACTTTACTGATAAATAAAATTATTGTCAAATAAGTTTCAATTACTTCTGTAGGCATTGAACGCTACGCATGAAATAAAGATTTCGCAGTGGAAATGGGACTTACTTATTATAAGTTTACTTCAATACATAGATTCCTGATATTAGTACCTATGTGACTTATATACGTAAGTACTTATCACTTCTGTATCTTTTTTAATGTAGTTTAGCCACAGTCGGAATCGATCAAAAATAAACGCATGTTCGCTCTGACAAAAATAACAAAACTTAATGTAAATTATTAAGTAAATGATAATACAGTTGGTGAATTTTCCATATAATATATGTATATCGTATTGTGCTTCAAGTATGAAATAGGCTGAACGACACGTTTGGTCTAGTGGCTAGTAACCCTATAGCTGTTAACTAAACGGTTGCGGGTTCGAATCCCGCTAGGGGCAAATGTTTATGTGTTAACATTTACCTTTGTACCTGAGTCATGGATATATTATAATATGTATTTATTTACAAAAAAAAGTAATCTATGTAGTATATCAACTGTCTGGTATCCATAATAGAAGCATTAGTTGCTTACTGTGGAACTAGATAATGCTGTGTGGAATGTGTGAAGATATTTATATTTATTTATGTACTAGCTGCTGCCCGCGACTTCGTCCGCGTTCTGGATGAAAGGTACCCTATGCCCTTTCTGGTGTCCCAGACATCGTGTATGCAAAATTTCATGGTGATCGGTTCAGTAGTTTTTGCGTGAAAGCATAACAAACAAACTCACATTCACATTTATATTAGTAAGGATTTATTTAGTATGATGGTGCGTGCTTCTCTTTTACCTCCCATAATGTTTGACAATTAATTTAAGTTACACCTACTTGTTTGTGGACTTACATATCTCTAGGGGAGAAAATCAAATAATAATAATGAAAGTCGGATCAGCTTATGATATTGGGTTTCATTCTGAAATGGGAACTATTACGAAGCAAGCTATTCGAGCTTAAATCCGTGCTGCGGTCGGCGGAAATATCCCAGCGCTAATTGAGCCGTCGCGATGTTCAACCGGGAGGTAGCGGGAGGTCTACTCTATGTGGCTAACAAAATCCCATAGTTTACGGTCGTCCAGATGAGTCGATATCCGTAACCGGTAAGCTGCTGCGTAACCGAAATTAAAGTTTCTCTTGTAAAACGATCGCCGGTTCATGTCCCCGTCACTCTCAGTTCTCGCCCTAATTTCGAAATTCGCCAAAGCCACCTATCTACTTCTACTTACAAGTGTAGAACGGTTGCCTCTAAGCCTGGTGAGTGACTGTTCGGAACGGAAGTGACCAAGAAATGTCATAGATCCACTTTTCAATAATTAGGTAATGTATTACACAATCAATATTTTAAAGAGGAACTTACTCAAGTTTGCTCCGACTTTGTCGTTGAAGAAATTAAAAAATAAGCATATACCTTTAAAAGACAATTGGACCATTTCAAAAACGGTATAGATATGTGTATGTATGTCACTATTGCTTGGAAGTTATTATTCGATGGCTTTCCTTTCAACTTCAGAGTGGATAATCTGCGAACTCAATTTCCTGTTCATGCACACACTTTCTTGTGGAAATTGCTTTACATTTTATTTGCAAAAATAGATGTGAAATCTTTCTTTTAACATACATAAAGACATGCTTTCGGATCCCTCGGGAGCAGTACTTTTTTTCTGGCTGAAAGGTACTCTAGGATGATCGGTTCAGTAGTTTTTGCGTGAAAGAGTAACAAACATTCATCCATACAAACTTTCGCATTTATAATATTAATACGGATTACTTAAAATTTTGAAACCTTTAGTTAGAGCAAGAAAAAAAAGAGTAAATTTATAGTACGTTTTTAAACCTCAGCTTAACAGTGAAGCCGGTGGTGAAGCACATAGCTTTCGTGCGGAGTACAATAGACAGTAACTAACTAGTTGCATTCGGACACAGCTAAACATGTCCGGACATGCATAAATTGGACGTTGAAACGTGTCCGGACACCAAGTAGCCGTTGTAAATTGTGTTCCTGGCGCGGAGTTACTGCTTTTGCGTGATCCACCAGCAACCACACGCGCGCGTTGACAATACCTTCTGCTATGCGACGACTGCAGTGACGACACGCAACCAAAGTACTGATGTGCCGGATATCCGTATCCGCGGATCTTAACACCAAATATTCGTATCCGCGGATATACATTTTTAACGATCCGGCACATCACTAAACCAAACGCAACCAACTTCCTTATACGAGTAAGTACGGTGCACAAAAAAAGTCAGATGTATTTGACGAGACTTTAAATCGCTAGATAGTCTCGTTAATTAAGCTTAGTCTAGCGAAATGCCAAATCCACGAGCCCTTGTCTATTGAGCCGACGAACAGTAACTTTAGAGATTCATATAAGCCAAAGCAAGTGACCACCTGCTATTTGGTAATCCTTGTATTAGTAAAATACAATTGAACAGTACAGAAATATAATTAAACAATATAGTAATAGAAAGGTCGCGGGTTGGTGTACAGGCGACGAACACTTAGGTACATTGAGGTAGATAGAAGAAGGTGGGTTTTGTTAGGATATGGGAAAATGCATAATAATATTGCGAAAGAGTCGAGAGCGAATCGGCACATTCATATGTATGAAATTACGCTGCCTCATTGTGGAGGCAAACGCACCTCGTTTCCATTTACATCTATTTAAATTGTCACTCGTCACTCCTTTACAATTCGTGATAATTATATAGCACATAGTTTGTGACTCATGGACTATTCCAAATCTTATCAGCACCATCGGCTGATCCAGAAAAGCGAATCTCGTCGGGAATACCTTTTGCGGAAGTTTTCATAAAACTTCAGAAAACTCTTTGGGACGCAAAGTTGTGCGAATTTTCGCTATAAGAATACGATAACATTGGTTAACTAAATACTAAAACATGCCGAAGGTTTCTATTAAAACCGACTAAGTGTTTTTTATTTATCTTTTTTATAATAAAATCTAGTCCTAAGTTCTAAGTTATATTTCAAGACGAAGTACCTACACAGTAATAAAAATTCATAAGTTGGACAAATACGTCAGCTTATTTAATGGAAAGGCTCTGAAGTGGTTTGGGAAACAGTTTCTCAAAAAGTAAAAATATAATATGATTATAAATGTTGTCTGAGTAAATAAACGATGAGAGGTGCATACTCGTACAACGAGCACAATCTCGAACGAGCAGCTCCAATAAATCTGCGACGTTTAACTCACTTCCAGCCAAATCCCGGACTTATCCCGGCGCGCATCCGCACCGCACATCCGCGCAACCAAATATTATTTATAAATATCAGATTTCCCCTATCACATTTCACGAGTTGCGAATGAAAATAACCACACCTTTGCAAAATACCGCAATCAATGCGTGATGAGGAAAGCCATGAAGTTACGCAACTATCCACCGTCAAATAGACCGTCGCTTGTCCTTTGCCATTCTTAATTACGGCCGCAGAAGCCACCCTGTGATTAATTCTCACTAGGCTAGAAATTTAGTCAAGTGATTCAATTTTGTTCTACTCGTATTTCTGTAGGACGAGCAACAAAATCTTCAATCTTCTACTAAGATTATTTTATAGTATTAAGCTATCTAGCCATATACCATAGTCAAATCTAGCCCAGCATATCACTGGAATGATGTGATTTTTCACCTTGATACCTTGGTACAATGCCTTTATCAATGAATAAAAGTGTTTAAAAATGAGTATTCTGTTTAATCATAATTTTCGAGAACTTTTCTACCCTATCATTACACCCTCCAAATATTAATATTATTTATATTGAGCATTTGTTAAGTGAGCAGCTCAGCAATGATGTAGATCGGGGCTTTACGAATGAGTTAAAAAGGCGATACCATCTAATAGTTAATATTGGCAACGCGCAGCCCCTGGCCGGTTGCCAGCAGCCAGGTGCCTGTTTATTTAGCATTGTAATGCAGCCCATTACACAAAGCGCTTCCTTCCTTCATGTGCACTATCTAAAACTTTTAGCTTTTCTTGTATTGCTCTATAACAACTTGGGGATTGTATGATAGTGTGGCAGGCGGCAGTTGGTCAAAAGGAGACCAAGTCTTACCATTTTACTCCTAGGGTCGATTCAGATCTTAGCAGTGCTACGCAATTCGTAGCACTTCTACGAACCGTAGCCACTCTCTCATCGCTACGAAAGCACACTAAAAATACATTATTTATGTTCAATACTTTTGTATTTTAGAGGTCTAATTTTAGAGGTAAGTGGTTACCGTCGCCTATGATGACACAAGCAACGCTACAGGTGCTGCAAGTGCGCTGTCAACCACAGTATGGTGAAGAAAGTGATAGGGCAATGAATGTTTTCTAAATTTTAATAAATATTTAGGGCAATAAATAAGAAAATTGATTTTTTTAATGAGACTTGATTTTGTTTTAATTTGATAAGGTGTAAATTGTACTTTATAATGTACAAAGTGTTTGTAAAATTGAGTTTGTTACTAGATGTCACTTTGTGAAATATACATAGGTATATTTACTATTGACCTACTAGTCATATTATTGTAAAATATAAAATTTGTCTTGTCTTAAAACAAAGAAGTTTTATTTAACCATGTTTACTGTGTGAAAGTAATGTGTGCAAGTTTAACATTGTTGGTTATATAGCACATATTTTTTGTTAACTTACTCGTATGTCGGTGCACAACGAAATCGCAATTCGGCCGATGAAGCAATCGGGAAATAGACGTAGCGAATGCATTCGACATCCGGCTTTCGGGAGGGAATTTTCATTTTCGCTAGCGTGGCAACCAAAATCGGTCTCTACTGACTGCATTTCATGTAACTGTATAAAAAGTGTACACGGTTAAACCATGGTTAAACAGTTTTAGTTGATGTCGGTAATGCCGCGACGTCGCTAACCGACACAGTCAAGGCTCAGGTGGTGGATGTCATTATCTTAATCGGAATCGCTAAGTTAAACCTTCCAATTCTTTTTCCTGCTCCATGACAATACTCATTTAAAAGAAAATTCACTCAATTTTAAGACTACCATTGACATTTTATCCTTATATTTATCATTAAAACCCGAAAACAATTCTTATAATATTATAAATGCAAAAGTCACGCAAAAATGGCTGAACAATTTTGGATGAAATTTGGCACACTGATAGTTAGTTTATTACCTGGATTAACATATAGGATACTTTATATCCTAAAAAAAAATTTGGTTCCTGAGGGGATTTCAAAAAACGAACTATAGCGCGTATAAAGTCGTGGGAAAAATCTAGTTTATCAATATATGTACTAATAATAAATCTGTAAGTGTATGTATGTATGTATGTATGTATGGATTTTCATAAAACTTGGTAGATAAGCATTTAGACGTACAGGGCACAGGATACTATACTAGGATATATAGGATAATATACTAGCTGGTGCCCGCGACTTCGCCCGCGTGATGTTATACACTTAAACCTTCCTCGAGAACCACTCTATCCATTAGTTTTTGAGTTTATCGCGAACAGACAGACAAGAAACAACAACAAACGTATAGGGGTACAGAGGAGGTTCTCAAAGGGACGTCCGCTTTGTGTGTTTATAAGAGGATTTATTTGGAACCGGCCAAAGCAAGGAAGCGCCTCACATACAAAAAATAATTTATTGTTCATCTAACTGCATATCATATTGCATTATTGCTCATTATTTGCATTATGACCATCTACATCGATGATACACTGGATCGCAAAGAAAAGGGTCGGTTAGAAAAATCTTCAATATTTTCAAAAGTAGTTGACCTAGCTTTATGAAATAAAGACTAAATGAAAGCTAAACTAAATAAATTTTATTTTTATTCAAGCACATTAAAATATTCTTTAATTTAGTCTTTATTTCATAAAGCTTGATGAGGTACGTTTGAAAATATTGAAGATTTTCTAACCAACCCTTTTTCTTTGCGGTCCAGTGTTGTATATATCTAAAAGAACCATCATTTATTTGTTAAGTTATTGTTATGAAATGTAACAATTAATAATGTCATAGTAATTAAGACAATAATAAAACAGAAATTATTAATAAGAAGTTATTTACTTACTCGTGTAATGATTAATTTGACTGATGCTGTGATGGCTGATTATTCTTACTTACTTGTTAGCAAACTCTTGTTGAATAAAAACTTTTTAACAAAAAATTAAACCGCCGAAAAAACTGAAAAGCAAAAAATAATTTTATTTAACCTTAATAACCACAAGTAATTTTGAGTCTTAAGTAAGTCTTAAGTCAAAATTACTTAAGTAGGTTAAGAATTAGTTTAAGAACTTTAGTTATTAAGGTTAAATAAAATTATTTTTTGCTTTTCAGTTTTTTCGGCGGTTTAATTTTTTGTTAAAAAGTTTTTATTTTATAATTTTCTGTGGCTAATAATCTACTATTTACTACATGCTTAATTTTTGATTACTTTTTTTTAATTGTAATACTCAACTCAGCATTAAAATCTGTGAGTAAACAATAAATCACCCCCATTTTCGCACACTTAGATTAGGATTTTTTTTCCAAATTTATACGAGACCAACTTCGAGGTATATGCTATCCATTAAAAAAAGAATTATCAAAATCGGACTACTCTGTAAAAAGTTATGCGTGATCATACATAAAAAAATTAAAAAAATAAAAATATACGCGTCCAATTGAGAACCTCCTCCTCCGTTTTTGTTTTTTCGTTTTCGTCGGTTGAAAAAGCAACTTAGGTTTCTTGCAAATTCTTCCTCATTAAAGATACAGTTTATTCTGAGGTTAAAGAAATAGATATAAATATGAAGCCCTTGGATAGAACAAGAATTTAACTACACTATATACATATACATACACACAGTGTACATAATACTAGTAAATGGGACGATGGAAGGAGTAAAGTAATCCGCTTAAGAACGTCCTTCTCTCGAAGCAAATGCACCACAATTCCAGGATTCACCGGGTGACGCTAAAATGTAGAACACACCTTCCATTTCCACATTAATTTATTTGCAATTGCTGGTGTGAGTCGTAAAGTGAGGATATGACGTCGACGTCGTTAATTCCAACACCAGCGTTATATGCAAGCTAAAAATTCATAGCATATAATAAAGTCTAGTGCAGTCCAGATTACCTAAGTACTCGTACTACGCCTCTATGATAAAAGCACGTAAATGAAATGAAGAGTTCTCTAAAGAGACTTAAGTAATTTTCTTTCTAGTATCTTTATTCTAAAATTAAATAAGTTTTTATGAAAAAAACTTAGAAACAATGGTCGTTGGGCATTTTTGTGATGAGAAAAAACTATTGAACTCGCGACCTGTTACCGCAATCGTGTAACCGATTAATTTAAAAAAGAAAAATTTTTGAGATGGGAAAAACCATTGACCTCGCGACCTGTTACCGTAACCGATACCTCTGTGTATAAGTATGTACTTTCTTGACTATTCAAAAAATACACACTTAATTGTTCAAGTTTTCACTTCTGTCGGCACTCCCGGAGTGCCACTGGTCTTTTTTTGTAAATTCGGATATGGTAGCTTAAAATATTGTGTTTTCGATTGTGAAGAAGTTGTAAGGTGTAGTTATTTTTCAACCCTTCAAAAGGAAGAAACCTTATTATCACAATTTACCAAGGTGTTAGTGTATATGGGATTGAAATGTGAAACATGTGTGAAGTGTGACACAACGCTAACTGACTGGCGACCGATTTCGTATTCGTCCATTGCTACTTAGCTGTGTCAATAAGCCGGCCCGAGGTACTGTTTTAGCACCTCTCTCATCTCTCCCATAGACTCCGTTTATGGGAAAATGTGGCATTTTTATGAAACTGTCATTATTATTTAAAATCTGCTAATAATTCAATTCATACATACCTTAGATTTGCTTGCTGCGAGTATGAAATCAGATTGCAAATTGTTCAATACAAGATGGACCAAAGCTACAACATATTTTTTTAAAGTTATAAACACTCATAAATAATGTTATTAAATACTAGCTGCTGCCCGCGACTTCACCCGCGTAACTTTGTAAATTATATACTAAAACCTTTTTCGAGAACCACTTTATTCATTGGTGAAAACAGCATCAAAATCGATGCAGTAGTTTGTGAGTTTATCGCGAACTGACAAACAGACGCGGCGGAAACTTTTTTATAATATGTAAGGATAAGGATGTAAGGACTAGCTGTTTTATAAAATATTTGCTATATCGATACCGTAATTCGCAAAACAAATAACTCCACTTTTGGTTGAAAATGACTTTTTGATACGGGAGAAACTTAATGACAATTACAATTTAATTTTTTAAAGTCTATCGGTTAATACGAGCCATAATTTCCAATGTAAAATTGTCTTTTTCTTTTCTCGTATCATACAATATTTTTATAACGTTTTTAGTCTCCCCTGTAAAGTTTGCCTCAGAGGAGTTATTTGGTTATCGAATTAAGATATCGATATGTTACTCGCTGATAAAATGAATTTTCAAAGAACAGTGAAAGAATTTTTCAAATCGGTCTAGTAGGTATATAGTTTCAGAGCCTATTCAATTTAAACAATCAAATCTTTCCTCTTTATAATATTAGTAAAGTATAGATTAGCGACCCGCTCTGGGTCTTTACAAGTAGTTTACGAAGAAACAGACAGACGCGGACAGTTTCAATATTGTTTTTTCTTTAGTTACAAAAAAACTTAATTAAGTTTTATTACTCGTATATACTTGCTTGCTGGTTCCCACAAGTTCGTCCGCGTTGATAATAATATAGAAACCTTCCTCGTTTAATTTAACACTTTTTCCATTAGCACCGCATTAGACCGCATTAAAATCCTTTGCGTACAGTTTAAAAAGGGAGATACTCGTACAAAGAGATAGACGCGGAAAGCGACTTCCGTTCCGTTGGTTTTGGTGAAAACCGCATCAAAATCCTTGGCGTGGTTAAGAGGAGAAAGCGGATATACACAGACAGACAGACAAACACTCGTGTTGTTCTAAAGATATATTATAATGAAGAATTGTAAGGCATTATCCTTACATATTATAAAACAAAGTCCTCCGCCGTGTCTGTCTGTCTCTTCGCGATAAACTCAAAAACTACTGCACCGATTTTCGTGCTGTTTTCGCCAATGCATAGAGTGGTTCCCGAGGAAGGTTTTAGTGTATAACATCACGCGGGCGAAGTCGCGGGCAGCAGCTAGTTAACATTATTATAAACTGTATCAAGTAGAAAGAGTTTTCTCTACTTTGGAGTGTAGGTACTCGTATAGTCGTAGTGTGCGCAAGGTGTGAGGAGTCGGCGTTTGGCTCGGCGCCAATCGCGATGTGCAATGCAAATCTAAAACGACTCACGCCGAACAAACTAAAGACAGTAACCGACAACCACCACACTCGGTTTTCGGTTCAAAATCATGAATAACCCCGAGATTCTATTTGAAACCATTCTAATGAGCCCAAAAACGCTATATATATCGATATCTTGATTCGCAAAACGAATAACTCCACTTTTGGTTGAAAATGACTTTTTGATACGGGAGTAACCTAATGACAATTAAAATTTAATTTTTAAAAGGTCTATCGGTTAATACGAGCCATAATTTCCATTGTAAAATTGTCTTTTTTCTTTTCTCGTTTCATACAAAAAAAAAATTATAACGTTTTTAGTCTCCCCTGTAAAGATGGCTCAGAGGAGTTATTTGGTTTGCGAATTAAGGTATCGGATATGATGTAAGTTGCTGAGGAGTTGGGTGTACCACAAACTACTTGAAAGCTGCAGCATCAGGTCAGGTTATACCTTGTTATGGAAATAGCACCGAATAGTAGACCAAATCTCAAATCATTCGAACCTGTAGATGTTAGTGAGATCTCTGCGCCAAATAGGAAATGAGCTCTAGATCTTCATAAAATATAGCTAAAAACTATCTCTATCATGTACGCTTTCAAACAATAAAAAAAACGGATCAAAATCGGTTCATCCATTTGGGAGCTGTGATGCCACAGATACACAGGTTAAACTTAAGTAACACCCTTATTTTGCGTCGGGCGTCGTTATAATCTCGAGGCGTATGACGATTTCCTTTTGTTCTTGTCGGAGTACTGAGACTAAAAACAATAAATGGAATCTTCAGAAACTCCAATGTATTTTTTTTTTTGTTAAAACGATTCAAAATAAATCCCCCCAACCGATTCTCATGCAAATTGAGTACGGTTCAACTTTGCAAAACGAATTTTTTTCGCTTAATGGGAATACATATTTACTTCAGAATTGGAATAAAATTATCTGCGTATTTTTTATGATTTATTTCTACATTTCTTCGGTCTAAATCTATTGTAATTACATCTTCGTATTTTATAATATAGTGTTCTAATTGTTCCACCGAATTAATTTAGGTATTATTATTAAGCAGACTCTATATTTTTTGTCAGAACTAGGTGAACGTATACTTCTTATATTTCCTCTTCCTCGTCTTCTATTTTAGTGAGACCACACCTTCAGATGCATTTATAGTCGAGGCGAGACAAAGCAATTGGTCGCGCGAGTCCTTCCAACCTCCGTTGCCTTTCGGAGGCCACTTAAAAGACGTCTCCACTTTGCCTTCCGGACCGAATAAGTGTGCTACTTTTACACTCTCTGGGAAGAAATGTGATTTATCGAATTTCATCGAAATGAGTTCAGCCCCTCGTCTGCCACTCGAGTACTCAGCGGTCGATATAACCCTAGGTGCCATACAAGCCACCGTGTCCACGTGCGGTCGTTTGAAATGGTCAAGCAAATTCTGCAAGGAGTAACTCCAAGAGATGTCGTCGTACATACAGTAGTCAGTGGAGTGGCTGACGATCTTCCGCCACAAAGTTTTGTTGAACGCGATTCCCTTATAAAAGGACGAGCTCCAGGGTTCACAGGACACCAGACCGAAGTCGCATTCGCTGGAATAATGAGCGTTTCCGAAAGACATCATTTCGACTCGAGGAAAGTATGAAAGCGATTTTTGAAGATATTTCATCATGTACAAAAGGTCTGGTGCGACGTAGGAATCTTCTTCAAGAAACATCACCATACCTGTGTGAGACTGGGACCATTTCAAGGAGGAAAATACGTAATTAGCTTTCCACCACCAGTGCTGCTTGTGTTCATTGGAATGGGCAATTTTGTCCTCCAAATCTAGACCGGAATATTTGTGCGGATTCAGCTGCGAGGAGTGAGGGTAGAAAATTTGCATAACTTTACAAAACGTAATACTTCGAACCAATACGTTCAATTGTTCGTCGTAATGAGTGTGAGAAAATATAAGCAAAACCTCTTCTATAAAGCGCACCTGGCCCAGGGAAAGAATAAGAAATTGGAGCCTCTCGACGTCCCTGTGCACTTGGATCAGAATTAGTAAGGTCTGGTCTCCGACCCTTCCGTAAGCATCATTCGCATTGAGCACTTCACATTTTTTGTTAATATCTTTGACGACCGAGACCAATTCGTTAACGGTCAAATTACTTGTGACCCTGTAGTTTTCGTTGAATCGCACGAATCTTCTCAAATGTTTTGGTACGAAGTGGAGCTGATCTTGTTCTATTGCAAAATAAAAACGTACAGCGACCAAAGATAGCACAAACACGTATAAGTATTTTGCCAATTTCTCTGTTTTCAAATAGCCCTGTGTTAAGATCATTTTGCCAGTGATCTAAATAGATTGACAGAGGTGAAATTGTCGAGATGACATGACATCAATAAAGCAGAAAAATATTGGCGAAAATGATTTATAAAATGTCACGAACATGTCAGCGAGGTATTTAGAGTAATGGTTTATTGTGAGCTGCTAATAACTGTCGGTGTCACACAGGTGAGGGCAAATTGTTGACCCTCGTCACCTCGTCTCCTCGTCGAGGCACGATCCTGACCCCGAGCGGATTAAACGCTTTCATGTTCCAACGGCGTTGGAGATCTTTTGTCGCGCGAGTTATTGGCTGTCTTTTATTTATTCCCTATTCGAAAACCTCTTCAAAGAGGCCGCTACATAAGTAATTAGAAAATATCTATATTTTTCATACTTTTTTTTTAAGAGTAGGCATTGGGAAAATTGGAAAAATATAAATAATTATCCAAAAGCTGTATGGACTATTAAACTATCCCAATTTTCACAGAAAGTACTAAAAATACTATTAGGCCGGACGGACGAATAAACATCCAGTTCACATGACTGTTATGTGCTCAAGCTGTTCCTCTCCTCTCCTCTCCTCGACTCGAATCTAGAGCTGTGCAGTGTGCACTACGTAATATGTTCGTTATAGGTAGATACCTAGTTACTAAGAAGCACTAAGAAGTCATAAGCACATATATGCTTAGCGAGTAACGAAAGGGTTTTTTTTGTACTTGTTTCATTTTCGTTTCAATGCAACAATTATTACTATGTAGTAGTACAAACAGTAGACGCCATCTAGTGTTAGTTTTATTAAGTATAATGTCTCGTAATCTCACAACTTTTTTACTTTTTAATTGCATTACTTTATACAAGTTCAGTAATGCCAATATGCATTTATTAATTCGATTTCGCGCACTTTGGGTGATCGATATTTTCAACTGTACTGTGGCGACATCTATAATCTGGACAAAAAAACAACTTTATAACCATTTAACTAATAAAATAAAAAAATGTTTTTTTTTTTATATTATTCAATAATCACTGCGATAAGTTTAATGATGATAAAGTGTATTTTCAAGTAATTGTATGTTCAATGTTATTTTATGTAATTTGTTTATGTGCAGTGCAACACAAAACATATTAAGATCACGTTCAAAAACTAGTTCTTCTAGTGAGAAATTACTATTCCTAAAAATTTAATTAGATAGTGAGAAATCGTATTATAGAAATCACTGGTGTTAATATGTTTTTAATAAATGACTTGTCCACGTTACTTTTAAAACGATATAATTAAAAGTTTAGTTTTTTTTTTATGAAATTAAAAATATTGAGTGTTCAAAACGCACCATATTGAACAGCATATAGCTGTCAGCTGTGGGCCAAGCGATCTGTCAAATCAGATGGCGAATGAATAGCAAAGCAGCGGTAGTAAGATTATTTTTTAACAAATATGTCTTTTTATTTTCAATTTTACACTCATAGGTAATTCCGCGCCGCCTAGCCATTAGTTTTAGTATATTTATATAGAATCGCCAGTATCCGAACCGCTGCAAGATGGGCTCCCGGGACAAGGACACAAAGTCGCTTCAGGACAAGTTAAAAGAATTCTTCAAAAAGGGTGCATCAGGTTCGTACCGTCGGCTGCGATCGTCCGAGGGCGTCGGCCGTCTCTATTTTAAAGTTGGCGTGGTTTAAAGTAATGGTAATGGTGTTGTGCAGCGCCATTGCCGGCGAAAAACGAGCTGACAGTGACGCCCGACTTGGAGCGAGAACTGAGCGCAGAGACGCCCGTCAACCGCCGTCTTCGAGCCCTGCGAGACGTCGGCGAAAAAGCCAAAGAAATCCGTGTGCAGGAGGTAAGCTACAATACCTTTGACTACATTCTCTTGATGTTGCAAACAATAATCTTGTTGCTACAGCCATTCTTCGAGAAAGAAATCTATAGGTATACATATATAAATCTTCTTTCTTATATATAAAACAAGCTGCTGACCGCGTAACTTTGTAAATTATATACTAAAACCTTCCTCGAGAACCACTCTATCCATTGGTGAAAACAGCATGAAAATCGGTGCAATAGTTTTTGAGTTTATCGTGCACAGACAGACGGACAGACGCGGTGGAGGTTCTTATAATATGTAAGAATTCTTGTGTCACAGTGTTTGTAATTTTTTGTGTATATTCAGTAGGTCTGAGAATAGGTTGTAAACTATTTTTTATACCCCAAATTTTTTTTTTACAAAAACGTTTTTTTCTAATAATAAATCATCTTTTGTAAATCAGTGCATATGCTTCTATAAAAAGGTCTTGCTTGAGTTTTACCATTATATATACATTTAAAATGATAATAAAACAAAAATCATTGCAATGATTATCTGCGTTTGGAACTGGTATAGTTGCGTTGGGGAAAAAAACAAGACTCAATATAGGTAACTAACTGAAATTTGGGCCATTTCTTATACATACTTTGTTGGTCCAAAAGTTATGTATTGGGTACCCGACAAATGTAAAAATAGTATATTTTTGTTGACTCAACTTTGTAAAATGGTCATTCTAAATGCTAGAGTACTGAAATTTATTATATTTGTTAATGTTGAAGGTATATTTATTATTTGAAAAACTTCAATTACTGTCTTAAAGTTGAGAGATGTTGATAGATAGATTTACTTTCATAACATCTTCTGTAAAATTATGAATAACTAGCTGTTGCACGCGACTTCGTCTACGTAATTTTATAAAATATCAATACTAATAATAAATCTGTAAGGGTTGGTCATGGAGTAAGTTACTTTGTTTTCAGAGATATCAAGTTTATAGGCTCTATACATGATACTGAAACTAATTTGACCATTTTTAGAATTTTTTTCTGTATGTATGTATGTTCCTCCATAACTCTTAAACAAATCAACTCATTTTCATGAAACTTGGTAGATGAACATTTAGACGTACAGGACACAGGATAGGCTACTTTTTTATTTTTCAACGCAGACGAAGTCGCGGGCGCCAGCTAGTAGATAACTATGTTACACATTGATAATATAGCTTCCCAACAGTGAAAGAAATTTTCAATTAAAACTAGTAGTTTTGGAGCCTATTCAATGCAAACAAACAAACAAACAAATCTTTCCTCTTTATAATATTAGTATAGATTATAAGATGTTAATTTAAACTCAAACTAATACCTTCAAGTATAAAATTATAAATCATAATCAAGTAGTCATATTAAATGCTGAGTTTTGTATTTCGGGAGAACAAAGTCATATAATATGACACTTTTCACTTGCAATAAGCAACATTTACTTACAATGCATTTTTTCATATATATGTAATGTAATGTAATACAATATTGCACTTGTAATATGAAGCTCATAAAGAAATATTATAAAAGATGCTGATTGTGATTTAAACTAGCTTTCCATTTAAAATTATTGATTTAGTTTAAACAGTTCACTTATTCTTATAAAGAAATTATTTATTAATTGCTGCCACTCATCTTACCCTTACAACCCATCAGAATATTTGTAAATGTTTTTCTGACATGTTTTAGAATTAAAATATTATATAAAATAGTAGCTGGTGCCCGTGACTTTGTCCGTTTTGAAAAATAAAAGATAATAATAATGCCTTACATACATTATGCTTTTGCCAAGTGATACATAGTTCTTTATTTTTCATCTATTACATTTATAGGAATTAATCTAAGTCATAAGAATCATTCATTGGTCTTATGTGCTACTAGCTGGTGCCTGCGACTTTGTCCGCGTACTCTATAGCCTATAGCCTTCCTCGATAAATGGACTATCCAACACAAAAAGATTTTTTCAATTCGAATCAATAATTCCTGAGATTAGCACGTACAACCAAACAAACAAACAAACTCTTTAGCTTTATATAAAAGTATAGATTAGACTTGATAGGATTTCCCAAAATCCGTGGAATATGTGCAGTTGTCCATTAGTGAGCTCATTTAAATTCAATTCAAATTCAAATAATTTATTATTATTATTATAAGACTTCACAATTTGAGGAACAAAACCCCAGTCCCCACATTAGACAAGCCTGTATCGTACTGTAAATTACAATTTAAGAAAAAAAACTCATATAAAATGTCTCATAGTTTTTATTTTATATATTTTTAAATGATTTCTTGGCAACCTGAACATTTTTCCCAGGATAAAATTACTCCTATATATATTAATCCAGATATCCATTGAGTAACAAACATCCAAACAGGCTGTTCGTGCATGTATAATTGTATAATATTAAAAATATTTTGTAATTTTTAGCTGTATGTACATAAAAATAAATAATGAAATATACACTTAAATATTATTAGAAGTTTTATAAAATTGTAGCAATTATTGGGGTTGAGGGTCTCAATAATAACTCATTAAAAATATGTATGTCACTCACATGTAATGCATGTGAACTTGGTTGTGTTGATGTGCTCGTATTTTTTGTACGTACGTGATAATGTATATTATGTGTGCAAGGGTTAATACAAAAATTTAATAAAAATATTCAACAAGACGTCAACAACTCCAGGCTCATCTATTATTGGGGTTAAGGGTCTCAATAATAATAACTTATTGACTAATTGTTTTCAAAATACCTACTAAGTATTAAAAATATATATAGTAAACAATATTTAACAGCTGAACTTTAATATCTGAATGATTAGTTGTATAAATGTTGTAACTTTGTTGTAGAAAAGTATTCACCTCTATGTTGGCTTCTTAATGTTTTTTTTTTATAACTAGGTTTCTATTTATGTTTAATGTTATCCTTGTCTAACAGGTTTCTTATTTGTCTAACAGTCCACAGGATTTTTCCTAAAATTAGCATTAATTTTTTTTTTACTTAAAAATGTTATTAAATAATATTCTAAACGGTTATGATAAACTTTTGAATTGTACATAATTACATATTTTCATAAGCGCCTATTTCACAAACGTCAATTAGGCCAAACTGTCATTTAAAGTCACTGGTAACCGGGAATAATATAGCTGATATACCTTTGTTTGTACGGTAAACATCCCAAACATTAATAGAAAATAATAAAAAAAAATCGGCTATCAAATGATGCAGTAAACCGAGTGCATAATTCAATATAACAGAAAATGATTTCTAAAAGTAAGTAATCAACACTTTACGTCATGTAGTTTGTGAAAGAGGCCCAAGTGTTTTCTTTTATTGCAGGGAGATTGCAACTAACAAGTTTCTTTTGCATTGTGTTGCAGGGAGGTGTAAAGAAGCTATGGCACTGCACAAGAGACCTGTTGGAAGACCCAAACCAAGAGACGCGACATACGGCGCTGTGGTTCATGCGGTGCCTGGCGGAGGGGCAGGCGGATAACCTGCTCATCATGCGCACCATCTTGTTCCGCTATCTGCGAGAGACGCACCCCGCACACCCCCCGGAGGACGCGCAGCTGCGGTTCAAGCTGCTGCACACGCTCACCGAGTCCGGGAAGAACATCAAGTGCCTGGAGGAGCAGATGGGGCCGTTCCTGCTCGAGTGGCTGCCGACGGCGCAGGGCGCGGCGCTCACGGTGGAGCTGCTGCAGCTGCTGATCAACGTGGTGAAGTACAACGCGGCGTACCTGGATGAGGAGGTGGTGCACGGCGCGGTGAGCGTGGCGTGCCACCTGTGCGTGTACTCGGCGGAGGCGGCCGTGGTGCAGAGCTGCCTGTCGCTGCTGGAGGCGGTGGTGGGCTACTCGCTGCTGCCGCGCGCGGCGCTGCGCACGTTCGTGGCGGCGCTGTGCCGCACCGTGAACCTGGAGCGCTACTGCCAGAGCAGCTGGAAGCTGATGCGCGGCGTGGTGGGCGCGGATATCGGCCACGCCGCGCTGCAGGAGATGGCTGAGCTGGCGGGCGGCGGCGCGGAGGCGGACGCGGGGCTGGTGCGTGGCGCCGTCTTCTATATGAACATGGCGCTGTGGGGCCCGCGGCGCGTTCCTACACTACGCGTGTCGCACCTGGCCGTGCTGCCGGCGTTCCTGCGCGCGGTGCGCGGCCGCCACCCGGTGGTGACGTACGAGGTGGCCGTCGCCGTGCAGAGCTTGGTGACGCGCGTCCCGCACGAGCTGCACGAGCCCGCCTGGGAGCTGGTGGTGGACATCGCGCGCGCCGTCGCCGACCACGACCGCAGCCTCGCGCCGCCCAACGACCTGATTCACGCGCGCCTGCACGCGCTCATCTCCAGCCTCGAGCGGCTGCAGGACGCCGGCGGCTTCGGCGGCTCCGCGGACGCGCTGCTCGCACTGGCCGACTCGTGTGGCCACGAACGGCCCGAGCCGGCCGCGCTGCGCCTCGTGTCACTCGCCGCGGGCGCGCTCACGCCTGCGCGCGCCGACTGGCTTGCGCGCGCGCACGCTCTCGCCGACAAATATGCGCGCCGCGACCCGCGCGTGGCCGTGCGCCTGCACACGCTGCATACCGTGCACCTGTTCATCAAGCGCCACCTGTACCTGTACGCGGAGGAGGTGGTGGAGCGCGTGGGCGTGCCCGTGCTGAGCGCGTGCGCGCAGGACGCCGAGGTGAGCGTGCGCGCGGCCTGCGCGCGCGTGGCCGCCGACCTGGCCGCGCGCATCGACTCTGATGCGTGCATCGACCTCGTGGACCTGCTGGAGAAAATCCTAAACCGGCCTTTCGAGAGCTGCGCGGGCGACGCGCCGCTGCCGGCTGACACGGACGCCGGCGACCTGCGGTTGGCCGCGGGCGGTCTGCTGGAGGTGTTCCGCGCGAAGTTGCTGCGGCCGCCGGCGACGCACGCCACGCGCTGTTACCTGGTGCTGCTGGATCACTTGGACAACCACTACCGGCGGCCGGCGCTGCTGATGCACCACGCGGAGGTGCGGCTGGAGATCCTGGAGCTGCTGTTCGCGCTGCGCGTGAACGCGTTCAACGGCGTGGGGCTGGCGGAGGGGCGCGCGCGACCCGCGTGCTCGCCGTTCGTGCTGGCGGAGCCGGTGGCCGTGCGCGGGCAGCCGGCGCGCGAGGCGGCTCCGGGCGCGCTGCCGACGGGGCGCGCGGCGCGGGCGCTGGTGGGAGCGCTGACGCGCGAGTCGGACTGGCGCGTGGTGGGGCGTGTGCTGCGCGCGCTGCCTGCGCTGCTGCAAGCGCGCGCGCCGGCGCTGGGGCGGCGCGCACCCGAGCTGGACCTGCTGGCGAGCACGCTGTGCGCGATGGTGTGCGACCGCAGCCTCAACTTCCCCGAGTGCCTGCGCGCGCCGCCGCGCCTCACAGGCTCGGAGTTCCGCGCGGCGGCGCTGCCGGCGCTGGCAGCCTTCGCGCCCTACCACGCCTTCCTGGAGCCCGTGACGCAGCAGCGCATCGTGCGCTGCCTGCTCAAGCACGGCATGGTGCTGCGCACGCCGCAGCCCTACATCGGCGCGTTGACGCTGTTCGCGCTGGAGACGCGCGACACCATGGTGAAGATGCTGCCCGAGGTGCTGCTGGACCTGTCCAAGATCTCGGACACGCAGGCGATCGCTGGGCCCATGCTGGAGTTCTTGTCGACGCTGACGCGGCTGCCGCGCGTGTTCGCGTCCTTCGTGGAGGACCAGTACATGTCGGTGTTCGCCATCGTGCTGCCGTACACGAACCCGTCGCGGTACAACCACTACGTGGTGTCGCTGGCGCACCACGTGATCGCCGCGTGGTTCCTCAAATGCCGGCTGTCGTACCGGCGCAACTTCGTGCGCTTCATCATCCACGGCCTGCACAACTACATCATCGTGCCCTTCGAAGAGCAACTGCACGCCTACAAGCCGCCCGCCTTCCATCCGCCTGGCGCCAACGAGGACTCCTCAAACAGGAAGCGCAGCTCCAGCTTGGTGAGAATATCACACAATGTCTATAACACTACGAGCTTTGCAGAGAACAAAAACTGCCCCAGTAATAATGATTGCATCATACAAACAGACATACATACAGACGTCTCATTATTTTTAATAAAAATTTGATCTTCGGGGTGCATCAATATACAGTGTGTACACGAACTTTCATAAGGCTTTTGACAAAGTAGATCATATAATACTACTAAAAAAAACTTTACTTCAATGGAGTCAATGGAAATCTTTTATGGTGTTTTTCTTCTTAACTTCAATGCTACATATGAATCCTTTTATTGAATGTGCAGGGCTCGAAGGGCGTGACGCGGGCCCCGCTGGGGTCGCGCGCGGGAAGCGGCGGCTCCGCTGCGGGCACGGGGGCCTCGGCGTCCGCGGCGCTGCACGTGGAGCTCACCGAGACCTGCGTGGACCTGCTAGCGCGCTACACCTTCACGCCGTGCAGCGTCAAGCCACAGCGCAGCGACACGGCCGACTTCCTCTTCAGCGGCGGCCACTCCAACACATGGCTCGTCGGCCACAAGCTCATCACCATCACCACCTCCGGCTGCCTGCAGAACACGCTCAAGCAGGGGCCCTGCGACCGCTGCGCCGCCCTCTGCCGCCAACACGTCGACCCCGCGCCTCCCCTGGCGCCCCCTACGCCGCAGCCGCAGCCCGAGGTCAAGCGGTGAGTGTCCCACGCCCCGCGCCCCCCACTCCTTGGCCCACCCCCTGACCGACTGTTTGGTGCGTGCAGCTACAGCAAGCGCTCGCTGCAGCACAGCCGCTCCACGGACACGTCCAGTTCCTCGCTCTCCATCTCGGAGGCGCACCGCCCGGCCGTCAGCGGAGCCTCCTCCAGGTTACGCTCTAGGCTATGCATGACACTCTGTCGCCTCTAGTCTACTAGAGTAGGTAGTGACACGTAACGTTCGGTTGCAGGCAAAACTCGGCGGAGCGCGGCGCGGACCCGGCGCTGGAGGCACTCAGCCAGCTGACGCAGCGCTTCGAGCGGATCTCGCGCGAGGCGGAAGCGGAGGCAGAGTCGCGCGCGGGCCGGCTGGCGGCGGGCGGCGCGTGCCCATGCTGGTGCGCCAACTGGGCCGAGGTGCACGTGCGCTCGCCCACGGGCGACGTCTCGTGGGTGATGCGCATGCAAAACCGCATGAGCTGGGACTACCAGCTGGAGTCGCCGCTGCAGGACGTGCTGGCGCTGCTGTCGCCGCTGGACGCGCGCGCGGACGCCGGCGCGGAGGAGGGACGCGCGCGCAGCGGCTCCGCGTCACAGCCACGCCGCCGCGACCTGGAGCTAGCCAAGTCCAGCTCGGACTCGACGGTGAGCCGCGCTCCGGCGCGCCGGCCCACGCAGCCCATCAACATCCCCGGCTCGCCGCAGCGCCAGAGCTCGTCCAGCACCACGGACGACGACGACCTGCTACTGGTGGTGCCGGAGGGCAAGTCGCGGCAGCCGGTGCGGCGCTCCAACTCGTCGCCGGAGATGTCGTCATCGTGGAAGCTGTCGGCCGAGGCGGCGGGGCCGGTGGGACCGCTGGGGCCGGCTGGGCCGGAGGAGGAGCCGGTGCCGGCGCCGGGCTGCGAGCCGGCCAGCGCGTCCATGTCGCTGCACGCGTCCAAGAAGGCCATGAAGAAAAGCGACACGCGCGTCTCGTGCGAGGCCATCCCGGAGGAGATGTGCGGCACCTCCCCGCTACACCCGCACCTGTGCACCTACAACTCGGACCCGGGCACGTTCGCGCCGGAGGGTGAGGCGGAGACGCAGAGGGAGGCGGGGCCGGAGACGGTGCGGGAGGCAGACCTGGCGGCGGCGCAGAGGGAGGCGGACCTGCCGCCGCTGTCGCGCTCGAAGCGCTCCAACACCATCTCGGTGATGAGCCCGACGCGACGACAGCGCGCGGCGGCGGAGGCGGCGGGCGGCGGCGTGACGCCCGCCTTCGTGCTGCTGCAGCTGTACCACAACATGAGCACAAGCCCACTGACGCCGCCGGCGCCGGGTGAGAGCGCCGCGGGCGCCGCGCTCGGCGCCGCCGCTAGCCGGCCGCTCAAGGTGGCGGGCGAGCAGCATGAGCGCACCGTCAAGACGCTGGACCTGCTGCCGCCCGTGGAGACGTACAAGGTGGGCGTGGTGTACGTGGCGCCGGGCCAGCAGGACGACGAGGTGGCCATCCTGCGCAACGAACACGGCAGCGAGCGCTACGCCGAGTTCCTGCGGCGGCTGGGCTCGCCCGTGGCGCTGGACGAGCGGCGACCGGACCTGTTCCTGAACCTGGAGCGCGACGGGCAAGACGGGCGCTACGCGCTCGTGTGGAGCGACGACGTGATGCAGGTGCAGTTCCACGTGGCCACCTCCATGCCGACGCTGGCGCGCGACCCCCACTGCAACGAGAAGCGCAAGTACATCGGCAACGACTTTGTATGCATCGTGTACAACGAGTCGGGCGAGGAGTTCCCGCTGCACACGATCAAGGGCCAGTGCGCCGTGTGCGTGGTGGAAGTGGAGCCGCTGGAGGCGGGGCTGTCGCGCGTGGCCGTGCGCTCGCGCGACGAGCGCGTGCGCGCGCTGCTAGCACACGCGTCGGCGCACGTGGCGTCGGACGCGCCCGTGGCGCTGCTGGCGCGCCAGACGGCGCTGCACTGCGCGCTGGCGGCGCACATCGCGCACTCGCTGGCGGTGGGCGGCGCGCCGTTCGCGTCCAACGCGCTGGAGCGCTTGCGCGCCATCAAGCGGCTGCGGCGCCGGCTGGAGGCGGAGCGCGCCGCGGCTGCCGCTCGTGCGCCAAAGCCCTACAGCGACCGCCGCGAGCTCGCCAAGCGCCAGGCCATCGACGATTTCAACGACTACACTTGAACTCCTTTTCTAATCTAATCTAATAAATTATGCCTATTTTCTTTTCACTCTCTCTCTCTCATTTCGCGCGCCCTCGTCTCTCCCTCTCCCTTCAATATTGATTAAAAACTACTTTTCATCTACTAAATTGATTTAAAGGTTGAGAGGTTAGGGTGCTTACCTAACGCTCTGTCTCAGGGGTCCTCGGTTCGATTCCCGACAGGGTCAACTTTGGAAATTATCTTTTTAGTTTACAGGTTGGGATTTGAAAAGTAGTTATGGGCACACTGTATTTTGCAGACATTTGGGCAGCCTGCCTGGTGGCAGTAAGAGAAGACCACTGTGATATAATAGCATAAATGCTGTTGTGTTTTGGCGAGTGAGTAAAGGATGCTGGAGCTCATTTCTCTATCCCTTTCCTTTATCCTACTATAGATTAATTTTCAGAAAATAAACAAATAATTTTTAAGATGCTGAAGTACAAGATATTTATTTACATTCAACTATTTATTAACATAAATCTAACAATAAGGAACTACTGCTTTTTCTCTCCGCCTTCCAACTTCCTCCTCCACACTTTGACCTTCCCCCGAAGCTCACGCAACCTCCTCATCTCCTCTTTGAAGTCCTGATGCTCGTCTCTGAACAAGCCATATTCACGAAGCTTCAGCATGAGGGTATGGGTTTCAATGTGTCTGGGATAATAGTGGATTATTTCCTCGTTTGTGTGAAGCGGTTTTCCCGAAAAGATTCTCACCACCTTCATAGACTTTGAATTGGTTTCCATAGCGACTTCACCGAAAATTCTATTGGAAAGTCTATTCATTCGCCGAGCGTAGTTCGTTGACGCTTTTACCAAGTTTGCATATTTTGCGTAATTTGTAGCCATTTTCTGTAAATAACAAATGTGCAAACATTACTTTTCAATGGATAGAAACCATTGAACTAGGTATATTATGTTACAAATCATTGGTATAAACCGACAAAATGTATTTAAAATAAAAAATGACAATAAATATAACCTAAGATTAAAAATAACATTAATTCAATAAAGTTACATAATCATATAGACAAGTACCATACCTATTTAACAAAATTAATTAACTTAAATGTGATAGATAAAATTTAAATATTATTTATTTATATATAGGAAGATTAGGAAGGGAAAAGAAAGCAAAGGATTTTTTTTGTTAGGTGACTGACACTGACAGGATAGGATTGTCTTGTCAATTTGTCACACCAGACCAATTAACTTATGTCACAATAATTTGAACACAGATAACTAATATTAAAAAACTGACAAATATGGTGTTAAAGAAAACATTAAAATATTTATTACAAATATCGAATGTATCATCTCGTATCTTCTTGGACCAATAATCACAAAGGGCCTCTTTCACCATCTGTCAAGTAGGCTAACCGTCTTTTAAAGTCACCAGGGATAATGGAGCTGACTGATATAACTTTGTTTGTAAGTACGTTGTTGTCGTAGGTTGTAACTTATTAGTTTGTGGTTGTAACTAAGGAGGGTAGAGATAAGGAGCGCAATCTTACATGGGTGTTAAACTGAAAAAGTGGCAACTAAAAGCGATAAATTGAGATGGCGCCAGTGTGTATAGAGAGTTTGAGAGTATGGAATGAATGTAGCAGTAGTTGACGGGAGTGAAGTGCCCCGAGTTGAATTGTACTGTCACTAGCCTCACTAGCGCCATCAATTTATCGTCTTTCGACGGACACTTTTAATACTCAGAGATTGCCCTCCTTATCTCTATCCTCCTTGGTTGTAACTTATCTTGAGGTAAGTATATAGTGTTCTGTAGAAACAGACAAACGAGAGACGCATATTGTGTCGAACTCCATTTTGTTTTCTTGACATGAGACTGCCGGCCATACTCTGTGCAGCTGCGCCAAAAGCAGACTACAATTATTTATTCTGTTCTGTGACAGTTTCTGATTTTGTTTGATATTTATTCTTGAGATTCTTCAATTCTGAAATTTCAGAATTATCAAATAAAGGAGTACAGTACATTATTGTTCTTTTTTGTGATACAATAATTATGTCATGCTGTTATAGTGTCGTTCATTATTTATTACATATCTAATCTCAATACGGTATATTTTCTCTTGGTTTAGTTAGGGCGATATAAGAAAAACCAAATTAAAGTTACATTTTGCTATCCATTTTCTTGGGAATCGGTGTCTGTATCCACAGAGAACATTGAATGAACCCGGAGTGCAACGAACAATCGATGGGTCTAGTAGAGGACCACCTTTTCATTTATCAGCAATCTGTGAAGACGACATCCAAAACGAAGGTGCCACCAGCAGACCTGCCGGGGGTCGTCGTCATACCCGGTTCTATGGTCAACTACTGGTCATCAAAAATAAAGCTGGCGGCCCTTCTCCTAGTGCTTGGCATGTACGCATACTTCTTCTTCGTCATCAGGGCTATTTACTTGAAAAATAAAAGACTAGCTCACATCTCTAAAATGGTAATTATTTGAATATGTGTTTAAATAACCCAATTTTTTTAAGTGAAAAAGTTTTTTGGGTGCATTGAGGATTTTTTGGGATGGGGTAAAATCATTGAACTCATCATAATGTAATGTCATAGTCATATCGTGTAAGTGTTGACAACTGCTGACTGCATATGAAAGTAAACTTACTAGATATGACAACAACCACCAATATGGTATACACCTCTGACCAAAGCAGACAACTGCATTTGAAAGTAAACTTACTACATATGCTGACAAGGTTCAATATGGTATACACCTCTAACCAATAAAATAGTTTCATATAAACATCAAACCTTATGGTTTGTCATTATGAATTTATTATTCTCATTGTGTGTGTCATATATATATTTTCTCTTATAAATTTACCTAATTCGATAAAGCCAAGGAATTTATTTTTGTGAAGCTAAGTTTTTCACTTCTTACGTGAGTCCAACAACTGACATGTTTTTTTTTTGTTTATAGGTATTATAATTGTTTTGGATTTTTTTTTTCAGATATCAGACACAGACAAGATGATAGACAATGTTCACTCAATGGATCAGCAATTGACAGTGAGGCTGGCAAAGTTGGAAAATTTGTATGAGGATTATTATTAGCTCACTCGAAACCTTCCCTTCTATAATACTCCTAATAAACAGTATTCTATTATTTCATTGAAAAGTATCAGTATTATCGTTATATAAGTGTTTAATGATGTTATTCTTTATAATTTCAACCTTTTTTGCCATTGTTATACTTTTTGACACCAGCAGACAAAAAGCATTTAAGATTTTTAATTATTGAAAATATCTATTCCACTCTAAACCATTAATGAATTGGGTTTAATGTGTGTCTGTATGCAACATTTTAAAAAATATAAGAAAATTAATTATCTAGATTCACACTTGAAAATTTGTCTTGTGAGTGCCTAAGTTATTGTTGTTTTAATTAATGTTATTTAAACTTTTAACACAAAACTAGATTATGTTAATAATAATGAATATGTGTATCGATATTTAGTTTTAATGTGATGTATTTAATCTAGTCATTTTACAAAAATATACTTTTGAAATGGTTATTTTTTTTTTATTATTAGATGGGTTTTCACTTGCCTAACAACCAGCTGTGTAGCGATGATGAGGCCTATGATGGAGTGAGCTCACCTGAAAGATTCAAAGTGTTTACTCACTTTGAAATGATTTGACGACACATTTGTTCTAGTGGTTAGTAAGTAACACTAGCTGTTAACGAAACGGTCGCGGGTTCGAATCCCGCTAGGGGTAAATGTTTGTGTTAACATTTTACAAAACAAAAATGTAATCTATGTATTGTAGTATATCAACTGTCTGGTATCCATAATACAAGCTTTAGTTGCTTACTTGGAACTATGTAGTATTTATTTGGGTTATATTATAAGAGCTCGGGCGGGAACACTGGCAGGGATTGAGATTTTGCAATCCAGCAATAAAAGGCAAGAATTTTACAATGTGTATTATATTGTGGCTACACATAAATCTAAACAGTTAGTTGAGGGCGTTGTCAAGCGACAGACACTGCTCTCCCTCCAGAACTGCCTCGGGGGCGCAAAGCCAAGGATCTTGCGTGCGCCGCTGCCAACGCGCCAAGCGCAGGTGCAATTCTCGCTCCACGCTTTTCAGCGAAGGCTTACCTGCGAATGATACCCTATCACTAACTGCCCTAACTGGCCTCTACTAATATATACCACTGGACAGGCAGCTGTCAAATTATTTTATTGCCTATTTGAAAAACGCCATTTTTGCGCTGTAGGCTATGGAGCGATTGTCCATAGTCCATGGAACTTAAATTTGTTATTATCACTACATATCTATAGAATAAAAATACGCAAACGTCAAAATTAGTTCTCATTACTTTCGAGGGCGGCGTTTCAAAATGGCATACAAAATTCACATGGGACAGCCTGTCCAATGGTACATATTCTTAAAAGTTACTCTATGGTATATATTACAGGCTGTGAGTAATATCCTAGAGTAATTAAATAGTACTATTTACTCTATGGTGCTAATACGAACCGTGCAAGTTGTTGGTCTCTGCGGGGTCCCGGCGCACGTCGTACAGTTCCCACTGCGGCCGATAGTAGTACTGTTTGAGCGTCTTGTACCAGGGCAACGCAGTCTTACTCCGAGTGCGGTTCAAGATGTCTTGGAAGGTGGGAGACACGAAGAGGTCCTGGTCGATGGGGAAGGGCATTCCGAAGTTGATATTGTGTATCAGCTTGTAGCGATTCGTGCGCACCGCCCGCATAGGATAGTACATGGTCACCTCGTGGTGGTTTTGGGACGCGAACACCGCCTTTTGTTGGGATGGCGGAGGCTCTGCATAGACATTCCTTTTTGTATATTACATAATATTTAATTAATTCTAATTAGGAGAAAGTCGGCTAGAATTGGTCAGTGTCAAATACCTTTCATCAAAATGGGTAGCAAACTAGTAGGCGCATCCGGGTCCACTTTGTCGACAGTGTCCCCTATATTGAACCAGTCCAAAACGGTCGGCTTGATGTCCAAGAGGCTGACGATGGAGGGAGACGCCTCGTTCCTCCTGGAGCCAGCCATCGGGGACGAGACGAGCAGCGGCTCCCTGATCCCCGCGTCGTACAAGTTAGTGCGACCCGAGGGGAACGGGATGCCGTTGTCCGACGTAAATATGACGAGGGTGTCGTTGAGGTGTCCCGCCATCTCAAGCTCCTTGAGCACGAGGCCCACTCCTTGATCGAGGCGCGACATCGTCGTGTATTGAGCGGCGATGTCCCTCCTCGCCGCCTCAGTGTCCTAACCAAAGATCGACCGACATAATTCGCACAACTGTCGTATCGCGCTCACCTGATTGTTACAAACCTGTACGTGGTAAGGTAGCTGAATCTCGTCCCACTGGTAGTACCAGGGGGTCCAGTCGGGAATCGACCCCATGCCGTTCTCGCCGGAACCGAAGCGCTCGCAGAAGGGTCCGTACTGAGGCTCGCTGTGACCGCACCGGTGCGGGTCGTGGAAGGCCACGTACAAAAAGAACGGTTTCCCCTCGTCGTTGGTTTTCTGCAGGAACTCCCTCGTGAGGAGTTTGATGTGAGTGATGTTGCGCCCGACTTGGTCGATGTGGTTGTTCTCCTCTGTTTGCTCGAAGTCGAACTTGTACACGTCGGCCGGACCCACGTGCTTCTTGCCAATAATACCTGTATATAACACCATGACACCCATGAAGGAAATTATACCAAATCTGTCAAGAATCAGAAGGTCTTCTGAAGATATTCACCTGTGTAAACGCCATGACTTCGCAGTACGTTTGGTAGACTGATGACGTTGTCGAATGAGTTGAAGTGGTGAACTCCTTGGTGGAGACCGTACATACCATTCTGGTGGCTCGGCTGGCCCGTCAGCAATGCGGCTCGACTGAAATTAATTATTTTATAAAAGGATATTTGAATAACCATTAACAAACTAGGATAGTAAAACGTCAGTTTCAAACCTCGGCGAGCAACTGCTGACAGAAGAGAAGGCATTATTAAAAATAACGCTGCGCTGAGCAAGAGCATCGATGTTTGGAGTTTGGCATATCTTGTTCAAGTACGCGCCAATTTCAAATCCTCCATCATCAGCTGAAAATTATACGTTATTTAAGGCCGCGTACACACCGGTGTAAGGTCGACCGCGGCCTTATTCCTTGACATGATACAAGCGCAGGCCACAAATGGAGCGAAGCAAACGTCTTTTCATACTTGGGTTCACAATCACACCGCAAGCTACAGAGCATTACGACTTGCGAGCGGGCTAACTGAGTTGTCATATCAAAACATCGTTCCTTTCTAATGCTGAAGCGAACTAAAGCGAAACGAGCTTAGTTTCTCTTCAGTTAACTCCCAGGCTCCCAGTGGCGCCTACGCTTCAGGTTAATTTAATATGTTTTGTCCAATTTAAAAGTTTGTTTTACACAAAAGTACATTAGTAGCCAATAGCTATCGCCATGGCAGTGATGACGCCGCCTAAACGTTGAGCTTCCTCTCCACTCCAATCATCATATTAAATAAGTAGTGAGTTGCCTACCTGCGGTGGTACCTAATTAACGCAAAGAAAGAAAGAATAGTAAGGTATTTGCCTTTTTATCAATATTTATTAAGTTTAAACTTAATTGTTGATAAATTTTTAAGCTATATATTTTTTTGTTTTGTTTAATAAAATAAATAATAATCGGGGATTCTCATTTAAATTTTGCCGCCTAAACACTCTAACATCGTCACGTGGTCTGTATATCAAAAATACGTGTCACGTGTTGGTTCTCGATGAACTCCGAAACTACTAAACCGATTTTGATAAAACTTCGTAACTATGTTTATTTTTTTGCTGATTATTTAACATAGCGCCATCTGTTCGATATTTACTCAATGCAGCAATTATTTGTTATTATCTGTGTTCGATAAAAATCCAACTAATGGCGGTGTAAGGGAATTTATGGGCTCGATTGAATAAAAAATTGCATGCACCCGTGCGAAGCCGGGAGCGAGATAGTATGAAATAAAATCTATCGTAAATTTCTTTCTCTTTATAAATACTCTAAACAAATATTAGTTACCTAAAATACCTAAACTCGAATAATAACTTGCTTTAGTTATTATTCTATGGGTAAACACTTCTCTAAAAATACTATAGTTCTAAGACACAGATAACCCCCATATAGATTCCGCATAAAGGCAATTTACGCGCGCAACACATATATGCTTTTGCTATTATATAAACCGCGTTGAATAATCGCCACTTTAGTGCCAACCAGGTCTGCGAGCTGTGAGCACGTCGCCATTATTATCAATTTAAAATTTGTTTTGTATCCAAAAATAAGTTATAATGTCTACTTATGCTATAAAATGGTGTGGAAAGTCGTCTAGAACATCTAGTTACCAAAAAGATGGCATAACGTTCCACAGGTAAATAAAAATTTTCATATTCTTATAATCATTGCCGCCATATACCGGAGGTCAACGTAACCTGGCTAAAAAATGGCGCGTGTAATGCATAGTGTTGTAATGATTTGAAATGCTCAAATTCGTCGATATCGATATTTATCGTAAATTTTAGTGAGTTTATGGAAAACAAAACTTTTTACAAGAGTTTTTAACTAAAGGCTTCAGCGCAATGTAAAAAATGTTAAAAATCCAAGATGGCGCCCAACTTCTTTGTTTTTGGGCCGATTTCGATGAAACTCGGTTTTGGTGGGTATTTTGATAAGAAGACAACAGCGCTTTGTCAAAATATCATAAATTCAAAGATGGCGGCCAACTTCTTCGTTTTTGGGCCGATTTCGATGAAACTCGGTTTTGTTGGGTATTTTCATAAGAAGACAACAGCGCTTTATCAAAATGTCATAAATTCAAAGATGGCGGCCAACTTCTTCGTTTTTGGGCCGATTTCGATGAAACTCGGTTTTGGTGGGTATTTTCATAAGAAGACAACAGCGCTTTGTCAAAATGTCATAAATCCAAGATGGCGGTCAACTTTCCATAGTTCCACACAAATAATTCTAAATTTTGTTTGTTAAAGGTTTCCTAGATGCCCCTAAAAGAAAAATAATTAGATTGACACAACTGGTCGTGGAGAGGAAGGAAAATGGAAAAAATTATTATATATAAAAACGTTATTTATGTCCCTACTTTAAGCCCCTTAAATCTAATAAAAAAGTACAAAGACTAGACTAAGTCTAAAACTAACCTCAACTTAACCATAAACCCAATCCCAACCAATGCCAAGCCCGGTCTCAATTTCGAGCACCTAACCCAAGCGCATCGGGCGCTGTGAGTGAAGGCTTTAAAAGGATTATTTTTTACTTTATACCTTTTAAAATACCTATTCAATTAATTTTAGAAATTATCGATAAGAAATGTTAGTCGATAAATTAATTAGTCTCTGTTGCCCCATCACTTATTTTTTACTTTATTAAACTTTTAAAATACCTATTAAATTCATTTTAGAAATTATCGATAAGAAATGTTAATCGATAATTAATTAGTCTCTTTCGCCCCATCACTACAGTTTTTATGCGCAACGCATGCGGTCCGCCAAATTCGGTGAGCTTGAATCAGTACAAATCTTCATTAATGCGGAATCTATATGGAGGTTATCTGTGTTCTAAGAGATGCAAATTTTTTGGACTATGTCAGTGATATGTAATAATATGATAATAAGAAAGAGAAAGACGGTGTAAATGTAATGTATGTAACAACAGAAACTAGTGTGTAATTATATTCACTTACCTAGTAGTATGAGAACATTACGTGGCTTATCAGATAACACAGTTTCTGTGACAAATAAACACATCGACACTACAAAAACAAGAGCCGGCGACAGGGCCATGTTCGCTACTTTGACGTGTCACTGTTGACAATACACTCCGCGGGAACTCGCCTTCCGCGATTACTTTTTTTTTTACTACTTTTTTGCCACCAAAATTCAAACAGTCACCACTTACTAATTTATAATTAAACGGAAATGTCAAGAAAAAACGTGTTATATCTTTTCGACGTGGACGGAACCCTGACGAAGCCGCGACAAAAGATTACGGAAGATCTTAAAAAGTTCTTACTTGAGAAAGTGAAGCCTTTAGCATCAGTTGGTTTAGTCAGCGGATCCGATTATGTCAAGATTACGGAGCAAATGGGCGGGGAACATGTCGCGGCTCAGTTCGATTATGTTTTTTGTGAAAACGGTTTGATGCAGTACAGAAACGGAGAACTGAAGAGTCAGGAGAGCATATTGAATTATATGGGAGAGTTAAAATTACAGAAGCTGATAAATTTTGCTCTCGCATACATGTCTAAAATAGAACTCCCAGCGAAGAGGGGCAACTTTGTCGAGTTCAGATCCAGCATGATCAACATTTGTCCGGTCGGACGATCCTGTAGTCAGCAGGAGAGGGATGAATTCGGTCGATACGATGAAAAGCATAAAGTTAGAGAACAGTTTGTGGAGGCACTTAGAAAAGAATTCTCCGGCTCGAATCTAACGTTCGCTCTCGGAGGGCAAATAAGTATAGACGTCTTTCCGACTGGATGGGATAAAAGACATTGTTTAAATCATGTCGCGGATGCACTATTTGATGAGATACATTTCTTCGGTGACAAGACTGACCCGGGTGGCAATGACCATGAAATATATTCTGACCCGCGTACTATCGGACACAAAGTCACATCTCCCGATGACACTAAGGAACAAATTAAAAGTTGCCTTAAAATTTAATCCTTTTTCATATATTAATTTAGATATATTTTGCAACTAACATTTCATTATTATTATAGTCATAATATTATAATATACTGTAAATGCAAACATTTAAACGATAAGATAATTTATGTAAAACTATTATTATTTATTAAAATAATTGCTAAAACTCTGGTGTTATACTTTCGTATAATCATTTATCGACTAATACAGCTCGGACAGGCAGCATTTGGAAAGCTGTGAGACATCTCCTCGTCCAAAATTCCTCAGTGCCAATCATGACATATTATGGCACTGAATAGTGGTCCCTTAGGGCTTCATAATTAACCCTTTAAACACATGGTTTTATATGAGTTAAGAGAAAGCGACTCATGATTTAAAAATAAACATTATACAAGTAAAGGAATTTATCGTATATATCTGGCTGTGGCGAAATGAACACGAAAATAATAAATCCAACTGTGCCGGCTAAAGGGTTAATAGCTACACATTACTTAAAAAGCTATGGAGAAAGCTTTGATCTTATTGTCCCTTTGTTATTGCATTATTTGCATGTAGCACTAATTTCACTATTTTGCTGCTAAATTTATTCAAAATTGTAATTAGTATAAGCTCGCGACTTCGTCCGCGTCTGATCGCTACTAAACTTCACAGGATTACCCGCTGGACTAATCTGAAGATTGTCTGAAAGTTTCATCAAAATTGTTTCAGCGGTTTTGGAGTCCATATGTACACATCGCCTTTTAAATATTAAGATAAGCAGGGTTGTTTATACGTTTCTTTTAGAACACAATTTACTTTTAATAAAATTATGTTCTGAAGCAGCTGTTAAAACTTAAATAAATGGCTGGACAAGGTGGCAACCTTAAATGAATCTTTAATGAAATAATATTCAATGAAATCGTTAATTCCAATAATTTTATTATCGAATAACAATATAATAAATTTTCAAAATACATAAAATTTTCAAAAATTTTTTAATACAAAACAGTATGTACTTAATACATAATCTAATGAGTACAATGCGTCACAAGGCATTCTACTAAACAATATCTTACCTATATTATAATTATATCCTATTGTACTTTATATATATATACTGAGAACAATAAATTGGACCCACATTTCTACAAAAGAAAGAAAAGTGAAACTCAAATCTGTTTGTTTTAAACCTAAATAAAAAAGTTAGGCCTTTGATAAAGGATACACTAGATTCTGGGTTGCTTCACCCTGGGTGGCATAATAGAATATCACCGCACTCACAGTTTGGGGTTATATTTCTAATTAGTTGCACAAAGTTGTCCTTAAGGTGAACACGTGTGAACTGTCTGAAATGGTGCAGAACCTTTGCTCAGTGCCACTGACTAAGCCAATATATTAATATGGAGGATGTTCCTATTGGGGAATATCTCCTCATGAATGATAGTCTATCCACACATCTGCTCATAGTCGGAACGACTGATTGCATGATATCTATACACAAAAAAAAAGGTGAACACGTGGTTACGACTTGAACCACCTTAAAATGGGTAGGTATGTAATTCAAAAGCTGTGGATTCGCGTCGCGAGTCTATTCTCCTCGACTCACCACACAGCTCAACATATTATACCGCTGGCCATTCATATGAGACTTGAAATTTTTGGTGCGGCAATGAATGTGTTAAGGTCATGCATCATTTTTATCAGAAATTAACGAGAAGCATGTATAAAAAAATCCAATGGACACTTTTTTGCATTGATTTTATCCTTTATCAAAGTTAGGCGCATAAATCAATGGCCTTCATAAATGGGTTTCCTTTTCTCTATAAACGAAATCATTCCCTCCTTCCTGTCCTTGGTTGGAATGTTTCTCTCGTAGAACTTCTGCTCGACTTCGTAGCCGTCCTTGATGCTGAGCTGAACGCCTTCGTTGATGGCTTGTTTGGCACATCGGAGAGCGATGGGAGCGTTGTTGCATATCTCCCGAGCAATGTCCAGGGCTTTCTCGTAAGCCGCATTGTTTGTGGCGTTTTGCTCAACGACATGGTTGACAATGCCTGAAACACAATAATATTATTAGGTACTTAATTTTAATAGACTTGAATATAAGTAAGGTACTGGAAACATAGTAAGTCAGTCATTGGCAAGACAACTTTAGCCAGATAACTATACCTGAAGCACCATTTATCGATGGTTTTTGTCTAAAAAACGTTTCATTAAACTACGAGCTGAGCCAGCGAACTTCGTTCTGCTCCAAAATCATTGGTAAATAATATTTATTAATAACACCTGCACATCACAAGAACATGAGACTAATCGATTTGACAGTACAATTTATTTTCTTTATTGTTTTAATTTTTTTCGTCAATTTTTAATTTTTTTAATTTTAATGGTTATTCTGCTATTCGGGACGGAGACGAATCCATCAAAACAAAGTTCATGAAAATTGGTCGAGCCATTCTCGAGTTACAAATGGTGTAACTAACATGTCTATCTTTTATGTATCTTACATTAGTATATAATTGACAAAGTTAGACGGGCGAAGTCGCGGGCAGCTAGTATTATATAAAAAAAGTGTAAAACATGTTTGTGACTAAATTGAATTAAGTAAATACTTACCCATTTCTTTAGCCTCACCGCCTCTGACAATTCGAGAGGTAAAAATGAGTTCCTTAGCAATGTTTGGATGAATGACCCTCGGTAGTCTCTGAGTGCCACCAGCTCCCGGAATCAGACCTCTACCGGTCTCCACTAATCCTAGTCTGGCTTTGTCCGCAGCGACTCTGATATCACAGGCCAAAGCCAACTCAAGACCGCCTCCCACGGCCACTCCGTCTATCGCAGCTATCGTGGGCATCGGCAAGTCTTCCACTTCTATGAATGTCTCTCGGAGGCCTCGTACGAATCTGGCAACCTCTTCGTCGGACATTTGAAATCTCTCCTTTAAATTGGCTCCTAAAATTACATTTCTATATAGCACTTGTGATGTCAAAGCATGTCACAAATGCAGCTAGAATATACATATATCTTCGCTATACCATAATATGCAATAATATTACAGTATTAGATATATTATAATATAATATTATTATATTATATTATAGATGGTGATGTCATAGAAATATATATTACTAGCTGGTGCCCGCGACTTCGCCCGCATAACTTTGTAAATTAAATACTAAAACCTTCTTCGAAAACCACTCTATCCTTTGGTGAAAACAGCATGAAAATCGGTGCAGTAGTTTTTGAGTTTATCGCGAACAGACAATCCGACGCGGCGGAGGACTTTGTTTTATAATATGTATGGATATATTATAGCTACGTGTGTGACGGGGTTAAAATATCACATCATGTAGGTACACTTTTAAACCTTACCTGCACAAAATATTCCCGGCACTAAGCTGTGTAGAATAACTACAGAGATTTTGGTGTCGTTTCGTATCAAAGCGTTGATTTCCCTCATAGTTTCCACCATACTGAAGCTGAGAGCGTTTCTATTTTCCGGACAATTTAGTCCGTACACGGCAATCCCTCGATCGGGTCCAGTTAATTTATGATATATCACCGGACACGCACTATCTTGCTCAACCATTTGCGTCGAAAAAAAACGCAAGTTTTGTCTTATTAAAACTTTTAAAACATTTGACTTTGACCCTAACATCTTGCAACTAGTTATTCAGAAATTATTAGCAAATGTATAAAAATACCTATATCAGGCTGTCTAATATTTAATTATTACATAACAAATGTACATAATATGCTTACGAAATACAAATTGTTATCACCAACAAGACAGTTATTTTGTTCGTATCTGCTCTGCTAATCAAATGTATCTATATAAAATGAAATAGGATAAAAATAATTAACACAACACACCGGCAACACATACACACACAAGGAAAAAAGTTAGCACACTTATTTTGCATATATTATATTTATTTTGTGGTGCTACATAATGTTGGATTTGTATTTTGTATTGTATAATGTATATTATTGTATATCTAATCTACTATCTGACACACAAATTATACAAAAAATGAGAAAATAGGTGCAAACCATAGAGTAAATAGTTACTTAATCTTAATACTGGTAACAGTGGTAACTATTTACTCTATGGTGCAAACAAACTAGCGGACGCGTCCAACTGTCCATATCGGCTAACGCAGAGTATTTTAATTTAATATTCGACAGTAGTAGTGGGCTATACTAGGTAAAATTGGGAACCTGTTCCAACTGTTCCGGTGACATCGAAATAACAGTTCCATTTACCTGTTATTAAAGAACAGCCTGTTATTTTTTACAAGATAGTATTTACTTGATGACCTGTTTCAAACCTGTTCTTGTTTCACTACTGCTACCACATGTTATACATGCAACACACATTTGACACATTGGACTGAAAAATCTCCATGATTTTACAGGCTTAGGACTGTCAGATTTATAATTTAAACTAATACTGAAACTAGTCATTAGGTTAGGTACAAATATGGTTTACACTACTAGGGACTTAAACAAAGGCACTAAACTAACTAGATATTTACAGTTATTCTTAATTACACAAACACATAAAAACATTTAAGGACAATTTTTTTTAATGAAATATGAAAAATTAATTTACTCAAGAAAAAGAAAATCAATAAACGAAATACGAATGAAAAATTTAAAATTGAATTAAAATATTTGAATTTTGAAATGTCACTGTCATAATATTGATTGACATAAAATTTACGTTCGGATACATTACTGTAATCATAGTTCATTATCTTTTTGCGCTATTACGCAATATATATATATATATATATATATATATATATATATATATATATATATATATATATATATATATCGTTAATAAAATAAAATAAATATGAACGTGAACTTAATCTACGTTATAATGTTCAGGTTCAGCTTTATTATTAATTTTATTTTAATAGATATAATAATATGTATTGCATACTAGCAACCCTTTTGCTTGTTACATTAAAATATTGTTCGAGTTTCCGAACGCCATCGGCTGTAATAGGTGTATCTCTTTTTAACTAAGGTAAATTGAATGAGAGACAGCTTGTTCCGGAACAGGTGAACAGTGAACAGTTGGATACTTTCATATTCCTAGTACACACCTGTTCCTGTTCCTACACCTGTTCCTAGTACAAACATGATAGAACCACAGATAAAATTAACAGGAACAGTTAAATCGGCTAAGACGTCACAGTTCCAACCTGTTCCTTTAAAATATCTGTTATTTTTACCTGTTACGATAAATACGCCTCACTCATTCGACAGTCGACTCGACTGTCTGTCTACTTTGTTTTGTTGACATATTTTAATAGCACGGCAAACATACATGGCTAATTATTAAAAACTGATATTTCTTTATTATTTGTTTTGTTTAAAAGTTACATAGGTTGTCCGAGTGTGTTAATGAAGATGTCTTCGAAATATACCTGCGAATTGGATCCAGAAACAAACACAACTCTAGAGGTGTACCTGTTCAAAAATGTTCTAAATTTAAAAGAAATCAGGAAAAACATCATAGAAGGAGCGTGGAACTGTGCGGTAATCAAACCCGCACTTATCGTGGACCCATTTCAAATCGCCGTTGCGGCGAATCGAGCTATGGTCTCGCAAAAATTCAACACGATGGTAACCAAAACTGTTTTTGGAGAGATTATCTACAATTTGTCGCTAACGAAGAATATTTCACAGAGTCTGAATAAATTCGGAATCGGAACCGATAGGGAAATTTTAATTTGCTTCTTATTGAGGAGTGCGGACAGTGAAAAACACCGTGAAGAGGTTTTATCTCAAATACAAGGGGAACTATCACCAATCGGTGAACTCTCAGATATTACTAATTTAGAAGACTGCCAAAAAACATATAAAATAAGTAAAGGCAACGTCAAATGTAGAGACGATTTGCTCAATAGCATTGTAAGTAAAATGGTGACCAAAAATTTCGTTTCACATTAAATAAAAATGCAATAAATAATTTATGGTTTTATTTTAACAACAGCTGTTATGTAAAATTTACATAATAATTTACACAATTGGTAAAAGCAATGACTCGAATATAAAAAAATGCAAATGCACAAATCTTGAACTTTCACGTTTTTATTTAAAAAAATTATACATTTTCAAGTCTGTTCCGAGACGAGGTGGGGTTACGGTCAATATTGCTAATAATTAAATACACTCGCATTCATAATAACAATATATATTTACACCTAGTAAAAATGACCTAAAATAAGGAAAGAATATGTACAACAGAAATAACATGGGGTACACTTAACATTAAAAAAAAAACTCCAGAGCAGTGCACAAAATGCAAAATGTACAAATTTGCAAAATAAATGATATATTTCATGAAGTACTAGAGCTTTGCCCCTTTTAAGGAATTATTAGCTCAGTTTTTTTTTATTTCAGTATTACATATTTATTTTAATTAATATTGTCATTTGAACCACAAACAGGAAGAATGGTTCAAGAAAGCTTTCAGTGTTTGAAAAGAGTCTTTCAAACTGGTATTTTCTGTCATTAGTTAACAAAGGTTTATAAACCTTTATTTTATAAAACTACTTTCAATGGAAGTATACTTTGCGACAGAAAATCATAAAAATTATGGATCAAAAGCAACAAATCTTAGAAACAGTCTAAATGGACTGAAAGTCACTAACAGGTTGAAAAACAAATATTACGAATAAACAGTCTGAGATGGATTGCAACCTGTCTGCAATTCTTGTCTCCTAATGTGACTGAAATATCTCCCTTTGAACAGACGCTCACAGGTTCTGCTAGTCGGAATTTATCCAAAGATCAGACACCTGGTTGACATTACACAACAATTGTTTTGCGCAGAGAAAGTAATACAGTGGACCTCCGGTAATCCGACAAACGTTTTGCAGGGCAGTGTTGAACCATCAAATTTGTCGGATTATAGAGTACTGCCTAAGACCCTCTTCTTTAATGTAATAAATTTTATATAAGCCTAGTAAGGCCAATATGGTTTTTCAGACCAAAAAGTGGCAAATATCTACAAAACTGCCCATGACGGCCGTCACACAAATTCTAATTATCTTGGAGTACACACCGTATTCACTTGCTAAACTACTGAAAGATTCATTACGATTTAAGTGGTCCATAATATCACTTTTTTTTTTAATTGTCAGTGTTTTGTGCCATATATTGCCAAAAAATATTCAATAATATGTACAGACATATCGGATTACAAGCAGATTACCGGGGGTCCTCTGTACAGGGATCGAATGTGACGACCTCAAAGGGAAATCTATACCTATCGAGGATACAAAAAAAAATTTTCCGCGATTAATTAACATTAAGGGAGAAAAATAAATAAACCTTAATAACATTTGTCTTTATTTTCTTTTTGTCTGTCCTAACGAAGAAGTAGCTCGATATCCCTGGTAAAATTTTACTTAAAGCTCTTCAACGCTCTTTTCATATTCATTAAAAATCGAATCTGAGATTAATTCTGAGACATTTTTAATATCTAACTAGCAACAAAATAAGCCGTTGGCTCGCTAGGTGCTAAATGTACGTTCAAGGGCCTTTAGGAAAAGAAGGAATAAGGCCTTAAAGAACCATCACAAGGACAAGGAACTCTCACATCAATCATCTTCCTTTAACTATAACTTCACTTAGATTACGACTTATTATTAGAAGCTTGTCTCGTTGGAGGTCTTGTATAATCAATAAATATGTAAATTAATTCTCATACAAAGTTCGAGAGCAACAAGGTTTTTTTTGTTCATTTCCTGGGGTAAAATCGAAAAATAAGTACAAAAATTGCCATTTAAAAAATAAGTCGTTATTCGAAAAGCATATGACTTTTTTAATGAGGTTTCAAATTTAAAATATTCAAGGGGTCAGATAGGAATAAATAGATATTTTCATTTCCGAGCAAAACTTCTGCCTAGAAATAGGTTTGAATACCTCTAAATGTTTTTCTATAACGTTTTCGCGTAAAAGTATAAATATTCCATCGTCTTATAAGATACAGGGTCAAATTCTTCAATCTCAATAGAGAATGAAAGATTTAGGTGTTTTTCACGATTTCAAGTGCAACTAAGGCGTTGGTGTTTGTAATGCTGAGTTTATATTGTGCTTTTGTACCAAGTAAACTGGAATATGCATTGCAGAGATCTGGATGCTCTGTTATCAAATACATATTGAATTGATTCAGATGGGGTTTATTTATTTATAATGACTACCCTGGTCATTAAGGGTTATCACAATTTTATTACTTCTCTGAAAGCAATTTCGTAGAGATTAGAAAATATATATTAATTATAAACAGTGATTAAAAAACCCAGTCACCTTGTTTCACGTTTTGTGCACTGCTCTGGAGCGAATATATTATCCAAACAACGTTCCGAGTGTGACATTCACTATATCGCGGTATTCACTATTTACAGGTACTAGTGGTAGACTTACGGCTATCCTGAAAGCTCAACATCCGTGCCTAAAATGGGATTAGAGGAGACGCGGTAGCGCTAGCGAGGGTCACCGGCGCGCGTCCGCCACGTACACGGACACCGTGGCGTCCTTCGAGCCCACACCCAACGCGCAGCGCAGCGGGTGGAAGGCCAGGCACGACACGGGCCCGATGCGCGCGCCCATGAAGCCCTCGTGGAACTTTATCGTGTTCAGCCTCGCGCCCAGCAGGTCGAACACGCTGATGCTCTGGTTCACCGAACCGCACGCCACCAGGTCCGCCAGCGGGTGCACGTCCACGGCAGCCAGCGGCGCCGGCGCGTCGAAGCGCTTCATCGGCGCCATCGTGCGCTCGTCCAGCAGCTGCACGGTGCCGTCGACGCACCCCACCAGCAGTGCGTGCCGGTCCGAGCGCAGCGCGCAGCACAGCGCCGCCGCGCCCGACTCGGGCAACGACCACGCGGGCACCGCCGGCGCGCGTTCGTCCCACGCGCGCACGCTGCCGTCCGCGAAGCCCAACACGCTCATGCTGCCGCCGCGCCACAGCGCCGTCGCCGCCGCGTCGCAGCGCGTTTCGATCTCCGCGCTCAGCGTCTCCGCGTGCGCGTCCCACACGCTCAGCACGCTCGCCGGGCCCGCCAGGGCCAGCGTGCCCGACGCCGCACACCAGCGTACCAGCGTGCCCGGCGGAGGCGGGCTGTACGCGTCCGCCGCGTCCTCCTGGCGGCCGCGTCGCGCCTGCGCCGCCTGCCGCTCGTCCGGCGACACGGTCCGCGCGACGTGCTCCGACATGAAGTGCGCGAGGCCGTACAGCGGCTGCGCGGGCGGCGGGCGATAGTCGGGCGCGGGCCGTGCCGGCAGCGCGCGCCACGCGGCCACGAGCGCCGGCTCCCCGCCGCCGGCGCCGTTCGGCCGGAACACGGCCAGGTTGCCCGAGTGCGAGGCGACCGCAAGCAGTGCGTGGTCGTGCGCGTTGAGGTAGGCCAGGTCGGTGATGCGGCCCCAGCTCTTGCGCCACGAGCCTACGCACAGCTTGGCTGCCGTGCCCCAGTCCCAGATGCCGAAGTTGTCCTTGGAGGCGACGGCGGCGTGCTGGTCGTACGGGTGGAAGAGGATGACGGCGGGCGGCAGCGGGCAGCGCGAATGGAACGCCTGTGAGTCGAGGCGGGGCGGTCGCGCGCCGCGAGCCGCGCGCGCTTCGCGCCGCAGCGTGCGGTTACGCGCGCGCCGCCACTCGCGCTCGTGGTGCGCGCGACTCTCAGGGTCCGCGGCGGACGTCTCGGCGGCCCTCGCGAACCTCTCGGCCGCCCACTCGACGAAGCGCGTGGTGACGATGGGCTTCCTGGTGGCGTCCTCGGAGAGGGAGCCGGGCAGGCCGGACTTGCCGCGACGATGGCCGGGCAGCGTTCGGGCGTGGTCGGTGGCGTGGGTGGAGTGGGTGTTGGGCGAAGGCGGCAGCGAGGTGGAGGAGCCGGGCCGCGATCTCACCGCCGCCGCGTCGGCCTCGCGGCTGACGTCCTCTAGGCGGTTGGCGATGTGCGCAATGATATCGGACGCCATTTGTGAGATCTGCGGATGGGGCTCGCGCGCCATGGCGGTCACCGCATCCCACAGCTTCATGTGCACCGAGCCGAAACCTAAAAAAGAGAAGACGTTTATCCACAAATGTTTTAGCTTACACTTTTTTTAGTCGCTCGCTATCAATGGATTTAATAAATAGCACTTTTAGTTGGAGTAGTCAATGAAGAAACAAACAGACATAGATTAGTTACTTGTAGAACTTAGTATGCAAAAAGGAAAGCAAACCATTAAGAGCGCGTACAAAGGTACACTAGCGCCACTCATTTATCTCGTGACTGAGAAGGAATTATTAATAACGGCTCCATAAGGCCCTCGGTAAGTATATCCACAATTTTTAATACCATCTATAAAGTTTCATAGATCGAATTTTGTTCTTTAGATCGAATTTTGTTGCTTTGTCTCCAGACAAAGCAACAAAATTCGATCTAAAGAAAAGTGGCCACATTCCTCTAGTCTAGATCGTATTTTGTTGCTTTTTGTCTTAATATGAAACTTTACAAAAGGTATTAAAAAATTGTACACACTTTTTTAAATGAGTGACGCTAGTGTACCTTTGTACGCGCTCTTAAGTAGCACAGATCGGTGCACACATTGAAGGAACAGAAATTTACCGATGGTGGGCAGCGAGGAGTGGCGCGAGGCGGGCGCGAGCGCGTCGGCGGCGGGCTCGACGCGGCGGCGGTCGGAGCGCAGGCGCCGCTGCACATACACGGCGATGAAGTGCTGCTCGAAGATGAGCACGAGCCAGTGCAGCGCCGCCAGCATTTCGGCGCGCGCCAGCGGTGACGCGTCTAACGCCACGCGCGCCGCCAGCTCGGCGCCCACCTGTTGGTCCAGCGCGTTGGCGTGCTCGCTGCGTGCGCGTCCCGCCGCCACGAACGTGCCTAGCGCGAAGGCGGCCGCCGCGCGCACTTCGGGCTCGGCGGCGCGCAGCAGCGGGAACAGCTTTTCGTGCGCCAGGTCACGTGCGCCCGCCCAGCGCGCCGCCTCGTACTCGCGCCACAGCCGGCCCAGCGCCACACAGGCCCACACGCGCAGCGCCGCGCCACCGCCCGCCGCCGCCTCCAGGCACGCCGAGATGGCGGACGCCTGCAGCGCCGCCTCCTGCCCCGCCGGGTGCTGGTCCACGATGCCCGCCAGCACGAACGCCGCCAGTGTGCGGTGCTCCGCGTCCACGCCGCCGTCCTGCAGCACCGCCAGGAAGTACTTGTGCCCCTTGGCGTTCACTAAATCCGCCTGGCAGCTGGGGTCGGCCGCGATCATCTTCGCCCAGATGTACACCATGGAGGCGCGCAGGTCGGGCGCCGACGCCTGCAGCAGCTTTAGCATGTAGGGGAAGATGCCCACCGCCAACACCTCCTTGACGGCCCACGCGCCCAGCGCCAGGAAGCGGCACAGGATCTGCAACGCGCGCACGCGGTGCAGCGTGCTTAGCAGCACCTGCAGCACCATCGGCAGCTGGTCAGGCGGCGGGCGCGCCATGGAGCCCAGGTCGAGCCACACTTGGAAGGCGGTGAGCTGCTCGCGGAAGAAGGGCGAGTGGCGGTAGGGCGCCGCCTCGGGGCCCAGCATGGCCGGGAGCTGCGCCAGCGCCAGGTCCAGCGTCTGGTCCCAAGCCTGCCACAGTGGGTGCGCGGCCAGCGAGGGCATGGCGGGCGAGGAGACGGGCGTGCAGTTGTAGGAGCGCATGATGCGGTCTGCGAGCAGGAAGTTGCGGCAGAGGCTAGCGGTGAGCAGGTCGGCGCGGAACAGCTGCTGGAAGAGGTCGGGCGGCAGCGAGTTCCAGGCGATGGTGTCGGTGATGGCGGTGAAGATCCAGTTGAGCTCGCCGAGCATGGTACGGCGGTCGGACACTTGGCCGGGGATCTTGTCGATTAGGTCGTCGACGTTGTGCGGCGAGACGCGGATGCGGCTGCGCAGCGCGAACCACTTCATGGCCATCTTGACGGGCGTGGTGAGGCAGGCCGTGAACAGGTCGGCGGGCAGCTCGGCATTCATGGGCAGGCTCTGGCCGGCCGCGCACGCCGCCAGCTGAATGCAGTTCTTGTACGACACGCCCGGGCCGGGCCCCGCTCCCGATCCGGGCGCCGTCGTCGCGGATCCCGCCACGTCCGCGGCTCCAGGGGTCGCGCCGACTAGCTTTAAATCCTAGTAAAATCCATCCAAACTTAGTCAATATTGTAACATTAAAATAACATAAGAGAAAGTAAGAGCCTATAACGCACCTCCTTCTCGTGCTGATCAGCAAAGGCCTTGAAGGAGTCGATGATGACCCCGGCATTGGAGCAGTCGTACACGTAGAGAGACGGAGCCCCCATCCACGTTTGGAGGTCGTACATGGAGAGCGGAATGTATTGGGTATAAGACCGATTGAACACCCAAATCTCTCCCTGCAACGTGGGTTTGGGCACACCATGTCCGTTGTAGTGAAAAAGGACGCGTTCGTCCTTCGCGTTGCGTCGCAGTGAACAGCATAACTTTTTTACCTACAGAGAGATTGTTTAATTTTATCATTCATATGTAGGCAAATAGCCTTACAAAATATATGAGCAATTTTATTCAATCTTTATTGTTTTGTCAGGATTTGAATTGTTATTTTCCCCTGAGGAACAGTACTTTTTTGCACACTCAATATTCACCTCATCACTTGTAGGGTCCAATGATTGCTTGTAGCGAGCTCTCGGCTGCCATCGCTCATACTGAGCCTGGAGTGCGTTGCCAATGTTCTCCAGGGCCTTTGTTTGAGAATGCGACAGCGGATCTATAAACATTCATTAATTGTTAATTATTTCTAATAGATAAGAATGATTATTATTAGACATTCTCATCTTATATAGAAATTTCAAGAAAATATATTTCAAGACAAGTTAGAAAATTGATTTAAATATATTGTCTTTATTTTTACTTATAACTTATGTTTACATTTAGCCTATTGTTTTAAAAAGTAAAAAACCTTGAACCTATTAATTTTATGGCAAACCTCAAAAAACAGGGCACATTTGTAGTATTTTTGGTGGTGTGCTTAATTAAAGTTATATTGATATGAAAATGAGCTAAGACTACATTTTGATTTATTTACATATAGTAAACAAACAAAATCAAAATGTAGTCTTAGAATAAGATATAGCAAAATATTGAGACCTATCCAACACTCGAGTCGTGCACACGGCTTTGTCTTGACAACGTCGGGGGGGTCGACGCCCACATTCAGGCAAAGAACGAGGGCCACACAATGTGTTTTATACTGAAACAATAAACATCAGTTATTTATTAAAATTACAGCTATGTAAATATTTTATTTTTTGCTTTCCCCTGACACGACGCCAGCGCGCGTGAGAGCGCGAAACACCGGTCGCGGGCGCACGCTTCATATAGCGCTCTATGAACATAATCGTGTTTCAATTCACCCGCGCACCGGTGACCGACGCTACCCGCGTCACATAGTGGAGGGCCTAAGTGTTGTTAAGTGTTATGTTGTAATTGATTGATTGATTTATGTAACGAGCAACTGGGGGGTTTCTTCCCAAATTCTTCCCCTAGAAGCAGCTTTCCAGACCGGTGGTAGTTTGTAATTGTAAAATAATGTTGACGGGATAAATGTTTTGTGAAAAACTTACATCTAATAAATGATTTATTATTATTATTTCTTTTCTTACATGTAAAAAACATTAATCCTTTCATCGGTCACAGTTTTACAATACATACAGTTGGGCAACGAAAGTACTTGCGTAGAGCAACAGTGGGGGCTGTCGCGGGGAAGAGAGTGGGGCCTCCGCCGCGAACTCACACAGTCTGCGTTCTCCAACTTTCAAGGCAGGCGCGTACATGTTTTTGAGTTGAGTGAGCGGTAGCGGCGAATGATTTTATTAAGTACAATGGTTCCGTTCCGTGTTCCGTGTACGGATGTACCTCAACAACAACATTAAATAAAGATTTAATATAACATAATAATAACGTTATAACATAATAATAACGTTTGTTTTATTTTCCATTTTGTGACAATCCTGGCACATCCGCGCGTGATAGCGTAAGTACTTACACGAGAGGCGGCGTCGCCCGACATCAAAGGCGTTGCCCAACTGTATTGTAAAACTGTGGCTCGGTCGCCCAGTCTAGTTTATGTGAATTATGTGAAATAATGAATCCTGTTTTATAAAGTAATAATGGGTTTTGTAAATTATTTAAAACACAAGTAAATAAGTAATAAACCATAAAGAAACGTAAACATATTTTCATAACCCTCAAACTGATCCACTTGAGCAACAAAGTTTTAAAATCAAGTAACTTGTGATATTTATATTTGGAATTAGACAATTATTAAGTTTTATTAAATATGGAAACATTTTTGTTTTATATGAGTGCTATTAAGCCTTGTGATAGTGATCGCTGTGGATTGATCAGTTGAATTTTATTTTCGAAAACTGCTATTGGTAAACAACCTTCAGTGATTTCTATTTTATGATTATGTGAAGTGGACAGAAAAAAAAAATTGATGGGTCCGATTTAAGTAATATTTGATTATGTTATATATATTTTTCCAATATAAAGTCTGGTTAACAAGCTAGAAGGCTTTGAAAATTGGACTAACCAGCAGGCAGGTGTTACTTCCAATACTACATTAAATACATTAAATAAATAAAGTGGATTTATCTTTTAATCTCTATATTATATAAAAATTACTTGTCACATGTTTGTACGAGATAAATTCCTAAACTACTGAACCGATTTTGATAAAATTTCATAACTATGTGTAATTTGGTCCAACTTAAAGGATAGGATATATAAATTACACCCCGAGCAAAGCTGAGAGCAGGTAACTAGTAGTGTATAGATAATCCTTGCTAGGTTTCATAATGTATGTAAGTCTTTTAGAAGCTAGATGAGTTTGTGTCGAAGCGCGGTGGCCTTTCATACAACTGATGGCTTTGACTGTAATTTAGACACCAATTGTACTACAGCTTTGCTATTTATTTTTTAAAACTGGTTAGTTATGTGACAGGTATTCAAACGCAATCAATATCCAAATAGTACCTATTTGAATATTATGCTCAGAACACAAATCAAAATATCATAAAGTAGGTACTTACTGTAACCTTTATTTCAATAGGTATAAAAATTTTAAGCTATGGTAATTTGTAACCCATTACTACCTATACCTCTAAATATTTTTTTTTATAAAAACTAGTGTTTACATTAAATTTCATATGAATTCATAATAGTATTATGAATGAATGAATGTAAAAATAGTGTTTTAGTTAAAAATATGTAAAATTGGAGATATACTTAGAAATGAAATAAATTATTTTAAATTTTTTTCGGTCGCACCGAGGACGAGGACGACCCATGTGTGTTTGTTTTTATTACGCCAACGTCCGATAGAGATACGCAGTTGTGATGCTCTTTTAAGGTTTAATGAAACAATAATAAGGTTACCTTCTCTTTCACTCTCCAAGAATGTTCCAATTTTTCAGCGCCCTTAATAGGCTCCAAGTGTCTCGGTTTATCATAACACAGAGGAAAATCCCATTCGTCAACGTCCGACGTAGATTCGCTATCACCTTGTCCATTACCCTTGCCCTTATCCTCATCTTTGACAGCAAGATAAGGAGGCATTTCGCTCATTTTTACACAACGCTTCGCCCTAAATCTAGTTTTTTAGACTAACACAGTAAGAAATTAAACACAAACATCTTTTTACAATCATGTGCGCGTCCATTTTTCAACTTCAACTCAACATTCAACACACCACATGGGAATAAACAATAATTTTTCGTTTCATTTTACGCATAATTTCTTTGACAGTATACATACTTCTTAACATAATTAAATCGTGGTAATTTTGACAATTGATTAAGCAAATAAGAAGAAGATAAATAAAATACACTAAGCAAATTGGAAATCAGAAAGAAATATTACATTTAATAATAATCATAATTTATTATAAAAATATTTGTAAAATTTTATTGAAACGGAACAGAAAAATGTATGCATTATTGCCAGCATATAAAATTACTTTATTATTCTATACGTCCCTTCACGATAGAGAATCTCTTGTCACAGAGTCAGTACTTATCAGTACATGTTTCTTTTTGTCAATAAAAATTATTATTTTAGCGTATGGCGCTACAATAATATTTTTTCAAGGAGGGTAGAGATAAGGAGCGCCATCTTACATGGGTGTTAAACTGAAAAAGAGGCAACTAAAAGCCATAAATAAAGATGGCGCTAGTGTGAACAGAGAGAGTTTGAGAGTATGGCATGACTGTAGCAGTTGTTGACGGAGTGAAGTGCGCCGAGTTGAATTGTTTACTCTCACTAGCTACACTAGCGCCATCAATTTATCGTCTTTCAACGGACACTTTTAATACTCAGAGATTGCCCTCCTTATCTCTATCCTCCTTGTAATTTTTATTTCGTAATAGAAAACTCTAATTTTACTTTTTCGTAACTTTTTTACTGTAGATCTTAAGATTAAATTAAATATTATATCCTAAAATTTTTTTTAATTCTTAATTATCATACCTTAATACAGATATATATAATTTTCATTGTCTGTGACTGTTAGATATTAAATCACTCTATGATTATTTCTAATAATATAAGTAAATATAATTTTACATCAAAACAAAAAATGACATAATTATGATTTCGATTTGGCAAAACAGGAAAATAAGTTTATTTATATTATATCGGGATAATTTTTAATTAACATGTAAAAAAAGTGACTGATACAAGAATTTGTTATATTATTTACTCGCAATCATGGCTTTGAGTTTAGACAGCGTCGACAACATGCTCACTGATGAAGAGCCAAAATTAAAATATGTTAGGATGGGAAATGACATAGAAAATATACTTTTAAAGGACGCAGTGAGTTGTATTTGCGTGCACACAAAATTTATCTGTCTCGGGACTCAGTGGGGAGTAATACATCTATTAGATCACGAAGGAAATACTGTGCCTATATCCCAAGACGGCAAGGAGAAAGAATTACAAGCTCATGCGATCGCTGTGAATAGAATATCGGTGGACGTGAACGGGGAATATATAGCCAGCTGTTCGGACGATGGAAAGGTGCTCGTCTACGGTCTCTATTCCGGAGAAAACACCCACAACCTTTCCTTGAGCAGGGTGGTGAAATCTGTGTGTTTAGATCCGTTCTACTTCAAATCTGGTTCCGGTAGAAGATTTCTCACAGGTAATAGTGTTTGTATTTCATTAAATAGTGATCACAACTTTTATAGCCTGTTTGTAAATGCGAAATTTGTTCACAGGTGAAAATAAATTGACACTCTATGAGAAGACTTTTCTAAATCGCCTTCGCAGTACCGTTCTCTGCGAGTGCGAGGGCTACGTGCAAGCCATAGCTTGGCACGACAGGTTTGTCGCTTGGGCTAGTGAAGTTGGGGTCAGAGTTTACGACCTAGTGGCCAGATGCAGCTTGGGTTTGATACAATGGGAAAAGAATCCAAACAAATCCATTGAAGATTTTCGTTGCAATCTTCTCTGGTCGGCACCTAAAACCTTAATGATCGGTTGGGTGGATACGATCAGAATCTGCATAATAAGAAAGAGGAGTCAAATAGAACTTCAAACTAGAGATGTGACGGAATATTTGGTGGATCCAGTGTACACCCTTCAAACAGATTACTACATTAGCGGGCTCGGACCATTGGAAGATCAGTTGGTCCTACTCGGAGTTCCTAAACAATGTGAACCGGAAACGGGCAAAGCGCAAAGGCCAGTTCTCATTGTTGCCGATTACAAGGATTGTGAATTTTGTGAAGTGTCAACAGACAGCTTGAACATACGAGGTTACGAGGAGTACTCTTGCAACGACTATTATTTGGAATTGTTAATTGAAGAAAATCGGTTTTTTATAGTATCACCTAAAGACATCGTTGTAGCCAGTCCATATGACATAGACGATAGAGTAAATTGGCTGACGGAACATAGGAAATATGATAAAGCCATAGCCATTCTGGAAGAAGTTGGAGGGAAGACTGCAGTGCACTCGGTTGTAGAGGTTGGAATTCAGTACTTGGACCATTTAATGGCGGAGACCAAATTCGACGAGGCAGCATGCTTGTGCGCAAGAATATGTAAGAATGATAAAGTTCTCTGGGAGAAGCAAATATTGAAATTCGCTGAAGTAAATCAACTTCGAGCCCTGAGCGCCTACGTACCTAGAACTCCAGACCGAGCTTTAAGTTCTCATGTTTACGAATTAATATTTTATGAATACTTAAAAGTTGACCCTCGAGGGTTTTTAAAGTTAGTTCAGGACTGGAATCCTACACTCTATAAGACCGGAGTTATAGTCAAGGAGGTTCTAGAACATTTATTGAGTACAGAAGTTGATAAAAATGTGTACTTAGAAGCATTGGCTTTGCTTTACTGTTATCAAAAGAAGTATGACAAAGCTTTGACTGCTTATCTCAAATTGCAACATAAAGACGTTTTCACATTAATAATGAAACATAACATGTACAGTGTAATTCACAATAAAATACTGGATCTGATGACTCTGGACTGTGACAGAGCCATTTCTATACTGTTGGACAAAACCCAAGTCCCAATTGAAGTTGTGGAGAAACAGCTGGAGAGCAACGATGAATTTTTGTATAAATACTTAGATGCATATAGCAAAATTGAATCCAATGGAAGATATCATGGAAAACTTGTCAAATTATATGCAAAATTTGCTAGAGAAAAGCTTCTACCGTTCTTAAAATGCAGTGACAATTACCCAATACAGGAAGCGTTAGACGTGTGTCAGAGCAATAAGTTTTACCCAGAAATGGTGTTTCTGTTGGGCCGAATTGGCAACACTAGAGAAGCGTTGCAAATTATAATCGAGCAGTTGAATGATATAAATCAAGCGATCAACTTTTGTCAAGAGCACAATGATAAGGAACTGTGGACGGATCTGATCAAGCGGACGGTGAACAAACCGGAATATGTGACCCTATTGCTCAAGAGGATAGGAAATTATGTGGATCCTAGAATGCTGATTGAGAACATACAGCCTGGATGCGAAATAAAAGAGTTGAAGGATTCTCTGGCCAAGATGATGTGCGACTACCACCTGCAGTTGTCCGTGCAGGAGGCGTGCAAAGCGATCACTCTTAGAAACTACTTTGACCTTCACGAGAAATTAATATTTAGTCAGCAAAGGGGTATATCGGTGACGGACGATTTCTTGTGCAGTGTTTGTCAAGGCCGTATCATAATAAAGGATTTATCTAACGCGTCAGACTTAATAGTGTACAATTGTAGACACTCATTTCACAAAGAATGTTTGCCAGACATGCAATGTGATATATGTACAGTGTGTAGTGCTGTCCAAATGTAAATTATTTTTGTATAATATAATGAGCTCAACATTCTATCCCAATCACACAACCAGATAAAGGACTAATTATTATAATTATCATATACCTACCATTAATATTTCGGTGCTTATTATAATTAACAGGCCATTATTGTTTTTAAGTTTTAAATAAAATGTGCCGCTTATATTGTAACGATATTTTATAAATGTGACCAATAAATTCTCTCAAAATAATTCTGCTGCAGCAGTTCTGCTTTTAAATGTCTATTCCCTAGACGTGACGAGAAGTCATAGTAGGAAAGGTTAGGGTAATAATGGTCTCCAGTGTCCCTTACTCACTGAAACACAACAGCACACGTGCTGTTATTTCATAGTAGCCTTCTGTCAAGAGGTGGCTACTGCCACCAGACGGGGTGCTCAAATGACTGTGAAATGCAATGCCCTGCCACTATTTTCCAAATGAAAACCAGACCCAACATTAAAGTTCTTTTTCAAAGTTGACCCTACTGGGAATCGAACCTTGGACCCCTGAGATGGAGGCAACCACCCTAACCACTCATCCAAGGGGTTTGTCAATACATATAATCTGGATACTAAAATCCATTCAAAAGATTATATTCTAAATGAATTAACCGTGACCTGGCGAGAATTGAAACCAGCTATTTTTATGTTTAATTTTATAAAAAAGGAATTTTATAGCTCAAGTTTTTTATAATACAAATGAAATGAAACTTATTTTAATACTCTTTTTATTGATCACACAAATTGTTATTTTAATACAATATACATTATTTTGACTGTCTTCAAACAAGTGTTCTTGTATATATAATTGCTTAAAATAGGGAATGCTACTGGAATTATTTTTTTTGTATAAGTCACACAATATAAGAAAATAAGAAACATACACTATTAAGTAGTACCTTTTTACTACCAATAAATACTTCACAATATAATCATTCTAGTTATATTAAATTAACCTAAGTAGTATCTTGGCTTTTCACTTACAAATTATATTAGTATTGGGGATATTTAAAAATTTGTTAATAAAAAAAGATTGTGCGTAACAGTTTTTCAAGAGGAAGTCTTCAAGATTTCAAGATATTTGGCTATATATATATATATATATTTTATACTTATATATATTATGAAAATATTTAAATTTATCTACTACTAAGTACACCTTGCTTAATTAAGTACATACACCATACAGGGAGCAGAACTATCATCAGAGGGGCAATCTTAGTTTGACTCCGACCAAAATGAACAAAGTATTTAACTTAATTTGAGTATAAGTAACGACTTTCCTCACAGAGGAGACTCCGTCCTCGTCCGATGTGAGACGTTTGCTGTTCTCCGACAAAATCCTGTTGCGATCCAAGTTTATCGTCTCTTGTTTGTGTACCAACATACTGTACTGAGACATGGTTTGTGGAAATCTGTAAAAATATATAATTATTTAATATCATGTGGTATTTATAAAAAGACAAGTTAAAACTAAAAGGCAGATTAGAAAAATATTATGCAAAATTGCATTGCATTGCAAATATTTTTTAACAATAATCTCAATGTAATAACTCATTAAACAGAATACACCAAAAAAATAAATTCCAATCTATATTTGACAAGTTACAAGTTTGACTAAAATAAAATTTTATTATAACTTTTCATTGTATTTTGATGATCTATACTAATATTATAAGGAGGAAAGATTTGATTGTTTGTTTTCATTGATTAGAATCCGAAAATACTGGACCGATTTGAAAAACATTAGGCTTTATTTTATAAAGTTAAAGTCGCGTGCAACAGCTAGTAAGGACGTACAAACCTAAGTATATTGAGCTCATTCTTTTTTAATCTTAGTGCAAAATCGTCATCCTCTCCGCCCCACAAAATGAATTTATTTGAAAATCCATTGACGGCTAAGAACTGGTCGCTTCTCATACTGACCACTCCACCGATTAAGGTCTTGTAGGGCAACACGAATCTGAACTTGTCAATACTGGCGCTCAGGTGACGAGGTTCGTTCAGACAGACGTAAAGGTTGCTGTCGTCCAACGGGAACAGGTCCACGTCGTGGAATACGAGACAAGGGAACTTATCGGCGATGGCATGTTTCGCACCGATGTTGTACAGGGCTCCCTTGTTCCAAGGTGTCTCGTCCTGTTGCTCCACAAGATATATCCTACAATTGTGATGAAGGGAATCTTTGATAAAATAATTTTGATACTTGATTAACCCATTTAACTGCTTGGTTTTATAGGAGTTGTCCTCTGTCCCAGGCGTGTATTTTTTTAAGAGAATACAATGATTTAAATATAAACATTATACAAGTAGACGAATTTGTCGTATACAGGGTGTTCCAAGACTATGCGACATGAAGGGAAAGTACCTTAAATATCGTAGATAGGATATTTTGTTGAAAGAAGACTTTGTTATTTTTAAAAGTTAGTAATACTGCATTCAAAGATTTTTTAAAAATTACTTGCTTCGTCTGGGAATCGAACCAACGTAAATGTGAAAAAAAATATTATATTTTTATGATGCCAATCGAAAGAATGGACAAAAATTAACTTCTTAAGTAACATAGTATCTTAAAAGAAAGGAATAACGTAAAATGTTTGATTCGAATATAAAATGTAAAATTTGAAGAATATTATTTATTGCCGACGAAGACATAATTTTAAGAAAATCTTTGAATGCAGTATTACTAACTTTTAAAAATAACAAAGTCTTATATCAGCAAAATATCCTATCTACGATATTTAAGGTACTTTCCCTTCATGCCGCATAGTCTTAGGACGCCCGGTATATACGGCTCTGGCGAAATGGACACGAAAATAATTGTCGGATAAATCCGACTTTGGCGGATTAATAGTGGCAGGACACATTGTGTTTTGCAGTCATTTGGGCAGCCCGTCTGCTAGCAGTAACCGCCGCCTTACAGAAGACCACTGGGAAATAATAGCATGTGTGCTGTTCTGTTTCTATGAGTAAAGAACACCAGAGCCCATTTATCCCTTATTTCTAATATGGTGGACAGCACATTTGCAGCACCTGTGGATTGCTTGTGTTATAGAGATGGTAACCACCTACCATCAAGTGACTGCCAGCCTGTCTGTCGAGTGTATTTATCTTTATATTTATATAAAAATCTCATGTCACATTGTTTGTTCGCGATGAACTCCTAAATTACTGTACCGATTTTAAAAATTCTTTCACCTATAGAAAGCCACATTATCAGCGAGTAGGATAGGCTATTTTTTATAAATTTACGCGGACGAAGTCGCGTGCAACAGCTAGTAAAAATATATAATTATGGGAGTCTACCTTTTAGCCTCATTTTCTAATTTTTGACTGGGACATGTTTCCCTTTGATCCCACTCATGATTGAAGAGCAGAAGTAACGGACAGGGTAGACAACTCCTCGACAGATCTAAGACCCCAACCTAAGCACAAAACAACATACCTGTAATGAATACGCTGTTTCCTCAGAAAATTATGAATGTACGGCAGAAACATATCCAGCTGCTTCTGCCTATTTCTATATGTCACTATGATGGCCACACTAAACAGCGGGTTGCAATGTTCGGGCACATAGCTGCCGTTCGCTAAACCTTTTACAACGAAATTATCATGGTTCTTCGGCAACTCCCAAGTGTTAATAGTTCTCGTACTTCTCAATATGTCTTCATATTCACAATCGGGTGTGTTCGCCTTTTTGACTAAATCTGGAGTTACCGCCTTGTAGAGATACTTGTGTATAAACTCCAAGTCTATATGTTGGTAGTTGTAAATACCAGATGCGGCAAACAACTGAATAACCCCTATTAAACATAGTATAATGCCAATCCAAACATTGTAACTCAACTTGCGTATTTTCTTCAGAAATGGTAATTGAGGCATTTGTTTATCTGGTTCGTGACGAAGCTAGTACAGTAAACTGAAATTATAACAAAAGAATGATATCAGAGCATATTGAGGGCACAGTTCGTGATTGTGGCGACTGTGAGTATACACAGTTTAATTTCAAATAATTATCTATATAGTAATATTATAAAGAGGAAAGATTTGTTTGTTTGTTTGCATTGAAAACACTCCGAAACTATTGGATCGATTTTGAAAATTCTTTCACTGTTGACAAGCGATATCAGCGAGTAACATAGGATATTTTTTGATCATCAAGCCATTTGGTTAAATTGGACATTTTAATGAGCTCCTAAAACAACATACTTTAAATGCATGTAGGTAATTTTTAAGAAGAATATTCTCATAATCATGTCTTGTAGCTTCAATTTAATTATAACAAGCGGTTGCACGCGACTTCGCCCGCGGAACTGTAAATTAAATACTTACTAAAACCTTCCTCGAGAACCACCGAGTCGGTGTCGTAGTAAATCGGTTAGTTTTTGAGTTTAGCGCGAACAGACAGACGCGGCGGAGGACTCTGGTTTATAAAAGTGTATAAAAAAATAGCAAATAGGTTATGGTACAATACTTACGTGTTTAATAGCTACAACCATCCTAGATAGTTAGTTAACATATACTGTAAATATATAATGGACTTTTATTAATTTCATTTGACTACACTTCATAACGAATAGTGCTATTTATTTTTTGTAAACAAAAAATATATAAAAAGTTAACAAAATAAAAAAAAATTGTGATTATTTTTATTTACTCGGTGCGGCTGCGGTGCAGACTATTTACAGTAAAATGACAATGACAAGACATGAAGACATTGACAAACGAGCGAGCCACTGACCTAAGGACTAAGGAGTTTAGAGATAAGGAGCGCCATCTTACATGGGTGTTAAACTGAAAAAGTGGCAACAAAATCTGATAAATATAGATGGCGGCGGCGCTAGTGTGAACAGTGAGAGTTTGAGAGTATGGAGAGTATGGAATGAATGTAGCAGTAGTTGACGGAGTGAGTGAAGTGCGCCGAGATGAATTTTGGTTGAACACTAGCCTCACCAGCGCCACCAATTTATCGGTTTCGACGGACACTTTTAATACTCAGAGATTGCCCTCCTTACTCAATTCTCCTTGCACTGACATAATATCACTGATCCAGCACATCTGTGACATCTGTAATAAAGCACTGGATAGACTGCTGTCAAATTATTTTTATGTCTATTTGAAAATTGCCATTTTGGCGCTGTAGGCTATGGAGCCTATGGAGTGTTAGACATAAATGATAGTTAGACATAAAAATTAACGAGGTAGAGGTAGATGAAAGCAAAAAGAAAGATTAGTGACTCAATATCCTCATATGAGTCCAATGAACTCACTATTATTCAGTTGCTCGAAAGATGTTCTTGTTCTGCATACATGATACGTTAAAAATACGAACAACGTTTCTGTAGAAATTTTTTAACACATTTTGTCGACTTTCTCTATGATTACACATGAGTTCGATATTTGAATTGTAGTTGTAGGGATATGTATCTACCTAATCTAGTTATTTGACCATAATTATAGTTTTCTTAATCATAATTATTATTATAGTCCATTATCGTAAGAACGTACCTACCCCATCTTTCATTTTACTTCCATCTTCGGAGGTAGATGAGAAAGCTAACCATTTATAACCTAATTATTTAGGTAGGACTAGAGGTGCCTGCGACTTCGTCCGCGTTAAATTAAAAATGTTATAAATAGCGTAAAGCCTTTGATTATTGCGCCCTCTCGCGGTGAGTAGCCGACTTGTTAAGTCAAAGCTTAAGGTTGTCTTAATAGTTCTGCCACTGAACGATAGGTGGCGTTAATCTAAATAAATATATGTTTTTTTTTTTTTAGCCTTTTAGGTCACACTAAATAGCCTAAAGCCTTCCTCGATAAATGGACTATCCAACACAAAAAGAAATTTTCAATTCGAGCCATTAGTTACTAAGATTAGCGCGTACAACCAAACAAACAAACAAACTACAGCTTTATATATTGGTAGATATATAAAGCCATTTATAGTCCATGAAGGATTTCCTCTTCTTAATAAAAAAAACTAAGTTGCTATTATAGGTATAGGTACACCTAAAACACATATCATTCAAACAAAATAGGTAAATACACTCATCTATTTTATAATACATGACATACTTTGTGCAATAAAATAGGCCATATGTGGGTAGGTATTTAGAAAGGAAGCTTTGTTTTATCGTTCAATTCATTCATAGGTCTTATATTTTACATATTAGATCACCTAAATGTCCCAATTAGGTATTAAGTAATTTTTTGAAGAATTGAAAATATCAATGCTTTCAATGTGTAAGTTAGGATTTGTACCTACGTATGTACATACCTACTAAAACATATAACACGTAGGTACCTATTATTAAAAAAAAAGTATTTGATAAGCAGCAATAAAATGAGAATTCAATAATTGAGTACAAATAGAACAATAGAGGTCCTTGGCATAGTTCATATTCTTATCAGATAGGTACCTACATACATTGTTTACATTTAGTAGATAAAATAAGTTTATAAAAACTTTATAGTCGTCCACTTGACCACAATGTATACTGAAACTTGGACTGGTGACATGTTTATTACTTAGCTTACTTAGAATTTGAATATAAACGACTAATATTTATATCATTTTTAATTAATTAATTGATTTATACTAGTTCGTGTACTTTGCGGTAATTTATCTACTGTTTTCGCCTTCACATGAATTTTAATATTTTTACTTTTAATTGTTTTTGTGATTGACAAGACCTTCTTTTATATTCTGTGGTGTGTGTGATTGTAAAATATTCTTCTATGGTAAAATATCTACTGATTACTGACGGGCGGGAGTCAGCTGTTTGTTTGTTTTGATTTTGATGTCTTAACTTTTAAAAATTTAAATGTTCTTTAATAATTGAAATTGAATTTTAAACAGTTTTTGCTTAAGCCATAACTAAATATCTTTATAATTTAATTTGTAGTACTTAACTTCGTTCAGTTTTACCGATGCTTCAAAAAGGTAATAAATAAAATAATACTTTCTAATAGTAAATAAATAAAAGTAAACAAATACAATTTTCGTATGTGAGCACTTGGTGAGCACATTTTTGTATAGTAGATTATATTATATAGATCCTCATTTATTTACAGAACATAAAACGACTGATATAGCTATAAATATAAATAGGTTATAAATTATTAATATACAATCATTTTTAGATGGCACCAAAAACTCAGCTGACCTGTAAGCCACTGGATTCTTTGGGTGATGTTGAAAATTTTCTACAAAACCCACCTCCATGGAGATCACTATGTGTGGAGTTAATGTCGCATAGTAAAGATAAAATAAGAAATATAGAGATAAATTCAAATCCTGACGAGATCACCCTGGACAACCCGCAAACGTTCTGTCATTTACAACCGGATGCCGAAGAGGAGATAATATGTCAGGAGGGAAGTAAGTTGCCCAAGACGTTGATATGTCACGATATGGCCAATGGATATCACGATGACAGGTACAAGTATCTATTTTCCTATTGCAGTTTAACTAACCTATTTTTCCAATAATTATAAGACTTATTGCACTATTACTAAAATCCATACTTCCATACTAATATTATAAATGCGAAAGTAACTCTGTCTGTCTGTAACATTTTCACACCTTAACTACTCAATCGATCATCATGAAATTTAGCATACATGTTGATGGTATGTTTATACATTTATTGATGGTTTGACTTATTTTTTTTTCTTCAATGCCAAAGAAATATAATTCCTCATGTGCAACATCATATTCTTTTTAGTTTCATCGATGGCACTGGCAACTCTGAGGCGTACACGTTTTATAACTGGGGTGGTGTTGACATATTTTGTTACTTCAGCCACCATTTTATCACAATACCGCCTCTGGGTTGGATTAATGTTGGCCATACACACGGTGTCCAAGTTTTAGGTGGGTCAGTAATAAAATTGTTATGGCAAGAGAAGCGGTCATTGACCTGTAATATATACCCCTGGACAGGCTGTCCCATACAAATCCTTACATATTATAAAATAAAGTCCTCCGCCACGTCTGTCTGTCTGTTCGCGATAAACTCAAAAACTACTGCACCGATTTTCATGCTGTTTTCACCAATAGATACTGGTTCTCGAAGAAAGTTTTAGTATATAATTTACAAAGTTACGCGGGGGAAGTCTCGGGCACCAGCTAGTGATATATAATTTCATGTAAAATTTTGAAACGCCGCCCTCGAAAGTACCGAGAACTAATTTTGACGTTTGCGTATTTTTTATTCCATAAATATGCATAACAGTGTCTATTTTATTCTATTTGTTCTATTGTTTTATTTGGGAGCTTCTAAGTATATTTGTGTCCGCTTGGGTTTTTGAAACACGAGGAAATGTGTATTCTGCAAATGTTTCATGGACAATTTTAATTATTGCACGACTAATTTTAGTTCCATGTACTTTCAAATGGCATTTTTCAAATAGGCATAACAATAATTTGACAGCAGCCTGTCCTTTCCAGTGGTATATATCACAGGTCAGTGGAAACCTGTGGAAACGGTGCAATTAAAAAGTGGCAATACTATAGTGTTGTCTCTTTCTTATCAACTACATGGTTAGAACGGGACAACACTACAGTATTGCCACTTTTTAATTTCTACACTTTTTTGAGAGACTGTAACTCTTGTAACAAGCCCGATATGCTTTGACAGGCACCATAATCACCGAATGGAAAGATGGTGCCACCATTTGGGAGAAGTTACTAAGCGAAGAGGCTCAATGGAAAAACTTCGCTAGTTCCATGGTCGCCATAGCTAAATTGTTGAAACTGGACGGTTGGTTGTTGAACATAGAGAATGAGGTATGGTCATTTTGAAATGATCCAATCTATGAGCTGATTTAAAGCGATACGTTTTTTTAGATATCAAAGCCGCAAGAGTTATTGGAGTTTGTTAAGTATTTTCACAAAATTTTGCACGAAGAATTGAGGGATCCACTTTTGATTTGGTACGATAGTGTGACTGTAGAAGGTAAACTTCAATGGCAAAATGGACTCACTGCTAAAAATAAGTTAGTAAATTACTTGTACTGTTTACCAGCTAATACTTATTATATTTACTATAGTAAGTGCTATACTTATAATTCAAAAGTCAGGTAAAGTCAGGTCATAAATTGGCTTGTCCTTCTGGCCACCCTATTTACAGAAGAATAATAATAGCACGTTTGCTATTGTGTTTCAGTAAGTGAGTAAGGTTGTTCTACAAATACTTACTTAATATAACATTAACAGGCGACGGTATCCGCTTACCATTGAGTTGATCATCAGCCTGCCTGCCGACTCTTAGATAAAAAATAAAAGTTTACAGTTATTATTTTACAAAAATGATTTACTATGTGACATCATATTTTGACCTACTTCGACAACACGTTTGGTCTAGTGGCTAGTATCCCTAGCTGTTAACCAAACGGTCTCGGGTTCGAATCCCGCTAGAGGCAAATGTTTATGTGTTAACATTTTACCTTTGTGCCTGTTATCATAAAAATTATATATAATAAAATTATAACTGTTACCTGTTGTTAAAAAATTATCAATGTAGCACATCATTAGTTGCTTAATGTGGAACTAGATGGTGCTGTGTGGAATGTGTGAATATATTATTATTATGTGTTAATTTTATAATTGTAGAGCTTTCTTTGATGTATGTGATGGCTTATTCACAAATTACTCATGGACGGTAAAAGACCTGAAATCGAGTGCCGAATTGGCCGGTGATCGGTTGTTGGACTTATATATAGGAATAGATGTTTGGGGGCGAAATTTTTATGGGGATGGCATGTTCAATACGCAAAAGGTAACCTATTTCTTGATAGAATGTGTGTGAAATTTATCAGATTTCTTTATATATGTTTTAATTTCGTTGCAGGCAATTAAGGTGGCCCATGAAAGCGGTTGTTCGTTGGCCATATTTGCACAGGCTTGGACTCACGAGGGTATTAGAAGTGAGGATTATTGTGAAAACACAACAAAGTATGAAATGTTTCTGGTCAGGGATAGAGCGCTTTGGGACAGCCTTTGGCCTTTTCTTAACACTAAATTGCCATCTTTGCTACCTTTTCAGACCTCTTTTTGCAGAGGCCATGGAAAGATGCGATACTTGCACGGCGAGGTAACGCATTACTGCTATTTCTTGACATGTTCATAAAGGAACTGCCTCGAAAGTCTTGCATTTTCAATTTGCCCACTATAATTTCAGGTCATAGGTCCCGTTCCCTGGTACAATTTGCGTCATATGCAATACCAACCGAACTCTTTACACGGGCCTCACGGTTATCTCCTGACTTTTTTGGAAAAAATAGTTTTGCATTATCAAAAAGAGGCTATACTTCAAAATCAAGATCGAGAAAGTGTTTCAGACACAAATGACATCCAAGCGGCTAGTCCAAAAATGTATTTTCAAAATGAAATCGCGTCATCTACGCAAGAGTCGTCAATAATACAAAGAAAAATGACGAGTGCCTTTAAATATCTGTTGAAAACGCAAAAGACATTAGAAGAGCAGCCGTCAAAAGAAAAGGCAGAGAAAGTCAGGAGTGATGTGGCGTTGGCTTGTATAGAAGAGGAGTCAGAATGTGTTGAGTTTTATTTGGAAGACGCTTACACTGGAGGATCTTGTTTGAAAGTGAATCCAACGGACTCTATGTCCTCGGAGCACAGAACGTCTCGGCTGTTCCATTGCGACTGGTACTGCGAAGACAGTCTGATCGCTTGCGTAGCCACCAAGACCCTGGAAGTGGAGGGACAGCATCTGAACGTGATGATGTCTGCCACGGACGGAAGTAGAACAGTGGATATAGTGTTGGCAGGGGCAAATATTTATCAAACCACTCGGAATAATGTGATTACCGCGTATCCCCTGCATTCGCCATTTGATCTAGAGTTCAAGAAATTGCAGGAGTACATACTGTTACATTTCCCCGGGTTTTACATGCCAGTGGAGAATTGTTACGGTTGGAGGGTGAGATACTTCTCGGTGCATTGTCCCGGCTTAAGGATAAAGTCGGTGAAAGTTCGCACAGCGTTAAGTGAGGGCTCAATCCTGCTCGGTCACTTTGGATTGTGTCAAAAATTAAGTTAGGTTAGGTTAGGTTATAACAGCAAAGGTGCTATTGTGTTTGCCTATTTCCAAATAGGAACTTCTTGGAAAGTTTATAATTTTTTTTAAAATTTTTTTAAGAATTTTAATTTTAATTACAGAAATCGCGAATCTTAGCGCCTGTTTCACAAACGTCAAGTAGGTCAAACTGGAATTATGCACTCGGTTTACTGCATCATTCGATATCCAATTTTTTAAAATTGTTTTCTATTTAATGTTTGGGACGTTTACCGTACAAACAAAAGTATATCAGCTCCATTATCCCCGGTTACCGGTGACTTTAAATGACAGTTTGGCCTACTTGACGTTTGTAACAGGCGCTAAAGACTAATAAGAAGATAAATATAAGACAATATATTACTTAATAAAATTAATATTATAATAACCCTTTACTCTGTATAATATAATAATATGGTAACATTTATTTTGTATAAATACTTAGGTATACTAAGGTAATAGCAGATTTTTTATTGAGAATATAATATTGATCAATTAAAGTTATTCAAGCTAAATTGTTTTTTTTTTTAATTTTCCTTTGTACATAACATTTATTTATTTATTGGAAGAAAACACATAAATGATGTTTACTAGAATTGATTAAATTTGAATTTGTCGCGTATTACCTTAATGAGGTGTGCCGTGTGTCGTGTAGGCAGTTGTTTCTTATCATTCAAAGTGAACTGCCTATAACTGGGACAAACGTGAAGGCTAATGTTAGTGGTCGTGGAAAAAATAATAATTAATAAAGTAATTAAAATAACATATAAATTTGTCAAATAATTACCTACTTTAATCTTTCCGTGTAAGATTCATTTGTGAATTGGACTCGATTGAGTTTTAATTTCAACAGTTTCAAAGTTGAATACAAAGTGTTCGTACATTAGTTCTGTTAAGTAATATAATACATTTTACCTACGCATTAATAAATTTAAAGCCAATCACAGTTTATTTTATAAGAGCTACTTCTCACGGATGTAATTTTTTTGTGCGAATTTGTATTAGTAAAAACGTGAGTTATCGCTCTTTCCAATAGTGAAAACCGCATCAAAATCGGTTGGGTGGTTTAGAGGGAGTTAGCGAAGAAACAGACAGACGCGAACAAAGACTTCAATTTATAATATCGCTGCTTAAATTCAAAAGTACCTACCACAAATCAAAATTACACTTTTTTACAGGAGTCAATCGAAAAAAAAAATTTTTTGTAATTTTTTTTCTTATTGGATATAGTATATCTGTACCAATATATAAAGCTGAATAGTTTGTTTGTTTGGTTGTAGGCGTTAATTGCTGGAACTACTGGTTCGAATTTGAAAAATATTTTTGTGTTGGATAGTCCTTATCGAGGAAGGCTATGTAGGCTATAGAGAACGCGGACGAAGTCGCGGGCACAATCTAGTTAAATTATAAAGAGAGTTTACAATTTACAATTTTATTTTTGAGTGAGATATTGGCTATAAGGTAGAGCAGGTATGTACTATCGTGGTCAATGGAGCAGACCCACTTTTCATACAAATTTGTCTAACGTTGAATTGAGGTTGTCATAGTAACGTAAATGTTATAATACGAAATACGAGTAGGTATTTGAAGTAGGAACAAAGATAAATACAAAATGTGCACACGAAATTGTTCCTTACGGTGGGACTGCTCCCTTGACCGCGATAGTACATGCAGGTGCAGATGTGCATTTTATTTTTCAACATATGTACGTTTGTCATTTAGAAAATAACAGATTTAAAACGTTGGGTAACGCGATGATAAAATCTAAAGATTATACACATATAAAGTGGGATAAGATAGTGTTAGACATATAAATACCAGACATCTGTTTCAATTAGATAAGTATTAATATCTTCGTTCACATAGTTCAAGTAAATGTTAAACACACTTCACGTTATGACGCCGTGATGCTGCATCTTTAGTTCTACAGGAGTGTATTTGCCCGCGACTTCGTCCGCTTCCGATCGCTACCAAACTTCACAGGAACACCCGCTGGACTAATCTGAAGATTTTCTGAAAGTTTCATCAAAATCGGTTCATCGGTTTCGGAGTCCATAGGAACATACATACACACATCGATTTCGAAGAAGAAGATGAAGGCTTTATTCCTATCGAGCAGTACTTCGGGCGGAGGAGCCTTTGGGGCGACCCTCGCAGCTGCTCTTCAGTTCTTCGCTGCTTCGCAGTACTTGGTGCAGGAGCCATGGCCACAGCCAGCACCAATTATTAGTAAGTCCTGGGGCTTTAGTCAAAGTAACATTCAAAAAACGATAACGAAGTTCAATAGAATAAAATGTATGGGATGTATTACGTGATTTGGCGACGGCATATCGCACCTTCGGAGACAAGGGCATAACTGCATTTTTTGTAATTTTACAGGAGAGACATTTAAAGTTAATTTTATTGCATTCAATGTCGTATTCTGCTGCTTATATTGCTTTTAAACAATTCTTCATCAAATAAGCCCCGTAAGTTGTAAATATTTTTTAATTTAATAATGTTTTTAAGACATTTCTGCATATAACTCATTTTAAATTTTTTTGCAAGTTATGCCCTTGTCTTACCGAAGGTGCGATATGTCAATCCCTTACATCTTATTGTTTTCGAACTTCGTTATCGTTTTAAATTGTTACTTTGACTAGGGCCCTGTCTGTCTGTGTTGCAATGATGATAATGAGATTTAATCTTGATGTTTAGCAACTAAGTAAATAAATAAATAATTGTTTGCTTGCATACTTACATACATTTCTAGGATTTAACTTCTTTTCCTACAGCAGTTAAAGTACCTACCAAGTATGTTATATCCGAAAAAGGCATGCGAATATAGCATGTTATTAAATTACATAATTTATATATGTTAATGTAAAATTATGTCACAAGAACTTAAAATACTTACGTTTTTATTGTCTTAAAGTCATCATCAATCAATACTATAACAAATCTGTAAGTGTAGTATTGTATGTATGTATGTATGTTCCGCCATAACTCTTAAACGAATTAACTGATTTTCATGAAAGTTGGTAAATAAACATTTAGACGTACAGGACACAGGATAGGCTACTATTTTTTTTTTCAACGCGGACGAAGTCGCGGGCGCCAGCTAGCAAATGAATAAATATGATCTAACTAATATTAGGTTTTTCTCGTCTTAACTAAACCGATTATTATGAAATTTGCATGTGTAGGTATTAAAGGTATTTTTTATTACTTCAATAATAAAAAAGAAACCACTTTTCGCGAGGTATCATTTAAGAATAAATATAAAAAAAATCAACGCCTGACAAAAATATATGAGCAACGCAGACGAAGAATATACCTCCCTCTACTGGCAATTCCTTTATAGTATTGGGTAGTTTTCCATAACATATCTAAACTTTTAATTTTTGGTCTTGCCAAAATAAATTACTTTGCCTAGTTACTTTGGAACCTATTTGACTTTTTTGACAAAATAAGGATTTTCTTCTAACACATACATATCGCTGCTTAAAAACTAAAGGGCCATAAAACAAAAAAATCAAAAATGTTTTTATTGCAAAAATACAATCACAATCCTTCATATTGTATGTTGCAAAAAGACTTACCATTGTTTTATTCCATATTTAGTATATTTTGATCATTTTTTTATATTTAAAAGTAACTTATATGCTTATATCTCTTCTAGTATTCAATTTATTATAAAAGTACTTAAAAGATTTAATGCTACTTAAAAATACGCTTCTAACGATATATAATATGCATATATTTGATATATATCTAATAAGAAAAAAATAGACAAAAAATAATTAATTTTTTTCGATTAGCTTTCCTGTAAAAAGTGTAATTTTGACTTGTGGCCCTTTAGTTTTTAAGCAGCGATATTATGTATGTACAATGTCTTTTTGCAGAGGCAAGATAAGGGTATTGGAGTAGTCTATCGACGGTGTCTCATATTAGCCGTCAATGTTGCAGATGAGACCAGCTATGACTTTGTGATAGTGGGCGGTGGCACGGCTGGTGTCACTTTAGCGACTAGATTGAGTGAAGTCGCTAATTTCAGTGTGCTGCTGTTGGAAGCTGGTGGTGATCCACCCCCTGAAAGTATAGTGAGTTTAGATGGTTTCAATATCCGACTCAATCATTACTTCTCATATTTACATATGCATATTTTCTTAGATTCCAGGTTTCAAGGATGTCCTGAAAGGCAGTGAATTTGACTGGAATTTCACTACTGTGAACGACCATTTCGCGAGCCAGGCTCTCCAGGGCGGTGTTCAACCGCAACCGCGCGGTATGATGCTTGGAGGCACCGGATCCCTAAACGACATGGTCTACGCCCGCGGATTCCCTACGGACTATGACGAATGGGCCTCACTAGTAGGCGATGAGTGGAGCTGGTCTCAGGTGTTGAAGTACTTTAAGAAAACCGAACACTTGACAGATGAAAGAATTATAAATGATCCCGAGTTGATGGAGTATCATTCTTGTGGCGGAGAAATTCACGTGGCCGGTTTGAACGTTTCCACATCAACGACTGATATTTTTCTGGAAGCCTTTCACGAACTCGGTTTCGAGAAAGTCAAGGATATGACGAATCCCAACGCTATTGGAGTCGGGCGATTTTCTCACACAATTAACGAGGGTCGCCGCGATGGCTCCCTGCCGGGTTTATTAAACAAAGTTGTCAAAAGAAGTAATCTATACGTGATAAAAAACGCTTTCGTCACCAAAGTTCTGATAGAGGACAATACGGCTCACGGAGTACAGGTTCTCGTCGGTGACGATTCTTTCCACTTTTACGCACGAAAGGAAGTGGTCCTATCGGCCGGGACTCTGAACACCCCCAAACTTCTTTTACTTTCTGGCGTAGGACCGAAGAAACATTTGGAGGATATTGGTATAGAAGTTAAAAAAGATTTGCCTGTCGGTGAAAACTTGCACGATCACGTCATGGTGTTGGATTATTTAGTAGCTGACAACGGCACTTGTCCCATGGATTCGGCCACACTATATTTCGAATTGATTAGATACCTTTACGACAGAACCGGCTTTTTTTCTGCAACAAATAGTTTAGGTGCATACATTTCTTTGGATGAATCGTCGGGATCGAATGTGCCCGACTTTGCTATATATCCCACATGTGTTCCGATCGGTTCAGAAATTTTCGATAGATGTCTGTTGAATTTTAAAGAAAGCATCTGTTCAAAGCTAAGCGAATATAATAAGAATCGCGAGCTCATTACTCTAGCAATTGTGTTGCTCAAACCTAAATCTAGGGGCAGGGTGAGACTTAGGTCTAACGATCCTTCAGATGATCCATTAATTTATGCGGGAACTTTCAGTTCTGGATCAGATTTAAATGATTATCCAGAAGCACTCAGAATCGCTAGATCGTTAGTGAACACTTCTTACTTTAAAGAGAAAAATGCTGATGTCGTTGACCTAGATTTGGATGGTTGTAGAGGACTAGAAGAGTCGGAGTTGTTGAAATGTACGGCGAGATCGATGGCGATGTCCGCTTGGCACGCGGTCGGGACGGCGGCCTTAGGGAGTGTACTCGACGATCGTTTTAAAGTGTTGGGAATGTCTGGAGTGAGAGTGGTCGATGCGAGTGTAATGCCAAAGGTTATACGCGGAAATACAAATGCCCCCGTTGTTATGATAGCCGAAAGAGCGGCCGACTTTATTAAAGAAGAATATGAATGTTGATAAACTTATATTTGTTATAAAGTTAAGTTTTTTTTATTAAATCAGTATGAATATAATTACCTATATTTTCCTACATTTAATTATGCGCCTCCTACGGCTTGTCACCACGCCTTAAGCAATACATTACGATTCAAACTAAATTTGTGATCCTTTTTATTACTACATACTTATTATAAAACAAAGTCCTCCGCTGTGTCTGTCTGTTCACGATAAACTCAAAAACTACTGCACCGATTTTCATGCTGTTTTCACTAATGGATAGAGTTTCAATGAAGTTCTCGAGGAAGGTTTTAGTATATAATTTACAAAGTTACGCGGGCGAAGTAGCGGGCACCAACTTGTATTTAATAAAAGTCGTCAAACAGGGCTGATAGACAACTTGATGGTAGGTGGCTATCATCGCCTATATTTAAGTGCGCAAGTGCGCTCACAACTATATATTATGAAGATATAAGGAAAATGGACTCTAGCATTCTTTAGAAACACAACAGCACACATGCTGTTATTCACGGTGCCACCAGACGCGCTGTCTAATTGTCTGCGAAACGCCACTACTTGCCCAGGTTCAGACCAGAGCCAACTTTGATGATAATGATTTATAATCAAATCGCATGCAATGCAATCGGCGTCACATTGTGTCACCGATTAAACAAATGACGCAACCGCAACGGAACACAATCGAATACTTATCGGCGCAGGCGCAGTTCTTTTGAGGGCGCCTCCTCAATTATTTATCATTGTCGACAATTAACTAAACTAATTTAATTAGTGACACTTTCGATTTTTATATAACCGTGTCATTTAAGTGTAGTTATTGAATAGCTACTAGTGGGTGCCCGCGACTTCGTCCACGTCCGATCGCTACCATACTTCACAGGAACACCCGCTCTACTAATCTGAAGATTGTCTGAAAATTTCATCAAAATCGGTTCAGCGGTTTTGGAGTCTATAGGAAACATACGGGGACATACATACAAACATAGCCTTTTATATATAAGACAAGCTAGTACCCGCGACTTCGTCCGCGTTCTCTATCGCCTTCCTCGATAAGGACTATCCAACACAAAAATAATTTTTCAATTCGAACAAGTAGTTCCTGAGATTAGCGCGTAAAACCAAACAAACAAACAAACTCTTCAGTTTTATACAAGTATATTGGTATCTATAGATTTTGTTGGACTTCGTCCGCGTTGAAAAAGTAGTTTTAGTTTATGCAGTCTACCAAGTTTCATGAAAATCAGTTAATTCGTTTAAGATTTATTGAGGAACATACTCGTATATAATACAATACCTACACTTACAAATTTATTATTAGTATTGATGATAAAATGTGTTGGTATTCTCAAAATGGTAGTACATAATACTAAATCTTAAAAAACTTGTCTATAGTTTGATCGATTCAACTGACACGTGACAACCAACTTTTCTATTGAGCTAGAAACATGATGTTTTCGAGGGGTGGCCATGGGGTGGCATGTGGCATCTTCCTTGTTTACAAACTTCCGGTAATGGTGTAAGGTTACATAATTATAGTTGTCAAGCGATTAGATATGAAAGCTGGTGTCAGTAGGTGTATGGTCAATGAAATTTCTATGTGAAACGTAGAATGGAGTATGATTATGGAAAGTATGGGGCTATGAGGTATCAACGATATGAGCATAATGCGTTCGTTAAGCGGAGGTTGGCCGTCGGCCGGAGATAGTGCGTGCGGCGAGAGTTGCTTTCACCTGCGCGCGCGCAGATGAGCACACTGTCTGTTATACCTTCTTATCACTTTATTATATTATTTAAAATACATTACACTAGCCGCTGCTCAACAACAGAGGTTTTATTGGGCGTGAAATAATAGCTTGTGTGTTGTTTTTGGGCCAGTAAAGTAAGTAAGTCAGTAAGTAATAAATTCTAAAAACGAGCTATTCAAAAGTAGGCAAAACAAAAAGTGTATCTATTTATATACCTACTAGCTGATGCCCGCGACTTCGTCCGCGTTCTGGGTGAAAAGTACCCTATGTTCATTCTGGTGTCCCAGACAACGTGTATGCAAAATTTCATGGTGATTGGTTCAGTAGTTTTTGCGTGAAAGCGTAACAAACAAAAAACTAACATTTATAATATTTATTAATAAGGAAGTACCTACACCTGTGAGAAATTATATTTTTTTGATAATAACACAATACTATTATAACAGATATTATGGTTGATAAGACATGTACATAATTAACTCCGATTCGAAATTAACTTACTTCCGTAAACATTCCATTAAAACGCCAAAAGAAGTACTACTTCAATATGAGAGAATTAATTTTATCGGAAAAATATGTAGGTACTTATCGGTGAAAATAATTGAAGAAAATAGTCGATGTGAGTTGCGTAACCGGTGTTGGCAAACGAATAACTCCACCCTTAAGGTAAGATAAGGTCCTCGGGGCACTTTCACCTGCGCGCGAGTCGCGCGCACTGTACGACCGACCGCGCCGCACGACGCACGCGCCGTAGTGATGTGCCGCGATGTCCGACGAACCGGAAAACGTCGCCGCTGTGACGGAAACGTACGGCCGCGCGCCGACCGCCACCGTCTCCAGCCTCAAGTCCGAGGACTCAACGGAGCAACTGATATGTAAGACGCCGCAAAAGAGTGGCAAGAAAGTGAAAGAACTGAGTGTGAGCTCCAAGAGTGTCGAAGCGGGAAGTGATGAGGGCCCGGAGAAGCGAAGGGTTGTGGTTCTGCTGGGGTTGTCGCAAGTGGTGTTGGGCGCGTTGTTGGTGGGGGCGGGGGCCGTGGCGGTGGTGAAGGGTGCCGCGTTGTCGAGGGTCGGTGCTGGACTGTGGGCGGGATGTGTGGCTGTGGTCGCCGGGGTTGTTGGAGTGTTGGCCGGGATCAACGACTGCTATGGATTAAACGGTGGTTCTTACAGGTATGAAACTTTGCCTTTTCACATATTATATTATGCTCTCTCTGTGGGAATCTATATTTTTAAGCAACTCTATTTGGCCATTTTAATATTAAATTCATTATTTTATCAGAAAACTCAGTTTATAGTAATTAGTATGTCGTCTAAATACTTATTCTACACCACGAGGGACTGGGTGAGGATTGGGTCTATAGGACACCTGTTTGATGTTAAGTCACGATACTCTTCTTTAAAAGTGTAAACGAGACGATTACCAAAAATTCCTTTCATATTTGGGAGTAAACTATCTTTGTTATAAATAGATATAATAAATCCCTCACGCGTATCTAACTACTAATTTCCAATTACATTTCTAAATTCTTGTTTGAAAAGTTATGAGAATGTTCTTGTCTGAATGTTATTAGTTTCCTTTCAATTATAATTTAATTAAAATCACGAACACATAAGACTTAAGATAATTTTATGAGAGTTGTTTATTTATTTTATGATGAGAGATGAGAGACTACTTTTCATGCAAAATGTTTTAAGCAACAAAATTTATTTGGTTATCACATTAAAACCTTGATTGAAGTATTGTATGAAATATTTCCTAATGTGATTTTTAATAACCCTTAGCAATATTTCAAAAATTTTTATACTCAAAAATAGGTAGCATTTATTATGTTCTAGAATTTGTAGTCTTCCATAAATTTATTGTATTAGGTATATCAAGAAGAACATTATGCTCATCGATACAGTTATAGAATATTTTAACATATAACGGGGTTGCTAATTCTGTTAAAGCTATGGACATTTGTCTGAAACAAAGTTATTATTATTATAATAAAACCAGTCATTTCAAAAGTTTCAATACTTATCGGAATAATATTGTGTATTATTTTAATTAATTGAATGTTTTTGTTTATAAACCGATTGAAATGACACAAACGCTAAAATATGTTATTGAAAGCTTGCTACAATACATACCTAAGTGAAAATCGGTTTTAAGCCCGTTATAAGATTAATATGCACGAATTTTGACGCACAGACAAACGTATACAAATTCTTAAAACTATTTTTTTGACCTCGACAACATAAGTAGATACAACGCGTACAAATTATGTTTTTTTTTTTTAAATATTTAATTTACAGACACAATACGTTTACACATTTATTAAGTACTAGCTGTTGCACGCGACTTCGTCCGCGTAACTTTATAAAATATAGCCTATGTTACTTGCTGATAATAAAGCTTCCCAAGAAAAAACCAGAATTTTTTCAAATCGGTCCAGTAGTTTCGGAGCCTTTTCAATGAAAACAAAGACTAGTGACTTTCAAGCCTTTTCAAGACTAGTGACTTGCTTCCGGTTTCACCCTGGGTGTAATTTTTGTATCAAGTCTCTTTCCGTAAGTGAAAACCGAAATTACATCCGTTGAGTGTAATAATAACAAAGATTTTAAAATCTTTGAATAATAAGCAGGGCTTTTTTATATTGTTCCTCACTGAAATATATATGTTCACGTTTTATTTCGTTATATTATGTTTTTAAACAATAAAAAAATAATTTAATTCTATTTTTTCCTCAAAACACAGTGGCAAGGAATGGGGAGGGGGTACAAAAAATTATGGACTTTCGAGAATTAGCGTGCCCCCAAACAAGAAGTGACAAAAAAGGCCTGATAATGAGTTTGTATCAGTTTTGCTAGGAACCCCGGCGAAGGGCTACTTTGGCCGTGGCCAAAAGCTGATACTGTGGTCTGGTGGTGTACTGGGTTATACTCGTATTGTATCAGTGGGCTGTGGGTGTGAGGCAGCCAAGTGCGCAATCGCGCCGGTCCGATGCGCATGCGCACCTCAAGTGCACTCACAACCGGTGCATTTAGTCTCACGTCGCACTGCCAGCACGCGATTCGATAACGGATAACCATTCTATAAACTAAGATTCGCCGCTAATTTTGCCTGTCATTTTGGGATAAAATGGTTTATGATAGACTTGGAATTAACTAAGTATTTTGAATATTTTTTATCTACTTATTTGGTGAAATATTTTCTTGTCTAAGTAGTTATCGCTGATTGCATAAACTACAACTAACTTTTCTTTTTGATTTTCTATAACTTTAGCTATAGACTTGTTATCAATTACTAGCTGTGTCCCGCGGTTTCATCTACCATGTAATTGTAGCGTTTAACCTTCCTCAAGAATTAGGCTATAAAATGCACAAAGAATACAATTCTAGATTTTTAGATTAATATCGTCCACAATATTAGGTGAAAGCTTGCCAGACAATATTTATCATCCTTATCCTTACATATTATAAAACAAAGTCCTCCGCCGCGCCTCTCTGTCTGTTCGTCTGTCTGTTCGCGATAAACTCAAAAACTACTGCACCGATTTTCATGCTGTTTTCACCAATGAATAGAGTGGATCTCGAGGAAGGTTTTAGTATATAATTTACAAAGTTACGCGGGCGAAGTCGCGGGCAGCAGCTAGTAAAAAAAAAATAGCCTCTGTAATATTACTGTAAATAGCTGTAAATAAATGTAAGAATTATGCGTATAGTCCTCAGACCGACCGATTCTTATAGATTTAAGTAGACATTTTTTCACGACAGCATGAAATTTACTTATATTATTCTTTTAATGTTGTTATAAAAGTTACATCCGAGCAAAGCCCCGGGTCCACTAAAGACCGAGGTATTATGCAAAAAAATATATTACATAAGTAATTGTGTCTACATACAGCTTTGTATGCCTAACAGTATTCTAATAGCGAAGCCAAATATTATAGATTTATGTGGCGAGGAGTTAGATGAATTCTGTAATGTGAATATAAAGACATCGTCATGTGAAATCCACTTCGTGTGTGGCTACTGCCGCGGAGTATTGGCTTCCGCAACATCAAACATGATTGCACAAACACCATTATGGGCGATAAAGCATACACATAAAATATCCTGTCTTCGTCGGTCGGTTTATAGAGGACATAATCTTTACTCTTTTTTATGATTTACTAACTACCAGAGATATATTAAACAAGAAAGGATGCGCCCTTACCATAACTACGGTCCTTATTTGCACATCTACTAAAGATAATTTGTTTTCATTGCCATCTTAATACGTATTTTTATTTCTTATTGGCGTATTTTGTTATTGTAAAGTGTTCTCATTGGTTGGATGAACATTGTAAGCAAAAACAAACTTCTTTCTCCTTCAAGAAAGCAAACGTATCAGTGCGGATACATTGCGAAGGCGTCATTTACTTGTACATTGCTTAGGGGAGCATCCTTTCTTCCTTATACATATTATAAAACAAAGCCTCCGCCGCGTTTGTCTGTCTGTTCGCGATATACTCAAAAACTACTGCACCGATTCTCATGCTGTTTACACCAATGGATAGAGTGGTTCTCGAAGAAGGTTTTACTATATAATTTACAAAGATACGCGGGCGAAGCCGCGAGCAGCAGCTAGTTCTTAATTTTATTTAAGAATTTTGTAAATTTAAACGGAATTTAAATTTACAAAAATCTTTTCTCAGAGGATTGCTCACGTTATAAAATAAACATATATGTTCCAAATTATAATTTAAATTATCCAAATTATATAAAACTAGCTGTTGCACGTGGCTTCGTCCGCGTAACTTTATAAAATTATAGCCTATGTTACTCGCTGATAATATACCTTCAAACAGTGAAAGAATTTTTAAAATCGGTTCAGTAGTTTCGTAGCCTAATTCAATGCAAACAAACAATCAAATCTTTCCTCTTTATAATATTAGTAAGTATATTGATAGAATAATCAATTGACGTAATAAGTACTTGTAGAGTACCTAGTATGTATACACATAATTTAAACTTTCATACTTTCCTTTAAACATGTTTAAAATGCACATTTTTCTTTAAAAGTTACTTTCTCTTTTCCTGTAGCTAAAATAATAGTTACAAGGTTTTCCATTCACCTGCGACGATTGTGACCGCAAATTTGTTTTTTTTTTTTTTATCACTTCTTGATTGATATTCATTTCTTAGATGAGATTACTATTTTCTAAGACGGGGAAGATTTCAAATTTTTTTCAAAAGATTACTCCATCAATACTAATAATAAATCTGTAAGTGTAGGTATTGTATTGTAAATAACTCTTAAACGAATTAACTGATTTTCATGAAACTTGGTAGATAAACATTTAGACGTACAGGACAGAGGATAGGCTACCTTTTTTTTTAACAAGGACGAAGTCGCAGGCACCAGCTAGTAAAAAATAAATCTAATATATAAAAGGCGATGTGTGTGTGTATGTTTCCTATGGACTCCAAAACCGCTGAGCCGATTTTGATGAAACTTTCAGACAATCTTCAGATTAGTCCAGCGAGTTTTCCTGTGAAGTTTGGTAGCGATCGGACGCGGCCGAAGCCGGGAGCGGGTAGCTAGGTTTCAATAAAATTAGAAAACTGTTTTTTAGAATATTGTTCGAGAATATTGAACAAATTACTGAAATTAAAAAATATTATAATTTAATATTTCCAGACTCATTTCATTTACCTTTTAAATAGGCATTAAAATTCTTGCTAAACACATCATACTCCGATTTATAAATAAATGTTACCAAACCAATTTCCAAACGTTTATTTATGTGCAATATCAACTAAACTATGTAGAAATAATTGACACTGCTCATCCAATTCTATAATTTATTATTGAGTGTTTTGGCATCTATAGACGCTAGTGTTATCCTAAATACTTACTAATATTATAAATGCGTTACGTTACGCTGTCACGCCTTAACTACTCAACTACACGTTGTCAAGGATACAGAAAAAGACATAGGGTACCTTTCATTCAGAAAAAAGGTACTGTTTCCGAGAGATAATCTATGTATATCTATACATATACTAAAATCGTAAAGGAGCCGTTTGTGTTTGGTTGTACACGTTGTACCTACTTATGTTACCGAGGTAAAAAAAAATAGTTTTTAGAATTTTTGTCTGTTTTTCTGTGCGTTTGTTCACGCTCATCTCAGAAACGGCTTAACCGATTTGAATGCGGTTTTCACTGATGTATTGATGATTAAACTTGGATTAAACTAGAGGGTATTTTATATCCTGAAAAATTGTTAGAAATCCTGTGGGATTTTCAAAACGCGAACTACAGCGTGCACGATGCTGCGGGCATCAGCTAGTTTAAAAATAAAAACAAAAAATTTAACAAAAACGCCTAACAAATATATGAGCAATAAAGGTCAGGGATCATAACCTAAGAAAAAGGAGCGCGGACGAAGTAGCGGGCAAAACCTAGTACAGATATGCCAGATTGAACATAAAAACAAATAATTATGGTAAATAGGTATGGATGGGCTTGAACTTGGTAATACCTCGCTCACACAAGCTGAGTACTATTAGAATGTGTGTGTGTGTGTGTGTGTTCTATGTGTGTAAAGTAGCTCGTGTTGTGTGCTTTCTCTCCGCCTCATTATATCACTTTTCACACCGTAATGTGTGCTCTAAATGCATACGTTCAAGGTCGATTCTTCTATTGTTGGTGCCAGCGAAATTGACAAGATTGATTGTTGCAGCAGCAGTCCGCTGCTGACAGCGTTCTTGGCGCTGTCGCTGCTGTGCCTCGCGTGCGGAAACAGCGCTGCAGTGCTCGCGGCCACTGGCCTGCAGCGGGATTCACAGCGGCACCAGCCATCGCTGCAAAATTCTTTCCAGGTATACATTAAAATCCTATATGATAACGTTGCGATTTTATTTTTATTTTTTATTAGAGATGGGTTTGCTCTTGAAGAGCTGTGAAGCGAAGATGAGGCCTATGATGGAGCGGCTTGAGCTCACCCAGAATATGCCTATTCACTCGAACTTTGATAACATTTAGATTATATGTGCTACTTGAGAATGTTTTAAAGCGCTTTGTCAAAAAAAGAGGGATTTCGACAAGTTGAGGATGGTAACCAGCCGTACGTTTGTATGTTCGATGCAAGATTTTATAATTATTTTTTATGTAAATGTCGGCAGACAGGCCAACGGTCTCTTGGTGGTAGGTTTTTATATTTGCATAAACACATGTCTAAGATCTATATAGGTAGGTACAAAGTTTTTTCTACTCCGCTAGTGCATGCTAATATATACATTATGTACTATATTATTATAAGAATTCATATATAAGTATGTGTATATATAAGAATAATGTAAAATTATGTCATTCTTTTACTGTCATAATAGTTTTTGGGTTTGTGCATTACAAACATACATAAAATACAAATACAAAATTATAAATAATAATAGTGAGATGCCAAGAACACAAAGTGTATGTGTGTGTGTGTTTTAAGATAGAGGAAGGTGACGAGCAGAGATAACATCTCCCCATTGTTGTGTGTAACATGAAGAGGATTATTACGAGACTGTGTCATGTACCTACTGAATGCGACAATGACATAATAACTCTTATGTCAACGTTCAGCTACTAACGAGCAGGTTATTTATGATTATACAAATCTATCTAGATTTGTGTAAAGGGGCTATCCGTTAGCTCGCCCTAAACTCCTAATTAAGTTTTTATGTAAGTAGAAAAAAACATTATTGTGCAAGTATCCGCGTCTTTCTGTTTCTCTGCTAACTTCTTCTAAACTACCGAACGGTTTTTGATACAGTTTTCACTAATGGAAAGAGTTAACGAGACATTTATGAATATTACATCCCGGGCGAAGCTGGGAGCTGGGCTTCCGTTTCTCCTATAACTTCTTAACCACCCAAACCCAAAGATTTAAATCGAGAGATGCGGCATTACTAGCGAAAGTGTGTTACAAAATACAACATACATTATACTAAAGACAAAAGTATAAAATACATATACCTTTGCCTAAACACACTTTTAAATACAGACAACACATTCCTTACTTCAAACGTGACTGTGAACATAGCGACGCTCTCAACAAGCGGCTGTCACTCATTGTAGCTGGCGTGCAACTGTAGTTGGGTTGAGCGCCTGCGCCCAACCCATTGTTAAGAATTTTCGGTGTGTTTTTAGTATGGCGCGAGGAGATTACGCCGCATCTTCGATTTAAATCTTTGCCCAAACCCATGGATGTTATGTTCAACTACCCAACGGATAATGATACGGTTATCACTAATGAAAAGAGCAATAAACGAGGAACGTTTATTAGAAGGAGGAATATAATTGGCAGAAAAAACTGCATCCGCGCGATCATAGAATTGAGTTAAACTATATTTTTTTCTATATGTTCCTTCTTTATTTGGAGTTTTTATTAAACCATTGATACCGTACATTAGTGATATGGCCAGTTTTAGCTGGCCATTACATGAAGTGATCAATTTAATGATCTGGCTACGACATAGATATTAGGATTCGGATTTAAACCTTGTAACTGTTTAATTTATGAATATATGAAAAGAATATTATAAACATATAATTGTTTTTGTGATTCATGATTGTGTATTCGTGACTGATAATTCAACTTTTGATGATGGACGCCGTCGCCTTGACCCCTCGACACTTGCGTGAGAGAGATCAGCGTAATCATTATACTTAATTGAGTAAGATCCATTGTAATGATTTGAGATTTGTTCGATTATAATGATGACTGTCTGTGTAATGTCACTGTGACGTTTCGGCGTTAGAATGTAACGATTACGTCTCATTACGGTGACCACTAAGTGACAGTTGGCCGGATCAATGACCCGACTAACTGTTTCAAAGTGTCTCATAATGGCCTGCTAACTAATTTGCTCGCCATTCATTATTGCATATTTTTAATGTTCTCACGCTGGTTGTCTTTAATAAAACATGGCTCTATATTCTACTAGCTACACGCTTCCGGCTTCTTTTAAGTTGGACCAAATTACACATAGTTACAAAGTTTTATCAAAATTGTGTATGTGTGTATGTAAGACGTAATCTTTAAAACTACATCTGATGCGGTTGAAATTCGAAAAATAACATAGATACTTTTATGGCATCGATAAAATTGCTATGGTCAATCATAAAAGGATCAAATAATGGATAAAAAATCCTCGTGTTTATGTAAATGAAATATTTTCTTTTAGTTGCAGACACCGAGTTTCACATTCAATAATTTTGGGTCAATTTGCGTATTGAAATTATAATCGATTTTCATACAAAATTTATGGTAATGTAAGTAATCAAAATTGTCACACGAATTGCGAGCACGAATGCGTTACGTTCTATTTTTTTTTTAATATTATAGAATATCTGAAGTTTCACGATTATAAAATCGTAAGGAGTAAACTCCAGTCGTGTGTCGGAGCCGACACACAATTTTTTTGTTTGTAAAACATTTGGAGCTAGCCACACTGACCCCTTCCGATGAATGATCTACATGAGAGTTTGTCCGGCAGGATGAAATGGACGCGTGGACGCCCGTGCTGACGAACATCGCGCTTCTGATAATCGCAAGCACACATTGTCTCGTCTGCATCGTCACCATTTACCACCTGTCGAAACGGATCTGTCCTTGCTTCCGGCCGAAGCAGGCCTACGACCACAACCAGTTCGACACCAGCTACAAGACGGTGCCTAATTACGTTGTGCACGTCGACGAGGCCCAAAAGCACGACCACGTCGACAAACTCAAGAGCCATGAACTCTGCAGGGAGCTGGAAGTCAAGCTGCAAGGCGACACCCCCAAGAACAAGAAAAAGGTACACGAAGATAATCATGTATTGAGAAAAAATTGAATTTCCGTATCGAAACTTTTGGGTTCAATTAATTGTCGTATAAACTAAAACTAGACTTTTCGTATAAACCGTTTACAATTAACGACGATTTTTACGTCCTGAGTTGACAATGACTCAATTTGGCCAAAATGGTATACACGACAATTGAACCCAAGGTGTCGATATGCTTTCAAGGAAATAGGTTTTTATTTGCAAAACATTGGGCTAAGCCTGTCCTATGGGAAGCAGAAATATTTTGCATAGGTAATAATTTACGTAATAGTTTAGCGTAACTTATCGAAAAACTATAGTAAGAAGGATGTATGATAAAACTAAAAAAGTGATATACAGATAGGAACTGGCATGACGACAAAATAATGCTCGTAATGATAAATTTAAGGTACCTCGACAAGGTAAAGGGATATTTGAAATTGGGATATATTATAAACATCTTAAGTTTCGGTCTAGATATTTAAGTTAATTATAGGACAGCTTTCAACATTTTTGCGTACAGATTTATGTTTATTTAAGAGACTAGCTTAGTTTACATACCTAAGGTATTACTTTTATACTTTAGAATAGAAACCAAGTATGTTGTGTTTTGGTGTGTAAAGAAAGGCCAGTTTCAATTACACATTTAGGTACTAGCTTCTGTCCGTAATTTCGTGAAGGCCCCTTTTTTTAAACCCTGTTTTGATTGATTTATGGTTGCAATAAATTAAGTTTGTATTTTCTTAGGAAGAGCCCACAGAGTACGGAAGCGCAAACAGCAAGGAAAAGCTGGTGACTCGCTGGTTGGGTCGCCACCAAGGAGTTTTGACAGCCCCAGTGAGGGGTTGTCGTGCTGCCAAGGGGTTGAGGAAAACTCGGCCTCTTCCAGCGCCAGTCGTTCTCCTGCCTGCGCACCCTGCCAGCACTGTGAGTAACAATACCTCTCATTCATGGAAGTGCTACAACGTGTTTTACAACAAAGTGTTTTAAATGACAGATGACAAGAGTTCAAGCTCTACGCATATGTCACTTTTAAATGTTCCGTAAAGTTCCTAGTGTTGTATGGCGTGCAAAATCCATAGTCATAGTACGAGTACACAAATTAACGTATATTCTGTACCTTTTACATTTTGGAATGAAACATAATACTTTGGTATATCGGTCAAATAACACGATCCGTTACAACATTCAAACAAATCCATTTGTGTATCGTGTTACGCGTGTCAATGAAAAATATGAGCAAATCGTGCGTTTTGCTAGAGTTTGTGTCGTGACTGCGACGCGTTTGCCAAGAAGTCGACCGACCGATCGAGAGACTGGTTGTTGCCTCATTGTTGTTAATTAATTGAAGATGTGAGAACGTGATTAATGAATGTTGTTCCTATTTCGAGTACAGAGAATTTTATAATTTCAACATTTTTTAATTTAATTGAAGTTGAATTGATTCTTTGTTTGTCGCTAAGAAAATTGTAGGTTCTAAATGAAATTTGCAGTTCATTAAAACTGTACGGTCTACTTACCTTTTTTTTATTTAAGTAGTGTCTAGATATCTAATGATAACAATAAAATGAGAGTGTCACTAGTCTTGTGAAAAACTGTATTTATGCCTACGAAAGTATTTAAAAATTACATAGCTTATTAAATATTTATTTATTTATTTCTAAAAACCATTTAAATATTTTACCGTTGTACACGCTAAAAAGAACAATAATTGTAACAAAAGTTTCAAATGTAAATAGTCATACAATTATTGACCTTCTTAGTGCGCGCGTTGATGTCTTTTGTATGCGAACATTTTAATGGTATCCTCCTGATTAGGGGCTTTACTTGTAATTTCACAAATTACAAGTAAAGTGTTGATTAGTTACTTTTAGAAATAATTTTATGTTTTATTAAATTATCCACTCGATTTAGTGCATCAAGCTCGATAAGCAGACAACTGTATATGAAAGTAAACTTACTAGAAATATAACAAGGATCAATATGGTATACACCTCTGACCAATAATCTAGTTTCATACAAACATCAAACCTATTCAATGATTTGTCATGTTAAATATTCTATTTAATTCTCTTGTATTTTTGGCGATCAATAACAATCGTACTTATCTAATTCGATAATGCCAAGGAATTTAAATATCAATTATTATTTTTGTGAAGCTACGTTTTCACTTCTGACGTGCAGTTTTTTTTAAATCTTCTGCTTCCTCTATGAAAAATATAAAACAACATAGTCAAATGTAGTTAAAGTTAGTGATATACATGCACACCGTTCAATAAAACCGGTAATTATTTTAAAGCTCAATAGGTAATCATAATAAACCGAGGGAGTGTGATCGTGCGAGTACAGTGCGTGTGTGGTTCCGCGTTCCGGAGTAGATGTTTTATATTTTATGTCTTTACTAGCGACCCGGCTCCGGCTTTGCACGGAATCGAAATTTTCAAAAATCCTTTATAAAATAAATATACGTTTCAAATTTTAGATTTTTAGACTGAGTTACTTTTGGCTGTGAGTTAGATCAGGAGTCAGGATTCAGGACGAACAATTTTCTATACTAATGCTATAAAGAGGAAAGATTTGATTGTTTGTTTAAATTGAATAGGCTCCGAAACTATTGGACTGATTTGAAAAATTCTTTTACTGTTGGAAAGCTATATTATCAACGAGTAACATAGGCTATTTTATAAAGTTACGCGGGCTAAGTCGCATACAACAGTATATATTAATATAGTCTTCGTCACCATCTGGACATATACTTTGATACTTGAAAGATACTTGTTTGTACAGAAACTACAAAAAACTAAACGTTTCTATTGATAAATATATTATATTTTTTGATATAAAATAGTTTTGATAGCTCTTACAATAAATATTTTACATTCTCTTAAAGCTTAATGTACTTTTTAGTCTCAGTTTAAAAGCTCCCCCATATTGGCTTACTCAAAATACATAAAATCTGTCTAGGTGAGAGTTTCCCCTTTGTAAGGCAACCTCTTAGAATATAATGTAGCCTTTCACAAATCTGAAAAGACGTTGGTCGTTGATGCGATGAATATCAATGGTTTGAACTCGTACTCGCTGGCAGCTTTCTATGCGGATTCGTCTGTGACATTATTATCCACTTACCTGCTTTTAATCTTCTGTAAGCGCATCTGCATTATTTCATGGACAAATTGAGAAAATAGGCCACAGAGGTATTTGTCAGTCGGTCAGCTTAAACACGACAATTCGAGGCGGTACAACATCGAAATACTACTCGTACAATGAAATTCGCGTCGCAAATGCCAAAGCGGCACATAAAAAGAACGCCTTTGACAGAATCATGGCGGACTCTAGCCTTCGCGCGTCAATGGTAAAAGGTAGTAACGACCAACTTCTACTATTCATTTTAAACTCCAACGTGTTGACGTAAAGTCATATCATTTTTTTTAAATGACATATATTTGGTTGTTTTTAAATAACAGTTCATGCTCTACGCAAATGTCACTTTCTATGCCTAAATCCTGACATACTCGTAATATAAAACAAAGTCCTCCGTCGCGTCTGTCTGTCTGTCTGTTCACGATAAACTCAAAAACTACTGCACCGATTTTCATGCTGTTTTCACCAATGGATGGATTGGTTCTCGAGGAAGGTTTTAGTATATAATTTACAAAATTACGCTGGCGACGTCGCGGGCAGGAGCTAGTGTTCCATAAAGTTCGTTGTGTTTTGTATGGCACGCGGTTTCCATGTTGTAATTTAGTAGTATGATGCGGTACAATAATAATTTGTGGCAGTGGAAGTGGTACTGGAAGGTACATAGAGGAACGCGGAGCGGCACGCTTCGTTTTTTGCCCGGGTTTGCTCGTTCCGCTCTCATAGTCACCGGTGAATTCTCGAGCGTGACTGCAGATTAAAAATATCTCGCGACGACGCTCGGAACGCGATAGACGTTGTTTTTTTTACACGGAAATCGAACCCGCACAACTCTCGTGCACATTGCACACTCATTGCGAATAAGTAAATAAATTTTGATTTGAATTGATACCTCTAGCGAATGGTTCTTTCTCTTTCGTCGCCATACACAGATGAAATTGATATTGAAATTGATAAATTGATTGAATTGATAAATGGTTTCCTTAAAAAATATTAGGTAAGTATGTGTGTTAAATACAGCGAATTATAATGAGCAATCATAATATACTTAGATAGTCAAATAAAGAAAATAAAGTGCTTTTAAAAAAGTCTATCATTAATGAAGTCAATAAAAAAAATGAAATGAAAAGCATGAATAGATTGTCGAGATAGAGTCTGGGAAAAATATGTTGGCAATATTGGTTCGTTGACCCATCCTTGGCCTAAATTCCTTCCGAACGTTGGCCGCACGCGCAGGTGTGGCTAACATTTATATTTTGCATGTGAGCGTTTTGCGAACGCATTATAAACTGCCACTCACAGCGGAGTGTACGCTACTTACGTGATTTGTAGGACAATACTTGTTTTTCTCGTCACAGAGTAAAAAAGCCACAGAGTATTTACTATTTCCTGGTAAAATAAAAAACCAGACACGTAATTAAAATAACTTAAATAAATAGTTTAAAACCACGCAACACAAGTTTTAAATACAGGCGCAAATATTAGTAATATTTGATTGACGTATCGAGCGAGGGCTATCTGTCACATTTTTTGTAGTATAATCAAAATTGTTACACAAATGCGTTATGCGTTATAGTTACTTTTATTATAGTTTTAATATTTTAGAATATATCTAAAGTTTCATAGATATTGCGCCATTTGTATAATATTATTTAAAAAAAGAACATTGTTGTTCTTTCGGCGTGTTCGCGTAAAAATTTAAATTTAATAATCGTTCGTTTTAGGAGTAAACTCCAGTCTTGTGTCGGAGCTGACACACAATTTTTTTTAACTTCCATTTAAAGATAATTCTATAATTGGCATAGGCCGCAGTACAAGTAGATCGTGAAGAGATAATGCGTATCATATACAAATCTGAATAAATAATAGATAAACTTGCAACTATACACAAACGCACTAAAAGTATAATTGCTATCGACTGTGTACCCTAATCACAGGCAATAAGAGTTATTTCCCCTTGTAAGATGGCGTGTCGGTCGTCATGGTTACTAGAGCGAGATGTATACAGCACGCGACGATCAACATTGATGCATTGTTTTAGACATACTCGTATCTATAATTGGACTCAATTGGCTCCAATGGGACTCGGATTTTACTTACAGGCAAATAAATCAAATTCGTATACTAAATAATAGATTAGTTTGTATTGAATTGTATTTTTCGAACTCCGACGCCAGACGCAAAAAAGGTTTTTATAAGTTTGACCTCTCTGGGTCTATGTTGTATCTGTGTGTTTGTCTCTGGAATCGTACGTTCAAACGGATAGACCGAATATGATTTTTTTCCCCCAAAAATACAACAGCACACCTGCTGTTATTTCATAGTGGTCTAGGTCAAGGTGGTCACTGCCGCAAAACGGGCTGCCCAAATAATTGCGAGACGGAATAAAATATTTTAAACGTATATTCCATTGTAGTTAGTGTTTTTAAACTTTATAATTAATTTTATAATTAATAAAATTAAAAGAAAAAATATGTCAAAATTTATATTATACTAGTGGGTGCCCGCGACTTCGTCCGCATCCGATCGCTACCAAACTTCACAGGATTACCCGCTGGACTAATCTGAAGATTGTCTGAAAGTTTCATCAAAATCGGTTTAGCGGTTCTGGAGTCTATAGAAGACATACATCGCCGTTTATATATATAAGAAGATAAGATAAACAGTTAAATTTAATGTTTGTAGTTAGAATTTGTTTGCGAAATATATTTGATCGATATTCTACACTAACATATATAGGTATAGGTATTTGGCGAAACAACAATGAACCCTTTATTAGAACGATTTGAATGCAGAAAAAGATATATTTCCGGTGTTAAATGTTGTCCTATTTGCAAACGTGTGCAAATAAACGACATTCTGCGGAATTTACAATGAAAATGACTAGTTATTATGTGCTCTGTCCCACTCCGGCGCGACGGTGCATTTGTCGGCTCGCTAATTGTGCACTTTCCCGCGGAAATGCACTCATTACACCATTAATACCTATATTGCGAGGGAAGGCCTCTTTCTAATTCTCCTTTGTGCCAATCTAGTCACAGAGGCTGTTTAAACCATTCTAAGAAAATTGCGTCCGAACAGGACGTGCGCAAAACGTGTCTCTTGCAGTCGCGGATTTCTATTTAAAATTGCAATACCAGGAAATAGCCAATTTATAAGTGGATATAAAAAATAATATGAAACAAAAATGCTTTTTGTATATTAAAAATTTACAAAATTAACATCACATAAATAAAGTAGCTCTACAAGTAGTTTTAATTTTAACGTCAAAGCAGTCGTGGTTATTTTTGTTGCAAATTTTATTACAAGCCTCAAAATCATATCAACCTCACAAACTAGACTAGACGTAGGTTATAAAATAAATTAATTGTTGCCACAGTTAAGAATATGGAAATTTACATCTTCCTCTTGAACTTAATAAACATAAATCCAATTATATTACTACAACGTCTGGAATATATATAAGACAATTTTGTCTATGTTTTAAAAAGAAAATATTTGAATTTTTGTATATTTTTTTGTAATTAATAAACTCAAAAACTACTAGACCATTCTTTCACATATAGAAAGCTATATTATGAGTAAATAATTTTATAAAGTTACGCGTATAAAGTATTGCAAATTTTAAATAAATAATATAATACATGATTGTTTATTAATTTAATTTTGGAAATAGAGAAAAATTGGTGTATTGATAGCAAAAACAAACAAAATAGCAATGGCTCAGTTTGTATCGGGCTCCCTTAGGCCCGCTTCGGCCGGCGGCCGCGGCCGGTAGAAACTTGGATAATTGCGATGTACTTTCACCGACGCTTATGGTATGGTATCGGTCGGTGTAGAAATCAGACTCCAGAATTATACCACATCACACAAATGACAACACCACCTAATTATTCCTTTTTCTTTAATCAACACTCAAGCTCCTTCGTTTTCCTTTTCATGGCGATCGATGATGCTATAAGGCAAAGAGGAATGACTTATTTTTATTTATTACTAGCTGTTGCACGCGATTCGTCCGCATAACTTTATAAAAAATAGCGTATGGTATGTTATTCCCTGATAACGTAGCTTTCTATAGGTGAAATAATTTTTCAAATCGGTCTAGTAGTTTCGTTCGGAGCCTATTCAACAAACCAACAATCAAATCTTTCCTCTTTATAATATTAGTATAGATAACATATCATATTCCACAGTCTCGTCTAGCGTCAGTATAGAAAAATGTCAAATCGAAAAACAGTATTGAATAATAATATACTATAGTTTATTTAGCATTTATTGTCACGTACTCAATGATGCAATGAATACCTTCATTTTCATTACCCAATAGTGTCCAAGCCAGCATTGGTTGAAAATGATTGTAAATACGAGTATGACACCGAATATGAAGTTGTATTCAGTAAATATTTTCACTATTTCCTAGAGTTTACACTAGTAAACCCGGGTTTACCTGCTACTGTAACACATCACATACACTATATAACACATACGCGTATGTTCATCATTAAAAATAAATCAGTTAATGTAGAATTAATTCATTTCTTAGTCAATTTTTCCATCTCAGCTAATATTACAACGATTTGACAATATTTTCTAAAATCTATTTTGTGTGTTTCAAAAACTCGAGAATGGGTAGACTGATTTTAAGGTTTTCACATATGGAAAGAGGCATAAACGGGGAATGTTAGTATGTAAGAAAATTGCGCGCCGGACGAAGCCGGGAGTGAGTCGCTAGTGACTTATAATTTCATTTGTAAATTTGTATGTCAGTAATATCTAAAGTGAATGTTCATACGAACACCTTCACCGATATGTATAGGTTATTAAACAAATAAAGTGATTACTATTATTACGAAGGCTAGTATAAAAACAAAACAAATAATAATAGAAATAATAATATTGATAAACAATAGTAAGGGCAACGACCGCGACCAACGCTGGGAAAGTGGTGCTGCACTCGGGTGACCATGCGTCTTGTTATTCTCAAATAGGACATTAAACTGAGAAATATGAAATAATTCTTCAGTTTTAATTTCCAAACTGTATTGAATTGTGTTAAAATAATCAATAATTTTATCATTCTGTTTGACGATTTTTAAGAACCCCTAAGCCTATGTCAATAATTTCTAAACTGTATTTTATTTTGTAATTTAAGAAGAAAAATATTACCTAAAAATGTATAATTAATTTCTTACGTCCAAAAAACATCGGGAAAAAATAATAATTGTAGTAACTATTAATAATTATTACGGGAACAGAACTATAAAGAATTGTCATTGTTGTCATATTGTCAATGTGAGACAAGAAAATATGTGTTCAAAAAAAAATTGATGAAGTATTGCTTGAATTATTAAAATTTTGCTTCAATTGTGACATTTAAATTAAGTACTTAGATTCTTGGAAAACATGCAAGCTTAGTTTAAGCTTACATATTTATATATTATGTACATCAACTATACAATGATATGTGCAAGATCATTTAGGTTTTTATTCTTTGTTTAGTCAATAAATAAATAAATAAATAAAAAGAGCTATACTGGAACTATAGTCGTTTCTATGGTTGTTTGAATTTAAATAGTGACACAGCAAAAAAAAATGTTATCCCTTTTTATTAAGGTTCCATTGTCACCCTACTAGTCAGAGGCTGAAACTTTTTGCAGCCCATTGATAGCGGTTCGCAAAAAGTGCGGCGCATGCGCAACAAAGGGCCTCCACGCAGAATGGATGCGGAGGCCTTCGGAGCGTTAATGTTTCCCATTAATCGATGGGACGCTAATGGGACACAAGAAGACAATTTTATTGATTGCACATATGCAACGTATGTTTTAACTACGTTGTTAACACGCGAGGAATCTGCGAAATACCAACCAGACAGAACAATCGCTAGTTAACTTTTTCTTTCAGTGTTGATGTTTTTATTTTTATGGACTATGTCCTTCGTTGGTTACTTTGTATTAACTTGTAACGAGGAAGGGCGTTTTTCCATTAGCCACGGCACGGCACGGCCCGGCATTTGACTCCCGGCCGGCGTAACTGCATGTGTGTTGTATATGAATTGTAGCCGTGTACGTATGTGAGTACGCGGGGCGGGTAGGCGACATCCCCACCAAGGACGTAAACCGGCCGATCCACACCGGCTCAATGGAAAAACGAAGCCCCGGCGTGCCGTGCCGTGCCGGGCCGTGCCGGGGCTAATGGAAAACCGCCCGAACGGTCTTCTGTGGTCTTAGTTTAATTGGAAATCAATCCAATTTATTATCTACTTCCGAGTTACGAGTATTTATTTATTTTGACGTGAATGCGTGTTTTAAACACGCTTAGCTTATTTCCTCGACTATTCATTTGTCTGTTGTACTTAAAAAAAAACAGTGCCACTCCGGGAGTGCCGACAGAAGTGAAAACTTGAACAATTACGTGTGTATTTTTTGAATCGTCGGAAAAATACATACTTATATACAGAAGTGCCGGTTACACGGTTACAGGTCGCGAGTTCAATGGTTTTTCCCATCTCAAAAATTGTCCTTTTTTTAAACTATCAGCGCCATCTCTGTTCGCATTGATGTATTATTCATTTCAATTAATTTTTTGCGGGGATGTATTATGACGTGCCATATTCTAGTTTCAGTGGTATTGTGTAGATGGCGCAATATCTGAAAATATACAGAGGTGTCGGTTACGTTACGGTTACACAGTTACATTACGGTTACAGGTAGCGAGTTCAATGGTTTTTCCCATCTAAAAACAATACTCAACGCTCCTAAAGAAGATTCCACTTCAAAAAGGTGTTTGTTTAATAGACAGTGTTGTATTTTAATTCGTGTAATTTTAGTATGTAGTTTCAAGGCGCGGCTTTTGTACACAAGACGATTGCCGTCTTCGTTCGAATACAATCTTGCGCAACTACTATAGTATTTTCGCTGTATGATGATTTCCGTGACAGTTCTCACTTTTTCATGTCACGCATACTGTTTCAACTAAAAAAAAAAACTGGCACAAAAAAAATTATAATTAAACAAACAAATGTATGGAAAAAAATTATCTATTCGAAAAACACAAAAGGAATTATCACTTTTATAATTATTTTATTGTTATAATAGGTAAATGTAATAAAAACCATATATTTTAAAAGTGTCAAACGCGTGGAATGGAGCATGTGTCAATAGGGATTGACACTAGGCATATTCACTTATATTCGATATATCGAAAGTACTCTATGTTTGTCATAGGATATTCGGATTTAACAAATATTTTTTCTATTCTATATATTTATAAAAACGTCGTAAAGCTGACTAATAATAACAATAAAGTTATTCGTTAAGTGTTAAGTTTTTCGTTCTGTTATTATTGTTGTTATTATTTTCTTTTGTTGTTTCTGTTTATTTGTTCTTTTGTTATTCTTTTTATATTCTGTTTGGTACTTACAATGCCGAAAAAAACAAAATAGTTCGATTCCATTTGCTTTGCCAACTGATTCGATATATTTAAACAATCGATTAAATGTCGGTAGGTTGCATCACTAAAATTGTCAGTTACGAACTGTCACGCATATCATCATACAGCGAAGAGTATAAGTAAATGTGATTTGTTGGCTATGAGTTTTACTAATCTTTATGTTTACAAAGAAAGAAAAGAAATATCTGGTACTACGTATTAACTTATGCAGCAACTATCTACCAATAAATTTAAATCATTTGCCAAAAGAAAACTAAGGTTTAAAATTAATAGCAAACCATGTATCAAGCTGACTTTGAAAAGAGCAACTAAGTAAGCATTGCCAGTTTCTTCCACGTATTTTCCTATTTTTAGTATAGCTTTTCCAACCTGTAACTCGTGTGCCTGTAATTCCAAATTATAAATGTAAAAGTTGATCTATAAATTAAGTAATAGTGTTGGTCGTCTTGGTTACGTCCAATAATGAGTTGACAAGAGTTGAGAGTTATGTCAAATGTTTGCAATGACTTGCAGTTGCAGAGTCGCAGCATCGCGTAATACCACTGACCTCTACAACTGGACAGGTTGCTGTCAAATTATTTTTATGCCTATTTTAAAAACGCAATTTTGGTGCTGTAGGCTATAGACCGAAAGTATATGGAACTAAATTTAGACATGCGATAATTAAAATTTTGTCCATGGAACATTTTTACAAAATACATGTTTCAAAACTCAAGCGGACACAAATAAACACTCCCTAAGACATTAACAAATAGGATAAAACAGACACTATTATTTATGAAATAAAAATACGCAAACCTCAAAATTAGTTCTGACTGTGTAGGGTGGCGTTTCAAAATTCAGGCAAAATTCAAAATTGAGGCGACGGCGTACACGAAATTATGTCATTTGGGACAGCCTGTCCAGTGGTATATACAGATCAGTGCGTAATACTTGGTAATACATTATTTGACATCGTCAGTTTGATGTAATTGTTGGTAATAGTGCAAGAGCTAAGATGCGGTACAGGCGTCGCATCACGCACGGAAGATGTTCCGCAATCAAATTACGCGCTCATTTCAAAACTTGATGGAGCTATTGTTCTTATTTCTGGGTTATTGTTTCGGTTATAGATTGTGGTTTGATTAAAATTGAACTACTTTCAGTTAATGCGTTGTTAAAATTTGTTTAATCTACTTTACATTGGTAGCGCTTATATATCTTTATTTGTAAAGCTTGGCGTCAGTGTACACAAGTCCGGCACCACTTTCTGTTTCGACGGGCACTGGTCAAGTGGTCAGTGAGAGTGATACCGCGTACACAACACCATCTATAATTAGATCGGTCACCTTCCAACACTTTTAGATGTTACGTAAATCATTCAAATGAGTCTTTTACACAAATATTATTAGATAGAGAGAGAGAGGACGCTTGATTTCTGCAGTGTTTATCCTTACTCCATTGAAATTATCTACTATAGTCCATAAATTGTTCAGACCAACGTGGTCAGTAAGATTTTTAATGTATTTACACCATATTGACTGATTTTTACTAAAGTAAATGATTTTCACATCTATTTGATATATATCACTAGCTGTTGCACGCGACTTCGCCTGCATAACTTTATAAAATAATATACCCTATGTTACTCGTTGATAATGTAGCTTCCTATAGTTGAAAGAATTTTTAAAATCGGCCCATTCATTTTTGAGTTTATTCATTGCAAACGTGTACAAATCTTCTCTCCATAATATTTTGCTTTCTTTAGTTTAGCCTCATTTAACAAGCAAGACACCATAATTTCTGTGTTAGATCAAGCGAATTAGGAAATCGAAAAGAAGTGTGAAATTGGCTTAGTTTGGTAGTGCATTTGAGTAGTCGTAGTCGTATGCAGGGTACGTGCGGTTGTGCAACCGGTTGCAAATGCAATTTTGCTATGCCGTTGCCGCAGCGAGTGCGGACGTTGCGAGAGAGGACGCGTGACGCTGCGGTTACTGCTTCCATTCACGCACCACGCTCCTACTGTCAATCATTTAGATCACAATGTACAATTCAGTACATAGAAAATTAAGTTTAAAGTAAGATGGGTAGTAACACGGGTAACGAAGGTAAAATTCAGATAAAATTATCATAGGTTTTCCATTTAGATTCTATGAAGAATCTGAATTGCAAATCAATAGTTGCGATTCAGTTAACTATAATATAAAATTTAGTTTCAATTACTTTCAGTTTGCAATTCAGATTCCATCGCATTTTTTTTAGAAATCTATATAAAAGGCAATGTGTGTTGTGTATGTATGTATGTATGTATGTATGTATGTATGTATGTATGTATGTATGTATGTATGTATGTATGTATGTATGTATGTATGTATGTATGTATGTATGTATGTATGTATGTATGTATGTATGTATGTATGTATGTATGTATGTATGTATGTATGTATGTATGTATGTATGTATGTATGTATGTATGTATGTATGTATGTATGTATGTATGTATGTATGTATGTATGTATGTATGTATGTATGTATGTATGTATGTATGTATGTATGTATGTATGTATGTATGTATGTATGTATGTATGTATGTATGTATGTATGTATGTATGTATGTATGTATGTATGTATGTATGTATGTATGTATGTATGTATGTATGTATGTATGTATGTATGTATGTATGTATGTATGTATGTATGTATGTATGTATGTATGTATGTATGTATGTATGTATGTATGTATGTATGTATGTATGTATGTATGTATGTATGTATGTATGTATGTATGTATGTATGTATGTATGTATGTATGTATGTATGTATGTATGACATACATACATACATCTTCCCTATGGACTCCAAAACCGCTGTACCAATTTTGATGAAATTTTCAGACAATCATCAGATTAGTCCAGAGGGTAATCCTGTGAAGTCTGGTAGTGATCGGACGCGGCGAAGTCGCGGGCAAAACCTAGTTATTTATAAAATTAGTCTTAAACGAATCTTAAACGAACAAATAAGAAGACTGTTGTGTGAAAAATAATATGTGGAAGCTTAACACCAAAATTATCTAAATATAGAAGAACCACATGTCTCTCAGTTTGTACAAGCTAATTTCTAGAACTGGCGAGACCTTTTTTGATAGGTAGAAGCTACCTATTGAAATTATGATAGGTTCCAGTGTAAACTAACGAAGCAGTAACCGAGACAACAATACACGAATACCACAATGCGTTGGTGTAAGACACGAGGCGACAAAAAACATGTGAACCGGCGACAAGTTGTCGCATTCTACTTGCGCCTAGTTAGCAGTCGAGTGAAAGAGTTTATGAAATTGCGTTTACAAATCAATTGACTAACGCTAGGTACCGTTTTTTTATCTTCGATTGCTTCAACTATGTAGCCAACGCTCGCTATAAAAGGCTCTTTCTACCATTCAAGGGGATAGTAAAATTTCCTAACCGCAGCACATTTTTGGACGATTCTCTCGTAACTATTTAAGTTTTTTTTTTTATTATACGACCTATAATAAATTCGTGTTTGTGCTCGATGAACTCCTATACTCATTTTGATCTTTCGTATAATTTGTATAATTTGGTCCTACTTAAAAGAGGATAATATATAAATTGCACCCCGGGCGAAGCCGAGAGCGGGTCACTAGTGTGAATATTGCTATTGGTACAGAGCGCGGCCAATTGTGATTGGTTGGGTGGGTTAAGGACCGTCCCTTTCACCTGCCGAGCCACCGAGCCACCGAGCCACCGAGCGGTGTGGCCAACATTCTAGACCACCGCAACGGTGACAGGTAAAGCTATGTTTGCGACAGTCATGCTCATAAAAAAACTAGCAAATTTACAAAAATAAAACCATCACACGGAGATTGTTGTTTGTTTGCATTGAATAGGCCCCGAAACTACTGGACCGATTTGAAAATTCTTTCACTGTTGGGAAGCTATAAAGTTACGCGGACAAAGTCGCGTACAACAGCTAGTATTAAATATTTTTTGTATTTGGTGGCAGTACCTAACCACTCCCACTTTAATCCAATAACTTTAATCTTTTTTTTTTAATCTTTATTTAATAACTTTAATCTTATTAAGTCGGAAGTGTACTTTCAGCACAAGTGGTGTTGCCGCTAACTTTACTACAATTATCATCAAGTGGATCTTACACTCGCCTGCGACCTATATTAATAAAAAGAACCATAAGCTATAATTTATACATATATGTACTTAGGAAATTGTAATTTATTAATAATATTAAGTGTCCAACTTAAAAGTTAAAAGCGAAGCCAGGAGCGTGTAGCTAGTAATAGTTTAAAGGTATGTAGCCTTAACATAGGTACAGGCACTTAGCTTAATTATTTAAAGATAGAAGCCATTTAAAGGTAGTCTTTCTGAGCACGCATCATTTGTCATATTTTGCAATCTTTGCTTAAGGTTAGTTGGTTCGTTTTATGCCGACAAAATTTTTATTACTATAATTAAATAAGTGTCGGGCACAGATGAGAAAAATATTAGTTTAATCACTCATTTAGAACTGGTATAACGAGCCCGAAGATAAAAAAAATTGTGTGTGTCACCTCCGACCTACGACTGGAGTTTACTCCAAGATTATAAAGTTAAAATTTTCACAATTCGAACACGCCGAAAGAACAACATTGTTCTTTTTTAATAATATTGTGTAGATGGCGCAATATCTATGAAAAAACATATTTAAAATATTAAAAAAAAAATAGAATGTAACTATAACGCATACCACGCGCTTTACCTTAGCCTTACATATTATAAATCAAAGTCTGTCTGTTTGTCTGTTCGCGATAAACTCAAAAACTACTGCATCAATTTTTATGTTTTCACCAATGGATAAAGTGATTCTCGAGGAAGGTTATAGTATATAATTTACAAAGTTACGCGGGCGAAGTCGCGGTGAGCAGCTAGTATATATATATATTGTATTCTTTTTCATTGATCAAAAAGGTTAACAAACAATTCACGATATAGAACTAAACAAAACAAACTAACAGAATACGAACAAATTCTAAATGAGTTAATCACTGAGTCAACTCTCTTTGATAATGCCTAATGTACAAATCCCATCTTTAAAACAGTCCAGTGACCATGGCTACGCTATATTTGTTTACGTTTTTGATCAATAGAAAAAGATCATAGTTAGAGACGCAGATATTTATTGGAGTAAACTCCAATAATATGGATAATAATAATAATGGATATGACAACAATAATAATGGAATAACAATAATATGATAATAACAATAATAATGGAATAAACTCAAATAATATGTGCGTTTCTAACCGTTTAAAAAGTTATGATAAGAACAAAGAGTCAAATATGTTACGAGTAGAGTACGGACGGCGAGGTCAATTAATTCCCACGAAACATTATTAGTACGGTTCGCAAAAAAGTTATATTTTAACTAACGGTACTTAGTAGCTATCATTTCAATTACAATTACATATTTAACGCCTATTTGTATTAGTTATAGTCAGTTATAACTATTTTACTGGAGTCAGCTGTAAAAAATTGTTAGATAGAACGAATAAAACATAAAACATAGGAATAATATTACAAAATATTAATAAATTAGTACTGTTCCAAATAAAAGATTTGTACTACAAAAAGAGTGTTTAAAAATTATACTAAATCTTAATCTTTATTACTATTATATAAAGCTGAAGAGTTTGTTTGTTTGGTTGTACGTGCTAATCTCAGGAACTACTGGTTCGAATTGAAAAATTCTTTTTGTATTGGATAGTCCATTTATCGAGGAATATACCCAGATAACATTTTTTGGTAGTTGTTACGAAAAATTTCGACACTTTTGTGTCGACACAAATTTATTCTAGAAACTTTTTTAGTCACTGAGTCGAGATAGTTTCGTCGCTACGACTAAAAATGGGGAACAGTCGACACAGTAACTAGTGGTTTCACAGTTACGTTGCTGTGTAGTAACATTGTTCTCAATCTGCAACCAGTCCTAAGAAATCATTCGTTCGTTTCGTTCCTTCTTCCATTCAAAATTTGAAGTTTGTTGTCAAATTATTGTGAAATGTCAAATTATAAAATAAATCAGAATCACCATCTTGCCAAGGTAAACTTACTTTTTCTTTTTAGTAGGTATTGTATTAATTGAATTTTTATATATTGACTGTCCAGATTGTCAGTGGCAAAAGAAATTCATTGTGTAATTTGGTGAAAAAGCTTGTAATTTACCAACGCGCCACCTTTTAATTGTAATTTTACAGGTAAAGTTGATATATACGGATATAATGTATAAACATTTTTTTAAATTTTCTAAACTTTCTAAATTCTAAGCTCAATATTATTATTATTTTATATTAAAAATACTTTTTTTTTATTTAGAACAATCTTTAAAGTAAAAAATCTATAAAAACTAAATCTTTATAATTTTTTAAAAATTTTAGGTTATAAGGGCAATTCTAGTTACAAAAGTTACAAGATTGTGTCGACAATTGTCGACGTGTAAGCAGAAGATTTTATAATGTTATCGATTTAACAAAATGGTGCAACACATTTTTTTGTTTCCAGCGATTCTCAAACGTTTAGAAAAAATGCTGTTTTCCTTCGTGCTCACCAGTGAGGGTTGCTCAGTTTATATCAGTTGTACGGTTGTACCTAATACATGGGTAAATGACGATTCTGTCCTGTTTTGGCCAAGGGCAAGAAAAACCAGCGAGATATTAAGAAGAAATAAAAAGTGTACCTTCTGAGAATTGAAAAAAAACCCACAGAACAACCAGTATTCGTAGTTTAAACAGACGCTTCAAAAATAAAAACCGAAAATGAGAATTCCAATGCAATCGAGGAAACCGTAAATCAAAACAATGAAAATTTAATAAGTGTACATTTTACATCAAGTAAATCGTATTTTTTTTTCCTTTACTTCATAAGCAAGCAATGTAGCATAAATGTTTAAATATGAAGAATTAAATGGTCTCTCAAAAAATTACACTTGTTTTTTATATTCTCTCCAATGATTTTAATGTTTCCCTGATCTAAAATTGCAAATTTCATCTCAACAATATTATTATCGGTACTTAAAAACCGTTTATTGTTGATGTCTTTTGACAACTGGTAATTCTCTCTCATTTTGACTGTACATTCCATATATTTGGTATGGGATCAATGAAGTCTGCTTGCACGCAATCTGTCGCTTCGAAACTAGGACCTTCGACACTAGACAATTTGGCACTAAGCTCTTCCACACTAGGCATGTCAGAATGATTTTAATATCTGAAGTTGGTGTATGTGACATACTCGTATTCTGGCCTGCAAAATATCACTTTATATACAAAACGGAAACTACACATTATAAATAAACAATTAATATGTTAGTTATAAGTCAATTTAACTATATATTTGTACGAAGAAGCACTTACTTACAGTGACATTTTGTGGAGATCAATTTGTACACTTTTATATAAAAAGTGGAGAGACTGTATTTTTTCGCCTTTTTATTTATTTTTAACTGCAGTAAATTCAAGTCTTGTCAAAGCAGTTTGAGAAACAGGTGTCTAATTGTGACTTTGATTAAGATATTGGCAACAAAATGTTCAAGTAACAATGTCGTAACATTCATATACTTTGTGTAAAAAAATATAATTATGGTAATATAGTAACCACACAGATACCACACATTTTTAAGCAATTGTACACTAGTTATAAAATTGGCACAATGTTTCTAAAAATGTGTAGACACAAAAAAAATAGTAACATGTGAGCACAACGATCACAAATAGTTACTGAATAATTTTTTGGTTGAATTGTGTTTAAACTGTTACCACACAATTGTGTTTAACCCCACACAGTCGCTATGTTTCGTAACAGTTACAAAACGGTGTCAGCTTGTAACTACTTCCAAGATTCTGTGACTGAAAAATGTTATCTGGGTAGGCTATAGAGAAGGCGGACGAAGTCGCGGGCACCAGCTAGTACTATTTTTACTAGCTAGTACTATAAAAGGCGATGTGTCTCCGTATGTTTTCTATAGATTCCAACAACGCTGCATCGATTTTGATGAAACTTTCAGACAATCTTCAGATTAGTCCAGCGAGTGTTTGGTAGCGATCGGACGCGGACGAAGTCGCGGACAAAAACGCCAGTCTCTTATATTTTAAAAAAGATAACTTTTTATTTAAAATCGCTTAAAAAATGATATCAAAATATATTGAAATTGTTACTGTCTCCTTTTTTATATGAACCCATTTATGAGATTTATATGTTCGTATTTAAAATAAAAGACAATTTGAAAATTACTAATGCTATAGGAAACCTCTAAATACTTACTTAATTTTGTTTTGAGATTAAAAAGAAATGACGTATATTTTAAATTTGTGTAACAATGTTTCTGATGACGCTATCAAACCGCCGCGATTCTGTGCAATGGCTATTTTGTAATATATCGGTACGCAAAGTTACCGCAGCCAATACAAACGGTAAGTGGTAAAGGTCGTTCAATCACGTCTCTACCACATGGCTTCATGAAGAAGGTTTTCATAATATTTATGATATCGGCAAAATATCCCTATCTTCTATAAACCACTGACCTGTTATATATACCACTGGACAGGCTCCTGTCAAATTGTTTTTATGCCTATTTGAAACCCGCCATTTTGACGCTGTAGGCTATAGCGGCTATGGAGCGACAGTAATTGGAACTAAAATTCCGAAATCCGTATATGGAATAAAAATACGCAAACGTAAAAATTAGTTCTGATTACTTCCGAGGGCGGCGTTTCAAAATGGTACACGATATTATCTGTCATTTGTATGGGACAGCCTGTCCAGTGGTATATTACAGGTCAGTGCTATAAACAGTTTCCATTCAAACATATTAGGTTCGGCTGCGGTACAACATAACAACATAATCATGGTTTTATTTACTTTTTTTATTACACAACAGTTCCGGTTCGGACGCTTTCATCGGCGGCCATCTTGAAAATTAGATAACCGAATGAAAGTCGCAATTGAACGGAACCTGTCCGGAGTATGCGATCTGACCGGACCACATCCACCAAGGCAGGCAACAGGCAGATATTAACACTATTTTTGGAGTTTAAGAATCGATTTTCATTTATGTAAGCCCGGGGTATGAAAATTTATGGGAGTGAATTCAAATGTCACATGTCACACCTTACAGGCTACAATCATGCTACAATATGCTTAAATACATACCTATTAAAACTGATTATATATTATGTTTTAATTATATTTATTAAATTATTTAGTTATCGTTTGTAAGGAATACTCCAGTCGTGTGTCGGAGCTGACACACACACTTTTTTTAGACGCCCACACTTTTCTAATTAGGTATTAAAATTATTGATTAATAACCAAGAGTAAACTTTAGGTCAATTATAGGATAATAAGAGCACTAGAACAAATACTTAGATTGATCACAATATTCATCAGTCAGATAAAATCACTGCTCGCTTTTGTAATATTTTAATTAAGGTATTTTGGAAGAATTTAAAAATAATGTATTTTGAATTTTAATCTGTGCGTCTATTTGCTGTCTAGACTTTACCTAAATAATTTATAAAATCTGCAACTCTAGACATGGTTGTTTCTTTAATTTCATGCAAATCTGTAAACTAAATTAACATGAATAAAAACAATGTTAATATAAACTAAGAAATTAGCACACACACACAATAACACAAAAATTCAATAACGGATGTTAAAATGAAAAATTAACATAATATGGTAAAAGAAATACGAGATACGAGAATGGTGTTATAAATGATTTTTATACTAAAAAAATAATAATGTATTATTACTTGTAGAATTTAAAATGGATATTCCAAGTTATAATATTATTAAATACGTTCAATTTAATCTATATAAATTAAAAAAAATAGATCGCTATATGTGCAAAACTCAAGAACCGCTGGACCAATTCGGCAAATTTTCATTGAGCATCTTATAAACAGAAAAATTTGACATCCGTGCTAATAATATTAAAAAAAAATTATAAAAAAAATTAAATATATAAAGCCTGCGTTGTCTGACCTCCACATTGTGAGAATTAATATTAATACAAGAAAGTGAGAGAGTTCCACCTACTACCTATTACGAAAACAAGAAACTCGTTTACCGAATCTAAACATTTATGTTAATTTGGCGACCGAACGGGACGGACGGTATCCGCATTGTTTAGTGTCGACATTATTATAATAATAATAAGTATTATATTAATAACAGCGCAAGAACTGGCTTGATAGATATGTCAGGTCCATCACTATTGTGCAACGCGGCTGCGGCCGTTTCGTGTTATGCAATTGTTTGTAGTATGTTTTGACGACAAGTTTGGTCTAGTGGCTAGTAACCCTAGCTATTAACCAAACGGTCGCGGGTCGAATCCCGCTAGGGCCAATGTTTTGTGTTAACATTTTATGTATCTGAGTCATTGATGTTTGTAGTTATAATATAATACATAATATATTATATTATAGTTATAATATATGTATATTGTATGTATTTACAAAAAAAAGTAATCTACCAGTATGTAGTATATCAACTGTCTGGTATTATCTGGTTTGTGAACAATGGTGCTGTGTGGAATATGTGAACTTATTTATTATTATGTTTCATTAACTCTACATAATATGTATAATTTACACCATTACATAGACTAGCTTTCAACCGTGGATTCGGCTGTGTCTGTAGCTCAAAATAAGTGCCAAAATTGAAAATAATTCTTTCAAGTAAGTGCGTCTCTATCATATCAAAGGAACAAGTTAACCAAGACAGATAAAACATTTTAACTATAATAATGTCTGTGTAGAATTGTTGGTTTTGTAATGTTTAGGTAATCCACATTGGCTTCTCCTGTTATGGCTAATCGTAAGCCTGACTGCGAACCTTTCTCATAGAAAACATATATGATAATATTACTAGTGTATTATTACATAGTACATTCAAAAACATACCAATTCTCTTGAAGTTATAGGTACCTACTGCGTTTGGGTGTACGTACTTTTCATATGTTTTTATATTTATAAACCTTTGTTTTGTAGTGTAGTGAACATTTTAATTTTTTTACCACAAAATTGTGTACTTATTTAATATTATGTTTATGTAAGTATGGTAAGTACTTCTCACGTGCGTAGACGCTGGTTTTTTCGTTTATTTTTTTGAAAAATGTCTTAGAACTGAATAGAGACTGTTGTTGCTACAGTTTCCGTGGGAAAATTGCCAAAAAATGTGAGCGGGATAAGTCGCAAGGTTGTCAAAGGGGGTCAACGTGTTTACTTAGATGAAACTTAGTTACTTAGATAGACAATAGTGAAAAAGCGCACACGCGTCACAACCTACATTCATATTAATTGGCTCAATTTAACGCTTTCTTATTTAAGCAAATGCTCAACTATTTATTTATTCGCTGTTTTCTAAAATTTTATGATTTTAGAAAACTTATTATACGTATTAATTCATTATATGTAAATAGAAACTCCCCGATTGTGAGAAGGCCAATGAGAAGTGACGTGAGGTCATAAAGACTGGGCAATGCCGTACAGGGAGATAGAACAGGATAATCGTAAATCATAAAATACATCTATGTTACATAGACAATTATGATATAGGGGACATATATCATCAATCATCAATACTTACTAATAATAAATCTGTAAGGGTTGGTCATGGAATAAGTTACTTTATTTTCAGAGATATCGTGTTTATGGGCTCTATACATGATACTGAAACTAAATTGACCATTTTAAAAAAAAGTTTCTGTATGTTCCTCCATAACTCTTAAACGAATCAACTGATTTTCATGAAACTTGGTAGATAAACATTTAGACGTACAGGACACAGATTAGGCTACTTTTTTCTTTTTCAACGCGGACGAAGTCGCAGGCGCCAACTGGTATAAAATAACAAAAAAAGTACAGTTTAATAATATTTATTAAAAATTTTAAGATCTCTTTTTGTGTATCGTAAAAAGTTTTTTTTATTATGAAAATTCGACAAACAATTTTTTCTGCCAACCTTATTACGGTAAGAGATTAGATAGGGGAGAATCGGGATCTGGTCGTGTAGTTACTGGATACCCAATTAATGACTATGAAATTCTGCCACTCGTACCTTTTGAGATATTAAACAAAAAAAAATGCTACTATAAAATAAAATAATTCGGGCAATAATGGCCTTTTAAAATGTCAATATTGGACCTGAAAATGTAGAGACTGCAGGTGTACTCCTGATGACATAGTCAGATGAGTTAGGAGAACAATCGCGAAGGCGGCAAATAGCTAACGAATGTAATCTGTTAGTCCATTGAATAACCGGTTCAGCAACAAGTGCTGGGCGTCACCGCTGCTGCACCTTGCGTCAAGGCTCAAATACTGATCTAACATCATTGCTATTGTGTTCCAATTGACAAGCGCTAGTGTTTTTGCGTTCTCCAAAATTGATAATATAATTGACTAGCTGCTGCACGCGACTTCACCCGCGTAACTTTATAAAATATAGCCTTCCTCGATAAATGGACTATCTAACACAAAAATAATTTTTCAATTCGAAACAGTAGTTCCTGAGATTAGCGCTTTCAACCAACAAACAAACAAACAAACAAACAAACAAACAAACAGTGCTCTAAAATGCGGAAATCCGTCAGCGGACTAAAATGGCTGACATAATCCAAAGAATCAGTGAGCTAAAGTGGAAAAGTCTGGGGGCACGAGTTTTGTCGTGAAAAAAGCTGTACACCTGCTGTCTTCATGAGAATGGCTGTCAGGCTGAGAACAGATGAATGAACATTCTCAGGAATTTCCGAGAACTGGCGAATGAACATTCTCAGGAATTTCTGAAAATTGGCGAATGAATATTCTCTGTGAAATTCCTGAGAACTGGCGAATGAACATTCTCAGGAATTTCTGAACATTGGCGAATGAATATTCTCTGTGAAATTCCTGAGAATTGGTGAATGAACAGTCTCAGGAATTTCTGAGAATTGGCAATGAACATTCTCTGTGGAATTCCTGGGAATTGGTGAATGAACATACACAGTAATTTCTGAGAATTGGCGAATGAACATTCTCATAAATTTCTGAAAATTGGCGAATGAACATTCTCAGGAATTTCTGAGAATTGGAATAATGTGGTGAACCAAGTGTGGTGCCGCTCAATAAAAGGCCCATGTCCAACAGTGGACGCATGTGGGCTGACGATGACGATGTGATGATAAATGGGAGCCTTTAATTAATAGTAATCGCTGCATTAACTGTTACAAACCGTTTCCCATCAAGTTAAGACAAACTGGTTTTAATGTTGGTATCGCTAAACTAACTCAGTGCTCTGTAAATGTATCAAGGAGATTCGGTTCACAGTTAGATGGTACTTGTACCTATACTATACTAGAACTGTTCGATAATGTCGTACAATCAGATACAGAATTACTCGCATAGTGAAATATAACCAATTAATATAGGGTTAATATTTTTTTGGTCATAATATGTAAAGTTAAACAGTAGCTGTCCTCAAAAAAATATCCTAGAATCCCATGGGACCATAGACATGGGAGCCAAGTGGAGGGAGGCTTCCTTCCTAGGTCATGATTCTTATGTCAACATTGACAGTCCTCTTTCACCAACTACAAGTAAAGTGTTAATTAGTTACTTTTCAAGTAACGCTAATTGGTGAGTGAATGTTACGAGTATTTTGTTTCAATTTCATTGAAATTTCCCTTGAGTAATGCTACTTACTTGAAGATGGTGAAACTCGTATGCTATCTTACCTGTGATTTTAAATGACGGTTAGCCTACTTGACATTTTACTCAGAGATGGTGAGAGGCCCTTGGCCTTATAAAATTAGTATCTTTTATATACGTATTGTGTCCATTATGAGATGTATTTTGGTCAGGCGTTATTTTTTTTATTTTTCAGCGCCTAAGAAAAAGAGGCTAATTCTAAATACCTATAATTAAATTGAACACTATTTCTGGAGAATTACTCACTTTTAGAATGAGTGTTCACCCATACACCAAAAGTAGAGTCGCAATCTCTCACAGATTTTTTTGGATAAAATAATGTCATGCAGATATTATTTTTACACACATTCCTGTGGTGTAGGATGCGTAGAATAAAATAAAAATATATCGCTGCTTAAAAACTAAAGGGCCATAAAACAAAAAAAATCCAAAAATGTTTTTATTGCAAAAATACAATCACAATCCTTCATATTGTATGTTGCAAAAACAACCATATGTTTTATTCCATATTTAGTATATTTTGATCATTTTTTATACAAAAGTAACTTATAGGCTTATATCTCTTCTAGTATTCAGTTTATTATAAAAGTACATAATACACTTCTAAAGAAGTTTAATATGCATATATTTGATATATACCTAATAAGAAAAAAATAGACAAAAATATTGTATTTTTTTTTCGATTAGCTCAATTTTGATTTGTGGCCCTTTAGTTTTTAAGCAGCGATATGTATCATATGAATTTGTTTAATACTAGCTGTTGCACGCGACTTCGTCCGCGTAACTATAAAATAACGTAGCTTTCTATAGGTAGCCTATATTTCGCAGTATATTCAATTCAAACAAACAAATCTTTCCTCTTTATAATATTAGTATAGATACCTACCTGAAATAAATGATATTTCTATTATTATTTTTAAAAAATATGGAAGGTAATATCGTTCTAAAGTAATTTAATGTTAGTGTTAAGTAATAATACCATTACTTGGACATTAAATGCTTGTCTATTGACAACACAACACAAATGCCAAAGGCTAACTACATTCCGTTCTTTGTGTTCGTTTTTATCTTACACTTTAAAAGATCAAAGATAAAAGTTGTGTACACAATATTTTATATTTATCTAACGGAAATGTCAACAAGTATTGCACGCTATTACTTCAAACGAGACTTAATTCTAGTTAATAAAATATACTTGTAAAGGATGAACACATAAGAATTGTGTAAGTATATAAAAAAACTTTAAAAATCTACTAATTACTACGTGCTTAATTATTTTTGATTACTTTTTTTAATTGTAATACTTAGCATTAAAATCTGTAAGTGAACAATAAATCACCCCTATTTTCCCAACCTTAAGGTAGGAATTTTTTTTCCAAATTTATATGGGACCAATTTCGATCAATACATATAACTTAACTTGTCAATAAGTAAATAGTTATAACAAACCTAGAATGTTATATTTAGTAATTATGTTCAATCAATGATTGTCAATGAATGAGTCAAGAATATTTTTATTATTATTATTTTATAATACATTTGTTAGTTTAGTTGAATTAACATTTAACTTCATCTAACACTGGTTTTAACAACAGATTTAACTATTTAAGTTCACACACGTAGGTACATGCTTAAAAGAGATCACCTTTAACATACATATTATAATGTTGAACCTCTTGCGTGATCTGAATTGTTTATTTGTCTGTCAGTATGTCACCGGGCGGGCACTACGCCCTGTCCTTGATATGGTATTGATCATGCATACTGAATTTGTCAAGCAAACATAATTGGTTTTATCATCTAAATAAATGTTGGAGAACTAAAAAGTTTGCATCAGAAACTAGATTATCACCGCGTCTTCAATATCCTATGTTTTAATTCCTGTAGGTATAGGTACATAGGCTATCGTTGTACTGATTGAGTAACAAATTCCAAAAATCGTCACAAGCTTTCTAATTTAAAATGTTTGTACATATAATGAATATAAAACTAGCTGCTGCCCGCGACTTCGTCCGCGTAACTTTGTAAATTATATACTCAAACCTTCCTCGAGAACCACTCTATCCTTTGGTAAAAACAGCATGAAAATATGTGCAGTGGTTTATGAGTTTATCGCGAACAGACAGACAGACACAGCGGAGGACTTTGTTTTATAAAGTGTAGTGATGTAAGGATTTGTTTTTTTTTTCGTTTCGCCTGCGATAACAAGGTTTGCAAGGTGCAAACAGATCTGTAATCAAATTTCCTAACATCCTGCTGGAGTCCATTGACGTGATATAAATTATCTTATTAACTTTGTTAGAAGTTTCATCAAGTATAAGAACAATCAACAATATCTAAAACTAGGTTTTGCCCGCGACTTCGTCCGCGTCCGATCGCTACTAAACTTCACAGGATTATCAGCTGGACTAATCTGAAGGTTGTATGAAAATTTTATCAAAATAGGTTCAGCTACTTTGGAGTCCATTTAGAACATACATACATACACACACACATTGCCTTTCATATATGTACATATATAGATTAATAATGTTAGATGATTACATGATATTTCTTGTTGTTACAGTTGGGTCGTATGCCTGTAGGCGTGATGGTGCCACCGCGGTACGCGACGCTACCGCTACCGCCTGGGCCGTACCCTCATCCGCACCCATCAGCTCCGCTTTACTATCCCGTGCACGACGCCGTAGGTTTTTTAACTTGGTTAATGAACTGGTGCTAGCAACACCAAGAAGTTTGGTTTGATTATATTGCTAATTCCCACTAAATGTCATTTCGCAGCGCATTCGGCGACGCAGATCCCCTCGAGGTGGTGCAGGGGAGAAGCGGAGGCGAGGAAGAGGCTCTGGCGGTCGCGAGACTCAACTCACTCGGTCGCTTGAGCGGATTCACCGCAAGCGACGAGCGGAGCGGGAGCGTATGACGGAAGCGGACCTCAAGCGCACCTATACTGGCCTCGATAGGCAAGTTCAACTATTTTATTTATTAAGGGAATAATATTCTAATTTAGGTGAAATGAAGATTGCTATTAAATTGCTTTAGGAGAGATTGGAATTTGCGAAATATTATAGATGCAGTTACGTATAAGGTTTGTTATATTATTGCGGGCGTTGGTGTCTCTCTCTGTGTGTATTTAAACCTTGGGCTAAACTATTTTCTTTAATCTCAAAAACATATTTCTCCGCCATCGAAGTCCACTGACATTTAATTTTATAAACTGCTGTTTGAATAGGGCATATGCGGAGCAGTTCATAGCGGTGTGTGACGAGTCGAGGCACGCAGCGGAGCGCCATGACTCGCTCGAAACTTCCGCTACTTCCGGCGCCACAAGCGACAGCAGCACCGAACAGCGCGGCTCGCTCTAACTCTCGCATTTGAGCCCTACCCGCCTTGTAAGGTCTTTGTAAATAAATACAAGCGAGCCTAATCTACAGTCGGAAGCACACAAAGCTGTAATATACCAGCCGTTCTTGCTAGTTGAAACAGATTATAATTATTTAGATTAATAATTCGAAACCCAACCTTCCAAGTGTAGGTTTTTTATTTCTATATTTCAAATTAATTTTAAAAAAGGAACAACAACCCAAAATGTAATATGTAATACAACTTGAATTTTCCTAATCTATCTACTAGTTCGAGTTGAAAAATTCTTTTTGTTTTGGATAATCCATTTATCAAGGAAAGCTTTAGGCTATATAACATCACGCTTATATATAATTTTAGTATAATTTCAATTTGCGTCAACTAGCGCCATCTGTCAGTGAAAAGTGACATTAAGTATAATACTGGTAGACTGCAGTGACAAAAAGTGTTATTTTCATCCCATCAGATGGCGCAAATAGCAACTGATTTTTTAAATTTGTTTTTGCGATATCTCATCGTATATCTTCTTTTTCAACGTGGACGAAGTCGCGGGCCCCAGCTTGTATTTAATATTTTTTTAATATCATAATCTGCATCGACTAACGAGAACGAGTGTATTAACTGTATCATCTAAGAATATCTGCAAAGCATATCGCCTATGCGACGAAATTGTGACAAAATGCTCTGTAGATAGGTAAACATAGGAAACCAAACTCAGTTAAGCAAAATGTATTGTATTGTAAATATGTATATTTACAAATATAGATAAGTATCATTAACACAAACCTATTTAACATTTTAAGCCAAAATCACACCAAGCTAAACTTTGATATTTTTAATTTGTAAAAAATTAAATCTTTTCAAAACATATATTTTAAAAATAATATACCTAATACATTACTGTTTGTTCATAGTTTTTTTAAATATTACTTAATTCATTATATTTCATTTACAATTAGTAGAAGTTTTACTAAACATTAAGTACCTACTAACATACTAACCCACTATTTGTAAAAAAAATGTTTAATATCGTCAAGTATCTGTGTTAAATCTTACTTTAAGTTCTATTTATCACTTAGTTCTTAAATGGTTGCTTCGGTAACTTTTATATTACCTTCAGGTCCACAATATTTAACTTCTCATAATGTTGAGTGCCTAGGACGAAGAATTAATTAAATTTACAAAAAAATATATGTGCAGGATTTATACTTAACTACATTTTCCAAAAATGTTGACTTTTTGGTGTAAAATTACCGACTTTTCCAAAAATTTTGGATTCTTAAATTTTATATTCCCAAAATGTGATGTTCATTATTTGACCCTTCTAGAAATGCCATATGCCCATCAATTTATTGAAATGAACGTAAAAATACCAAAAAAAGTATTCATTGTTGAAAATTGTTGGCATTTTTAGAAATCTTTATAAAAAAAAAGTGACACTCCGGCAGTGCCGACAGAATTGAAAACTTGAACGTTTGTATTTTTTTAATCGTCAGGAGAGTACATACTTATATACAGCGATGTCGGTTACATGCTTACAGGTCGCGAGTTCAATGGTTATTTCCCATCTCAAAAATAGTTCTTTTTTTTAAACTGTCAGCGCCATCTCTGTTCGCATTGATGTATTATTTCAATTCAATTAGTTTTCACAATGATGTCTTATGATGTAACATATTCTAGTTTCAGTGGTATTGTGTAGATGGCGCAATATCTGATAATATACAGTGGTTTCAGTTACGGTAAAAGTGTCGCGAGTTCAATGGTTTTTTCCCATCTCAAAAATGCCCAACGCGCCTAAAGAAGTTTTCACTTCAATAAATATAGTGAACCTTAAGGTAGTTTTAGTGTTAAAATTGTACATTTGAAGAAGAAAGTCCTATGTACCTAAGCGGTGCCAAATTGATACTCGTAATCGAACAATCGGTGTGTAGATACGATCGCTTCTAAATTTGCTCAATTTGTTCTCTAGCTTTAAGTTCTAACTTGGAGTAACCAAGTGAATCTAAAATCTCTTACTTTAGCAATTATGTGTCAAGCGTCCGCGAGACGATCAATTTCGATTGACAATAATACTTGATTGAAGATTTTAATTGACGGGCGATTGAAGGACCAATTGAAGATATATCATTCGCGCATGCCTCAGCCGTTTTGAATTGTGTTGAGAAAAAGTTGCGTCGCTCAAAATCGTCCTTGCTCATTAAATGTGATTTCAAACGCAGACGTGGCTTTTCTTGCAATAACTATTAGGAAAAAAAGAAGTAGACGTTGGTCCAAGGAGTGGTACAAATTGAGATAATATATAGGTTTACTCTTCTTCTTCTTCTCTTTTAATGTCTTGGCTCCATCAGATCTTCTCCGATGGTGTCATTTGTAAAAATAGCAATTTGTAATAGTCTTTTTTAAAATAAAAAAGGCAAAATTGAAATTAAAATCAAAAGTAGCATATCCCGAGACTAGTCAGTCAAGTCAAGTCTATAATTTTTCTTAGTTTTGCAAAACAGGTCCGTCAAGTCCAAAGCAGTCAGATCAAGTTCCATAGGTTTACTCATGAACATATAAAAAAAACAATTGTCATTTGCCATCATTCGCTGTCAATTGCCGTCAATCAAAATTTTTGTCATTTGCTGTCAATTGACAATCGCTTCATTGGCATGTTGTAAACGATCAATTTTTTTCTATCAATCACGTAAATATTGTCATTAGAAATTGATCGTCTCGCGGACACATTAGTGTTATCATACTTAATACTGTATAAATGCATCCAAAATAAGTTACGTAAGTATTATGCAAAATTGAGAAATCGTAAGAATTTCTTTGTATCGCATGTATCATAAATAAAACACACGTTACCAATATTTGTTTTAGCTTAGCTGTTATTCATATATTTCAATTACACTTAGGGCCTCTTTCACCATCTCAGAGTAAAGTGTCAAGTAGGCTAATCGCCATTTATGGAAAGCGTACGAGTTTCACCATTTTCGAGTAGCAATTACTCAATGGATAATTTCAATGAAATTGACACAAGGTACTCGCAACATTTACTCGCCAATTAGCGTTACTTGAAAAGTAACTAATAAACACTTTACTTGTAGTTGGTGAAAGAGGCCCTTAATATATTATGTTCTTTAATTGTGGCGACTTGAGATTAACTTATGATTAGTAAGTAGATTTATCATTATTTAAATCTAAACTGCTTCGTTTTCAAAATATCCTATTTTTAGCCTTCGGTCGTGTTTTCAATTTTGTCCTAAATGTTTTGGTTTTAAATTGTGAAAATTGTGTGTAGATAAATGAAAAAACATTTTGAGACTAAAATTTTCCGTTAGCGTATAGCTCGACGAAAACCGAGTTTTACCGAAAGAGAAAAAGGAGAAAATCCGATTTCCTTTAAACTAAAACGGTAGCTGAAGCCGCGCGGCAAAGCTAATGATTGTAATTTTTGATAAAAATAAGTGCCTACTTTCTAGCTTTCTTTAGGTATCCTAAAAATTTGGACTTCTAAATCTATGACACCACCAACTGTGCCTAAGTAGGTACTCTTAATTGTAACTATATGCACTTAGATTACAGATTTAGAATTTAAGTAAATTACAGGATTCCGGGAGCGTATGTAATATTTATTTATTAGTTTTAAAGCATAGAATATGTTCGACAGTTTCCAAGCTTGTAACAATATTTCTAGAAAGAAAGAAAGAAAGAAAGAAAGACATTTATTCACTGCACGAAGGACATTAACATGACATTACATAAGAAACAGAAACAACAAAAACAAAATGACACAATTAAATTATTAAAGCTAGACAGGTAAGATGTGTGTGTCCTCGCGGCAGTGAATCGGATGCTGGCTCAGCATTGTGCTGAGACGCTGGGAAAGCACCTGCAGCGCTGATTTTCAGCCAGCACCGTGTGACTCACGCGAACGCCATACTCGTATATATTATATAATTTACATAGATATATTGATAGCTTAAATAATTAGATACATAGATAAATATAATATAGCAACTTATAATGCAATAATAGTAATAATAGATAATATAGTAGTAAGTTCAATAATTTCAATAAATAAAAAACAAAAAAAAAGCATAACCCGATTCCAAGTCAATTGCAAATGGAAACCATCCAGGGTTACACAAAGTATACACAAAATTTCATCCAAATCGGTTCAGCTGTTTAGGAGGAGTTAGATCAATAAATGCTGGATATAAAAATTATGATTTTTGGAGCGTCAACAAATGACCCCTAAGCTTACGCCTAAAGGTGTATCTGCTAGGCGCTCCTTGGATAGGAGGAGGGAGATCATTCCAGCATTTGGACGCAGCAAACCTGAAGCTTCCTCGAAACGCCGTGGTCTTGTGCACAGGCACGGCAGCAACTGCCCCAAACCTGCGCGCACGTTTGGACCATTGGAGCTTCCTAAAAAGGTAGGACGGCGTTTCGTACCGTACCACCCCAAACAGCAGAGTAGCCAGATGAAGGCGTCGGCGTGCAGACATATTCAAAAGGCCAGAGTATTTCTACTTGTAAATAACTAAATTTAGCTAAGTTTTAAAAATTTAGTTGTAAATACCAACTATAAAATGAAATAATTATCACGACGTGAAAATAGGCATAATACGAGTATATGTATATTATCTGTTGCCTGACTGTACTGAATTTATATGAAAAATTTAATATATACTCCTTGTTTTATAATTTATTTACTGGCTTATTTTAATTGGTAATCTAGTTTAATGAAATTGAGATTCTATTTTATTTATTGGGAATGTCATTAAATAAAATTTTACAAAGAAAACACTTTTATTTGTCAAGTTCCATCTGTACATTTAAGACTTAAGGAATAATGCACTTTATGACGTAACATTTAAAATTCATTATCGCTTAGCACGGAGAGGCGTCCGGTGGCACCCGTGGCTCCGGCGCTCGTAAGTCTCAACTCGCTCTCTGATGAGCTGCTCAAAGAGTCTCCCCTTTCAGTTCCGTCGCCACCTTTTAATGAGACTTCAATCAATTTGACAGAAGACCTCGTGAGTCACAAACCATCTAACTTAGGACTTAGGCAAAGAGCCTCGCTTATTATACTACATTTTTTTTAACAAACGAGTACCAAAAATTTTCACTGCATTGCTATTGGTTCATAAAATCCGTTTATACAATAAGAACGTGCCTAAGGTGTAAGTCCTGTCCCTAACAATGACCCATCTCACTCTTGTCGGTATTGGAAACATGCGAGAGATATACTCCAGTACTCGTTTGTTAAAAAAAAAACACAGTATAGTGCTAAGAGCCAAGCTTGATGACTAATTCAAGTGAACAGACGTAATAGTATGGCCACACACTGCAAGCGACGAACATGTTGGTAAAGTCATCCAGTGTGACTTTACAAATATTAACAATGGAGCAAGTTCTACTTGCTGCTGTTTTAAAAAGAGAACCCATTATGGAACCCATCGAATAAACAAAACACTATAAATCAATAAAATTTTGAACTGTATTTTCAAGCAATAATCAATAGAGTCACATTATTTGTTGAGTTAACACCAAAAGAATCTCCTCGAAAGGATGATTGTTCCAAAATATCCAAGTTATGTGGATGAAATCTGCATCTATGGTAAAAACTTGAGATGAGCATTAATTGGAACAACTCATCAATTTGAAATTTATCCCAAAGTACCTTGAATTAGATCCCCGAAGTCGTCATCGGTGTCAGCAGCCATGGTACGAGTAGCTGGTCGGGGCCGGGGCCGAGACCACCGCGAAGCTCCCCCCTCGCGTCCCCCTTTGGTCACAACAATAAACGATATATGGGCCTTATTTCTGGATGACCATCAATGGAGATAACTTAGATTAATGATTGGTCTCACTGCCCTCGACTAGATACCGCGCTATCTAAAAACAATAGCTCCGTGAATTTGGCAACTCATTATTGTAGTGTGTGTGTGAGACATCGTCCCTTTTTATCACTTTTTACACAGTTTCATTATATTTTTACACAGTTTCACTACGAAAACTGGCATTTTATTAAGCCCAAAATTTAATAAAACATTCGCCAAGTACACGTCTCAGTGAGCCTGCAGTGTGACTGGCTCAGGTACGCCGACTTCGGCGTACAATTTGTTGCCGCATTTGACAAGTACGCTGGCGGTAAATAGTCGAGCGCAGCGAGTATTAATCTAAGCCAGACAAATGTTTCTTTCAGAGAATATAGGGGGTAATTTTGTTTCAAAAATTTCAACTCTCTATTTTAAAATAATAATAAAATCTATACTCGGAAAGCTCCATTGGCAACTCTAAACTCTTGCCCCTCTTCCTGTGGGAAAAAATGAGAGGGAATAAAATAGGATTTCACCGTAAATAGGATTGTCCGACGCGTCGGAGTCGGATTTGGAGTCGTCTTCGTCCCTCACTTCGTCGAGAGAGTCCTTCGTCCCCATACTGCCGAAGGTGCGCCGAGCTTCCGCCGCTTCGCGACCTTAGGTACATCCGGTTATGACCATATCATCTACATAAACTAAATTTAGGGATATATATCGCTGCTTAAAAACTAAAGGGCCACAAATCAAAATTACACTTTTTACAGGAGAGCTAGTCGAAAAGAATTAAATAATTTTTCCATATTTTTTTCTTATTAGATATATATCAAATATATGCAATTATGCATATTATACATCGTTAGAAGCGTATTTTGAAGTAGCATTAAATGTTTTAAGTACTTTTATAATAAACTGAATACTAGAAGAGATATAAGTTACTTTGAAAATATACTAAATACGCAATAAAACAACCATAAGTCTTTTTGCAACATGTAATATGAAGGATTGTGATTGTATTTTTGCATTAAAAACATTTTTGGATTTTGTGTTTTATGGCCCTTTAGTTTTTAAGCAGCGAAATGTTCTATGAATGCAGGAGCATCTACGAGACGTTTGGTCTAGTGGCTAGTAACCCTAGCTGTTAACCAAACAATCGCTGGTTCGAATCCCGCAAGGGGCAAATGTTTATGTGTTAACATTTTACCCTTGTACCTGTCTCATGGATGTTTTCTATTTATAATATGTATGTTTTTACAATAATAAAGTAATCTATGTACTATATCAACTGTCTGGTATTCATAATACAAGCATTAGTTGCTTACTTTGGAACTAGATGGCGCTGTGTGGAATGTGTGAAGATTTTATTTGTTTTTATTTTATTTATAAGACAAGAAAACTTATTGTTTTCCAACCGGCAGTCTTGATCCTGAGTCTGGTCCTAGGCCTTGTGGCTGGTCTCGGTTGCTTCATCTCATCCAACGCTTTCAAGTCGTCGCTGCTCTCGCTTTCCTCTGTACAAAACGAGACTCATCATTCACAGAAAGAAACCTTATAGTTTAGAATGACTTAGGACAGAGAAATGTGGACCTGATTCGCTAAGTTTCCCGAGAACGTCTTCGGTTTCATACTTGTGTATGAGTTGCATGATCGCAGCCTGTTGTTCCTCAGCCACCTGCGCAACATTCACACAATTATTTCTTTTTTGGCTACTGTTTTCTTGGCGGATATCTTTACAATAAGATAAATTCTATCATACCAATCTATCCTCTTCCTCTCCCAAAATGTAAGGCGGCAGTCACCGAATGGCTTAAGAGCTTAGATTATGAAGAAACAGAAAAATTTATTTGTCCACTCTTTAATGTCCTTTAGTAACTATTTGATATTTATATTGTATTGTATTTATTTATTTGTGATAATTGTATTTATTTACTTATTTATTTTGTGTCTTTTTTTCTTTTTTTTACTTGCTATTTGTGGGTATTTAAGCTTTGTGCAATCTGCGGAGTGGGACCTGGTGACCTGTAACACAGGTATTTTTCAATACCTACCACGGGCACCAGGCTCTCATACAATTACGACCATTGCCTGTGTATTGTCTGTATATTGTGGTTTTGTGATTGTGTGGAGCTAATAAATGCATTATTATTATTATTATTATTATTATTTTACATACTGGTAAAGTCGGGGCACGAAAACCTTCGTCAGTTTTCAAATTAATTCCTTTATCAAAATCGTAGACTCTTAGTACGAGTACCTTTTGAAACTAAAGCTGACAGATGTTTGAAATTAATTTTTGGCATGACTGACAATAAATGTCCTGGTGCAAGCAAATGTCGAGTTAAAGGTGACGAACCTATTCTTACCCTGACTGTACATACAGTAAAACTTAAAAGGCGAGATTATCAGTGTCGTGACAATAAACATTTGGAAAACTAAACACGCTTTACATTTTTTTTTGCAAATATAATTTAATTAAACAATAAAAAATCGGCATAAAACCAATAAATAAAAAGAAAAAAAAATCAACATTGACGTTCAAGTATTACGTAACGCAATTTGGGGGGTCCTGTATGTGATTTTTATTTCGAGTGTATTGTATGTGATTTTTATTTTGTTCTCCCAAGTTGACACCCCTTTTCGTTTTGTAAAAATGGTCACTTGGTTGTTACATAACATTTAGTTAGGGGGAGGGTGGGTACAGAAAAACGATACGGCGCGTTAGTTGTGCTCAAAAATCTTCAAAAATTCCGTTTGAACCTACGTAATACGTTTGAACGCCCCGTAAATAATAAAGGGGTTACCTCAGCCTGAGTGGTTTCGAGCACGCTGAGCTGATGCTTGAGAGCCTCCACGCAGCGGTACCTCAGCACGTACTGGTCCCACAATTGCTCAATTTCAGTCTCCAGTGCGGTCAATTCGCCCTGGTACGCCGGTCTATCGGCAAAAGCTTCCATTACATCATAAACACTATTTTCATTCATGTCACGAATATATGTAACACAAGTCATAATATCAATTAGGCAGTACAATGCATACCTACACTTCTTTAATAGGGGCCCAAGTGATATTCAAGCTGTCATTATACAAATTTAAAAGAAAGCAGAAGTTATTATGTTATGTAATGATTATTTCACTGATGTGATGGTTGAATATTAATTTATTGTAGATACACTTGAATCGCAAATTGATCATCAAGGAGAAATTAAAGAAAAATGGGTTGTGGCCGTGTATTTTGCGTGAATACGTTACGAGTAATATTTTCGCGTATCTACCAATTAGAATGTACGTATCATAATATACCAAACAATTATTTGATCCTTTATCTATCAAATGGTGTAATTAAATTTTTCCTCCGAAATTGCCTCCCACTATGTAAGCAGATTTAAAGATTTAAACCTTTTGACAGTTCTCACAACAGAAATTGATGGTAAGTGCAAAGAGGCTGAAATTCTTTATTCCTAGAGTCGTATGATATTCTTTATTCCTTGGGTATAAAAATATTATTAACCTACTATCCGCCCCTAGGGACACAATAACAATGAGATAGGATGCAGTATTAGTCGAAATAGTAGTTAAATTGAAATGGAGATAAGTGGTGGGTACTTGATTTTCTGCACCGTATGCAGTCTCTTCTCTGCCCTGTGAAGTTCGGCCCGACGTCTCTCCAGCTTCGAGTCGAGGGCCGCTTCGCTGGCGGCCACGTTATCGATCTGCTCTTGCGCAGAAGCCACTTGGTCGGCCGCGAAGGATAGAGCTCTTCGCAGACAGGCCTCCAACGCGGCCATGTCCAGTGGCCGAGATAAAGATTGCTCGCGTTTTTCCTAAACGACATCCGATCCGTTAGGTATCTTCTTTAATTCCTCAAACAGCGAAAATACACATAGCAATTCGTTTGTTGGTGTTGAAGTGGTTGGAAGTGGATTCTCTCAATAGAGCGTGACCTCGTTACTGTAGCAACCCTTTAACTGCTTGGTTTTGTAGGAGTTGTCGTGCCCCTATTTCCTGACTCGAAATTAAAAATAATCATTATATAAGTAAAGAAATTTGTCGTATATATCCGGTTCTGGCGAAATGGACACGAAAATAATTGTCGGATAAATCCGACTCCGGCGGTTAAAGGGTTCCCTATCCAGTCCCAACTCGTTATCTTTAATCCTACTATGGTTATCACTTGCAGCACGTGTGGCATTGCTTGTTTTATAGGTGACGGTAGCCACCTACTAGCCTGTCTGTCGACATTAACATTAAAAGGTATTTACACTTACCTTGTGTTCGGACTCTTTAGATAAAAGCTCGTGAAGAAATGCTCCTTCGGCAGTGATCTCTGTGGCCAAAGCTCGCGCCTGCTTAATCTCTCCAAGCTGAAATAAACAATTGTAGGATACATAATTAGGATCAATGAATCAAAGACGACACGTTTGGTGTAGTTGGTAGTAACCGTAGCTGTTAATCAAACGGTCGTGGGTTCGAATCCCGCTAGGGGCAAATGTTTACATATATGTTGACATTTTACCTTTGTACCTGTCATGGATGTTTTGTACTTATAATATGTATGTATTTACAAAAAAAAAGTAATCCATGTAGTCTGGTATCCATAATACAAGCATATAGTTGCTTACTTTGGAACTAGATGGTGCTTTGTGGAATGTGTGAAGATATTTATTATTTATTTATAATATACTTATTGGATAAGGTGAGGATAGAGTTTGATGGCTGACCCTGTTGCTGACGTCATAATTCAAAGGCCCACTATCCTCGTGCTGTTCCTCGATCGATGGGGAGTCGAGAGCGGACCGGAGCAGCGTGGCCACTTTCAGCAACTCCTTGACTGCCCATCCGTCGGCGCCGTACAACTTGCGACCGTTAAGCTTAAGGTTCGCGCGGGAGTGCTGGCAAGGGTGGAAAGCTCATTAATAACACAACCTCATTTGTGCCTATTATGTAATCCATACCATTGAGTAAATAGTACTTAACCAGTACCATTATATACATAAAAGAATGTCGTGTTAGTTACACCATTTATAACTAGAGAATGGCTGGATTTATTTTTATGATATTTGTTTTATTGAATTTGTCTTCGTCCCGAATAGCAGAAAAACTATTAAAACATTGGAAAAATATTCCAAAAAAAAATGAAGAAAATTAGTTTTCTCAATACATTTTGTATGGAACGGGTTTTTATGCTGAGGCGGCACGAAGTTCGCGGGGTCGCTCGTAGGTACTAATATAAATGGTAACTCTGTCGGTCTGTTACCTTTTCACGCCGATTATTCAATTACTCAACCGATCATCCTGAAATTTTGCATACGCATTGTGAAGGATACAGAAAAGGAAGACCTTTCATCCAGAAATAAAGTCTCAAATACTTTGGAGGTCAAAAATTTTTTTTTAAAATTTTACACAGATAGTTTATTACTTGGATATATAGCATACTTTTTTAACCTGGAAAAGTGTTAGGTTCCTGTGGGATTTTGAAAAAAAAAACTACGTACGAAGTCGCGGGAAATGGCTAGTTCAACATAAATATAACTAACCATCAAACTGGTGGCGTGTGTGACTAAAGCCACCCTCTGCTCCATGGAGTCCCTGCCCCCCGTGAGGACGGCGTCTGGCTCCACCCTGGCAGCCAGCCACCGCAGACATTCCTCCACCAGCTCGAAGTTGGGAACACGGAAACTCTCCAACGATATCTGGCGAGGGAAGCCGAGGGCTCGCATCGCCTCACTAAAATCTGCAGGTTACACTTTCAGATAGCACTTTACTTGCAGTGGAAGTTAAGATCTAATTAAATTCATATACGCGCCCGCGACTTCGTCCGCGTTGAAAAAGAAAAAAGTAGCCTATCCTGTGTCTCGTACGTCTAAATGTTTATCTACCACGTTTCATGAAAATTATGAAAATGAGTTATGGAGGAACATACATACATATACCTACACTTACAGATTTATTATTAGTACCTATCGATGATGATATTGATATTATAAATGCGAAAGTAATCTGTCTGTCTGTCTGCTACTTTTTCACGCCTTAACTACTCAGACGCTCATCATGAAATTTTGCATACACGTTGTCAGGGATACAAGAAAGGACATAGGGACAAGAAAGGATAACATACACGTTGTCAGGGATACAAGAAAGGACATAGGGTACCTTTCATCCAGAAAAAAATTACTGTTCCGAGCGGGTTCCGAGTGATCGTCTAAAACATGTTGCTCATATATTTTCTTTTTCAACGCGGACGAAGTCGCGGGCACCAGCTAGTGTGTATATAATTTACTTACTACGTAAATCCCTGTACGACATTGTTATAATAATCTTTCACAATGTATTAATGAAACACGATCTCATGTCATTTTTATTTTGATTACGTTTCACGTTGCTATGCAACAATATTTTGCTATCTGTGGTAACTGTGTGTGTTTCGCCGGTCACCATGGAAACAATAGCAGTAATCTTGTGAGTTTACATATAGTGTTCTGTGGCAGTAATCTCAATTTATCAAAGATTTAAATCACAGATGCGCCCTTAAGGCGACCGAAAATGTGTCATCGTTGGGAAGAGTGAGCTCACCCTTTCCACCTTAGTCGCTTGTAGAAAGCAGTGAGCGGTTCACGTTGCATACAGACATGCTTATTTCGTGGACAGCTTTCAGAAGCACAAAGAGAAATAAAGAGAAATAGCCAATCCTAGATTTGAATTTTATCTAAGTAAACAAAGTCTAATTTAATTAATTTTTTTAAATAGATAAATACATTATAAATGAAAGTGACGTCTGTAACAGAAAACATAATATAATGTAATTTTCTCGATAGAAAAAAATCACCAAGTGAGCTCTCATTTCCATCGATTTTAGTTTTATTTTCAAAATGACACACATTACAAAGCTAAAAGTGTATCAGTAATTTCACTTCACATATTATCTAAGGCTGTATGTAACAATTTTTCATTTGACATTGTAGTTTACGAATAATTAATATTTAATGCTTTTGGCACATAACATTTTTATTGAGCGAGTTGCGCTATCTTCCGTCGCATGTTGTGCGTAGTTGTACGTATTTTGTGTCACTGTCATGTCAAAGGGGCCACGCGGGTGAAATTACTAATTTTGTTTGCTTTATACCCATTCTTAACTCTGCAATTTGTGATATGAAAGCTAGTAGACAGATTCGGTTGTGTACTCGTATAATTAAAAGTAACATATATAGGCATGTCTTTTCAAAGTTCGAGTGAATAGGCTTCTGTGTGAGCTCGCTCGATCTTAGGTCACCCTAAGATGACCTAAGATGTTGGCCAAGAGCAAACCCATCACTAATTAAAAAAAAAAAGGGGAAGCCCTAGGTTCAAACTGTCACAATCCTAGATTTTATGTAAATTGGTTCGTTTATCTACTAATATTATAAAGAGGAAAGATCTGATTGTTTATTTGCATTGAATAGGCTCCGAAACTAGTGGACCGATTTTAAAAATAGAATAGAAAACTACATTTTCAGCGAGTAACAGGCTATATTTTACAATGTTACGCGGACGAAGGTAAGAAAAGTCAGAATTGCTTTTTTTAAGCTCATCTCTCATAATAAAAAGAAGCCTTTTTGTTAACTGATCAGTTTTATCCCTATTTTCCTTCTAATACCAGCGATCAAGGAAAATGTTTTTAAAGAAATAAAACATTTTTTTTTATATTTATAATATGTCACTAGTATGTATATTTTATCTGTGACAATAAAATGACTATAACTACACATGCGAATCACTTCTACCTATTTAATTACAAAGAAAGCAAAAGGATAGGTAATAAATACCCATCGCAATATTTATACAATAGACACTAAATGTAGTTTTTTAAAAGTCCAATCTTTTCACTTTACAGCACAAAAGATTTTTTATTCATATTTTGTTAAATTGGACACATACGCTTAGCTGTTTCTGATCATAAATATAAATCAAAATTTATGAGCCCCCGATTAAAAATTCAACACAAACTTTTGTAAGATATCAAAATTTTGCTAACACTTTTTCGACAGGCGAAAATGATTTAATTAAATACATTTCACAGTGGACATATTATTATGGAAATTAAGTGTTTGATAAAAAAAACTGGTTTTTTTTTTTGTTTAATTTTAAAATGTTAAAAAAGTAAAGTGTTGATTAGTTACTTTCCAAGTAACACTAATTGGCGAGTAAATGTTACCGAGTATCTTGTGTCATTTTCATTGAGATTAATTACCCTCGAGTAATGCTACTCGAAGATGATGATATGGCCTACTTGACACTTTACTCAGAGATGATGAAAGAGGCTCTACGTCTTTATTTATATGTATATTGTAAAAAAAAATGTATAATGACTGTTTGTTTCCTGTATAAAGAGAAAAAAAAATAACACCATTCTTTTTTTAATATGAATCAATATTAACTAAAATAGCCTATTAATTAAGAATAATTTATTAATTTTCGAAACAGCTAGACGCAACACAAATTTGTGTCCAATTTAAGGGAAAAATCATAAGTCGACAACACTAGGCGATTGCCTCAGGGCGCGCTTCAAAGACTCTTCACGTTTCAAGGCGACTCGCAATCTTGAAGCTTTCAAATGCCTGAAACAAATCGATATTACATTTTAAAATTCTTATACATATTATAAAAGAAACCCCTCCGTCGCGTCTGTCTGTCTGTTCGCAATAAACTCAAAAACTACTGCACCGATTTTCATGCTATTTTCACCTATGGATAGAGTGGTTCTCGAGAAAAGTTTCAGTATATAATTTACAATGATACGCGGGCGTCGTCGCGGGCAGCAGCTAGTTTAATATAATTTAAAAAAAGAACAATTTTTGAGATTGGGATAAAATCATTGAATTCGCAACAGTGTCATGTTACTTATACGTATATAATGTAAGCCTTTATAATAATTTACAAAAAGAACAATAAGCAGACAACTGCATATGAAAGTAAACTTACTAGATATGATAACAAGGTTCAATATGGTATAAAATAAACCTCTGACCAATAATCTACTTTCATATAAACATCAAACCTTTTTAATGGTCTGTGTCATTATGAAGTTCATGTTAAGTTTTCTCTTGTATTTCTTGCTATCAATAATAATCGTACTTACCTCATTTAATAATGAAAAGGAATTTTAATATCATACAATTATTTTTGTGAAGCTACGTTTTCACTTCTCACATGCCGTCCAATGACTGACTTGTTTTTTTTTTATTTTTATGAATAGATACATAATTATTATAAAAACAAAACATCCATGAGACAGGTACAAAGGTAAAATATTAACACATAAACATTTGCCCTAGCGGGATTCGAACCTGCAACCGTTTGGTTAACAGCTAGGGTTACTAGCCATTAAACCAAACGCAACAACACTTTTAGCCCATTCGCATTTTGCTTAACGATTTTGGTTACACTTTTTTTATGTTAAGGTCAATAGACAGGCTGATAGTCACTGAGTAATTACCCGATTTGACTCCGAATTGAGCCGGGGTAGGCAAGAAAATATATATATACCTTTGTCTAATTCTTTCCTGAGTTTCGGGAGAGGGTTCTTTGTTAGTGTGCTCAGCGTTTCTGATCATCTGCCGCAGTTTCCGGAGACAGTCGGCCAAGTTGAGTTGTTGGGAGCGAGTTGTGTCCGACTTCACGATCAGATAACCTTCCTTCGAGATCTTGTTACTGTGCTGAAAACATCAAACGGAATAATGATAATCATTTGCTATTGAAATTTTATAACTTGACACAAAATATTCATAGCTATTATTGAAAAAAAAAAAAAAAATAGCTATAAAAAGAATCATCTTCACTACATATTATAAAACAAAGTCCTCCGCCGCATCTGTCTGTCTATCTGTTCGCAATAAACACAAAAACTACTGCACTGATTTTCACGCTGTTTTCACCAATGGATAGAGTGGTTCTCAAGGAAGGTTTTAGTATTTAATTTACAAAGTTATGTGGGCGAAGTGGTTGGTGAAATTAGCACGAGGACTTTGTTTTATAATATGTGAGGATTATGTATTGTGGCCTTTATTTAATTTTCTTACAAGCTTTTAACCTAAAAATCTGAAGTGTACCAAAGAAAATACTTACCAATTCCTTTAACTTCTCCTTAATGTCTGAATGTAACCAATCGGCTTCACTCAATTTGAATCTTAGATCAACTTTTGTGTGAACCTAAAAAATATGGAGATTTTTTAATGTTGAGTAAACAGAATTGGTGTTATATATCTATACTAATATTTATTATAAACTATGTTTATTTTTTATTATTTTTACACCTATATTATTATAATTTTCGATACCTTGTTAACATTTTGTCCTCCCGGTCCAGAACTGGCGCTATACGTAATGTCCAACTTATTCATTGGTATGTAACCTGAAAACTTCTCTTTCGTGTCCGAGGCCTGTAAAATGAAAATTTTCTCGATAATACTACCATAATTATCGTGAATTTCAAGAGGAATACAAATAGAAAATTTAAATCAGTTAATAGTATTTCTTAAATTATATAATAAAGAACTTACCACAAATGAAGGTGTAGTGATTTTGAGACTACTTTTAGGGTATAACGTGTCTAATGCAATAGAACTTTTGTAGGCCATAGGCCTTTTAAGCATTGTAGTATAAAAAGCATTTTGCACTATTTTCTGTAGGGTGTTAATTTTAGATAAAGTAAATGCCATCTTGATGTACAATATTGACCCCAATGTTGACTATAATTACAATTAAAATTGCATTTCATTTACTAATTATAAATAAATAGTGAAAAAACAAAACCAAACCAAAGCACATGAAAAATTCTCTTGTGAGAACTGTCACTGTCTAGTGCTATCAATGTCAAGTGTCAATTAACATTATCAACGTAGTCTGTGCTGTATTGACATGTGAGTGACCGTGGAAGTAGAGTCTCCTATATATATTACTCATATTACTATACCCTTTGATTGAAGTAGAGTCACTTAAGGCACACACACACTCGGACACACACCCGACGATAGGAGTAATAATGTTCGGTGCACACACTTTTGGCACACACAGATACGTTTATTCACAATAAAAACATTCCACAATAAATGTTTGGAATTTTTAATAAAAAGATTTAATGGCCAGATTCACAGAAATATTTAAAATCACAGCATATTATTCTAATACTACTAGCCGACTAGAGTACTAACAACTAACGCTGAAAAAATGTAATAGATAAATAATAATAAAATCTATTTCTATTTACTTATAATAAAATCGTAAATAAAGCTGTGTCTGTACATTAAATATTCTTTCAAAAAAACAATTTGTATACGGTGTATTTATATTCGATTTAAATCTTTGTTTATATTAATTTGCTTGTGCACGCTAATCTCAGAAACGGCTTAACCGATTTGAATGCGGTTTTCACTGATGTATTGATGAGTTAACCTGGATTAAGCTATAGGCTAAGGCTATAGGATACTTTTTATCCTGGAAAAATGTTAGGTTCCTGTGGGATATTCAAAAAAGGGGTGAGTCCACCTGGATCCCTGGTTCATCAGAATTATATCAGAATTATCGACATTATGTATATGCCGCAGTTTACTAGGATCCGGGGTGCTTGCTTATGAAGTAAAGATGTGAGAGTAAAGCTGTAAGATTCCTATGTTTTGATATACATATCGTCGTTTTGGTTTTGATTGTTTTGGTTAATCGTTAGCGAACGAACAAAAAATGTACCTAATAGACACAGATACCTAGACCTACGCATAAGGTAGGCTTTGGCCAACATGCAATAAACACATCCAAATATGCCACGTATGCTTAATATGTTCGTTGTCAGAGAGGGTACTAGGTACAGTGTTAGGTATAAGATTTCCTAACGGCTTTTTGGAACGATAACGGTCTCAATCAAGTAACTAAATGGTTATCTTAAGCCATGTCCAGAGTGGAGGGAAAAAAGAACAGTGCTCACGCTCATGTCACGCTCCAAATATTTTAATTAGGATCTCGTTCCGGTTGGCGGAACCACCGCGCATTTCTTCAGCGCCATTTAGACAACGATATTTTATAAGATTTGACGCATTTACGAGTAACTCAACTTTTGTTGGCTCCGTTACAAAGTGTGATTAGTGCATGCACCTCTACGTTTAGGTTATTAACTTATAAATAATGTAAACAATTAGTAGGTACTGTTAAGTTTCATACAAAATTGTTAAAAGTTTTCATGCGAATATACCTACTGCAATTTGGTAGATATCTTTTGTTCGTGACTAATCGCATTTTTTATAAATATCAGATTTATACTATATTTATAAAAAATATAGTATAAATCTGATATTTATAAAAAATTACTGTCCTGTTTTAGCTTTCAATCTTTTCAGTAGCTTTACAGTAGTTGGTACCAAAAATCCATCGTCATATTATATTTAGATGCTTTTTTGTATATTTTTTATTTTATGTCTATGTTTAAGTATACAAAATATAACAAAATACACCTATTTAGGAAATTTTACAAAACCCTTGCAAAAAACACTAAAAAGTCGTGTTTCGGTGATTGAGAAATGGATGCCAAAGTCAAGTCAACCAGTCCGGCCTGCCATTGAGAGAATTGTCAGCTTGTCTGCTAACTTTTACATTTAAAAAAAATACCTCCCTGAAACCAATAAATAAAAATACATTTTAATTAAATCGGCGCACAAATTCCTCGATTGAAACTCTCCATCCTTTGCTATTTCAGATAACTATTATTAATTATTATACATGTTACAAGTAGATCGGAGTTCGCTAATTGGTTCCGAGATACGAGTATGTTAATAAAATAATTTGTAAAGGCGGAACATATAATTAACTTTTTCTCTCTACTTTGGCGTATAATTATTCAGTCCTAATGGGAAATGGGATGGTTGGTTTTAGGACAAAAAAATCTCTCTATTTACCTACACTTATATTATTTAATTAGGTATAAGATATATCTAACTGATATGTATTCAAGAAGATTGCGCATATTGCGTTTAGACATTCTATTGAGCCCAAACACGCTATTATCTGATGTAAGTATAAGTTGCCGAGAAGTTTAGTATTCCGTAGACTACTTGCTGCTGTAGCATCAGGTAAGGTTACCATGTCATAGGAAAATTAGATATTTTTTACCAAAAATAGGTTTAGGTTTAGAAATATATTTATTCTCACTAAGAATTAGGTACAAATTCACTTACGTGAGAACTTAAATTAAAACTTAGTTACAAACAAACATAATTCACATTGCAAGCAACATAGTAGACAAAACAACAAAAGTAAGAAAACGCTTAACACCTACAAGACAATAAATACAGCACATAATCCAAAAAGTGGGTAGTCTACAGAACACAAAAATACACGGCAATCAAACGAAACATTGATATACTCGATAAAAATAGATAGCACATAATATATTATTGTGGAGTGTTTGGGAAGAACTAAATAAGAAAATAACCATATCTCTGCTATTAGGGCCTTTTTCACCAACTACAAGTAAAGTGTTGATTAGTTACTTTTAGAAATCATTTTCTGTTATATTGAATTAAGCACTCGGTTTACTGCATCATTCGATAGCCGAATTTTTATTATTATTTTCTATTTAATGTTTGGGACGTTTACTGTATAAACAAAGGTATATCAGCTCTATTATCCCCGGTTACCGGTGACTTTAAATGACAGTTTGGCCTACTTGACGTTTGTGAAAGAGGCGCTTAATCTAGTAGAATTATCGCCGTAACGACGGTGGCGACGCCACGCGACAGTGGCGCCCATTTCTTTATAGTTTAGTTTAGACGATCAATCGGGAACAGTACTCTTTTTCTGGATGAAAGGTACCCTATGTCCTTTCTTGTATCCCAGACAACGTGTATGCAAAATTTCATGATGATAGGTTGAGGCGAGAAAAGGTAGCAGACATACAGACAGAGTTACTTTCGCATTTATAATATTAGTATGGATTGTCAATATAATTTGAAGGAATTTTGCGTATGGTTGCGTGAGAGTGCGCGGAGTGCGAACACTTTCTTACAAATGTTTGCTACAAAATATAGTCTTTGTTTTTGTGGCGGGACATTACTGACAGAACGTAAACCAATCGACGAACGTGACAGCGCTTACATTTTTACTCTAATATGTTGTACACGTACAGTATATGTCAGACTCGAGACTTTATATACAAAAACCGCATTCAAAGTTGCACGTTATATAAAATAGGTGGACTATGTTCAACCTGGATGAAATTCTAGTCACGTGACAGCCGCGAAGCTTTTTAGATGAACGCTGCCTTTCAGCATTTCCTACTTATGAATTCTGATATACCTAATTATAAGTGTTAGCGCCTCTTTCACCAACTACAAGTAAAGTGTTGATTAGTTACTTTTAGAAATCATTTTCTGTTTTATTGAATCATGCACTCGGTTTACTGCATCATTCGATAGGCGAATTTTTATTATTATTTTCTATTTAATGTTTGGGACGTTTACCGTACAAACAAAGTTATATCAGCTAAATTATTATCGGTGACAGGTGACTTTAAATGACAGTTTGGCCTAATTGACGTTGGTGAAAGAGGCGCTTAGAAGTATTAAAAAAATTAAAATCGAATGTCACTTACATACTTGTTTAACAAGTAATAATATAATTTATATAAATTTTAAAATATGTGCTGGGTCTCTTAGGTCAATTTCAGAGGGCCTAGTGCGAGTTTTACTCGATCATACGCGTAGATCGCGTAAACGTCAATTTGTATAGGAATGAAGCAGCGCCACCTAGTAGTTAACGTGTACGTTTGCTTCATTCCCATACAAATTGACGTTTACGCGTTCGACGCGTTTGATCGAGTAAAACTCGCATTAGTACAGGTTTAATGGACCAATTCCCAATGTACATAATACATACATGTATCTAGTAACTATTAAGCTATTCCCAAAATGCTTACACCCTATTTATAAAACTACACCCCTAGTGGGATTCGAACCCGCGACCCTTTGGTAAACAGCTAGGGTTACTAGCCACTAGACCAAACGTGTCGTCGAATATATTGTGCTATTGACGCAAGCAGAAAGTTTTATCTGAAATTGCAACATATACTATATGGAGTCTCATTACAATGGACGTGCTGCTTTCATCAATTATGGAAATGTGCGTCCGAGGCAGCCGCGGACTGCTGTGCTTGGTGGCAGTGCGAGCACGCGACGCCCGGCTTTCCTAATTCCGAAACATCCACTCGATATGAAAAAAACTATATTATTTTTGAACTGGAATCTGTGGTGTCGACATAGATTCAATATTTGCTGTCTATAAAATAGATAAAGACTCTTCTTGGACACAAATTTAAAGAATAATACATTATGTATTAACAAAGTAGGTAGTACATTTATGAAAACAATTTATAAGAATATAAATAGATTTAATAATTAATGGGGACTTCCACAATTTAGTTACTAACTAAATTAGAAATTAATAATTATCTTAAAAATGTGATGGAATTACCTTGACGTTCAATTCAATAATATATTTTGATATATTATCTACTTATTATAAAATTTTAGGAGTTATGCCCTTATAATTAACTAGCGACCCGCTCCCAGCGTCGCCTGCGTTCGATCGCTACCAAACTTCACAGGATTACCCGCTGGACTAATCTGAAAATTGTCTGCAAGTTTCATCAAAATCGGTTCAGTGGTTTTGGAGTCCATAGGGAACATACACACATCGCCTTTTATATATTAAGAAGATTTAGGATAGTCTATGTACAGGCACAGTAGACGAACTAAGTAGGTAAGTCTTAATTTCAAGAAATTTCTCGTGAAAGCGAGGAATTTAAAATTTAAATGCCTTGAAATAAAAAAAAATGGTTAATTAAAATTTCATGTACCCAAAACAAATCTGCACGCTTTTCTGAACCGGCCTAAAACTGTGACCAGCTTGCGAAGACACCGCAACCGACTAACAATCCATAATGTATGTAGCTCACTAAATTATGGTCTTGAATAGTTGCTCATATATAAAGTATAATTTGTATAATTTAAAAATAACGGAATAAAGATAATAGCTAATTAATGCATAAAAATAATTTCATAGGTGGATATTAATTAAGTTTTATGTTTTGTCAGATTTTTTTAATTAATACTACGTTAATTAATATAATATCAGTGGGTCAACTTATAACTATGAAAATTTTAATATTTTTTTAAAAAGACATACTTTTTCATAACATTAGATACATATATTTGTCGTATTGTTGTTTCTGGGCTTTAGAAATCGCTTTTTTTAGGTATTTGTAAGCCGCATTGTAACATGCAAATTGTATAAAGCATATAATAACGCACTTAAAAATGCAGTTACTACAAAGTAGTTACTGTCTGACAAATAATCATTACATAATTAGCACTTGTGCAGTTTTCTCCACTAATTACCTAGGAACACCTCGCGAGTGCTAACTTTGTCTATGTCTAAGTAATTGTTTTGCATACGCTTCATGTAATAAAAGGAAGTGGGCAGTTAGAAGTGAGCGATGAGCGATCTTTTAATCTTCCATATGGGTATCAGGTCTTCTGCTTTGAAATGTAGGTACCTACTCGAATTTTGAAAAGATCCATCTATTTATATATATTTTATAAATATAGTCGCTGTCCACCTCTGTCTATCTCTCCGCTAAGTTTTAAACCCCCTATCACGTGGGGTCTTATCATAAAAATACAATATAATGAACATTTTATAAAAATAAAAAATTCATTACAAAATCAAAAACTACGTGTCAACAAATTTACTATAATGTACAAACTTTTAGGAAGTTGTAATTGTAGAAAGTTGTGGTTGTCAACCTGAGGGACACATAATTTGGAACTCCTCATAACCTCTGACTTAATTTATTTTTTATGACACACGAAGCCAAAGAAATGAAGAAGTACTTAGTGAGAATGTCGCTTAAGCTTCTTGCCGAGTCCGTCGTCCAACGGATGTACTCGTAAACGTACGCAGCTTGCGTGCTATCAACGGATCTTTCCGGCAGAGATGTAATATTTAGCTCCATCGCGATCTGAACAACACGAACAAGTCTCTATTGGCACACGGAGATTGTACGCGACATCAAAATTAACAAGACGAAAAAATTTATGCCTCGTTCGTCCCGATATTTCGTCCCACATTTCAAATATTTCCTCCTTCGTGCTATAACACAGTATTAGAGTTCTGTTTCGTCCCAAAAACTTAACAAATTTAAAGTGAAGTAGCAAATCCACAGTCAATCTTCACAATCTACTGTACAGGGAATGTAATAATAAGGTGGAAATATACCAGGGTATCGCGGGATATGGAGATAACGCGATTCGTATGCAAAATGCGGGACTAATGTCCTGTGCGTTGTGATTTTAGGAATAGAAAAAAATATTAAAGAAGTTGATAAAATAAAAAATTAAACACCACTTTATTGCATGGGACAAAATTTCTTTATTACAAAATATACCTAATCAAATGATCATCCAACGATTTAACACTTTGGGGTCGGCCCTCCGTATCATGCGTCTCCAGGCATCTCTGTCCTGGGCGTCTCTTTGTTGACTTGGGCTTCCTTGAGGTTCTTTCTGTACACCATCATATCATCATCATCATATATTCTGTTTTATTTCTCAAGGAATGCCTTTGGCTTAACATAATAATGGCTCGAACCGATTTCTAGGAATATACATACGATATTTAAGGCTAAGTAATACTAGAGCAAGGAGAAAGTGTCGCTGTCTACTTTTATCATGCACGATAGCAAACTTTGTAAAAAAACTTCCTTCTAATGTGTTTCTGGCGCGCTACAATATTATGACCTTATTCAAACATGCTATAAACAAATTCCTAATTCCTGTAGGGTCAGCAGCATCTGCAATATTGCTTACCTATATTGATTATCCATAGGCGATGATAGCCATATTATATTATCTTTTGTAAGTACGTATATACACTTAAATTAACCTTTCACTTCGCCTGCAGCGATAATGTGAAGTTATCTATATTATAATTGATTCCCGTTTGATTCAAGACAATCTTGAAACTGCTTTATAAAGACAAACAACGATTTCTGATAATGACGTCTTACTTTGAAGCCATTTTTTTTATGTTAGCCGCCAAAAAAATAATTGTTATTCCGGTAAAAGCCGTTGTGGGAAACGATGCGATAAGTGAACAATTTTGATTATCATAACACATCGCAGTCACGTCAAATTGTTTGCATGAAAAAAAAAAACAATTTTGGGAATGTTTCCCATATTGAATATACTAAAGCAATACTTATTATAGTATAGGAATATACATATATTATTAGACGTTTAGAAATTTAATATACTTATTATACCTATCGAACTAAAGATCTAATATAAGTAGGTACTGGTAATAATAGATCTAGGTAGGTATTAGACTAGGTTATGCTTAGATATTATGTATTTTAACCATAATCAAATATACATATGATAATACTATACATTTAATGACCCAAATATATTAAATTGGTCTTAATAATCCGCTGGAGAATAAACGACTTAAGTAAATACAAATAACGATACAAAATACAGCCAAAATATTGTTAATTTTTTTATAAAATGTACAAAGGACACAATGTTTTATTTATATTTAACTAGCTGTTGCACGCGACTTCGCCCGCGTAACTTTGTAAATTATATACTAAAACCTTCATCGGGAAACATTTTATCCATTGGTGAAAATAGCATGAAAATCGATGTAGTAGTTTTTGAGTTTATCGCGAACAGACAGACAGATGTGGCGGAGGACTTTGTTTTATAATATGTAAGTAGTGATGATTATTATTATTAGCGAAACTTGTAGAATTATTGATTAGAAAAACATTTAATATAATATACCGTGCTAAATATACCTAGATCCTTTTAGCATTATTTTTACATATCAAGAAATAAATTTAGATTACTTAAATTGTAGCATAGAATATGATAATGACATACCCTACTTCCATATTTTAACAAAATTAAATAGAAAGTTAACTGTTAATACTTCACAAAATAGCTATGTGTAATTAGGTGTGTGTGTGTGTGTGTTTTTTTATGAGTCAATAAATATTTATATTTATTTTTATATTGGGAGTATTTACTCCCAATATATTTATATAGTCTTTAACCATAAAGCATCCAAAAATCCAACATAGAATAAGATAATGATATATATAATTTATGACTACGAAACGGATTACTAAAATGTTATTATTTTCTATGTAAGGTTATTTATATTCTGACGGTTATATTGTATTGTAGCCTATTTTTGATCTAAAATAGAACTTGTTCTTTGTCCATTAACACCAAATTTCAAAAGCCTCAATACGTATTCATTTAAATAATATGAGAAAGCAGTGGAAAGTCTCATTGGCTCAAGTAAGTATATCTACTTACTCGTAATACAAAAATATTACAAAGAAACGTCACAGTCTCACACTCATAATCGCGTTTGTCGTTTTCCCACTCAATGTATGTAAAGCATATTGCCCCACAACATTGCTACACTTTCCAAAGGTACATTTATCAATAGGCAAAATAATAACCAACCAATAAAACTGTTAATGACTAACCTACAAAATACGTACATTTTTTTTTTAGATGGGTTTGCTCTTAACCAACAACCAACTGTGTAGCAAGGATGAGGCCTAATTTTACAGGAGAGCCATTTAAAGTTTATTTTCAACCGGCTTCCAAAAAAGGAGGAGGTTCTCAATTCGACTGTTTTTTTTTTAAATATATTTGTTATAACTTTCGACTGGGTGCCGATTTTGGTTCTGACAATAATATGGCATCCATGAGAAAGAGGTTTGAAGTCGGTTTTTTTGTTAAAAAGAGTTATTTGCATACAATATCGTACTTTTCTGCTAATATTTCTTTGAAACAATTTTTGTTGTAGCATCAAATAGTTCCACACTCTTGTGATTTTTTTTAACTTAATAATTTAAAATATTTTAAAACACTTCTGCATATTTTTGTAGTTTTGTTGGCTATTTTCTAAAATATTTTTATGGTCCTTAATGTGTAATACATTTTTTTAAATATTTTGGCTTTAATATAATTTATGTGCCCTCTTTCCTGGTTCTCCATTTTTGAAAAATGTTAAATAAAGTGCGGCTAAGTTATAACTTAACATAATAATAATAATAATATGGAAGATAAAATATTAAGCATTTCTTAAATATGAAAACTTGGAATTATCATAAATTTTCATTTCAATTTTATAAAAATCTGCTTCCTGGGAATTAAATCGAACTTCTGGTTAAAAAATTGTAATCAATATCTAGGTGTTATGTCCGGAGAATAAGGTACTGTACCCAGTTAGGAACGTATAAAATACATTTTCCTTATGATTGTAATTTTAGTTCCTTATTTGAATTTGAAACTTTCACACTGAACTTTCATTGACAACTTTAAATAAATGCGCATTGGTTCAGAAAAATAAAAGCTCGTCTCCCATTGGCTGATCTCGTAACGGGGCTCGCGGAGCGGAGCTGCATTCACTTGTGTCATCCCAGGCGCCGCTCGCCACCCGCGCCATCTTCATTTCGATCAGTCCGCCGCGAACCGTCGTGGGGGTCGTTTCTTTGTTGTAACGCTGCTGCACGAAATCAAACCGAACCGGGTTTAAATACTCAGCATATTTATATTACATATTAAATATTAAAACGATTGAATTCAGTGCGAAGTTATTTCATGTTTGTGTGAAGAGCGGTTTGCTTGTCGCTTAGGATTCTTCCGCGAGTGCAACTGAGTGATTTTGAACTCGCGATCTACGCGACTGCGTCTCTTGGTGGTTGCTTGTTGAAGTGTTAAGAGGTGAGTTTTTTTTTTGCATTTTTGCAGCGTATTGTATTATTGTAGCAGTGGAGCGAGAAAATGCGAATGCCGGGTGGTTGGCCGGACGTGCCGTCTGTAGGGGCGAACCGCGAACGAGAATCGATTGTCCCGGGTTGATAGGTACTTACTTTTGCTACTTGTGTATGTACATGCCTACGCTCACGGGGATGTAGTGGTGTAGTACATGCACCCTCGCTCTCTCGTGCCCGTGGACTCTTCAATTCGTCGTTTCATTTGATTTGATCTTGAAATGAGCCGCTCTCGTGACTCGTGGGTGGACCGAGTCGTTGAACGTTTTGTTATGATAACTATGAATTATGCACTAACATCCTAAAAAGATTATAATTAGGTAGTTCAAAATTTCAATAGCTTTTATTGCCGCATGGAATATCGTTCTCTTTTCAAATAGGTACAAGATTATAATGTAGTCTGTGAAAGTAGCAATTTACAAATTCTAACGAAATATTAAAATGAAGATATCCATAATTATTAATTTATTCTGTGGCTCGTTAGGGAAGCTATTTACATTTTAAATACCTACTTTCGTTTTTGCATTATTCATAATATAGGTATATTAGTTACTAATTAGATAGATATACCTGTCTGAGGCCTGAGGTCTTTATTCTTTATATAATTTAGCTATTACTAACAAATAATGTAATATACATTAACAAATAAATTATTATATAATACATAAGTATACTTCTTTAGAGTCTTAGTGAAATAATGAAGAATAACGAAATAACAACAAACATTAAAAAAAAAGATCAAGTATACTTATGTATTGATAAATTTTAATGATAAATTAAAAAACAAGTATTGTTGCACTTTCCATAATAATAATAATATGAATTATGATAGTCATCAAGTAAAAACCTATAGGAATTATGTTTAAAATTTAGCCAACTCGCTGGTTCGAGCAAGATAAATTCCACCGAGTAGGTAGTCTAGTAATAGTAACTCATTTTAGCCAGCTCATGTGAACCTTAGAATACCTAGCCGTCTAACGTTAACTACTGTTATCTACTCTTGATAGTTACCTGCATTTTAACCTGATACTCCAAATGATGATGAAAACCGCATAAGTACCTACTAACATAATTGGATAGCAACTTTGTTTTTTTACAAGCTTAGCTCGCTGAAAAGATAAAAAGTAGGTAGCCTATGTTACCACATAGTTAATAATAGATAAAGAAATTTCAAAAGTGGGTAAGTGTGAGACGTGCAGTTATTTTACAGTGGTCTTGCCACACGGACACTCCAGTCTAATGAGCGTATTGGATTTGCAAAATGAAGACTGAAGACATTCTGAAACAAGTTATTAGAGTGAGAAATAGAGTGTTAACAATAAACGATTTTATCGTTACTTCAAAATACGAAGTAATCTTGTAATGAGGATAATTAAATTTTTATTGGAGTAAGTAAACGCGGGGCAAGTAAGTGGACCGCGTCGAGACTCGGTGGTTAGTCCTCTCGACGCATCGTCATATTATTGTCATGGACAGCGTACTTCTCGGTAGGGTTGCCAGCATTTTTTATGTCTAGGCAAAATTTTATTTACAAGATTTTTGTTAAGTAGGTATATAAAAATTGCATTTCGGGCGAAGCCGCGTGCGGGTCACTAGTTTGTGTATATTTCATTCTTTTTTTGGTGTTGAAAGAATGAAATAAAGAATTTAATTTATTCTTATTGAGATTTTAATGAACTATATTTTTTATCACAATTTATATATATTTTTTATGATTTCCCGCAGAGGGTGTCACAATTTATCTATTGATGACTTTCTGTCATTTGATATCATGGTGAATTCGCTAAAGCCGGAATTAACTATGAGGTCTTGTATTATATTCAAGTGTCGAGATTTTTTTTCATTGATAAAGATTTTTGCTAAATATTGTTGGCACCCCTGCGCTTGACACTGACACGACATTCGAATCAAATGCAATTAACACCTTTGTTATTATGTTACATAGGTATATGCTTAATGACTTCAACGATCATAATTTCAAAATAGGTCCACGTTCTCGTCAAAAAATTCACAAGCACAGCTTAGCTTAGCCATCTAAGGTTCTTCCCCTACAATTTAATTTATGTATGTAATTCCAGAGATTGTGCTACGTCCACAAAAAATATGAATTCGTAAGTGTAGTTAAATAAAAAGGAGTATTAAACTGAAAGAAATTAATCTCTGCTGACTCTGGGATCATTGATAAATGGTTGATAACGGCGAGAGTAAGATATGATAATATCGATGACGACAGATAACTGCAGCTCAGCAATCATGAAAGCAAGCGGTCCTTGAGAAGAGAGAAATGTTTTAAATTTTTCAATGATTACAAATTTAATTTATGATGCAAATGGAGGCTTCAAAGTGAAAGGCCGAGTTTAAAGTGAAAAATGAGCGGAGACTTTCCACGGCTAGATCATGTTCGCTCATTACTCTTATCTGTTTCATAAAAATGAGCAGATTTAGAAGCGAACAACAGATATGTAGCATTAGAATCGCTTTAATTATTCCGTAACGCGGACACCGGAACGCCTCGCGCTCCGACGACGCCGCCATCTTTAACTAACACGTTGGTTTTTACTAATTCGCTGCTCAAATTAAAAAGTACCACAAATCAAAATTACACTTTTTTTACAGGAGAGTTAATCGTAAAAAAATTAAATTATTTTTTGTGTATTTTTTTCTTATTAATATATCAAATATATAGTTATGCATAATATTAAACATCGTTAGAAGCGTATTTTTAAGTAGGATCATGTTCTTCTTATGTTCTAACTTTTATTGTGGGGTTTCTCTTACTTCTATTGAAATTCTAAACAATATAATTTGTTCTTCACATGTTTAAGTATAACATATAATTTTTTCAAACCAATTGCGTTGACACTTTCTTATAACATCTTTATTAAACAATGCAAATTTTTAGGAAATGGTGACATCAACAATTTAAAAATATGAGAAACAAAGATATATTTTATTGTTCCTAACTCCATAAAATGTGAAACTATATTTAAATTCTATTATTAACAAAATGAAATTCTAATATAAATAACTATTTATTTATTTATTTTAGTTTAGATGAACCCTTGGAAACAGAACATTTTTCTGGATGAAAGGTAGGTACCATACATAGGGTTTATGTCCTTTCTTGACAACATGTACGCAAAATGTCATGATAGGTAATCGGTTGAGTAAGTAGTTAAGGCGTGAAAAGGTAACAGACACACAGTGTTACTTTCACATTTATTAAATAATATTAGTATAGATAAATATGTGATGGACACTTTTGGTTATTATCATCAGCTGATAACACAATTGGTTCCAGCAGATGTGCTAATTACAACTTATTAGTACTGTCAAGAGGCTTTCACCGGACCTCGCATATCGTTGCTATCACACTGTTATGTTGTGATAAATTAACACAAAACATAACTATAATTTATCAGATTAAATTACGGCAGAGCTTGTCTTTTTGGGTTGTTCCAATTTGGCTTTCACTCGATTATACCTGTCTATAAATGTATATATAAATGTTGTGTTGGTTTGTTTATTACTCAAAAACTCGACATAATTATAAAATTAAGAAAACCTCGAGGGTTTAGATAACTAGGCATGTTATTAAAAAGTGGAATCTCCAACCCAGAAAAACTCTGGTATAATGGTTGCAGCATATTTCTATAGTAATCCAAACAATGTGCATTGATCCTAGAAAGTACGAAGTATGTAATATAGTAAGTCAATGACAATATGCGATTTTTTTTAACTTTTTCTTAGGTGTTAAAAGTAAAAGTATATTTCTCATAATGCTCATAATGCATGTTTCATGAGCTCACTTTTGAAATCTAGACACATGCACTATAATAATATGCGATGGCTTCGGTCGTGAGTCGTGGCGAATGTTAGTGAATGCGACAGGCGTTCCTCTGACAATTCCGACATCCGTCCATTGTTCGTACCACTGACATTACCAGTGATATGTTAAGTAATAGATTGAACACTCCCTACGATGTCTTGCTAAATTCATGTTCCAACGCGGAAGGTGCGCGGGGGTTGGCGGGGGACGGCGCGGCAGTTGTGTCAAGGTCAATACGTCAAGTCGTAGACAACTGAATTAATATGGCCGTCCCGATAAGCACGTCGGTTTTAATAAATTAAATATTAACCTATTAAACGTTTCAATATTAATAAAACTTACCTATGAAACGTCACACCAGCAGTTTTACCAATATTTTTTGTTGTATTTTTGCAATATCTCATCACACATGACGGAATTTTTACTGGTTTTGAAAATAATAACGCGCCTAATCTCTACGAGCGCGTCTGACAGGTTGTCAACAACGGGTAGGTAAGGTAGGACGTCGGATATCCAATCACTTGGAACACTCATCGCGTCTTGAGTGTTCCATCTAGTACTTAACATATCACTGAACATTACACGTACATTTGGCTTCGCATTATGTGTAATCGTCATCAAACAATGCAATTTGGGTGTACTGATTATCCGTCGAGAGTCGACCAACTAAGCAAAACAAAGTTATTGCTTACACAAGTTAAAGTAAGTAGAATACTACAAATTTTAACTAGTAAGTTAACTTTTTGTAGAAAAATGGATAATAATAATTTTAATAATTAATTATTAAAAAATAATAATATCACCTACTTTAAAATGTATATTAAATAAAATATGATTTAGCTATAGTTTTTTTTACCGTAAAGTGCGGCATACAGGCACTAGACTTGAGTAATTTTTTTTATGTTAATTGCCCACCTGATAGTACAAGCGTCAGCAACTCCAGAGAAGGGATAGAACAAGTACTCAAAATTATCGTAACCAAACCATACAAATTGATGCTATTTTACAGTAATCTTCGGTAAGTCGAAGGTTACTCCCGCTAGACTGTGGAACTTTATTTGCACAAGTGATATTTTTGAAACATCAGGCGCCGAGACAATGCGACATTCATAACTCGTTCTGCATAATAATATAATAACATACACTCATTTGTACAAATCATATAACTAATAATGGTATCATTGCCATTTACCTATTGAAAAGTTACGCTCTAACAAAAACAACATGAGAATTCTTATAATTTTATTATATTTTTAAAGCCGTTCGGAGAAGTTAAGTACACACACACACAGAAAAATTATGAGATTTAAATTTGGAACTCCGGCAATCAGTGTTCCGCAGGTAGAAAGTTACAAAATTTCTAAACTCAATACAGACTTTGGCGTAATTGTATTATTTGGAATTTTTGTTCTACAGATTATTAAAACTTAGGTCTTTCGTACGTCAAGCCGATAGCTGACGGTCAAGCCTTTGAGAAAATTTTCGCAGATGACTATCACATTGTACGCTGGTACTAGATAACTAATGTGATCTTGGCTACAGCAGCTCAATCATGTAAGCGTGACCCACATGTAGATGTAAATGTATTAAATAAATTTTCAAAATATGCATTAGAAGTCGGGCCTCTCGAGACTTTTGTTCAAGAGAATATTTCGTGAAAGTCAATTAACGAGGCGTGTAATTATCTATTTACATACTCGTAATAAAACAAAGAATCCACAGAAAAAGTAGACGCCTGCCAGTAACAGACAGACAGATGTCGTTTTATGTTAATAAGACGCGGTACAGCCGGCAAATCAGATTCAACTATTCATCTATTTTTGTCTTTTCACTAACTGTAGTTTTAATAAAGTAGAAAAAAAAAACCACAATTTCAAAGATTATACTAAAGTATCCGGATCGACATCGAATGCCTTTTAAAAGAGCCAGTAAAAAGGTAAATAAAGTGCAGTACTCGTGCATTGCAGTTGGCAACACTGATTGGCGGTGCGCAGTTTAATTTTAGAACAGGCAAAGCCGCAACATTGCAGCTTTTCCTTTTTCAGATACCATCGTGTTGACTCGTGGACATTTTAAGGAAAAAACTAAGAGTAAAAATGTTGTTTACCGACTTATTTAATTGACATGGACATGTAAATGAATTCATTTAATGTTTTTATTTCATTTACGTACAACATAATGAAAATTGTCTTTTTTTAATATATATTTTTATAAATTCATTTATTTTATTAATACTGGCAATATTGTAAACTCGAAAGTTTACTAGGGTTGGGGGTGATTCACGAGTTACACTTTTACGAAAAACGGATTTTGATGAAACTTTACAGTAATATCACATGTAATATAGTTCATACACTAGGTAATAGAATAAATGCCTAACGTTAGGTATAATTTATGAAGATAAACGAAAGAAGTCGCGGGCTAGAGCTATGTTTTTTGTTACTGTTTCACGCAAAAATACTATTGAATGAATTTTAAAATTTTATCACGTGAATACTATTTAAGTTACATTTTGAACGTTTTTATCACATTAGTTTTTTTGATTATTTTTTCTTATTTTTTTTTGCAGGTATCATTTGTAGGCACCATGCCATTTTATATTGTAAGCATTTCCTTTGTCTGAGACAGTCGCTCGATATAATTACTTGTTGAGTGCAGTTGTAAAATACACGGCCTGCATTATGATTGCTTTTACATTTATAATATGATATGATATGTGTATAAATGCTAAAATAAATTGATGTTACGTGCAACACAATGCAGGCATTACTGTAATTGTAATTCAGCTGAGGCGAAGTTTTGCATTCTATTAGTACACACATAATGTCGATTGTCTCGTCAGCCATTATTACATCATTATATTGTCTTAACATTTGTTTTCTTTAGTCACGCAAATTATGTTCACTCATCCATATTAGGAAGTTCGGTTATTTATCTTTTAAAAGCTACACACAGCTTTGGCACTCACATGAGAAATATAATTTATTGGCATCCAAAAATTATTATAACAATAAAAGCATAAATGTACACTACAATATAAATAAAAGTTTATAAATAATAACAGTGTAAACATACATCAGTAATATGTTAAAATATACAGATTTTCTTAAAAGTTTTCTTACTTCAATAATTTTCTTATTGCAATAATTTGTACCTACAGTTAACAAATACAGATAAATTATTGAGTACGTAGTAATTTCAATGTTTTACAGTAAATCACGTAGTTACCATAATTATCTTGATTTTAAATGATTTTGTTGTAATGAATTTGCACTTACAACATGCTCAATATTACAGAGTACCTACTTCATACTTTTTATTTATCTCTTACTAGCGACCCGCTTCCGGCTTCGCTCGCGTCCGATCGTTACCAAACTTCACAGGATTACCCGCTGGATTAATCTGAAAATTGTCTGAAAGCTGTTTTGGTTCAGCTGTTTTGGAGTTCATAGGGAATACACACACACACACATCGCCTTTTATAATATTAAAGTTAGAAGAAGAAGTCATATAAAAGGGCATGTATGGTTATCCTATGGACTCCAAAACCGCTAAATCGATTTTGATGAAACTTTCAGACAATCTTCAGATTAGTCCAGCGAGTTTGGTAACGATCGGACGCAAGCGAAGCCAGGAGCGGGTCGCTAGTAAGAGATAAATAACTAGACAGTCGATCAATTTATCGTCAAATGAATCACACAATGTAGAAATATTTTATGACTTCCTTGGTCATGCACAAATTAAAAAAAACCGACGCCAGTCACGTTCGTGTTCGAAATACAAATCCATGTATGTCGCCCGCCCTCGTCTGCTTTCTGTCAAGGTCACGGCCGCAGCCAGTGACACTTTTTTTATATTTATTTTGATCGCGCGGCAGATGCATATTATACTCCATTGTGGGTAACTATTTCGTATAACTAGTGTCGAATCTAAAATGTTTAATATATATGATGGAAGCAAAATAAAATATTAACAGAATTTAAGGCTCTGTTACAAATGGGAAAAAGTAACAATAAAATTCTTCTTTGTCGTAGGACGTCCACTGGACATAGGCCTCCCTATAATTTTCCAATAGAACTGGTCAGAAGTAAAAAGCGAAAAAAATTAGGACTTTTAATGGCATACGATGAAGAAAACAGAACAGTGGTTATTTATTAGTTTAGCATTCGGTCTAAATCGGTTACGGTCAAAGGGCCGCCACATACAGCCGGAATTCCGTTTCGGAATATCGATTCGGGATTCCGAACGCAGTAAATCCATACAAATCTATGGATCTGCCAAATAGTATACAGATTTCCGTTCGAAATTTTCTCCGAAACGGAATTCCGACTGTATGTGGCGGCCCTTATCCTACAAAATAGGTATACGTAGGCCTGTATAACGACCTATCTCAACAGACGCAGTAAAAAGAGGACAGGAGATAGGAACACCGGGCCGCGCTTATCGTTCTGTCACGTTACTAAAATAGAATAGGACGAGACGATGCACCCGACATCGTCTCATGGCCATGCATACTAAATTAATATGGTCACATGGATGTACGAATAACATTTCTCAATTAGCGACTACTTGTAATAATATATGGTAAAGTAGACCTTTTTGTTTTATTTTGTATATGAACATTATGTACATATATATATGTCATGTGACTGTTTTTACCTAAACACGGGTAAAGAAAATAAAAAAATGTTTATTTGTGAAACCAAATTGATGTCTAGAAAACCAAATGTTAAAAAAGTCTTACAAAAATAACCAAAGCGTTAAAATTCTATAAACAACTACTCCAAAAGATTTCGCTTCTTCATAGCCACATCTATAATTGTTAATTTTTTTTTATTAAACAACAATTATAAATTGTATAGCGAATTTTCTTCTTAATACCTAATTTTTCTAATAACGTAATGAAATAATTTATTTCGATCTTAAATTTTTTATCCATGTTAATCCGATGCTAATAAAATCGGATGTATGAAACGATTTGTTATAATAATTCACACAAAAATCCCATATTTTTATACCTATTGTTTACAATAATTTCTAATCCATTACAATAGTAAATACTTATTTTCATTCTCACACAGATAATGGCGTATCCATTTTCATAATGTGAACATATCTAACTCCCAAAGCGAGATAAATTAATTGTTGCGCTGACAAATGTCGCTCGTTAACTAACTGTTAAATTAGTTAGTTAACAACCATTTGGTTTATTTAATTGTCTAGTTGCCTCTGATTTATTTTTAACTGAACGAGGGTTACCTTCCACTAACTAGTCTTGGTAAATGCGACCGTCATGTAAATATACTTTGTGATTTAAGTATGTTAGCTACGATATGGGCATCTACAAGCTGTAACAAAATTCATGCAGAGTTGGTAGTGCACTTATATTCACTGAAAAGACTTTTTTTTATTAAAGATGGGTTTGCACTTGGCCAACAACCAGCTCACTCAGAAGATGCCCATTCACTCCAAATTTGAAAATATTTGGGTTATATTCAGGAGTTTTCCAAACTCCTGCAGCATTGCAGTGCTCATTGTAAACGATGTTTTGAAGCGCTTGGTCCGAAAAAGAGGGTTTTTGGCAAGATGAGGATGGTAATCAGCCGTACGACAAACTGACAGACACTTTTTAACTTTATAAGCAAGTGATATTGTTTCTTTGAAGTAGACATGTCTAGCAACGCTCAGAAGAGGGTTGCTATGGGTATACATTGAAATGAGATTGGTAACACCTACTTGTTTTTGTGGTCGGCCATTCGTGCGTAACCAGACGTAACATCTGTTGCTCTGTCACGCGCCACGGCCTCAGAATAGCCAATATGGCTTGCATACACGTGTATACTTCTTCGAAATAAGTGTAAGGATAAGGGAAAATAAGTAAAGGGCAAATTCAGTGGCAAATTTTTAAATAATAGAAAAATTATACAGACCTAATTTTATTTATTGCTAACACGACCCGACAGTTCGTAGTCGGTGCGCTGTAAATTTCATATAAAAAAAACCTTTGTTTTGGACCTTGGGCCCTACTATCAACTCTTAATTTAGGACCTAAACTGGATTGCATTTGCTATTTCATACCATCAACTTCGTTTTTGTATGAAAGCAATTTTGTTTAGGAACCCAAATTAAACTGCTCTGAATTTGAATCGTTTTTTAAAAGTTTATAGTAGGCGCCACCCTTGTCACTGGTCCACATAAATAAATATCTTCACATACTTTCACAGATTCCACACAACACCATCTAGTTCCACATTAAGCAACTAAGTATATACATAGATTACTTTTTTTTTTTGTAAATACATGCATATTATAGATACAAACATCCATGTTTGAGGTACAAAGGTAAATGTTAACACATAAAAATTTGCCCCTAGCGGGATTCGAACCCGCGACCGTTTGGTTAACCACTAGCTAGACCAAACGTGTCGTCAACATAGCAATATAAGCAGAGTACGAGTATTGGTAATAATTTGGGACAAGAGAGCGTATCTGGCGTGCAGTCAGCAGTCCTCGTAAAGTGTGAGCGCGGATTGAACCCCCGTTAGATGGGTTCGTCGACCCGACTTGGGTTCTCTGCAATTACAATCTCTCGTCCCGCTACGCTCACAAAAACATTGAAAACACTATTCTACGACAATACTGCCACAATGCCACCACAGATTACATTCAAACATAGTTCAATACCGTCGAGAAATTATTTTATGATGTCAAAGCTTTGTAAGTTTCCATAGAATTGGTGTCACAGTATCGACTTGGATACTAATATATCGCAACACTTACAAGTGGAGCCATTACGCATAATTCATTATCATTTCAAATTCAGCAAGTATTTCTGTTACAAGGTGCGAAGACGGCGAAAAGTTATACCAGATCCACATATTAGCAACCCGAATATGTAGATAATTTTAAATTGATAGTATAAAAAATGGTTAAAGGTAAAGTTCTTCTTAAAATGATCTCAATGCTCCTTTGAGATTAACTCTTATCGCTTCTTGATAGACCATTTTCCAGACTAATAACTGTTATATTTTTCCCTACCGTCTTTCTACATTCACGGATTCTTACTAACCTTTTTTTATAATAGGTTTTGAGGGAACTATGCCAGTGGCACTAGATCTCCCCGTCTAATGTCCAAATAGCTTCATTCGGATACATATACATTACATATATACGTGAGTTTTACCTCTATCCTCGTTTCTAACTGTTTTTGTAGCATCTGATGCAGTTTCTAAATCTGAAGCTTTTTCTAATCACAACACACTGTCCTTCGTATTAATATTTTCTTAACTTTTGCTATTGTGGACTCTACATTAATTGACTCTTTATACAATGACACATTTAATCTTAGAAAATTAGATTTGTCATTATCGGTTTCTTACTATTAAAACTGCGTTTGCTTGTAAATTCATCCATACACATACAAGTCCACAGCTTTTGTCCTTTTCAATATCTAATTATTTTATTATGGTCAGTGGCCTTTGACCATGTTGACTAACTCTTGAAATAATTTATGCACTTTCTTTTTACCTTTCATAATCAATTATTAATAATAGTCCTCAGATCTTGTAATGTAATTAATTTGTATTTATATACCGATCTCTATAAGCGAGGACTGTAGTTAAATGAATAACTGTAGTTGAAGACACTGGTTTGACTCACTTTTAAATCTATATTATGGATTGAATATCGTTTACTGCTAAACTGTAAGTTTCAACAATCACTTGAACTACTTTTCTTTAGCATCATCTAACTGTATACGGATTTGTAGAGATTTCTAACGACGACACTTACCTAGTACTTTCTGTGTACCTACTGTATTTTTAAATAGTTAATTTACAACCATAAAGGCGGGTGAAGCCGCACGAATGTGCAAGCTATTATAGTTAAAAACTCGCTGCAGGCGCATTTTTGCACTATTCTGATTGAGTCTCAACATATTTATTTTGTGTATGTCCAATTTTAATATTTTTAATTTTTGACGAAAATTATGTCAGACAACCATCAAACTACTACAACATGGAACACGCGTGCCATACAAAACACTACGAAATTTATGGAACATTTAAAAGTGACATATGCGTAGAGCATGAACTGTCATTTAAAACAAAACAAACATAATAATAAGTACGTAATTTAATGAAAATGTGACTTTACATCAACCCATTAGAGTTTAAAATGAAATAGTAGAAGTTGATCGTTACTATACCTTTTACCATTGACGCGTGAAGGCAAGAGTCCGCCATGATTCTGTCAAAGGCGTTCTTTTTATGTGCCGCTGTGGCATTTGTGAAGCAAATTCCATTGTAGTATTTCGATGCAGACAACAGAAAATATGACACTATATTTTCTGTTGTCTGCACATTCAACATAATTACAAAAAATGAAAAATACCTACTAATATATATATAATAGGATTTAAAAGTAAAAAAAATATTCGTCAAATGCGTGGTAAATATGCCCATAAGTTCATTTTAAAATAATGTTACCAGCGCTTTTTTCGTAGTGCTGTACTAATGACCAAGCTGATTTGGAATGAATAAAAAAACAATTCACATTTTATATGTGATGAAGTCAAATAAATAAAAAATAGTATAACGCACATAGCTATCATTTACTGATAATTTTATGTAAGCTATAAAAATATTCTCTTCATAAAAATTATAATAATCGAAAAGAATTGCGACTTATAGAATGGACTGCAAAAAATATAATTTAAACAATTAAATAATAATTAATATTAACTCTAAACTAATTAGGGCCTCTTTCAGAAACTACATGTAAAGTGTTGATTAGTTACTTTTAGAAATAATTTTCTGTTATATTTAAATATAGCACTCGGTTTACTGCATCATTCGATAGCCGATTTTTTATTATTATTTTCTATTTAATGTTTGGGACGTTTACCGTACAAACAAAGGTAGTTATATCAGCTCCATTATCCCCGGTTACCGGTGACTTTAAATGACAGTTTGGCCTACTTGACGTTTGTGAAAGAGACGCTTAATATTTATAAAACATTGATTACGGTTTTATAAAACCGTAAGTTTTTAAATAAGTTCGATTAGGTTACATCACTATTTTTGTATGATTAAAAAAATCTGCAACCCAGGAAATGTCAAATTACTCCTTGGAATTATGGAACGGAGAATAAATAAGTGATAATTCAGCCCTAACCACAGACAATAGCATTGTTCTGAAGTTAAGCACAGAGCCGCTACTCCAGAATACAGAGACGTATGTACCGTTAAATATGGTTCTGTATCGGTATTGGTACGCTTTATGAACCGGTACGACCGGTTTCATCACATTATCAACATTTCAAACGTGATTAAATTAAATTTGATCACCTTTAATCACAATTTACAGGTCAAAATATATGTAACTAACTGTACCCGAGACTTTTTTTAACAATAATAATTGAGAAATCCTCAATTATTTGGATACGCAAGCGTGGGGTTTTTTGACATTCGCGACAGCCGTAACTTGTGAAAAGATGACAGCAGTCTAATTAAATAAATTTAATACGTAACAATAAAGTAATCCTATATGAACACAAACTTTGATTTAATGTTTATCAAACTGTTGCTATTACGATTAATAGATTTTAAGCATTTAAGATTAAAAAGACTACCCGTATAGAGGGTGAATATAAATATAGGTACTAACGACCCGCTTCCGGCTTCGCGTGGGTTCAATTTTTTATTCAAAATAAAAACTTTCTCGTTTTTCATCAAAAATCGTTCAGCCGTGATATAAACTATATCATATCTATAAAATTACATCATGTATAAAGATTACAATCAGCATATTCATACGAAAGTTCATCAAAATGGCATAGTATCAATTCTCACCCTCGAATTGTTTATATTTATTTATTGACTGATACATTTACATCCATAAGTTTAAGCGTTCAAAGACCTTTGAACCGAGCGCGTATTAGTGCTCGATTGATAACAGCTTATTTTTAGTGCCGCAGAAACAGGATAATTAATTCCCAATGCTTGGTATATATACTTTTACTTGCACACAATTCCAGAACAAAAAGTTCACAACTGGATTGATGCATGTTTAAAATAAAGATGGCCTTAGTGGGTAGTAACCCTAGCTGTTAACCAAACGGTCGCGGGTTCAAATCCCGCTAGGGGCAAATTTTTATGTGTTAACATTTTACCTTTGTACCTGAGTCATTGATGTTTTGTATTTATAATAACTATGTATGTATTTACAAAAAAAAGTAATCTATGTATTGTAGTAAATCAACTGTCTGGTATCCATAATACAAGTTATGGAGCTTACTGTGGAACTAGATGGTGCTGTATAGAATGTGTGATAAACAAGAAAGAAAAGAAAGAAATAAAGATTTTTGAATAATGAAGAAAATCGAGTGAGACGACATGAAAGTCTATTCTAATGACAATATTAACAAATAAATAAAATACAATAGTATTTTTCCAAATATTCCATTTAAAATTTAATTAATTTTTATATAATTTAGTGGGAAAATAATGCCTTATTTTATCCAACTATATAAGTTGCTTGACTTTGGAGTTGCTTATTGTTGAATTACGCAATAAATAATAAAGAATATTTAATCTTTGTCCGAAATGGAACGGAGTTGTCGTCGAAGTTACTCGTATTTTATATAAATAAGTATAATGAAAAATTCGAGCATCCGCCCTTAAAAAAATATTTTAAAAATATCGCGTATTTGGTTTCAAAAATAACAAGTGAGCAATTATTAATGTACCACCATATTGCAGATGTGAAGGTCGGCGACCCTCAGCGTTTGGTCGTTCAGTCGGTGTGGTAGACCCCTGCTAAGACTTAAACTTACATATATCACATGCTATCCTAAAACGTGTTATTATTAGGAATACTAACGATATCTAGGTCATCTATAGGTACCAAGTTATTTTATTAGAATAAACTACAGTTGTGCATTACATCTATAAGTAAATGTAATGCACAACGGCACTAGATTTATCAACGAAATTTTCCATTTCTCAATATTATTCTCTTGATATATCTTAACTTGGTTTTCATTTGAAATAATTAATTAAAATATTGTAAAAATGAAAGCGAACGTGTCACGAGACACATTTCAAATTGTTCAACAATTTGCTTGATACCTAATTCTTAAAACTAGGTAGATATTAAAGTCGTGACAAATTTCTAAAAATTCGGACATTCAAGTTCACACAAGTTTTTTTAAGTACAATCTAAATTGGGTGGTATCTGGGTACTCATTTTTAGGAATAACTATTAAGTTTTTATTGGGTTACTTAATTAATACGTGAGGCGAATACTTTGCTTGGATTTTTAAGAAAATTGCGCGAACAGAGGAGTATGAAATTTAGGCAGGAAGAATGCCTGGAGAATATTTATCCCATGTTCACCCTGAAATTATATTTTTCTAATCTAATGAGTAGTTTCGAAGATACAATACAAACAAACAATTAAACTTTACTTCTTTACTAGCTTTTGCACGCGAATTCGCCCGCGTAACTTTATAAAATAAAGCCTATGTTCTCGCTGATAAAGTAGTTTTCTATAGATGAAAAAATTTTCAAAATCAATCCTGTAGTTTTTGAGTTTATTCATTACAAACATACAAATTTACGCTCTTTATAATATTAGTAAAATAGATTATGTAGTATAGATAAGATACTACATAATTTTTAGCCCAAGACCTATCCACGTTAGACATTATTTATTGTTCTAATTTTGAGTTTCAAAGGCACTGAACATGTTATTTCTCAAGTTAACGTGACTGAAGAGCGAAACGTGGTTAACTGAAAATAATGGCCGCTAACTTGGTCACGTTATCGACACTTCGAAAAATGAACTGATTGTCGCTTCCAAACTTAAGCCGGTTTACACGAGCACAGTACTTGTCATTAGTACTAACGTGGTAATGACAGGTGAGACGCTGGTACGAGTATTAGCGAAAAAGTATTAAGAATGGGGTATAAAGCAAACAAAATTTGTAATTTCACCCGCGTGGCCCCTTGGACATGACAGTGACACAAAATATGTACGTAGAACTACGCACAACATGCGACGGAAGATAGCGCAACTCGCTCAATAAAAATGTTTATAAGTGCCAAAAGTATTAAATATTAATTATTCGTAAACTACAATGTCAAATGAAAAAGTGTTACATACAGCCTTAGATAATATGTGAAGTGAAATTACTGATACACTTTTAGCTTTGTAATGTGTGTCATTTTGAAAATAAAACTAAAATCGATGGAAATGAGAGCTCACTTGGTGATTTTTTTCTATCGAGAAAATTTCATTATATTATGTTTTCTGTTACAGACGTCACTTTCATTTATAATGTATTTTCTATTTTAAAAAATTAATTAAATTAGACTTTGTTTACTTAGATAAAATTCAAATCTAGGATTGGCTATTTCTCTTTATGCCCGCTCTTAATGGACAGACATTTGGAGTTTACTCCTTAAGTATCGATTTGAATATATATAATTATAAGCCCGTGGTATGAAAATTTATAGGAGTGAAATCAAAATTGTCACACGAATGCCTTATACGTTCTATTTTTTTCAATTCAACAATGATTTTGAAAGACAAATTTTTCCAACAATTTTGAATGTGGTTGCTGTACAAAACTTGCCACTTGTCTACTGTCGCTAAGAAAAGGTGTCTGTCGGTACCCACTTTAAATATTACATTTAAACTAGTGACCCGCTCCTGGCTTCGCCCCGGGTGCAATTTATATGCTTATCAAATTTTTTAAGTTGGACCAAATTACACATATTTACGAAATTTTATCAAAACCGGTTCAGTAGTTTGAGGAGTTCATCGCGCACAAACACCTGACACGAAATTTTTATGTATTAGATATTCAATTTTAATATTACACTTTAAATAGTACTAAGCATTAATCCAGCATACACGCAAGTTGTTTAGTGTAACTGAGAAGCACTAAGAATTTAATTACTATCAATCAATCAATACTAATAATAAATCTGTAAGTGTAGGTATTGTATGTGTGTATGTTCCTCCATAATTCTTAAACGAATTAACTGATTTTCATGAAACTTGTTAGATAAACATTTAGATGTACAGGACACAGGATAGGCTACTTTTTTCTTTTTCAACGCGGACTAAGTAGCGGGCGCTACCCAGTGATATGTTAAGTACTACTTACTAGATGGAACACTCAAGACGCGATGAGTGTTCCAAGTGATTGGAGTTCCGACGTCCTACCCGTTGACAGTCTGTCATACGCGCTCGTAGAGATTAGGCGCGTTATTATTTTCAAAACCAATAAAAATGTCGTCTTGTATGATGAGATATTGCAAAAAATCAACAACAAATATTGGTAAAACTTCTGGTGTGACGTTCCATAGGTAAGTTTTATTAATATTGAAACGTTTAATAGGTTAATATTTAATTTGTAAAACCGACGTGCTTATCGGGTCGGCCATATTTAATATTCAGTTAGCAAGAAATCGTAGGGAGTGCTCAATCTAGTACTTACTTAACATATCACTGGCGCTAGCTAGTTAAAATAAAAATAATAATATTAAATGACGTACTTGAAGGTGCCATTTCTCCTCACCATCCCTGGATAGGCAATATCTTGTCTGCCCATACATCACACTTTCTATTGAACGTTCGTTAAAATGACAACTAATGCGGAAAAGTTGATGGATGGCCTCTAATGATGCGAGTAAGGTGATGGCATTATAGGGCTAGGTCTCGACCTATAGGCGCGTCTAGGTCAAATCTCGTTATGGTTTTTGACCTTCAATCGTCTCTCCTCTATAAAAAGTAGGTGTGGAACCTTTATCCCTAATAGTACACGTGCGACCTTTATCCTTTTATAATATTATAAAGAGAGAAGGTTTGTTTGTTTGTAATGAATAAACTCAAAAACTAGTGGTGCGATTTTGAAAATTCTTTCACTGATAGAAAGCTCTACATTAGCGAGTAAAATGGGCTATGCTTACTAATATTAAAAATGTGAATGTGAGTTTGTTTGTTACGCTTTCACGCAAAAACTACAGAAACGATCACCATGAATTTTTGCATACATACACGTTGTCTGTGACACCAGAAAGGACATAGGGTACCTTTCATCTAGAACGCGGACGATGTCTCATGCAACAGCTAGTAATTTATATTTTTTTAAAAGTTAACATAAGTTATCAATTACCGCCCTCTCCCCCCCTTTAAAAATTATTTAATTAATGAAATAAATTAGTAAAATTTGTCTAATATTATGTTAAAAAAGTAAAAAACTACATACTTATCAAAACCGTTGTCTAAATTTATTTTATGCCATGCTAACTCATACAATATGAGTAAGTACCTATTTAGTTGGGAGTGGTGGCTTTGACCTATAGGCGAAGCCTCGTAAGTCTACCGTGACCGTCCTGCCCATATTATTATGGCAATTGGGGCCTTATCATATAACCTGGCTCCTTTGTATATAACCACTCGTGACACAGTTTTCAATCCCCACATTGAATTATTTATATTATCAAGTGGCTGTCTAGACTAGACATGTGGGAGTGTTGTTTCCGTCAATAAGAAATGCACGATGAGATCTACGATAGTATTTAAAGATTTGGACCCAACTTTAAATACCATATTTGGGCCGAAAATTTCTTTTTTGAAAAATCGAAGATTAATTAAAGCAAAAGGAAGTATTTATTGCCAATGTTTTATGATAATTTTAATCACTTTTTAAATGACATACAATGTTAGGTTAGGTTAATAATAATTGTTTAAAAATGTTAGGAAGGTACAGAGAATTTTTCTAATTTATTTCACGAGATCTGAGGGCATTTAAAAAAATAGTTTCTTGATCTACCTAATTTTGTAAAACAATCACCATTTGACTTAAAATACATTAAAATAACGAAATCGGAGATAATAAGTACTTTATTAATAGTAAAAAAAAAATCTGTTATCTTTTGCTGGTGAGTAATTAAATAATCACTTACAGTTAAATAGTATTAATTATAAAACAAAATCGCTAGGAATTCCTTCCAAACCAGGCAACAGATTTTTGATACGGTTTTCGCTAATGAAAAAACTGATAAACGAGAAGGCCGATTTGTCAGTAAATGACAAATTAAAATGAATTGTCCATATATTATTTGAAATTCTTGATAATTCAGTTATATAATTTTCTTCTTTGTTTGCAGATTTACAATGAACGGGATGAACGGTCACAGTAACGGCGAGGTGAACGGAGCCGGTGACATCTTGACGCAGAATCAGCAGCGAGGATGGTGGACGATAGGGCTCATCAACTCCAGGTACCGCTACCTCACGGCCGAGACCTTCGGCTTCAAGATCAACGCCAACGGCACTAGTCTCAAGAAGAAACAAATATGGACCCTGGAGCCGGCTTCGGGGAACGCCAACGACAGTAAGTCATAATATATCTGTCTTCTGATTCATTAATGTGAAAATAACCGACAACTGACAGCAATTCAATAGATAAATATCATCACACACAGTGCCATCTAGTTCCACAGTAAGGAACTAATGCTTGTATTATGAATATCAGATAGTTGATATACTACATAGATTACTTTTTTTTTGTAATACATGCATATTATAGATACAAACATCCATGACTCAGGTACAAAGGTAAAATGTTAACACAAACATTTGCCCAGCGTTATTCGAACCCGCGACCGTTTGGTTAACAGCTAGGGTTAGGTACTAGACACTAGACCAAACGTGTCGTCAATCATGCAATTATCATGCTGTTTTATCGTACGAGAAATATTAAGAAATATACTACAGTACATTACGAGTAAGAAGTAGAAATTTGTATTTTTAATTGTATACGTATTAAAAATTAAAATATATTAAGTAACTGTGGTAAGAAATAGGAAAATTCTAGTTTAAAAATTCGTTTAATACCTCTATGTAACGGACTGTACTGTATATTATGCTAGTGGGCGAGTTGTCTATAAAAATAATAGGTAAAATAAATCATGACAATTCGCTCGACTTTGTCCATTAACTCATTCGTTTTGTGTAAAACAGTTCCATCTATATAAACAAACTACGATTAGTATTGCGGGGGGTGTCACCCTTATATCGAGGGCACATATGTTGGAGGACCCTCCGACATAATTTAGTCCCAGATTGGGGCCACGAAACTAAAACACCATATTAAACATCTATTTTAAACAAGATTCTGAGTAAATTAAGAGTTAATCACGATATCACTTCTTATTTAAAAGTTTTTAAGTACACTTTTGATTTTTGGAAACAAGAGAATGAGGGTAAAAATTAAAATGTGTTTTTATTTGTGTAGTATTTGTTCTTTCTTAGAGAAAAATGGTGTTCGGTGTCTGAGTCTGAGTAACGAATGTCATATCGTATTACTGTTTATTTTGATATCCGCCCCATCTTGTTTTTTATTTCTTTTTCTCATAAACAGCACACACAATTCCCTAGACTTGGTGTAAATAAATATTATTTTGGCAACTTGACATTGAAAATAAATTTAGAGGCCACACAATTCCTCCCCTTCAATTTGTACATTTCCCTATGAGCGGCGGGGTGTTGCGACCCTCAAGGTCTTCAATGTCAGACGCCAGCTTCTACCTTCAAATCGATTCACCTGTCGTTCTATCTGCGGCAAGAACGACATCATATTGTTTAATTTAAAAAATAACTACAATAACAATAATGGTGGTCACTAGATGGCTGGATCAAGGGACAAATATTTCTAACCACCAGTAGCTTGGCCCTTGCCCCGCTACGCCCCTATGAATTAAATATACCAAAAGTAAATGAAACGAATAGTTACATTTAAATTTACTAGTTAGTAGAAATTGGACTAAATATAATCGTTTCAAAGGTCAATACTTAGCTACTCAACAAAAATGAAAATCGGTTGTAAACAAAAAAAGACTAAACTATTTGCATATATCTATTTTTACAATATACTACTGGCCTCCTCCTGGCTTCGCATGGGTTCAAAATAAAAACTATCCTATCTTTTTTAAATTATACCAAATTACACATAGTTAGGAAATTTTATCAAAAACGGTTCAGTACCTAGTTTAGGAGTTCATCCCGCAAACACAACGTGACACGCTTACGTAATTTTTATATACGGTATTTATAAAGATAATGAATATACTTATGAAGGTCCATTTAGCATTTAAAACCATTAAATATTCATTATAATTATACTTCATTAGAAAAAAATGAAAGGTTTAAAACCTCGAAAGCTTTCTAGACGAGTAGGCATTGCTCAAAGGTTTTTTTTGTTGTTGAGTGCGCTAAGAAGTCCTCTGCTTTGATACAGCGAACGAAAGCTAATGTTGCTAATGCGTCACTAAAAGCTTTTCAAACTTACCTAGTAGCTAGTGTTGGCTTATTGATACTGAAACGGGGCTTTTTAATAAACAAAAGTTATCAAACACATAACACTAGTTCATTAACCCTTGACTTGACTAGTATTTTTTTTTAAGAGACTAGTATTTTATTTTATTTTTTTAAGAGAGAATGATTTATAAATAAACATTATAAAAGTAGAGGAATTTGTCGTATATATACGGCTCTGGCAAAACGGACACGAAAAAAATGGTCGGATAAATCCAACTCTGGCGGCTCAAGGATTTATATGTAATTTGATAAGAACCCCTTACATAAAAGACCACCGTGAATAAATTGGTTTTCGAGAGTGAGTAAGGGTTTCAAGGGTTCACATTTCTCCACCAAAATGACAAGAATTCAAACCAGATTAAACTAAAGTTGAAAAAAAAAGAAACAGAAATTGAAATTTATCTTTTTAATTAAAACATATACAACATTTACATTTTTTTCTCTAAAGTAACCGTGAAACGTAGAAAAAGCAGTCAAACAATACAGAAAAATGTATTATTCTTTGCTCATCTGCTCCTCTACGATGCAGACAATGACAAATGATACCAAAACTTGTCAGCATTGTTATATAGAACGATATCTCACAGACTAATTTTACGCAATATATTCGTCATTTTTTCATTTTAAATTACGGTCGTGGCTATTACTAGCTGGTGCCCGCGACTTCGTCCGCGTTGAAAAATAAAATATATGAGTAATAACGCCTGACATCGTTATCGCTGTGACGACAGTGGCGCCGCCACGCGACAGTGGCGCCCAATCAATCAATCTATAGCCAGTTCTTAATATTTTTAGACGATCAATCGGGAACAGTACTTTTTTTCTGGATGAAAGGTACCCTATGTCCTTTCTTGTATCTGACAACGTGTATGCAAAACAAGGTGTGAAAAGGTAGCAGACAGAGACTGAGACTATAACCCTCAAAATTTTTACTTATAAGACATAAAATATAATAAAATGGTATGTGTGTGCTTTTCGCTGTAGATTTTATTTGATCCTTTTAATTATAATTACGAAGTGTGAACCTACAGGTTAGCACCTGGCATTATTTATAAATATGTATCTACTGGAAATGCTTTTATAGAACTTCTTGAAATTATGTGTTCTTGCCAATAAAAATTATAATTGTTTTACCTTCCAGTGATTTTGTTATTACCAAATTTTCAAAAAAAGAAGTTTTATAGAATGCTATTGAGTCAACGGTAATAAATAAATAAATAAATAAATATCTTCACACATTCCACACAGCACCATCTAGTTCACAGTAAGCACTTATGCTTGTATTATGGATATCAGACAGTTGATATACTATACATAGAATATATTTTTTTGTAAACATATATACAAATTTTAAATACAAAACATCTATGATATGACTCAGGTACAAAGGTATAAGTTAACGGCTAGCCAAGTTAACACAGAAACATTTGCCCCTAGCGGGATTCGAACCCGCGATCGTTTGGTTAACAGCTTAGATCAGTGGTTTTTTTTTTAAAAACTACTGTTAACGGCATTTTGTGAAACTTTTTGCCACCGGGTCTTTTTAGACTAATTTGACCCTGCTGAACACGATTCTGCCCGGTGTCATCCCCTCCCCCGCTCCCTTCCCCCCTTTCCTCCCCAAACGTGTCCCGATCTGCGGTTTTTTCAATTTATTTCGGAATCTATTAGAGATAAAAAAAAACTGTCAATGACAAAAACAATCTGCACTAAATTCTCTACAAAATGTGTATATAAATAATTTGATAGACATAATAACTTAAGAAATAATGTGTGTCGAAACTATGTAAATTTTTATTTTTTTTCAACATTTTTGTATTTGCTGTTAATTTATCCAAAAACAAACGAAGATGTGATAAAGTAGTTAAGGAGTGAATTATTCTTGATACTTTTAGCTACAAAACAAGACCTTACTTACCCTCGTACGAGTATTCGTTCACGATTTATAGGTCGTAGCGCAGACGCCGCCATGCCGCCCATGAATCTCAAGTACTTACACTATGCTCGATACATCACATAGACACGTATATACTTAAAATAACTACTTTTTATAAACATTTCGTCATCATCATCTCAGTCAAATGACTGAGATGATGATGACGAAATGCTGTACTTAAAGTTTTACTGAAGAAAACGGGAGACCACGAAGAACCAGACACAAGGCTGGTAGGTAGTACAGCCTTGTGCCATCATCCACAGATGTTTGGAGGCAATCATCCCCCGATGATGTAGAAGTAAGAAAAAGTTATCAGAACCCCTCACTAATACAATAACGCCCTCAAACGGACTGTTCAAAGCGTATACTATCAGCCTTGTGTCTGTTTCTTCGTGGTCTCCGATTTTCTTTAGTAAAAATTAAAGTCCAACAGTGAAAGTCATTTGACTGAGATGATGACGATGACGAAATGTTTATAAAAATAGTTATTTTAAGTAGGTACGTGATGTATCGAGCATAGTGTAGGTACTTGAGTATCGTGCGCGGCATGGCAGCGTCTGCGCTACAACCTATAAATCGTGAACGAATACTCGTATGAGGGTAAATTAGGTCTTGTTTCGTAGGTAAATGTATGAAGAATAATTCACTTCTTAGCTATTTTATCACAGCGTCGATTGTTTTTCGATAAATTAACTGCAAATACAAAAATGTTAAAAAAAAAAAAAATTGTATAGGTTGGTCAGACATTATTTCTTAAGTTATTACGCCTGTCAGATGATTTATATACGAATATTGTAGAGAATTTAATGCACATTATTTTTGTAATGGTCAGTTTTCTTATATCTCTAATAATTCCGAAATAAATTGAAAAAACCGCAGATCGGGACACGTTTGGGGAGGAAAGGGGGGGAAGGGAGCGGGGGAGGGGATGACACCGGGCAGAATCGTGTTCAGCAGGGTCAAATTAGTTTAAAAAGTCCGGTGACAGATAGTTTCACTGAATTCCGTTAACTGTTGAAAGCAGGCGCTTTTTGAGATTTTTCCGAAAGTCTAATGGCTGCGTCTGCGCTATGACCTATAAATCGTGAACGAATACTCGTACGAGGGTAAGTAAGGTCTTGTTTTGTAGCTAAAAGTATCAAGAATAATTCACTCCTTAACTACTTTATCACATCTTCGTTTGTTTTTGGATAAATTAACAGCAAATACAAAAATGTTGAAAAAAATAAAAATTTACATAGTTTCGACACACATTACTTCTTAAGTTATTATGTCTATCAAATTATTTATATACACATTTTGTAGAGAATTTAGTGCAGATTGTTTTTGTCATTGACAGTTTTCTTTTATCTCTAATAGATTCCGAAATAAATTGAAAAAACCGCAGATCGGGACACGTTTGGGGAGGAAAGGGGGGGAAGGGAGCGGGGGAGGGGTTGACACCGGGCAGAATCGTGATCAGCAAGCTCGAATTAGTCTAAAAAGACCCGGTGACAAAAAGTTTCACTAAATGCCGTTAACCGTTGAAAGCAGGCGTCTTTTGAGATTCCACCGCCGGTCTAGCTAGGGTTACTAGCCACGAGACCAAACGTGTCGTCAAAACGGTGGTCAGTTATTCGGTAGTACTTACTTGGTATTACTGTATCATATCATCTGTATATCTTCGTTAGAAAACCGGTGATCGATCCGAGTGCTCTTAATTGCGGTACATAACGAGCTTATGATACCGTTAGGAACCACTTGTTACCAACGTCGAAGCTTTCACTTTTAAATTGTTTTCAAATATTCCCCACATTAATCATGCTACTGATTATAGCCTCCAACTTCCAAGTGTCATATAATTAAGCAAAATGTATTGAAATCGTGCAGGTATGATCTACTTGCGGTCGCACCTGGACAAATACTTGGCAGTGGACTCCTTCGGCAACGTCACCTGCGAATCTGAAGACAAGGAGCCTGGCAGCAAGTTTCACATCAGGTATACCCCAAACTTTAGTTTTTTTTAATAAATGGAAAATTTAAAATTAGTTTTAGGCCTCTTTCACAAACTACATGTAAAGTGTTGATTAGTTACTTTTAGAAATCATTTTCTGTTATATTGAATTATGCACTCGGTTTACTGCATCATTCGATAGCCGAATTTTTATTATTATTTTCTATTTGCCCCTCTGTACTATTTGTCATTAATTTTGTTCTTGCCATATTCATAGATGAGTGAGACCAACCAATTTGCTTTGTGTGTGTAGATCTTCCAACATAATTATTAGGTCCCCTGGGTTATCTGATATGATTAGAAGGTAATCTGCAAATCTTAAATGATTGAGTTTTGCACCATTAATATTAATCCCATACTTTTCCCCCCTCGGCATTAGTACTTTTTTTAGATAAAAGGTATACACTATGTCCTTTTATCTATCCCTGACAAACACGTATGCAACATTTAATGATGATCATTGAGTAGTTAAGGCGTGACAGTGTAACAAACAAAGGAACTTCCTTTCGAATTTTAACATTAGTTAGAAAATCGGATTTTTGGACAAATTACAAGTCGCTCAGCGAGCTAGAAAATGGCAACTTGAGGCATTTCTTTGAGAGATATGCTAGCCTTGAGAGGTAAAGTGTAAAATGGGCAAAATTTAGCAACTTATTCGAGTGGTACAATTGAAAAACCCAATGCCCAACACTGGACGCTTATGGACTGATCATGAACCAATGAATATCCATAAAAAAATTGTGTGTGTCAGCTCCGACACACGACAGGAGTTTACTCTTTACGTTATAAAATTTAAATTTTCACAATTCGAACAACATTGTTATTTTTCTTTAAATAATTTTGTGCAGATGACACAATATCTATGAAACTTCAGATATTCTAAAATATTCAAAAAAATAGAACGTAATAACGCACAACATAACGCATAACATAACGCATTCGTGTGACAATTCGATTTTACTCCCATAAATTTTCATACCACGGGTATGGATTGTAAAACTGTGCCACGGGCTTATCAATATCCAATCAATCATCAATCAATCAATACTAATAATAAATCTGTAAAACGAATTAACTGATTTTCATGAAACTTGCTAGATAAACATTTAGACGTACGGGACACAGGATAGGCTATTTTTTTCTTTTTCAACACGGACGAAGTCGCGGGCGCCAGCTAGGTAGTTACATATAAGCCAATAGATTCTTAAGGAGTAAACTAAACTCCAAAAATAATGCATAAAAATAGAAATGCTCGGGGTAAGTGCCCTCTGAAAGTTTATTCATTAAAATGACTCACAGCGATGAGTCACAAGATTCATCCCTTCAGCGAGTAAATTGTTATCGGGAGATACTGACTCATGCGGCTTGTGCAGCAGCGCCATTGTTCTCTCTATACGTTAGAATACGTTGCATTTCAACTAGGGCGTGCATTATTCGCCTTAATTCAGTATTCGAGTTTTACGAATACTAGCCTATATAATATTCGAATAATTCGAGTAAAACGAGTTTTTCGAATACTTTTTAGAAAAACAAGAAAACGGACTATGCCAAATCATCTAACCTTTAGGACACCGATTACCGATTCAATTACTTTCATGTAATCGGAAAATTTCCACTCATTTTCTTTTCTGCAAGCAATAATAGCAAAAGCATAATGAATAATCCATCATATCCGACGATTATCTATAGAAGTATATATATATATCGTTGTCTAGTACCCATAGCAAAAGCCTTTATAGGCTTAATTTCGGACTAGGTCAATTTGTGTGAATTGTCACAAGATATATTATATTGTATTATATTATACTAGCGACCCGCCCCGGCTTCGCACGGGTGAATAATATAGCCTACACTCACAAATAACGTGACTTTCTATTGGTAAAAGAATTTTCAAAATCGGTTTAGTAGATCCAGAGATTACCCCCTACAACCTAACAAACTCACACACAAACTTTACCTCTTTATAATATTAGTATAGATTATATTATATTATTTTATATTCTTTCTTGAATTCCTGTTGTGTGTATTGTGTACGCATATTTATTCATTTATGTGTCATTGATGCACGTTATATAATACGTATTCATAATTTATACAGCCTATATTATAAATACGTTTAAGTACTTACATGTTTAAGCAATAATATTCTTTAAACTCATACATTGGTCTGTCATGAATTATTAGGTAGGTATTTGCTTAAAATAACATTTATAACTTATAAAAGCAAAAAAAACATGCGAGAAGTAATAACTTATTTAGTGATTGGTTAACATGAATCAAAAAGATTACTTTATTCCTTACGTACGGTACGACTGGCGTTCCCTATGCAATTGTGACTTGTGTTGTGGCACAGAATTAGTATCACAGGCAGGACAGCTTATAAAATAAAGTTGTACAATAGACACATTCGTCATTTTCCACGTTTTAGGGTTGCCATATCAAAAAATCTTCCTATCATTTTAACAAAATAACTGTTATTCGAAAAGTTCGTAAAACTCGAATAGTTAATTGTGTAGTATTCGAATAGTAAAAATAGGCGAATACTCGAATAAAACGAATACTCGAATACTCGAATAGTATGCCCGGTTGAAATTTTCAACCGTCTTCAGCCCTAAAGATAAATTTATCTTTCATATTATTTTTGTTTGTTTATTCAGATAAGAGTTTGAAAGCATTTTTGGAGTTTACTCCTTATGAATCGATTTGCATATACACACACATATATATATAAACCCGTGGTATGAATATTTATGGGAGTAAAATCAAAATTGTTACACGAATGCGTTATGTTATGCGTTATTACCATCGAAATACTACAATGGAATTTGCGTCACAAATGCCAAAGCGGCACATAAAAAGAACGCCTTTGACAGAATCATGGCGGACTCTTGCCTTCACGCGTCAATGGTAAAAGGTAGTAACGACCAACTTCTACTATTTCATTTTAAACTCTAATGGGTTGACGTAAAGTCACATTTTCTTTAAATTACGTACTTATTATTATGTTTGTTTTGTTTTAAATGACAGTTCATGCTCTACGCATATGTCACTTTTAAAAGTTCCATAAAATTCGTAGTGTTTTGTATGGCACGCGAGTTCCATGTTCTAGTAGTTTGATGGTTATTACGTTCTATTTTTTTGAATATTTTAGAATATCTGAAGTTTCATAGATATTGCGCCATCTACACAATATTGTTTTAAAAAAATAACAACGTTGTTCTTTCGGCGTGTTCGAATTGTGATTTTATAATCGTTCGTAAGGAGTGAACTCCAAAAATGTTTGCACAATTTTTTTTTCGTAGCCATTACGTATACATATGACTACTTGAATGTCTAAAAACACAATTATATCACCTACAACACAAATAACAAATCAATACTGCTCCATCGCAACAAGTACTTGCAAAACAGGTCCCCATTTGCACCCCAAAGTTTTTAGGGTGTTTTGCTAACATATTTATTTTTTATTTTTGACTCTATTGCCACACGTTTAAGACACAATTTGAATTGTATTCGTCTAGAAGTGATGAATGCGTGCTAAAAATTTATGAACAGTTGAAAGGGTCGCTTAGCGGAAGCAATTCAGATAAAAATCAATAGAATAACTGGCATTTTTTTTCGTGTTATTATTAATTAATTTCATAATAATAGTGTGCAACATGTTTCGCGTGATAAAACACGTGCATATCATTACATACTTAGTGCAGTAATGTTTCCACATCATTAAACGCAAACCAGTACAACGAATGCTAACTCATAATGCTTACTAAGTTGCCTTTTGCATCCCCTAAGCCTTTCAATTTATATATACATTTTGCACACCTATTGCAAAACAAGCACATCTGCTAATTGTCATTATTGCGGGAAAAATTAAATTAAGACTTTGAATTTCTCTTAAAGTTCTCTTACTACTACCACCCTAGTAGTAGTAGCAGCAGCTAGTACTAGCTACTAGAACCCAAAAGCAATGATGCATTACGTGTGCGATTTATTATACAAATTCATTTGCATTAGTAGTAATTGACCAATAACCCGAATAAAATATTGGTTGACATAAGGTTTCTTTATTTTTTTATTAGGTATTTAAAATATTTGCACTAGTGATAAAACCCATTTATGAAATAATACAATTAGCCTGAGAAAATAAGAAAAATCAGGGGAAATAAATCGTGTAGTTTTGAAAATTGGTAGAATTATACTTTACGGTATCCAGATCAACATACTAAAAGTCCTCAAGGGTGGGGGTTGTGCTAAGGGTGTAAGAGGGGGTTGAAGGTACCTTTTTTGAGGTTTTTGCTGATATCGCGAATATCTGTAGGAATAGCATTATGGTTACTTCTGACAAAAGTTTCTACATGAAATTGTCTACAAATTTAGATATATTCATTTTTACTCTACGATCAATACTTTAGGGACTACAGGCTGTGTAAGTTTACAGATAAATAAAAATAGACGATTTCAGCAAACGGTGTCGTTTTTTTTTTCGGCGTTATTTATCGCCATTTTTAGTTTAGAATAAGCAAGCTTAGTCATCGGCCTACCCAACATAAAAAAACCCCATGAAGATCCATGGAGAATTCTAAACAAAAAAGATGATAATGTAAACAAGGTCCGAGGGTTCAAGATACCGTGTGCCCTTAAGCAACGAAGGGCGTCAGCGGGTTGTGGATGGTAAGGTTGAGGTCCATGCATACCACTGAGGCTGAATCGACGTCTTTTCTACTGCATATACAAACAGGCCAAGATTTATAGCTCAAAAATGGGTTCGATCCGCAAAAAATCCTGCTATTTGATTTTTCGATTGGATTATGTCAGAGACTGTCTCCTAAGTATAAATCCAAGTTTGTGTCGCTTGAAACCGCGAGCGTTAGCCGCCATCTTGAGAAACGCCTTTTTGCAAATATCTCGGCAGCGGTGAGTTTTACGTTAAAAATTGTAAGAATCTTTTTTGTAGAGAATAAAGTTGCCCATCGTTTTTATTTGAAACGTTTTTCTCTACTGTTAATATTTGCCGATATATGGTCGATTAAAAAAACCAAATTTTTGTTTTTGAAAAATATTTCGATAAATTTTAGAATTACGAAAAAAATGTGATAATCAAAGTTGTAGAGCATAAATTTTTCCATAATTTTTGTAGGAAACTTTTTTTTGTAAAATCAATAGTTGCTGAGCTCTACCGCAATTAATAGTAAAGCAAAATAAAAGTAAATATTTTTTTTTTAATTACCGAAAAAAAAAAATACCAAAAAAAATTTTATGCCGCAATTTCAAATGGGAAACTTATATTTTATATTTCTGTCTTGTGTTGCTTTTCATAAAAGTTGCCGTAGCTGTTTTTTTTTTTACCTGACGGAAACTATAATTGCGGTAGAGCTCAGCAACTATTGATTTTACAAAAAAAAGTTTCCTACAAAAATTATAGAAAAATTTATGCTCTACAACTTTGATTATCACATTTTTTTCGTATTTCTAAAATTTATCGAAATATTTTTCAAAAACAAAAATTTGGTTTTTTTAATCGACCATATATCGGCAAATATTAACAGTAGAGAAAAACGTTTCAAATAAAAACGATGGGAAGCTTTATTCTCTACAAAAAAGATTCTTACAATTTTTAACGTAAAACTCACCGCTGCCGAGATATTTGCAAAAAGGCGTTTCTCAAGATGGCGGCTAACGCTCGCGGTTTCAAGCGACACAAACTTGGATTTATACTTAGGAGACAGTCTCTGACATAATCCAATCGAAAAATCAAATAGCAGGATTTTTTGCGGATCGAACCCATTTTTGAGCTATAAATCTTGGCCTGTTTGTATATGCAGTAGAAAAGACGTCGATTCAGCCTCAGTGGTATGCATGGAACTCAACCTCACCATCCACGACCCGCTGACGCCCTTCGTTGCTTAAGGGCACACGGTATCTTGAACCCTCGGACCTTGTTTACATTATCATCTTTTTTGTTTAGAATTCTCCATGGATCTTTATGGGGTTTTATTATGTTGGGTAGGCCGATGACTAAGCTTGCTTATTCTAAACTAAAAATGGCGATAAATAACGCCGAAAAAAAAAAACGACACCGTTTGCTGAAATCGTCTATTTTTATATATCTGTAAACTTACACAGCCTGTAGTCCCTAAAGTATTGATCGTAGAGTAAAAATGAATATATCTAAATTTGTAGACAATTTCATGTAGAAACTTTTGTCAGAAGTAATCATAATGCTATTCCTACAGATATTCGCGATATGAGCAAAAACCCCAAAAAAGGTACCTTCAACCCCCCCTTACACCCTTAGCACAACCCCCACCCTTGAGGACTTTTAGTATGTTAATCTGGATACCGTAAAGTATAATTCTACCTATTTTCAAAACTACACGATTTATTTCCCCTGATTGCCGATATTTGGCTTAATTTGCCTTGGTTAAATACGAAGTATGAAAATTTATGGGAGTAAAATCAAAATTGTCGCACGGAATGCGTTACGTTCTATTTTTGAACTTTTTCGAATATCTGAAGTTTCAGAGATATTGCGTCATCTACACAATATTATTTAAAAAAAAGAACAGTGTTTTTCTTTCGGCGTGTTCGAATTGTGAAAATTTAAATTAAAATAAATTAAATTTTGTAATCGTTCGTAAAGCTTTGGTTTCCTAGGATAGCGGTGCTGTCATATAGCGGCCGTAATATTAGAACGCAAAAAGACGGCCGTCTTTACGGTGCCGAGATGTCGGTTTCCTAGGATAGCGGTGCCGCTATCACACCATCTGTCATCTTTTCGTATCTGTATAATATTAAAAACAGCTTCACCGCTATCAATAAAAACGTTCAGAACAGACAAGACGGTCGTTATGCAAATGGCGGCACCGCTTTTTGACGTTACGGTGTCAATTACCGCGCCATTTTGTTTACATAGACAACGTTCTAGTGACGTCATTCACCCCTGTATTACGGCCTCTATATGACGGCACCGCTATCCTAGGAAACCAAAGCTTTAGGAGTAAGGAGTAAACACCAGTCGTGTGTCAGAGCTGTGACACACACACATTTTTTTTAGAGAAAAGTATATGTATATATATCTTTATAGCTAACTTAAGCACTCCCTATGCTAGCATTCCACGAGCTTTCTTCAAAGATATCACGTAAACTCAGTTGACTTTGACTTTAGATATCTTTAACCTTTAATTCATGCACACTTTCTCAGCACGACCAGACGCGAGTGGCTTCAACAGCTTTCTACAATATCTACATAAAATATCATTTAATGATGGACAAATAACTTCAAACATACTATAAGGCTTCGTTTTGTATACAGTTTAAAATTGTTAATATACTAGCTGTTGCACGCGACTTCGTCCGCGTATCTTTATAAAATTACTCCCTGATAACGTAGCTTTCTATTAGTGAAAGAATTTTTCAAATCAGTCCAGTATTTTCGGAGCCTATTCAATTCAAACAAACAAACAAACTCTTTATAATATTAGTAAAGATCTTATAATTTTCCAACATTTTGTATTTTTGAATATTCTTATGGATTCTCTTCATTATTATTTCCCATTCTTATATGTAATTGTAACTATAAATGTAAGTTTTCGCATTACTCGCGATGTATGAACAAGTTAACAAGCTAGTTTCTAAATTAGCACTTATTATTTGGTTAATTGTTTTATAAAGATAACTAGTGTGCGGTTTGCAGAGTAATTTTAATTGTGCAGATTCCAGTAATTCCTCGGGATTGTTTTAATGAAATAATTGCTATGTTTGGAATTTTTAATTGTACGCGTAAGATCGATTGTGAAGCGTGGGTTTCTTTCCACTTTTCTTTAAAACAATTCTGAAACAGTTATTTTACATGATATATCATATTCTTTGTATATTTTTAACTTTCGATCAAGTATACTTTTAGTTAGATGAATGTTCCTAAGTCAATCTGCATACATTAACAATTCCCTACTAACTTTTCTTAATATTTTCCGAATGGCTAAAGATGTGTGGTCTGTCGTTATGAAGATAAAAAAACCCTTTCTCTTGTTCATTCCGCCTTTTTTCTCTATTTCTTGTTGGCAGTAGAGAACTGAGTTTAATGATTCGTTCGCCAAATCTTCCTTAGATTCACTTATTTTGGCGAACAGATAGTATATTTTTCTGTTTTTAAAAATGTCATCTAAAGCGGTTATCACACTGTTCAATTTGAAGGAAACCAATTTAGGAACCCAAGTTGTGAACTAGTTGATCACACTGCACCAAATTGATTTCTAAATCGAAGATATAGAGTTGCAAATAGATAATAGAATCTAAAATCTAAATTGGATCCAATCTGTTTCCTAAATTGGTTTCCTTCAAATTGAAAGTGTGATAGCGGTTTTACCAGGCAATACAAGCGGTGAGATTGTTGTTTGTAGCGTGTCGGAGGACGGCAGCGGGCGTTGGGCGCTGCGCAACGTGGAGCGCGGCTACTTCCTGGGCTCGAGCGCGGACAAGTTGACGTGCACGGCGAAGACACCGGGCGACGCGGAGCTGTGGCACGTGCACCTGGCGGCGCGGCCGCAGATGAACCTGCGCTCGCTAGGCCGCAAGCGGTTCGCGCACCTGTCCGAGAGCCTGGACGAGATCCACGTGGACGCGAACGTGCCGTGGGGCGAGGACACGCTGTTCACGCTCGAGTTCCGCGCGGACGAGGGCGGCAAGTACGCGATCCACACGTGCAACAACAAGTACCTGAGCGCGGGCGGGAAGCTGCAGGACGCGTGCGGCGCGACGTGTCTGTTCAGCGCTGAGTACCACGCGGGGGCGCTGGCGCTCCGCGACTCCGCCGGCGCCTATCTCGCGCCCATCGGCTCCAAGGCCGTGCTCAAGACGCGCTCCAGCGCCGTCACGCGCGACGAGCTCTTCTCCCTCGAGGACAGCCTCCCGCAGGCCGCCTTCGTCGCCGCCCTCAACGACAAATACGTCTCCGTCAAGCAAGGTCTGTCCCAACATTCTACTATATCCGTTTACACCACAATAATCTATTTCAAAATACAACTGTACCTTAATACCTTAATAACTGTACCTTATCCCCAATAACTGTCCAATACATCAAGGTATACATAAAATGTATTTAATAGGCTAAAAAATCAGTGCGGTATCGAAATCCAATCAACTTATGCTCATCAGCGCACACTTATGATGTAAATGTTAACTTATTTATCGCATAGGTCCAATGTTTAGTGCAGATAAAAAAATATTATATCTAATTTTAAATATAATTATACCTCTTTACTTGATAAAACAGCAAAATAAATTATTGTGGCAAAAGTTAAGGGAATAATTCTCTAATGTCACAGTAGCGAGGGTTGCTTTTCGTATTTTTCTTAGATAGCCTGAAATAATTAAGAGTCGGGAAGCTAGTGCCTTTTATTAGATGCAAAGACACGCGTCCACTTTGGAGCCGGTCGCCACTGCGTTACTAATGGCTAACGAACACGAAACGGACGCGTTTATTACCTATTTACAATTATAATGGTTACACCACAAGGTGCGAAAACTTTATTATGTTTCGACTTCATTATTTTGAGTAGCGGTCTCGTGTTAAATTAGCCGTAAAAGAAAAAAGAAATTTTTTAATGGCTCCATTCGTAGTTTAGACGGGTTCATGAATTTTAGTCAAAATATCAAATTAACTGTTGGTTCTATAAAAAAAAAACAGTAAGCACAACACGAAACATTGTTCAAATATTTCTTCTAATGGAATAAAATTGTTTGACTTCTTTTAAAATGTAAAATATTTTTAATTAATTTTATCGTAATTTGCAAAATTTCTTCAAAACCATATTAAATAGAGTACTTATAATGAAATTAATCTTAATGCTTGTGAAGAAGCAAACAAATCTGTGGAAATTTAAGAGTAATATAATTAAATTAAATCTGAATATACACGAATATCTCCAAGGCCAAAATATTAAAATTAAAAATAAAATTAATGAAACCAAATTGAATTTTAGTAATTAAATGTCTATATTACGAGTATATACTTAGATACAAAAATTTCGTGTCACATGTTTGACGCCAATGAACTCCTATACTACTGAACCTATTTTGATGTGTCATTTTGTCCAACTTAAAAGATAGGATAGTTTTTATTTTGAACCCGGGAGAAGCCGGAAGCGGTTCACTAGTACTTTTATAAAACGAATGAAGTGTTTCTGAATTTAATATTGAAATTCAAAATAAATTGAAATGTATGGAAGTTGTCAAACGCGATCCCGAATTTAGTGTGAATACGGTTTGAATGAGATGAAACTTGGGCGTCGTATGCGCGCGCGCAGGTATTCCGTGCAAAAAGCGGCGGTATTGTAACGGCGGTGGCTTTCTACCGTTTTCTACTGCACGGATGCTTGCCTACAGTTTCGTGCATTCCATGCGCCGGCTCTCATACTTTTATTGACAGACTATATCATATTCCATACACTAGGCGACGTGGCAACATTGACACTAACACTAGACCTAGTCTAGACCAATTCTAGCCTCAATCGAAAGCAGAGAATGCCATAGGTTTCTTCTCAGGATCGTCATCATGGCTTTTTTCCGAAACCTTCGCAATTAATAATGAAGATCGTAAGAGTTTCTTGGAGAAATCTAATTGATAAATAAATATTTTAATTTTGATTTGATTGATGCAGATTATGATCATCAACGATTGGAAATATAAAAATAGTTTGTTACGGAATAACCGTTAAGACTAGATTACATTTTAATGACGATATAAAATCTCTCAAAATAGAGTTATATAAGTAAGGTACTGTAAAAGAAAGAAGTTAACGAACCAAAATAATAATAGTAACATTATTATATTTTTTTATGATTTCTTGGTTTTCAAGTACAAAGATGATATAGTTGTGTCTACACGAATTATTCAGATGTCCAGTCTCATGCAATATTCAATGTTAATTTCAATGTCAAGATATTTTTTTGTTAATAAATTGGCGAAAAGCCTAATTGTTTTGTCTTGAAAACTCGCCAGTCACACAATATATTTATTGCATATAAATAAATAGCTTAAAATGCTTGCAAGCTGATCACAAAATTAAATTGAAAGTATGGTAATAAGCCTAACCATAGCCATGAGCTTTCAATTATGTTGAGATTTTATGTTCGTGTGCTTGTAACAAACACATTTTACTACATAAAAGTTATTATTGTTGTCTATGCTAATCAAATGCTAATAAAATTGCTAATATTAAAAACTGTCGTTTAACTAATGAATTTTGATTTTTTGATCATCATATTTTTGATTTGGAGAAAGTAATTCAAAACTTAAATAAGTTATAGACGAAGTCACAGTCTGCATCTAGTGTTATTGAAATATAATTTACTAGCTACACGCTCCCGGCTTCGCCCGAGTTCAAAATAAAAACTATCTTATCTTTTAAGTTGGATCAAATTACACATACATACTTAGTTACGAAGTTGTATCAAAATCGATCCATTAGTTTAGGGAGTTCATCGTGGACAAACATATATGACACGAAATTTTTATATATAGTATATAGAGATAGTTTAACAAAAAATTGAACTAATTGGGATAAATGGATATGATGATTGAAAAACTGGAATTTGGCGTTTCTTTTTTTTTCTTGTCAAATACATAGTCATGTTTCTTTTGGGTGTGTTCAGGGGTAGACGTGACCGCAAACCAGGACGAGATATCTTCTCACGAGACATTCCAATTGGAGTTCGACTGGGCGACGAAGCGCTGGTACATCCGCACCATGCAGGACAAGTACTGGACCCTGGAGACTGGCGGTGGTATCCAGGCCAGCGGCGACTCCAAGTCCTCGAACGCCCTATTCGAGCTGGAGTGGGCCGGCGACGGCTCAGTCGCCTTCCGCGCCAACAACGGCAAGTATCTCATGACCAAGCGCTCCGGACATCTGTACGCCAACGCGGACGTAGCCGACGACAACTGCAAGTATTACTTCTATCTCATCAACAGGTGAGTCACTGTGAAAACACTTGTAATACTACTGAGGTAGACTCTTGTTATCTATATCACTTCATGCTGTTTTCACCAATGGATAGAGTGGTTCTCGAGGAAGGTTTTAGTCAACAAACTACTACAATATGGAACACGCGTGCCATACAAAACACTACGAATTTTATGGAACATTTAAAAGTGACATATGCGTATAGCATGAACTGTCATTTAAAACAAAACAAACATAATAATAAGTACGTAATTTATAGAAAATGTGACTTTACGTCAACCCATTAGTTTAAAATGAAATAGTAGAAGTTGATCGTTACTACCTTTTACCATTGACGCGTGAAGGCAAGAGTCCGCCATGATTCTGTCAAAGGCGTTCTTTTTATGTGCCGCTTTGGCATTTGTGACGCAAATTCCATTGTAGTATTTCGATGGTTTTAGTATATAATTTACAAATACGCGGGCAACAGCCAGTCAGTTATAAGTCGATTGTTTGCATCGTCTCGCATTTCGTTCGCAGGCCGATCCTGGTGTTGAAGTGCGAACAAGGCTTCGTTGGTCCGAAAGGTGTTAAGCTGGAGTGCAACAAGGCCAACTACGAGACCATTCAAGTGGTGCGAGGGCCCAAAGGAGCCGTTTACTTCAAGGGCTCGAACGGGAAGTACTGGCACGCGGACAGCGAAGTGGTCACCTGCGACTCCGACGAGCCCCAGGGCTTCCACTTGGAGCTGCGCGAGCCCACGCGTCTCGCGATCCGCGCCGCCGAAGCCCGCTCCTACTTAGCCGCCGCCAAGAATGGAGCGTTCCGTCTCGCAGGACCAGACCTAGCTCACGCCACGCACTGGGAGTACTAATCACCCCCCACCCCTACTCCCCTCTCACTGACCCGTAATACCACTGGACAGGCTGTCTCATATACAAATGACAGCTAATTTTTGAAGTGAAAACTTCTTTAGGCGAGATATGAAAACACCATTGAACTCGCGACACTGTCATGTAGTTTTGTGAAGCTCAGTTTTCACTTCTGACGTGCAGTCCATTTTGATTGTCCCGAGAACTAATTTTGACGTTTCCGCATTTCTATTCCATAGATATCATTAATTTTAGTTCCGTGGACACTCGCTCTATTCTATAGTGTACAGCGCCAAAATGACGTTTTTCAAATAGGCATAAAAATAAAGTCTGTCCAGTGGTGTGTTACAGGTCAGTGTCCCTCCCCACTCCCCGAGACATTAGTCGTAAGTCGGCGCTGCACTTAATACATTCGATGAGAGAACGGTGCGCGTGCGCAGTCGACGCCATTCCCAAGGGCCTAGTGCGAGTTTTACTCTATCAAACGCGTAAGCGTTCGACGCCTTTGGTAGAGTAAAACTCGCACTAGGCCCTCAGTACCTTTACCATGACTTTACAACGACCGCACTCGCTAGCGAGAGCGTAATTGTTAGCGTCTGCCATTTATGTCGACTGAGGTTGATTGAAAAGTGCTCATTCATTCATTCATTGAAGGTGTTTATCCATTCAGTGGTATATCAGTCAGTTGAATGAACGTGTTCGCTAAGAGAGGTCGTCAGTTTGGAATAGTACTGATATATTGGTCGGACGACAAAAGTATTTGAACTAAACAGAAATTGGTTTAACTAATGTACCCGAAGTAGAGGGTGCTAAAACATTTTACGCCCTCGCTATCGAGTGATGGGTTTTATGACTCATGGTAGAGGTACAGATGGCCGCCGAACGATCCAAACGTCGGATTCCGTTGGAATCCTTCGCCTGTGGTTACTCATATAAATAAATACATAAAAACCGGAATGCGTGTCAATGTGTACTGGCATTGATCAATAAATAGCATATTTCAGAGACAAAAAAAAATAAATAAAAAAGTCGACTGCTCAGCGCCAAACGTTTTGCATTTAAAATAGTATGATTAAGGTTAAAAAATAAATACGAGAATGGGCGAATGTGATCATATGAGTTTTCGCTTTTTTTTAATCAAATTAATTTATATAGATCTGCTTATTTCGCGCTTCAATTAAATTCGGTTTAAAAATGTCGCGAACATTATAGTATTTTCTTTGGATATTAATTATAGCGTCTAGTCTAAAATTCGTTTTTATAAGTTTTTTTTTATATATATTTATATATACTCGTATATAGACGCACTGGCGAGCAAATTAGTTAAACATCTATAGACTGAAAAAGTGACGCGACAAAATTAATTATTATAATTATTATAAGTATTGGGATCGGCGCAATACCAGGCGCGTGCGCATGAATAAGTATTGGGATTGGCGCAATACCGGGCGCGTGCGCATGAATATGTCTCGCTCAATAATATTGCACCGCACGTCTGGCCGAATGACTCGTGTAAGCAAAGCACTGACCTGTAATATACCACTGGACTGGACAGGCTGTCCCATACAAATGACAGATAATATAGTGTACCATTCTGAAACGCCGCCCTCGGAAGTAATCAGAACTAATTTTGACGTTTGCGTATTTTTATTCCATAGATATGTATCTATGGAATAAAAATAAATATGTATAAGTTGATTTGTGTCCGCTTGAGTTTTGAAACATGAAGAAATGTGTATTCTGTAAAAATGTTCCATGAACAATAATTATTGCTAATGACTAATTTTAGTTCCAATCATTATCGGTCCATAGCCACTATAGATAGCCTACAGCGCCAAAATGGCGTTTTTCAAATAGGCGTAAAATAATTTGATAGCAGCCTGTCCAGTGGTATATATTACAGGTCAGTGCGTGTAAGCTATAATAGTTAGGGTTAAATATGTAAGTAAAAAGTGTTTATTGATAAGCTTTTATGTAAGTCCGCTTGTACGTAATCGTCCACTCCCCTTTTGTACGGTTTATACGCGACGAGGAGTCCTCAATATTATTATTTGTACGATAATAAACGTCTTTGTAAACTATTTATGAATAAATTATAACCAATATTGTCATAAAGTGCACTTGTTTTATTTTAGTAGCAACCTTTTATTTGTAAAGTGGAAAGGCCACAATTCACGGGCACTCCATTTGGCAGCGCTCCACTCCATCTCGACATCGGTGGATGACATCCAAATTCTTATCATACAAAAAAAATATATACGGTCGAATTGAGAATCTCCTTCGTTTTTCTTCGGTTAAAAATTCACGTGTTTTTTACATTCACGATGAGATAATCAGCGGTATAGACATATTAACCTTTAAAATCAAATAATGGTGAAATTTGATTTTAAAGGTTAATATTAACCTATTTTAAGGACATATTATTTTAACCTTTAAAGTTAAATTTGATTTTAAAGGTAATTATGTCTATAACGGTTGCGTTATTCATAAAGTAAATGATACAAAAAAAATGAGGGCGAATTTGGAGTGATGGAGTGGAGCGCTGCCAAATGGAGTGCCCGTGTTTAGTAGCCAGGTCAATAACGTTGGCTAATATTGCAAAATTCAACTCGTAACAAGAGTACAACAAATTTTAATTAAGTATCAAAGAAAAACGTGGAAATGGAAAAGTTTTCACATGAAAATGTGTGTCATTTATGTTTTTTCATAAACTTCGTATAACAACACTCGTATTCGTATAACAAAATACGAAAACGGAAAATACCTTCACTGTATCATAACTAGTTTTTTCAACAGCAAACTATTTTTCCATTTTTGTAAAAGTTCCATTTTCATAACTATTAAAATACACGATTCAGCAACATTCGTATTAATCTCCATTTATTTTTTATTTAACTAAACAATGAAATTGGTAACAACAAAAATATTTTACATTTTAAAATATCCTCTTTTGTAATAGGTATGGAAGCAAATTAATAGTTTCAATATCTCTTATATAAATAAAATTTAGAGTAAATATAGAGAAAAATGAATTATAAAAAGGCAATAAAACTCATATAAATAATGTAAAACTTATATATTTTAATTAAATAGTTACATTAATCTTTACAGTTTCGTTCTAGCTAGTAACACATTTGTATTAGCATCGATGGATTTTATTGGTCAAAATTATATAATTAATTTTATATATTAGAAAATAATTTACCTATAAACCGATAAACAGAATTAATAATATTCATCTCAAATAGATAATAGTCAAATAACACTAAATGAAAAAAAAAAAATACTAGTTTGTGTTGCCAGTAAAAATACAATAATAAATAATTATAAAAAAAAAATCATGATCTATCAATTTTTATACTAATAAAAAATTTATTTTACATTTAAAACTTAATAAAATCAGTTTTACTTATTTTACATTTGTTTTTTTTTTTCATATTATACTGATAAAATATGCAAAAATATGACCTTTTCACTGGCAACACACGCGCGTTAAAACAGCATCGTTCACTACCTGTCAAATTTCCTAGATTAGGTGTTAAATACAAATTTCAATATATACCCTACACGTTGAAGAGACAAATACATACAAAATCGTAAAGTTTGAATTTTCAACGGACCAGTAAGACATTTGACAGCTAGTGTGTGAAAACATCGAGGTAACATTTTAAGCAGACGTCTATGAGGGTAGTTAGATTTTTTATAAGATTTCAAGCAGAGTGCTCTTGTCTATGAAAATGATAAATACATATGAGGGTAGTTACATTCTTTATAAGATATTAAGCAGTGATAAGGATAAGGATGTCTATGAGGGCAGTTAGATTCTTTATAATATTTTAAGCAGTGATAAGGATAAGTATGACAATGAGGGTAGTTAGCTTCTTTACAAGATTTTAAGCAGTGATAAGAATAAGGATGTCTATGAGGGTAGTTAGCTTCTTTATAAGATTTTAAGCAGAATTCTTTTGTCTATGAAAAGGATGAATACATATGAAGGTAATTAGATATTTTAAAACACATCAGTATAAAGCGTGGGTATTTTTTCAAGTCCATTTCAATTCTTGAAGCCTCATGCTAATGACTTAAATTTAACAAAAACTACAGCTTTTTTTAAACTCTGATTTAAGAGTCTTTTCCCTTTCTCCGCTAAACAACATCACCTCGATGCCCCGCGAAAAATATACACGTTAACGTTAAGTAAATATATAATACATCAAAATGAGGGTATTTGTAAATACAAGTTCAATATTATTTATATAAAAAATTGGAATTATATTTTGTACACGACACACAAACACACAGTACGTTTTTCGAAAGCGCGGGAACCTGCGACTGGACTCAGCACTTTCTTCTGTTTTAATACTATTCAAAATATTTAAGGACTTGTTCTTTATTAAACACAAAACATATATTGCGGGTATTTCTTAAACTTGCTTTCTCATGGATTAAAGTTATTTTATTAATATTTATGGAACGAGGTGTCCTTTTTTTTAGATTGATCTGAGGGTTAGATGATAAAATACGGGTAAATTTCGCGTCACTGGGGTGGGTAGTTTGAAAAAAAAAAAAAAAACGATAATTTTTTTTTAATAAAGAGACAAGTCCTTTCTCTAGCGTATGCGTCTGAGCACAAACTGACTAAGGCACAAATACAACTTTTAAATCTCACCGTTGGGGGGCGTTCAAGTGTTACGTAACGCAATTTTTGACCCATGTAACGCGCTGTAACGTTTTTCTGTACCCTCCCTAAACGTTACGTTTTACTAAGGGACCATTTTTACCAACGAAAAGGGTTGCCAACTTAGGAGAACTTGGGGGATTCCCCTCCCACCTTTGTAATGCATCGTAAACCCCCCCCCCCTCGCAAATTGCGTTCCTTAACACTTGAACGTCCCCTTAGTCGCAAACACATGGTACAAAAACCTTTTAAACAATTTTCACAGTACAAAAAACTAATTTTTTTCTTCACGTGAACACGTGTTTCAAGTTTGCTTACATACATACATACAAATCTACAATTGAAATTTAATTACAAAACTCGATATTAGCTGAAGGATAAAAAAAATTTTTTTTTACATCTACCCACACTAAAGAAGATTTGTATTTTTGTATGTTTGTAACCATTTGTAACGAATAAACTCAAAAACTGGTGGAGCGATTTTGAAAATTCTTTCACCCATACATAGCTACGTTATCGGCGAGTAACGTAGCCTATGTTTTATAAAAGTTATGCGGGCGAAGTCGTTTTGTAATATATTATATTCATAATACTCAAAATATTACACGGTATTCACGTAAAAAAAATAAACACCATTTTTTTTTCGTTTCCTATGCACTGTCAAAATTGGCATCACCCGACAACAAGAGACCCTTTACATATTTTTTTTTTCTATAGGGCTATCACCTTTTTACCCACTTTTTTTTTAATAATATTTAAAAAAAAAAATGTTAGCCCTAAAAACGCTAGAGTACCTACTGCGGATACGATTTCTACTTCTACCGTCTAAATAAATGTACGCTCGATAATACTGACGGACCATTTTGACAACTACCCGAGGTTAAGAGAGTCGTTATAAAGTATAATCGAACGAACATAATAATTATATACCCCGAAACTAATTCAAGTACCTCACAGCTTTATCCAGTCTATATTTAAACGTTCATTACCCCTAAAAAAACCGTATTTAATTGTAATTTTTAAAACTACCACCATAATCTAATAGTCAATCTTTATGTTCACATGATTTAATTTAAAGTGAAATTATAAAAAAAAAAATCAAGTGTGGTAACACTGAAACGCTTGCGAATGTGGGAGGGCCTCGTAACCAAGCTAAAAGTTAATTTAAAAAAAAAAAAGCGATTTCATCTATCCATCGTTCTATAGCAACTTTTACGGAATTGAACTGTTAAATTTATCTTAAGAGTAGTTTGAACTATTATTTTATAAATAATGAAAATTATTACTTTTATGATGAGAGGATTTAAAAAAATATATTCGGTACAGTAGAGTGAAATTAGTTATGTCAGGTGTTAAACATATTATTTATTATTAACCATCTTCGTGACGTCACTCGGCGGCCAGTGTTGGCAACTTTACCGAGTGTGTCACGAGATGACGTCACCAAAATGGCGGTTAATCGTACGACTCGATGACATGGTGTCGTGTTGAGCGGCTAGGAGAGGAAGGGGTTTGGGGTGTGGCGCGCGGCGGGGGTGGGGGCGAGGACGGGTGCGGGGGCCCAGGGGTCCGCGGGCGGCTGGAGGGGCGAGGGGGCGAAGGCGCCGTTGAAGGGCGCGGCCATCTGCTGCTGCTTGAGCTGGTTGATGGAGGGGCGCGCGGGGGGCGGCGGGTGGAAGAGCGTGCGCGCGTCGGGGGCGGCGAAGGGGTTGTGGGGGGCGGGCGAGGGGGCGGCGGGCGCGGGGACGGGCTGCAGCAGCCGCTCGAGGTTCACCAGCGACGAGTTCTCCCCCAAAAAGGCCGACGGCGACTTCTTTATGGCGCCAGTGCGCGCCGACGGCTCCGGCAAACACTCTGCAAACACAAATTTCAATAAGTCTCATTTCGACGCTATTAAGTTTTCTTTAAAACGTTTCATTGTGGATGAAAATGAGATACGGCACTTTAAATAAAGTTTTTTGTGAACATCCAGCAGACTTTAGGGACTGTAGCTTTATCTTATTCCACGGTAGGTTTTGGGTAGGTAGCTGATTTTAAGAGAGCTCAAAAGTACAATACATGAAATTTACATTTTAAATTTAAATACATCTCTTTAATTAATTGCACACTGCGTTTTCCAATCATTTGGGCACTGTAAAATAAGAGCACGAATGCTGTTGTGTTTCAGTGAGTGAGTAAGGGGTGGCCACAAGTGGAATGTACAAATGAGTGCAAGTACCGAGGGCGGTGAGGTCGAAGGGGTCGGCCGAGTGGTGGGGGGGCTCCGCGGTGCCGTTGTTGTTGTTGTTGTTGTTGACGTTGTTGTTGAGCGCCTTCGGTCGCAGCGATAGCGCGTCGAACTGCTCCAGCTCCGAGGAGGAGGGCGACGACAGCAGCGACACGGGCGACTTCAGCTGGCTCTGGGCCAGAGGGGCCCACGGGTCCTTCGGTGGCCCGCCGGTGCCCGCAGGGGCCCACGGGTCTCGCGCGGGGCTGTCCACCGCCGACCACGCGTCCGACGACGTCTCCTGTTATCATATATAATGTTATGTTATTATGGCGGCGTTTGTTCTTTAACCCTTTAGCCGCCAGAGTCGGATTTATCCGACATATTCCTCAACTTGTATAATGTTTATTTTTAATTCATTGAGTTGCTTTCTTTTAAAAAAAATACGTTAAAAAAACACAAAACTCTCCTACAAAACCAGGCGGTTAAAGGTTTAAAGGATTTAATAAGAATAAGTCAATTATTACATTTTTATAAGAGAGGTCTTTAGAGCTAAGTATATTATTAGTTTAGTTTTAACAAATAAAAAAATAATTTATATCCTATCCTAGAGACACTATTTCGGATACAAGAATAATTGATTTTTAATCTAAGTCCAATAATAATTTTTCTGTTCGTTTATTATTTATAAAAAATATATTATAACCAAGGCAAATTAAGCCAAATATCGGCAATCAGGGGAAATAAATCGTGTAGTTTTGAAAATTGGTAGAATTATACTTTACGGTATCCAGATTAACATACTAAAAGTCCTCAAGGGTGGGGGTTGTGCTAAGGGTGTAAGGGGGGGTTGAAGGTACCTTTTTTGGGGTTTTTGCTCATATCGCGAATATCTGTAGGAATAGCATTATGATTACTTCTGACAAAAGTTTCTACATGAAATTGTCTACAAATTTAGATATATTCATTTTTACTCTACGATCAATACTTTAGGGACTACAGGCTGTGTAAGTTTACAGATATATAAAAATAGACGATTTCAGCAAACGGTGTCGTTTTTTTTTTTCGGCGTTATTTATCGCCATTTTTAGTTTAGAATAAGCAAGCTTAGTCATCGGCCTACCCAACATAAAAAACCCCATGAAGATCCATGGAGAATTCTAAACAAAAAAGATGATAATGTAAACAAGGTCCGAGGGTTCAAGATACCGTGTGCCCTTAAGCAACGAAGGGCGTCAGCGGGTCGTGGATGGTGAGGTTGAGATCCATGCATACCACTGAGGCTGAATCGACGTCTTTTCTACTGCATATACAAACAGGCCAAGATTTATAGCTCAAAAATGGGTTCGATCCGCAAAAAATCCTGCTATTTGATTTTTCGATTGGATTATGTCAGAGACTGTCTCCCAAGTATAAATCCAAGTTTGTGTCGCTTGAAACCGCGAGCGTTAGCCGCCATCTTGAGAAACGCCTTTTTGCAAATATCTCGGCAACGGTGAGTTTTACGTTAAAAATTGTAAGAATCTTTTTTGTAGAGAATAAAGCTTCCCATCGTTTTTATTTGAAACGTTTTTCTCTATTGTTAATATTTGCCGATATATGGTCGAATAAAAAAAACAAATTTTTTTTTTTGAAAAATATTTCGATAAATTTTAGAAATACGAAAAAAATGTAGTAATCAAAGTTGTAGAGCATAAATTTTTCTATAATTTCTGTAGGAAACTCTTTTTTGTAAAATCAATAGTTGCTGAGCTCTACCGCAATTAAAGTTTCCGTCAGGTAAAAAAAAAACAGCTACGGCAACTTTTATGAAAAGCAACACAAGACAGAAATATAAAATATAAGTTTCCCATTTGAAATTGCGGCATAAAATTTTTTTGGGTATTTTTTTTTCGGTAATTTAAAAAAAAAAGATTCTTTTATTTTGCTTTACTATTAATTGCAGTAGAGCTCAGCAACTATTGATTTTACAAAAAAAAGTTTCCTACAAAAATTATAGAAAAATTTATGCTCTACAACTTTGATTATCACATTTTTTTCGTATTTCTAAAATTTATCGAAATATTTTTCAAAAACAAAAATTTGGTTTTTTTAATCGACCATATATCGGCAAATATTAACAGTAGAGAAAAACGTTTCAAATAAAAACGATGGGAAACTTTATTCTCTACAAATAAGATTCTTGCAATTTTTAACGTAAAACTCACCGTTGCCGAGATATTTGCAAAAAGGCGTTTCTCAAGATGGCGGCTAACGCTCGCGGTTTCAAGCGACACAAACTTGGATTTATACTTGGGAGACAGTCTCTGACATAATCCAATCGAAAAATCAAATAGCAGGATTTTTTGCGGATCGAACCCATTTTTGAGCTATAAATCTTGGCCTGTTTGTATATGCAGTAGAAAAGACGTCGATTCAGCCTCAGTGGTATGCATGGATCTCAACCTCACCATCCACGACTCGCTGACGCCCTTCGTTGCTTAAGGGCACACGGTATCTTGAACCCTCGGACCTTGTTTACATTATCATCTTTTTTGTTTAGAATTCTCCATGGATCTTCATGGGTTTTTTTATGTTGGGTAGGCCGATGACTAAGCTTGCTTATTCTAAACTAAAAATGGCGATAAATAACGCCGAAAAAAAAACGACACCGTTTGCTGAAATCGTCTATTTTTATATATCTGTAAACTTACACAGCCTGTAGTCCCTAAAGTATTCATCGTAGAGTAAAAATGAATATATCTAAATTTGTAGACAATTTCATGTAGAAACTTTTGTCAGAAGTAATCATAATGCTATTCCTACAGATATTCGCGATATGAGCAAAAACCTCAAAAAAGGTACCTTCAACCCCCTCTTACACCCTTAGCACAACCCCCACCCTTGAGGACTTTTAGTATGTTGATCTGGATACCGTAAAGTATAATTCTACCAATTTTCAAAACTACACGATTTATTTCCCCTGATTTTTCTTATTTTCTCAGGCTATTATACTACCTTAAAATTATGTACTTTTTTACATTGAAATGATAAAATGAGCTGAGCATAATGAGTCGTCTAATGAAAAGGTTTTTTCCTAAATGTAACAAAAAAGACGTTCACACAATAATGTGTTAGCGATAGTCCAAGGTTCGATTTATAATCTACCACGAGTCAAGTCTGTGACCAAACTTACCATGGAGTCGGTGAAAATACTCAAATCCAAATTCATGCTCTGGGCAAACCAAATAAATATGCTATTATAGTAACGAGAAAAAAACTATATATCGACGTAATAAAATAAATTTAATAAAATCATTAAATTACTACCTACTAAAAATAAAATACAATTTTGTTTAAATATTCTGTAAAAAAATTATTTTAAAAAAATATATGAAATAATATAATTATTATGTAATGTGACAAGAAAATAACTTATTTGCTCACTTTTCTCAGTTATATAAGGATAAAATAAAAGCCATAGATATTATAGAAGAGAGAGGGTCAGGATACCTGCTTGGGCGGTGAGATGCCCCAAGGGTCGAGGGGAGCGGCGGCAGCTGGACTGCCGAGACTCACGTCCAGCAAATCCAAAATGTGGGACTGCTGACCACTCTCTGGCTTCTCGGCAGGCAACCTGCACAATTGCCAAACCTCCATAACTCCAAATCCTTCTTTTTTTGACTCCGTAAAGAGGGTTGTAAGTGTAACTCGAAACTCGACAAATTAATAATTGTGTACCTTTTTAATTGAGTAAATAAAACCCTTTAAAACACACGTGGTCTTAATTTTGCAACTCTCAACATAATTATTAGCGAGCACCCTCTGCACAGAGTTTTTTTTTTCATCACTCCTCAAAAATCAAAGTCAAGATCAAAAATCAAAAGAGAACGGTCAAATGAATAAAAAATCTTACAGACAAGTCTCTTTTGTACACAATTCTATAACTGTTTTTGTGAAAAACTTACAACTAATAAATGATTTATGATTATTATTATTATACAGTAATCAAATGAAACAATAGAATGTTAACAAATCGCTGCTTAAAAACTAAAGGGCCATAAAACAAAAAAAATCCAAAAATGTTTTTATTGCAAAAATACAATCACTATCCTTCATATTGTATGTTGCAAAAAGACTTATGGTTGTTTTATTTTATATTTAGTATATTTTGATCATTTTTTATATATTCAAAAGTAACTTACATATATGCTTATATGTCTTCTAGTATGCTTAAAAATATTAGCTACTTAAAAATACGCTTCTAACGATGTGTAATATGCATATATCTGATATATATCTAATAAGCAAAAAAATAGACTAAATTAATTTAATTTTTTTCGATTAGCTCTCCTGTAAAAAGTGTAATTTTGATTTGTGGCCCTTTAGTTTTTAAGCAACGAAATGTTATTTAAAGTCGTAGGTCAAGTAAAAAATCTCGTACTGAACTCATTTGACTATTGACGGTTATATTAATTCAAAAAATCGATACAGAAAATGACTATGACTAATACTACTTTTCATATATTAATTTATAAAAAAAAAAAAATTAAAGACAGTAAAATTTATATACTAAACATAATCCAACAAGAAAACTATTAATTAATAAATTAGCAATAAAGACAAACTTCTAAGTAATCGATGAATAACTAGCTTTAGCAAAGTGAATTTTAGAAAAAATATAAAGACTAATATAATAAAAAAAAAAAACCGACAAATTATTAAAACCTTACGAGTAAATTTTTTTTTATATGTAAATTTAAGAAATTAATAGATTATACCGCGATATGTTTACGTTTTTCAAAGCACTCGTAGATTTATTGCAGTTTGATTCGAGTGATCGTTTTATTTTATTCGTTTTAGAGGATCACAAACTTTAATTAATTAATTTGTCGGATATCGATGGTCTTCTTGTCTCTCTGATATTAATCGGTGCATTGACGAGCATGCCTTTTGAGTTAATTTTGCTGTACCGTGTGTACAAATGTACAAATTTTACACAGTTTAGAGTATCTAGTCATGGGGACAACGCAAACTATGTAAACAAAACCAGATTAATAATGAATCTTAGAATGTCGATTGATTATGTAATGTATATGTCCTTAACTGCCGGAATCTTAAAAATACGGGTCTTTAATGTAAAAAAATACGGGTTTTTTAATGTAAAAATACGGGTTTTTATGTAAAAATACGGGGTTTTGTGTAAAAGTACGGATTTTATGTAAAAATACGGGTTTTTTAATGTAAAAATACGGGATTTATGTAAAAATACGGGATTTTTATGTAGAAATACTGGTTGTTTAATTTAAAAATATGGTTTTTTTTATGTAAAAATACGGAATTTTGTTTACATTTCTTTGCGGTGTCTCCGTGGCCTTGCAAGCTACAGTTTTAGTTAAATTTGAGAAAAATAGCATCTACTATAATACAACAGTGTTTAGTAAAAATGGCATAGAATAAAATAAGGCGTGACATAAGATGGCGTCGATTTTTTTTTTGTAATTTCTCTTACCCTTCCAAATCATCGAGAGTTCTAAAAAGAATTTAAGTTTTAAGTATAGATTATAAACAAGCTGTATTTAAGCGACTTAAGATCGTCACAATAATTGCATTATATAGTGAATCTTACGAAATTTTGAGGAAATAAGTTATCAAAATTTAGTACTACAAAAATTTAAATGACGGCGGCGCTTATTTTTGTGCAATATTGCGTTTTTACAAGAAATACAACTGTATTGATTGACTTGATAAGCAAAACTTTATCTAAATACAAAATTTGAACCAAATCGTTAGAGCCGTTTCCGAGATACGCGAAACATATTTTAAGTTATACCAACTGGTATAACTTAAAATATATTTCGCTATCCAGGTTAACTATCCAATTAACTATCCAGGTTAATTGGTTAAGAGATAATTAGATATTTTCGAAAAAAAAAAAAAAAAACGGTACCCTGGAAGACATCTTTAGGTACTGTGATCACAAATTTGCAAATTCCCCAATTTTGTTGTTTTTTTTTTTTTTATATATATATAATCCTAAAACTGCTACATATTAGTTGAAGTCATAAACTCAATAATTGATCTGTTTAGTATAAAATTTGGTTTGATTATACTCATAGTTACAATAAAATCTTTAGCCAACTTTGAGATTGCGTCTTTTAAAACAAAAGTACGACTTGTTAGTTATTTAAAAAAACTACATTAGTGATACCCAAATATAGCCATTTTATATAGAGGAAGAATGCAATAGGGACTGACTGGAAGTCGTTCTGCGACTGGCTGATGGCGAGCTGCAGGCGCACGTCGTCCGACCGCCGCCGGCGCTCCTCTCGCTCGGCCTCCTCGCGCGACATCGCCAGCGCCAGCTGCAGCTGCAGCTCCTCCTCGCCCGCCGTCAGGGGGCGCGCCAGCTCCGCTTCGCGCCCCTCGCCCTCCCCGTCGCCGCCCCCGCCCACTCCGCCGCCGGCCCCGCCCACGCGCGGGAAGGTGGGCGTGGCGGGCGAGTCGAGCGCGCCGTCGCTGCCGAACGCGCTCGCGCTCTGCGCGAACCGCTGTTTGGCCTTCAGCGCCCGCGCGCGCTCGTTCTTCAGCCGCTCCTCGTCCTTCAGCAGGTTCACCAGCTGCTTCGCCTTCTCGCGCACGTTCAGACCTGCAACCACACCTTTAACGTGTATACACTCAACGTTCCGAAACACACTTGGTTTAAGAGATAATAGAGATATATGTGAAAATGAGGCAAATCAACATCCTAGACGATATTTTTGGGTACTCGCATTTTTTAATTTAGCTTTTTTTTAAATAAATAATAACTATGCTATTGATGGAAGTCAAAAATTCAATAATTGATACTGTAAGTTTTGTATAAAAAATAAGTTTAATTGAGTCATACTTAATTTATAAAGCGAACTTTGACATTTCGTCTTTAAAAAAAGTAGGTACTTAATCATGATAAAATGGTCCTTTATTTGCATCAGGTATAACGTTGCTTGTGTTAATAGCCGACCGCTCCTGTGCGACGACCTTTACATAAAAAAAATCGAACCTCAATCTAATTATGTGCGTCAGCTAATGACGCTTCAGTGCGTGTAAACCCAATTAACTAATTAATATTGACCTTGATCCTTGCCCTCCTCCATGTACTGGAAGTCCTTGAGCGTGTGTATGGCGAAGATGTTCTCCTTGCACTGCATGGCCACCTTCTCGCTGCCGGTCTTGATGAGGTACTCCATGAGCACGAGGGCCTTGTAGACGTGTCTCCAGTTCTTGCCGTGGTCGTTGAGCCGCTTCCAGATCATCTGCATGATCTCCGTGAACGCCATCACGTTGTACGTGAGGTCGGCGATCTCCGCCATCAGTGTACTCGACGGGCCCCATGGGTCGTTCGATGTCGCCTCGCGCACTTTAACCTCCAATTTCATTACATTCATTACACACTAGTTATATACAAACTAATTTATATTTATGGCATCATCCAATTATACTAAAACTATGAAATTTTGCGTCACATATGCCAAAGCGGCATATAAAAAGTACGCCTAAAACAGAATCGCGCGTCAAGCAATGGTAAAAGGTAGTAACGAACGACCAAGTTCTACTATTGATTTTAAATTCTAATGTGTTGAGGTAAAGTCAAATTTTCTTTAAATGACAGATAGTTAGTAGTGTTTTGCGTGTGTTCCATAAAATCCATAGTTGTAGTAGTAAATTGATGTATGGCATGGAAACTTTAAAGAGGTCAACAAGTTTGAAGAAGTGGCAGGGCACTCTGCGTGAACCACCCCCTATAGAAGGTCAACGTGAAGTAGTTATGAGAGAGTAAGAGATGGCAAAACCCATTGATCTATCCATCCCTAATATCTCGTTGTTAATCCTACTTTTAACCGGTGCTAGATCCATTTAACTATATCGTTTTTAACGATCTGTAAAGAAGAATGTTTACCTGGGCATCGGAATAGTTGTGCGCGAGGTTTTTAATGTTCCTCCGTAGGCCCGCCACGTTTACTTGCATATCGTCTCTACCGCGAGGCATCTGGAAGTCAACCCACGTTACATTCTCATTACTTATCCAATGATATATTATTATCTAGCAAGCATAAGTTGGTTTACGTGTGTAGGTACTGCTTCTATGATGGATAGGAAGATTCTTCGTATTTCGTAACAATTATCAATCATCCCATCACCGGACTATGGTTTTACAACCGAAGGTCAAGCTAAGCAAGTACCCAGACCTTGCCCACGAGTTGAACGCCATTTGATGTCGATTCGAAATAACATAAAAGGTCTCGATAGTCGTTTAGATCAACAAAACACTTAAGAGGCTCTCGCTAAATGGCTTATTTTGAATGGTCAGGTTTCTTATCCTGTAAACCTAACCGCCAACAGAAGCTAAACATTAAGGCGGCACATTAAAATAATATATTCGAAAACGGCTCAATCATGAGCATAAGATTAACCTTGATAGAATGAATGAGGAAAATCTTCTACAACAAAGTAGACACTAAAAGGAAACTGATTGATTGATACCCTTCGAATAAAGTTTTCTACGTGTTTTTTTTAAAGGAAACATCAATAAAAAGAGATTCTAATTCTAAATACAACATCGTGTCACGCGTGTTTGCAAACAACGTTCCAACTCCAAATATTATATTTATAAAACAAATAGTATATAAATATCGCCATAAGCTCATTCAGACGTCACGCGGCCAGAGCTCTTTCACACGAGTCGCTGACGCTGCGTTTTTCAACAAAAGGCAACACAGAAAGGTAGCTTTTGTCAGCATATTATGTGAGATTATGTGTAACTAATACCTATATACATATTACTGTAAAGTTCAATTCACAAGATTTTGTATGAAAAAGTATGTACATACATCCTGACAAACTTCACCTTTGTAATAGTAATACTTATTCTAGGTTCTTTTTAAATTATGGCCTATGTATCTTTATGAATTATTTCATGTTGAGAATTTTTTGCATGAAAGAGTAACAAATATTCCATACATTAATAAAAAACATGTTTACGTCCGCGACGTCATCTGTGTATTTTTGTAAATTATTGTACATAATATAACATATAGAGTATAGATAAGAAGAATAGCCAATATTTAGGTAGTTACACTACTAGATTGTGACAAGATCTGATTATTTATTACATTTATAATAATATTGCCAATTCAGCCCACAGATATCTTATTATAATGAATAAATAAATCTGTGCACTATAAGACTACTGGATTTTTTTGACATACTCCTATCGTAAAATGGCATTGTGTAAAAAAATAATTTGAATTCGGAAGAAGGAAGTGGGAAACCGCCGCGTCTGTGTCGAACGTGTTTATGGTGCCTAATCGGAAGTCGCTCACACAAAGAGCGCGATGGTTATTTCGGACAACGAGTAAACAAAGCAAGTATGCGCCTATCTCTGCGTTGTATTTTTAAATCTCATGTTACTGACCTTTAGGATACAACTGGGGTTATATATTTATACATTTTGTTTTGCATTTTAAAAAGGTCGCCAACATTTTTATACTATCACCCCAAAGAATGATTATATATGCTTTGGTTAAGAGTAGGTATGCAAATTGCGAAAGAAAATTTCCATTGTGTCATTGTTTGGTATTCAAACACCAACAAGTAAACATCGAAGTTTTTCAGGAACCTATTTTGGGCAAACCACATCAGCTATGAAAAGCGTAATGTTTGAAATTTCTCTAACTAAAGGATATGATTCAAAATACGGAGATCTGTCGGAGAACCTAGGTAGTTTAGCCCAATTAATGGACAGATATTGGGTGGGACAATATCTGTCCAGCAGGTACAAAGTATTGGTAGCATCTATCCTCAAGTGTAGGATGTGGGGATAATGAGTAGAGACTATGGTCGAAACGCCCAATAGGCCTACCATTTGGACCTAAGACTTCAAAGAAGCGGTTGGCAGTAGATAGACGCGAAGGGCGAAGGATAATGTTGATAATAATAAAATAACTAAATAAAAAATAAAATTTCTGTATAAGAAAAACAAGATTTTTTACGTTAGTATATGTTTTTACACTTCTTTCAGACAATTTTAAAATTAATTTAGCATAATACATTCGAAAAATATAAGCTTCCTTAATTGTTAAACAAATAAATACACAATAATATTATATCATATAGTTAAAGTATTTTTTTTTTTAATTTATAATTGTTAGCATAAAATATGTACTGTATTAAAGACAAGCGAGTGAAAAAAAGCAAGCCGAATTCTATGACATTTTCGGGTTCAACTTATTATAATTTAAACTTACTTTGATATTCTCGGAGTCGTTATTTTGCCTTTTTAAACGAAAAAGTGTGGTAGGCAGTTACGCTGTGATCGCGCCGCGTCTGCAGACAATATTTGTTATCACTCAGAACAAGTGGGAAATTAATGCACATAAAATTATCTACTAGTAAAATAACAAATGTGTCTACACTTATATCTATCATTTCTACATTTCTATCACGGTAACCTTGTACAAGCTGTCAAAAAAAAAAAAAAACATTAAAATCACAAATAAAAATATACAGTTTTTTTGTCAGCATTTCTTTTTTCACAATTGCATGACAAAAATGCAACTTCGCTTCGATCACGTTATGCTCAAAGACGAAAAAAAAAAAACAGCTATATTTCGATTTTTCCAACGCGGCAACTAAGCAAACATGAACAAAAGCATACAAAACAACTTGGTGCGTGCATCTCTATCTGACTACCACATAGATTAGACCTAGTGTTTCTAAAGCGCGGTTTCCACATGCCCAACGTTTAGTGTAGTTAGGTATTTGTATTTGCAATTATACAGTAGAAAGTTCCTTCTAACAAATTCATGAAAACGTAAATTCATGAAAAAAATTATATTTGTCTTTTTTAAAATTATATTTGTCTTGATTCGACCTGGCATGGTTCGATTCTAGAGTCTAATTAAGATTTATAACAACTGAGATATACTGTAGTTATGGGAAAGTGGATCGATTTAAAAGTTAATATTTGTCTTAAGAATAAAAAAAAAAATAGTATGTAAATTCATATAAAAAATTAGTTAAATTTTAATTTAATTACTGGATTCGATTCCAGTTGAATCAAATTGAAGTACGGGACCAATTTCTCGACCTACCTTACTTTGAATTTCGCATAGACTTATTGAATTGTGACAATTGAAATTGCTACGCACATAAGTCTAAAAAATAACATCAAATGGATAGATCGCTAATGTTGGCCATCCAGTGTGAAGCAGGCTTAATGATAAAGTTGGCGGGGGTGTGTTAGGTAACTAACTACGGGGTGGAAGGGAAGCACTACAAGGCAGACTATCTCCCCGTCGTGTACGGTGTAGGGGCTAAGGTATCCCAAGGTGCCCAAGGGCGATTAACATAACTACTGAAACATATCTATATATGTATAATGTAACTATAGTTACATTTTCTTGTAGCATTTTAAAATTAGTGAAAAATAAAAATAACTGTAGACGCATGGTTTATAGATGTGACTAAACTTCTTAGTACTCTATGAGTGTACTTTCATTAGATTCACATTTAAATAGTTATGTGGGGAAATTAATAGTGTAACAAATTCAGAACTAATTGGACAAACAGACAGATGCGAATGACCTTTTCTACAACTAATTAGTTAACCCCCTATAATTTATACCATTAGTAATTATAATCGCAAAACAAAAAAATAGTTATAATGGTACAGTTTTCTATGAATGTCTCCATAATAAAAGGTGTAGGTGTTTCTACGAACGTATTAAACTATAATCAAAACGAAATAGGTTCGGCTGCTTTCACTTGGGTATCGTGTTGCAATGTTTTGTTTCATACAAATGTAGCCCATTATTTTCTTCCGTGGGTTTTAGCACTATAGTGCAATTTTTTTAAAATATAATATAGTGTTGCCTTTCCTGTAGACCACGGTAGATAATAGTAGTAATAATACTCCACATAGTTGGAACACTTATTTATTTTTTCTTGCTTATATATACATATCTATTTGTTACAAAAATACCGACTAGGTAAATCAATCGTCTTCACGCTATCACGACCTAGCGCAGAATGGCGGTCGCTCCCGCTCGTTGGTAGGTATTACCATTATTAATTTTCTAACAGACGGCCATTCTGTTCTAGGAATGTCCTCATTCCGGAGCCAAGCTCGGTCATCCGGATTGAGTGAGTAGGTCCTCATACTTAGTTCGGAGTAAGAAGAAAAATATATGAGTTCGAGATACAATATTGAGTAAGAGTTGAGTAAAATGTTAACAATGAATAATAGTAGCTATGTACATAATTCTCAAATATACGTCAGTTAGAAATACATCACATAATAAGAAGGAATAATAATAGCTATGTAGGTACATAATTTTCAGATATATATATCTGTTGGAAATACTGTGTAACATAATAAAAATGAATAGTAACAGATATGTATATAATTTTCAGATCTACATCAGTTTGAAATACATCACTATGTAACAATAACAATGAATAATAACAGATATGTACATAATTCTTAGATCTACATCCGTTTGAAATACATAGTGAATAATGCTGAATATATTTTTGTATAAATAAATTATTATTATTGGGTTTGCAATGCACATAAACTTTATATTCTATATACTTATTAATAGCAATATGATATAGATTCAAGCTAAGTTATAATTTCCAGATGTTACACAAAATACCAAAACATTCTGATATTCTGAATGCAGAGCTTATCTTAATTAGTCATTAAATATAAAATAATCTGTAAGTACTACAGTACCTTGCAAGCGACTTGCTTAACAATCACATTGGGTCGCTTGTTAAGACATATTGTAATTGTAAATTTATATATATTAATAAAAATTTAGGGAAATATCAATACCACCAAGTACTAAAATGTTTAAGTAATAAAATAAATTTAGAGGTAGACTATGATGACTATTGTGACACATATTGAATGTAAAAAGAATCTGAAGATACTTATTAAAACTACTTACAATGAATATTGTCTAAAATCATACGCTAAGACTCAACAATTACAAAAGCCACCCTCAAATTAATTAATTAATTAGAGATCTATTTATTGGAAAATTCTGGTTTTTATTTCAGACTAGTGTCTAGTTATTAGTCATATTATATCAAACTATATTTAATTAATTACATACAACGAGGTAATGCGACTGCATGCTGACTAGCATGCCTAGGACCCTGCCAAAGGGACCGATACTCTTTTTTTATATTAATATAATGTGTAAATAAATATAACTATTAGGATTAAGTTATTTTAAATGAGCTTTAGCAGTTTAAAATATACAGAGTACTGCAATATGTACTTAAATCGTACTTAGGTACTTTATAAAATCATTAATCACATTATATCAAATTCAATCAAATTATTTACCTTAATTACATAAATGCCTCTCAGCATAATTATTTATGATTTTAGGTGCTAAACGTCTTTATTCTATAGAAGAAAAGCTTTTCTGGTTAGGTACATTATAACTACTTAAAAATTGGATTGTTATGCATATTTCTAGATTTAACTCGCTTACATTCTACTATTTGACACATTTGACACTCCACTATTACAAACAATAAAACTAACATTTGGCATTAAATCACTGTAGTTCAAGGGGACGTCGTGGAACTAATATGTAGAGCTACCGTTTGTCACTCACAGGGTACGCTCAACTCTCTTCTCAATTCGAGTATGGCTACCGTTTGCCTCCTGAGAGACCCGGCCTGCCCATTACCCAACTATAGCCGCTTAGCCACCATCTTTACTGCTCGCTATCGTTGCCCATCCGAGGCTCTTCATAATTCTATTATGGCTACCGCTTGCCGCCCGAGGGACACGGCCTGCCCATGCTACCGTTTGCCACTCGATGGACACGGCCTGCTCATGCTACCGTTTGCCACCAGAGGGACACGGCCTGCCGGGATAAAATTGCATCGTTTTCATTATCAATAGTCATAGCAGCTGATGCCCGTCCCGATCAACACCAGACTGCTCTCACTTCGCATCTAAGCTCTGTATCTGTAAATATAGGTATAGGAAAATAGATTTTGGAATTTAGGATTGATAGTTCAACTTCGCCTTTGACCTTTGACCCAAATGTTCCAGCCTCATTACTAGTACTGGTCTCGTTATCACTGGTTATCAATGATGATGACTGACATGTCACCCACGCCTTGCATTTATCTGTTGAAATATATTTTTGTATTGCCTATCTACAGGAACGCCCTTCAATATTCTGTCTTTGTCTAAAATTATAGTTATTTTTTTTTTAGGGACCCCAAAGTTTAGCTGCCAGCTTCTTGCTTTTCTCTTTTTTTAGAATAGAATATCATTAGAGAACATTTACTTTGCATGCACCTGACATACACGAATACATTCAGAATAACAAAACAAAAATTAAATATATACAAATCTCTCCCATTTAAGTGAGAATACACAACCAAAATCCCATTGAATATGTGCCATTGCTCAGCATAGGCTGAAGCAAACCATAGCGCCGATCCCACGCCAGTCCCACTTGACAGATTCTCGCCGTCAGAACACGCGTCGCCACTGCAGTACTGTGACTCGTAGGAATTTAAAGTCATAGCTCTGTTTAGCCTGCAACTAATCATATTTAAAAATAACAGTACACTACCCTCCATCAGGTTGTCTTTGGTTATTGCTCATATCACAAAGTTAATCACTTGGCTCAAGACCTCATTCTCCTTTTGTCTCAATTAGTAACACAGTATATTCAATTTTGGAAGCAGATTTAGACATGAGAACAAAAGAAATATAATTCTGACACTTAAGGTGATACAACTCAGCCTTCCTCCATACAAACGTAGAATGATCATTACTCCGCTGTTTTATGTTTAATTTACAAAAGTAAGCATGGTACCCATTTATCTTGTCGTTAACTAGGTTCGTTTACATACAAATTTAAAAAACATTAATTTAAAAGATATGATCCTTGAAAAATCCATATTTTACCAACAAGTCTTGATGCAACTTTGTGGGTAAATAGGTCACTCTAGTGTACAAAAACTCCAAAGTACTTTGAATATAAACATCGATCAATAACTAGATAATTCAAGAGTTCAAATAACTTTACACGAAATAGATATATGCAGTAGCTCTGTCAAAAAGAGCATACGCCCTAGGGTCTGCTTATAATTCCTTTTTGGTACGAATCATTGCGTATCCCATTCGTGCTGTGTGAGACGGAACGACTTCTAGCCACGCGCACCGATGTTTTCGAGCCGCCGACCAGTTTGCACTTAAAAGTCAAGTATTGGAAGCTACCACAGCGTGCTGTTGTTTGGCAAAAATTTACCGAGGACATTCAAGGGAACATTCAATGTATCTGTCGGATGTCTGCTACAAAGAGAGGATCACGCCAATTCAATTTTTGAAACAAATACTCAGGTCTGTTAGTATCAGCCACTTCGAAGATTAGCGTTGCATAGTAAAGTTATTGCCTGACATTCATATGCCAAATGATATATTTATTTAAGAAAGGTGTTATGTGCGATCTAAGAGGCACCTTCACGCAGAAACGCAAATAGGAATTTTGCACTCGTTGAATTAATTTGTATAATTTCTTAAATAACAAGTTACCATATTCAACCAAACAATAATTCAACTTGGATGAAATAATCGTTTCACAAAGTTTAAGTTTAAACACAAATCAACACAGATAAGACATCTATAATTTTATACAAGACTTTCAAAAGACTTCATACAAGCAGTTTTGAACTAGTTCAAGCACTTGTTTCTCAAAAAGGTAAATTACCGACCATCATAACTCCGGGGTTGCGCGCTAATCTAATTTTTTTTTTTTTTTTTTGCCTAGGCAATTCAGTGACCGCCTGTATTTTGTTTGTTCCATCCAGGCCTCAAAGGCGGATATGAAGATCTGATATCCAAGATCCTATTTAAAATTTTAAAACAAAGGAAGCACTTCCTCAGTATTTCCTCTAGCTATTAGTGATATCCGTATCCGTATCCATTTCTTTTTTGGCGGATCTTGTATGGATCTTTTATCTTATTAATTTTCAATTCATAGATGAAATTCTAATTAATTATTAGGTGATTAGGTAGCAATAAAAATTATTAAATTCCATTGAGATGTTATTATTATTTTAAATTCTTAAAATGAAATATTTGGCACCTTTATATTGCAAACATTTATCGTAGTGAGTTACCATACCAATAGTACATATTAAGGGTACTAAATAAACTATCTTTATAATCACAACTCTTTGTGACAAGCTTATTAAAATAATGAAATCTATATACATAAAAGAAAGTCGTATTAGTTATACCACAGGTATATCTCGAAAACGGCTAGACCGATTTTTATAATCTTTATTTGAGTAGCAGAATAACCATTAAAATATCGAAAAATTAACGTAAATAAATAAAACAATAACCAGATAATCACTTTAGAAATAAATTGTACTTTCGAATCGACAGAAACTGCCAAATCGATTGGTCTCATGTTGTTGTGATGTGCGGGTGTTATTAATAAATATTATCCAACAATGATTTTATAATGAGAAAACCAAAACTTAAATCTTCGTAACATTCCAAATTCTAATTAAATGTAGAATTAATGCACAATGCAAATCGAAACATCTCCTGCCTGTCACGCAAAACTTCAAGTGGCGGGCGTCAACCATCGCTTCAAGATCACGCGCACCTACACCGATTGAGTATGAAAGTTAAAATCCGTATCCGGATCCGTATCCGCGGATATACATTTTTAACGATACGGCTCATCACTATTAGCTTCTTAACGCCATCGTTATTTTTCTTTGGCACGAGTAAGTACAATAGGGCTGGCGTACGTGGAATAAGAGTTTCTATTATTATCCAGTCACTCGTCTACCATTTTCTTGACTACATTCCGTTCGCTGTAGGGAAGACGATACGGTTCGAAGAAACTGTTGGCGGTATATTCTGTTGTTGTCCTTATTTAACTTAAATTATTAATTCATCAAATAACTAATTAATCAATTAATTGTTTAACTTTAGGGCCAATATTTAGCCCAATATTTAGTATGAGCCAGGGTGATTCGTTCCTGTTTTTTTTTTCTTGCCTTACAAACAAAATTAACGGCAACCCGGAAAGATATACAATAATAATTTGTATACACTGTAGCGTCGCGAATTTAACATTAACCTTCATACAAGCGTTTCCAGGTATAACCAATGTCTTCTTCTTTTTCGGCTTCACTCTTGACAGAGTGGTCGTGGCCATCACTTCAGGTGTTGGTGGCAAGCCTCACAATACGCCGCCATTCCTCTCTGATGGCCGCCTTCCTCGTGCATCCCTGCAGTGAGCCATTCAACGCAGCTTTTATTTGATCCGTCCATCTCATAGGCGATCTTCCCCGCGGCCTGGTACCCTCAACCCTTCCCTGGACCACAAGTCGCTCAATAGCCACCTCCCCTCGGCGGCAGACATGGCCAAAGAACGTGAGGATACGGGACTGTACCAAAGATGACAAGCGCTGCTTGATGCCGAGTTCTCGAAGTATAGACTCGTTGGTACGGAATTCAGTCCACGATACTCCGAGCATTCTCCTCCAGCACCACAACCAATGTACCGGTGATATTATCCGAAGTGTACGTTTTATATAATTTGAGCCTTCTAAAACGACATCTTCAAACTTACTTACGCTCAAGTCCCGACTCGTCGTAGTATAAAACTAACTCCGAATGAGTCTTACATACGGTAACCGATGTTAATTCCGTAAAGGATTGACCCACTTCGTGAGTCTCATCCGTCGTGAGAAGCTCGTCCCTCACCGCCGAAGCTTCAATGTCAGCCTGAACAGCCTCAACACCCAAAGTTACCAAAACCCGACCCGACTAGACGTCGACTGAAGAAGTAGGACTTTTGAGGGTTACTTATCAACCCCTTATCAAGACTTAGATTTGGATTTTTTTTTTTTTCTTTAACTACCCTCTCTTTGATCAGAGTACACTGACTATCAAAATCAATGTATCTGGACTTCTCTAACTCCGTTAAGCTTAATAGTTTTCATGGAAATACGTCGCAGATACAGTAGCTGTGACGGACGCTTAAAACTAGACCCTTGTCGACTATTATTTATCAAAAATGCTGTTAATATTGCACATGTACCTTAATATTAATAATAGTACCTTTAATATTTAATATTGACAGTCTTTCTTTGTCGTGGTAGAATTTTTTACTTATACCTACAGCTAGTGAATACTAAATATAAAATAATTTGACATTTGAAAAACTATGTATCTTTTCCATAGGAAGTACTTTTAAATAGTTCTGTCATGATCATCACATTTGAAATTACGAGTGTAGGAGTATAATAGCTAGTATACGTGTACTGTATCAAGCGGGGACATGTGATTCCACAAAATAGCACAATTATTATGTTTTTTTTTTTACCCTATCACTTTAATTATCAGTGGAAGTCAAGTGTAAGTAATAACTAGGTAATACGTACCCACCTATTTAAGACATCCAAATAAGTAAGGTATTTTACCAAACGAAACGGATATTAGTATTTTAAGTAAACTTTTTATGAATTCCAATAAGTAAACTTAAGTCTATTAATTTGTAAATGTCTTTTATTTTTATGTAAATGAAGTGCATAAGTAGATTAACTCGTACTGAACAGTCAACAAAAGCATATTTTTTTGTTTATGCGAGTATAACGCTTCAGATTACAGATAAAAGAAACATGCAAATGTTCCATGCGAAACTCATAGGTAAAATATACGTACCTAACTGAATTCAGGCTACAACGTATCTCGTATAGATATTCATACCAGTCAATTTATAATATTAATAAAAACAATACAATGTTATTAAAAATTAAATTAAATAAAAGTATATTATTACATCATCATACTAAAATAATAATACGATATTAACTTCATTGGAGTCTCAGTCGTACCTACGTACGACATTTATTGTTATTATGCACGTAGGTAGATAGAATTTCGTTAACAAAAAAAATTACAAGTACATACCTCAAGGGCCGCTGAGTACTTACCGCACTTCTGATTTGTTGCCTTTCCTGTAGACCACGGTAGATAATAGTAGTAATAATACTCCACATAGTTGGAACACTTATTTATTTTTTCTTGCTTATATATACATATCTATTTGTTACAAAAATACCGACTAGGTAAATCAATCGTCTTCACGCTATCACGACCTAGCGCAGAATGGCGGTCGCTCCCGCTCGTTGGTAGGTATTACCATTATTAATTTTCTAACAATAGATATAAACCAGTAGTACTTTTCTTTTTTTTAAGTTACTTCTTCTAGGCTAGGAGATAGGACTCTCGAAAAATCTAGCGCTAATATGGCTAATCCGTCACTGGAGATAGGTAATATTTAGCAATAAATTACCAGAGTTTATTCAATTGGCGAAATAATAGTTAAACATTATTGCTTTATGTAAAAGTATAAAGTTAGTCTTAAGAGTGACCAAGTTACATTTTGGAAAAGTCAAGCCAAGGGCGTAATCTGACCTCACGAGATGTTTTTTTTTTGTTACAACGGATGTGCACTGATCTCATTTTTAATGCGCGACAATGCTCGTGCGCATGAAGTGTATGTCATAATTAACAAAATCTGCAAAGCTAGCAAGTGTGAAATCACCAATTTTTAGCTCATAATTTTGTGACATAAAATAAAATTTAACGCTCTAAAAGATGCTATCTTTTAAATTACTTTCGCAAATTTAGGCTCAGATGGGCAAAATAACAATTTTTTTTAACTCATAATTTAATACTAAAAAATTAAATTTGACCCTCTAAACTAAAAGATAACCAAACCAAATACATATATTAAAATCTATATATGTCATCCTTACCTTTAAGAAAATAAAATTTTATTGTTACTATTCAATTTTTATTAATTGACTATGACCGTTCTAAGAGTTCACTTTCATTATCTATAACTACTAACTAATATTATAAAACTGGAGAGTTTTTTTGTTTGTTTGATTGAACGCGTTAATCTCAGTAACCTACTGGTTCGAATTGAAAAATTCTTTTTTTGTTGGATATGTAGTCCATTTATCGAGAAGTGTAACATTTTTGAACGCGGACGAAGTCGCGGGCAACAGCTTTATATATATACGATAACAACCATCTTCGTCTAAAGTTGATAAGCAAAATACCCGACGTTTAGATTAAAAACAGTTTCATATATCACCGGTTGATATTACGGTGTCGTGCGCGCATTGACGACGGTGGTCGATGACCTCGCATGAGGTTTCTGATGACGTTTCGTATTTTACAACTTCCGCTAAACGTTTTATCTGTGAAGCGAGATTAAAAAAAAAAATACCTATCTCATTACTCTGTGAGAGAAAAGAAAACTAAAGAGCACAAAAAAAAATTGTATTTGTATATTTCATTTACCTAATAACTAGGTTTAGAAGCTACATTTTAAAGTAAAAAAAAAAGTCTACCTTCTAAGATAAAGAAAAAAAAAACGTTTAGAAACGACTTAAAAAAATCAATCAATTAATGAATAGACCAAACTTGGTTATTTTCCATTAAAAAAAAATACAATTAATTTTAATTAAAAAATAATATTTCAAAAGAAAAATCATAGTAAAGTCGATGATTTTCTTAATATTTAATTTTAATCTCTTTTCAATTATTTAAAATAGACTCATAATCATCTCATAATAAAGTTAGTTACTTAAAACGTTTTTACCAATAATTTTTGAGCTAAACTAGAAAATTGTCTTTAATGCTTTAATACGCTTAATATACTTAGCGCCTCTTTCACAAACGTCAAGTAGGCCAAACTGTCATTTAAACTCACCGGTAACCGGGGATAATGGAGGTGGTATACCTTTGTTTGTACGGTAAACGTCCCAAACATTAAATAGAAAATAATAAAAAAAAAATGGGGCTATCGAATGATGCAGTAAACCGAGTGCATAATTCAATAACTATAACAGAAAAATGATTTCTAAAAGTAACTAATCAACACTTTAGTTTGTGAAAGAGGCCCTTAGAATAATGATGGCCATATATCTATAGAGTTGTAATAATATGATTAAAACCTAATACATTTTATGAGGACATTTGGTAACTAATATTATTGAAATAATTCGTTTAGTTAATAATTCAGCAAAACATTGGTACATTCAGAGATAAGCCGACGCAGATTAATTTACAGAAATTGCATTGTAAAAAAAAATAATAATATTGATAACACACAGATTGGGTGACAGACTTGTTTAATTTCATGTACGATTTGTAATATTTGAATTAGTATTCTGAATAACTACAGCATATACCTAGACCCAAAGATTTAAATCGAGAGATGAGGCATTACTAGCGAAAGTGTGTTACAAAATACAACATACATTATACTAAAGACAAAAGTATAAAATACATATACCTTTGTCTAAACACACTTTTAAACACAGACAACACATTCCTTACTTCAAACGTGACTGTGACGATAGCGACGCTCTCAACAAGCGACCGTCACTCACTGTAGCTGGCGTGCAACTGTAGTTGGGTTGAGCGCCTGCGCCCAACCCACTGTTAAGAATTTTCGGTGTGTTTTTAGTATGGCGCGAGGAGATTACGTCGCATCTTTCGATTTAAATCTTTGCCTAGACCTACTAATACAAATAGGATTCAAGTGCTGTATGGCAACACTTAGATGCTCATATTAACATGATTATCACCGAAGCGAGTAAAGGCCTCCGGCAGATGCCTTTCGGTTTACAAACTATTTGTAATTCTTAATGTGAATGTTACTAATGTTAACGAATAGTTAACGTAACCAATGTTAACGAATAGTTAACGTGACCCAATGTATTATATCTAGGGTATACGGGTAATTGTTTATTATAAGGGATTTCCGGCTCGAATAATAGTAGTACTTTAATTTGGCTATCTTGGAAACTATGGGAGCTGTTGGTGTTTTTTTTTTAAAAAGCTGGAAAAAGTCCACCTCTATGGACCTTTTCCAAGTACATATTAGTTTTTGTCAAATTTGATAATATGCCTATAGATAGACTATTACGAATTTATAAGTATAGATTACCATAAATTACAAATCACACGCGGTAATGAATGACTAATGTTTAAAATCATATTTTATCTTTACATGACATACATCCGTCCGTGGTTGTCGATTAGATACTCCTAGGTATATATACATCACCTGGTCGTGTCATATCTTTTCTTCACTTTATTTAGTATTAGCGAATACTATTTCTGATAGAAATACCTAATATAGGAGCAATAAAGATTGAAAAAAAAGACACCTAATAAAACTTTTTAACAAAAAATTAAACCGCCGAAAAATCTGAAAAAAAAAAAAATTTAACCTTATAATAACTAAGTTCTTAAACTAATGTAAGTATACCTAAGTAATTTTGAGTTGCCGCCGCGTATCACCCTTTAAGTAATTAATTAATTTGCTTGCTTGGCGCCGACTCAAAATAACTTACATTACTTTAAGAACTTAGTTATTATAAGGTTAAATAAAATTATTTTTTGCTTTTCAGTTTTTTCGGCAGTTTAATTTTTTGTTAAAAAGTTTTATTTTATAATATTTTGTGGCTATAATCTACTATTTACTACATGCTTAAAAAAAAAAGTAAACCCAATAAATCACCCCTTTTTTCCCACCCTTACGATAGGAACTATTTTCCAAATTTATATGGGACCAAATTCGAGGTATACCCTATCCATTAGAGAAAGAATTATCAAATTCGGACTACTCTGTAAAAAGTTATGCGTGGTCATATACTACAATTAGCAAGTGAACAATATATCATCCCCTGTTTTCCTACCCTTAGGGTTGGAATTTTTCCAAATTTATATGGGACCACCTTGGGGTTACACCCTTTCAAATAAAAAAATAATTGTATCATCAAAATCGGACTACTCTGTAAAAAGTTATGCGTGATCATACATAAAAAAATGTACGCGTCGAATTGAGAACCTCATCCGTTTTTGTTTTTTCGTCGGTTGAAAAAAAGGGCGCGGACAAAGTCGCGGGAAACGGCTAGTTAATAACAAAGTCGCTGTCAGCCTCTATCTGTTTTTCCGCTAAGTTCTTTTAAACCAACCAACGGATTAAATACGTTTTGCTATTAAGATATTAATTTTGTTAATGGAAAGAGTAATAAATGAGAAGGTTTGTGTATAATTTGTGGAAAAATCATGGATGCCATAGTCAGAACTGGAATAAATTGAAATGGGACCACACGGGAAGCACCAGCTTTCAAATAAAGAAAGAATCATCAAAATCGTTTCACCCAGTCGAAAGTTCTGAGGTAACAAACATTAAAAAAATACAGTCGAATCAGAAAAAAGGAGGAGATTCTTAAGAACCTTTTTTTGAATTCGGTTGAAAAGATGCGAGTCCACGCGAATCCGGGTCCGCGTCGCTAGTTTCAATATAAAAATAAGATTTCTATGAGTTTTATTATGTCACGTTATTTAGCAATGCATGCACAACCTTGTAAATCGTTTATAAAATTTTGTAATATTGTTAATTTTCATTGGCAACCTATACATTTTTTTTATTTATGGGAACACATACCCACCGCCTTTGACCAACCCTCGGTAAGTTAATTGTTGTGTTATGTACCTATCTATAAATAGGCTTGTGTTGTGAGAAATCGATACTTTAGTCGTATTAGGCAATAAACAAGTCAAGGCCTCTAATGCCACTACGAGTTCACCTTCACAGAGCTTGCGCTCACGTTGTGCATCTTGTACATTCATTACCGTTGCATTGCATACTTTATTGACGTCAGTCTCACCATATACCATCATATTGCACACTAAACTAGTTTTGTGTATAGACTATTTTACAGATCCACTAGCGACTCACTCCCGGCTTCGCACGGGTGCAATTTTGGACTAAAGCGAGTGGTGGAGCGCGGGCGGGAGTCCTATCGTCGCGTCGCCCTGTTGCGAGACCGCTTGAATTTATTTTTACGCGCATAGTTTTTAATTTACGATAACTCCCAAGATATTCATTTAAATTGTAACTATGGTGTATTAGTTGTATTGATAATTTTTTTAGAAGTTAGAATAGTAATTCAAATTTTAAGTCTTTAGGTAAAAGTTTTATTTTATTTTATTTTTTATTTTTGCGACCTGGTGTAATTGAACACATTTGTCTCAGTTACTTTACAAGTTTAAAAAGTAGCAAGATAGTTGTTTAAAGGGAAAGAAATATTATTATGTTATCCTTCAATAATTAATTATTATTTAATGATTTTTATAGAATAAATTCAAAATGAGAAAATATTAGGCATTTAAAATGAAATTGTTAAAGTGTGTATGCACATGTACATCCATTTTATATTATACATGATGTTATAGTAGGATAGTCATAAACTGGGATATCCATCTGGTAGCAGTAACCACAACCACCCATTTACAGCAGACCACCGTGAAATACCAGTATGAATAATGAGTGGAATTACAATTTTAATTGTAAAGAAGTTATTATTGAATACTTGTACTTTATCCAAAGGCTTTATCCTGTTTAATGTTATGTAAATCAAGGAGCATGCATGAGAGTTTATAAGAAAAAAAAATTGTTATATGCAAAAAACACAACCAACAAATGTTCTGAAATTTAATTGAACATGAGCCATCCATTATATCAAGATACCGAGACAAAAATTGGAACCTACAAACAACAGAATGGTTTGAAAATGGATGCACTGAAGGTTTGATAACTCGGACAGGAAACAAAGTGGTAGACAGACAGACAGACAAAAGATATATATATATGTCAAGCAAGATGGAGGTTTCATATCCCAACAGGTACTTTATTTTACAAGTAGCTGTTCGTCCGCATAACTTTATAAAATAGCTTCCCAATAGTGAAAGAATTTTTCAAATCGGTCCAGTATTTTCATAGCCTATTCAATTCAAACAAGCAAACAATCAAATCTTTTCTCTTTATTATATTAGTATATATAAATTCTCTTTGAAAGAACGAAATATAGAAAAGACAACTTCTTTACATAGTTATTATAAGACAAAGTCCTCTGCCGTATCTGTCTGTCTGTTCGTGATAAACTCAAAAACTACTGCACTGATTTTCATGTTGTTTTCACCAACAAATAGAGTGGTTCTCGACGAAGGTTTTAGTATATAATTTACAAAGTTACATGGGCGAAGTCGCGGGCAGCAGATAGTTCAAGAAAAAAATTAATATTTTGAATTTATCAAAGAATTCACAGGTGACATCTTTTTATCTGTGTTAAATTTTAATAAAGGGAAATGACCTTCAATTTGCTTTGTACTGATTCTCATAATCGTAGTATTAGTCTTTGTTACTTTGTTATCTATGTATTTTATCCAAAAATAGTTGACTGATTAAACAGAAAATAATGCCATTCTCATAATATACTTTGCAATCATTGTTTACCATTATAATATGAAGAAATTTTTTAATGCAAAACTTTTTATACAGATTTAAAGAGACCGCGATCATGGTCACAAATATAATTATAAGAAAAAAGTTGAATAAGAGTAAACAACCTTCATAGAACACTTTTTATAATGTTTAAATGTTGAATTATATGAATTTTTAAGGGAATTGTAACACTGATTTTTTTTCATGTTAAGGTCAACGGACAGGCCAAGTGCCGTTTGATGGTAAGTGGCTATTACCGTCGCCTATAAAACTAGTAATTATAGGAAATTAATGTACTTTATGTAGGTAAAAAAATATGTTAGTTAATGCTGATTAGGCAAGCTTCAGTTACATTACAGGAATAATATTATGTCCTATATTACTATTTAAAATGTTTATAAATTGAATAAATCACTACATGTTATAAAACAAAGTCCTCCGCCGCATCTGTCTGTCTGCACCGATTTTCATGCTGTTTTCACCAATGGATAGAGTGGTTCTCGAGGAAGGTTTTAGTATATAATTTACAAAGTTACGCGAGCGAAGTCGCGGGCAGCAGCTAGTTCTCTATAAATTACTACTCTTTTAATAACAAAAAGTATCTTAAAAGTCAACTTACACAACGAAAACTTTTCAGCTGTGAGCTATTCGGTAAAAATTGAATTACTTATCAGTAAAAGAAGTGTTTAATGTTTCGCACAATGCTTGACTGTTTTCAATAATAAATGTACTTAGATATTTCTATCATTATCTGTGTTTCTTATCATATTATCAGGCACTAATGTAGATCTTAACTTACTTCAATTCAAACACGTGACGTCACAAAACAAGCACCTAATTCGCAAATCAATCACTACGAAGGCATCTTAGTGGATGAGCTATCGCAACTTTTCTATGCTCATATGATAATAGGAAATAGGGTCAAATATAAAGTGATCATCATGTTATATTTCCTTTATAATAAAGTGGTTTAACTTGGTTAAACTGAAACGCGTATGTGCCACTACGGACAAGTAACAGGAAATTGTATCTCGTTCCAATTACAACACAGAAAGTTAGTAAGTAGTGACGGGCAAAATTTTGATGCAACACCGAAAAACTTACCAAATATTAATTCAGAGCTCTCCGGTTAATTTTATTGCGTTACACTTATTTATGTAAATATATATCACACATTATATTAGTATCACTGCTACAACACTGCTTATTTTTGGTTTACAATTAAAATTTTGTTATAAATACTGTCTAAACAAAACACCTTTTTGACGAATTGACAAATGATTTCATTCCATTCGTGTGACTAAATCAACATGTCCTCCACAGCTCATCCACAGGTAATCCAAGGAAATGAAATTGTATTAATTATTTTACTTTACAGTTAAAGATAAAAGTAAACAAAAAAAAAGATTTAATTAACTAAATAAAAATCAAACATTATTAAATAAAATAATTAAAGAATCAAAATTAACGAAGGACTTTGTTGTACTGTGCTAGGGTACTGTCTGTCTGTAACCAAGGCAGTTACTTTACAGAAAAAATAATATGACAAGTACAGTTCAAAGTTGGTGCCATAGAATAATAATCATAATTGTTGGTGCAGTCAATTTCAAATTGTCTATTTTTATTTATTTATTTTTCAGTTCTTTTTATTTTATCTTTCGAAATATAAAGATAATTTTAATTAATAACTAATCTTTAATTATTGTCACTAAATATATAATAATATAATATAATTATAAAAATTTAACTCGATTTTTGTAAAAAATATAAAGCCCATTCAATTTTGAAAAAAAAAAAATGTTTTTAATACACAATAATGTCATTTTTTTTCGGCTTATTCTTGTGGCCCCTTTTGTCAAATATAATTTTCATATAAGTATAATTAGTTATCTGTAGTCTCTGTCCTTATTAGTTAGTCTGTGATTTAAACCATCCAATCATCCAATCCGATCCAAATTCCAATCCAAGTTTTCCAAGTTCCAACGGTTTTTGCCAGTATTCATGTCATGTCAGTCTGTGTTGTGCGGTTTGAATGATCTTAAAAATTATTGTAAAATTAACATAATATGAACAATTTTAATTAACTTGTTGTTGAATAAAGTGTCATTAGTCAAAAACAAAGAAAATGAGTGCTAAAACTTTTGTAAGTAAAATTATGTACATACTTACAATAAATGTTTGTAGGTTATATTTTATTAACTCGATTATTTTGTTGTTTTCAGAATGTACCCGATAAATGTTTTGAAAAAGGTGTGGCCTGCGTATGGAGAAATGGCAACAAGTTTTCATTATATCCACGAATATACAAAAATAACAAAAGTGTGCCCACGGACACCAGTGCAGATAAGATACTGAATATACGTCAAGAAATTTTGTTGTTTGATCCTATCCTACGGAAATTAGTCAACGAATCGAACTGCACATTTCTCTCTTTACAGAAATCCAGCGAATCGGCTAAAACTTCCGACAACCAAGTTGAATTTCTAAAACTATCCCGGCAATACCGGTCAATAATCCGCATATGCATAGAGAGCCTTCAGGAAGCAGCCTCCAATGAGGCTGATGGTGTTAAAAAGAATGACATTTTCAATTTAATAACTATCTTCTATTCTGTCGAATGCGTTTGGCATTTATGTGAAATTTTATATATCGATAATATTCCTGGAGATGTTGTGTTACCGTTTCTTCTCGAATGGGTCCGGTTTCACTCCCCATGCCACGAGCAGACTGCTGCACGTCTGCTGGAGGCTTGCGAACGAGGATCAGAAGATGACGACAAGTATTGGGACACGGTAATAGGAATGGTGGTGCAGGGTCGAGTGGACGTAGCCCGAGCACTTCTAAAGTTGCACTCTGCCGTCGATACAAACGAATTTAAGTTAGTAGACAATTCACTGAGGAGTATGCCTGTTTACAGTGTAAGTAAATTCATGAATCTATATAATACTAATATTATAAAGAGGAAAAATTTGATTGTTTGTTTGAATTAATAGGCTCCGAAAATACAAGACCGATTTCAAAAATTCTTTCACTGTTGGAAAGCTATATTATTAGCGAGTAACATAGGCTATATTTTATAAAGTTACGCAAACAAAGTCGCATGCAACAGCTAGTTAATAATAAAACACAAACTTTTGCCTGCGGCAGACCCATGTTATCATTTAAAAATAATTGCTGTAGTCCTTCCAAAGGATTCCCAGATTATCCCACACGATTATTGCAAAATTACATTTGGTCACACTTGTTTGTTATTAAGATTTCACCTTCATTTTCATCATCAATACTAATAATAAATCTGTAAGTGTAGATATTGTATGTATGTTCCTCTATAAGTCTTAAACGAATTAACTGATATTCATGAAACTTGGTAGACAAACATTCAGACGTACAGGACACAGGATAGGCTACTTTTTTTCTTTTTCAACGCGGACGTAGTCGCAGGCGCCAGCTAGTATAAAATAAAATACATTTCAACATATTCCAAATAGGCAGCCGAGACCAGAATATAGCCAAAAATGGAAGCCTAGAGATTTGTGACTTGCCTGGTAGTAAAGACTAAATCTTTGAAGGAATTAAAATCTATTTCAATACTAGCTACACGCTCCCGGCTTCACCCGGGTTCAAAATAAAAACTTTTCTATCTTTTAAATTGGACCATATTACACATAGTTACGAAGTTTGATCAAAATCGGTTCAGTCTGTAGTTTAGAAGTTCATTGGCGTTAAACAACGTATATATAAAGATATATATAAAAAGATATATAAAGATAATTATCTAGAAATGCTACAAAGATTAGAAAATAATGTGATTTTTCTTTAAAATTATTTACATAGGTTTTTATTTTAACCTGATAAGTTTTTATTTTCAGGTATATGGTGGTATATCAACAGGAGAATTCACCATAACATGGAAGCACTGGCAGTTGGAGTGCCGTTCCAAAGTGACAAGTCGAGTGTTGGCATCACAACCACAACTCGAACTTATCATGAAAGTAATATTAATTATTTAATGTTATACTATTTTTCACATTTTGATTTGATGTTAATAGGTTTTTACTAATGGAAAGAGTGTTGTTAAAGAAGGAAGGATTTTTATATATAATTTGCTGAAAAAAAGTCTGCGCAAAGCAGAAGGCAGTCCACTAGTATTAATATAATATACTTAGATATTAATAAATATTAACATAGCTTAGGGTATTCGCATATAATGTGTTTTCGTTTATTTTTTTAATTTATTTGATATGGCTTACCAACTAAAGGCATACTTAATCATTTCATACAACCATCACAGTGAGGAACATTACAAGTTATAAGAAAGAACAGCATTATTATAATTTTTTTACATAAATTAATCAACAAATGTCAATGAGATGAAAATATACAAATACCTAAAACCATTTCCATACTAGAAATGAATAAAAGAGAGAGAAATAATTCAATGATGGAATTGAAAATGACAAATATGGTGTAATGACTCGCAGTTGCTGATCGGAGACTATGCAAGCTTCGAGTCGATCGCTCCCAGATACGAATCCTGGTTGGACCTGCTGGGTGGATGGGTTATGTTCAACGCTCCGTGGGCCAAGAGGCACGAGCTGGCAAGTGCTGCAGCCGCCTGCGCCTCCATCAAGGCCCACTCGCAGACACCCTTGGATCAGTTGCTGCGAGCAGCGGTCGAGGGAGACCTGCACCAGGTGCGTGCTAACCATTTTTGTCTCAAAGACATAGATAGAATGACTCCCCGACGGTCACTCATGGCCACCATTGCATTGGTGTTGTATTGCAGGTGATCCACCAGATTCAGCAAATAGCCGACAACGGTTGGTTCGCTACTCACCTCACAGACCTATTGTACCGCAGTGGGAAACTTAAAATTGTAGATAAATATCACGTCAAGTGAGTACTACTCTTTTTTCATATCTAAAAAAGACATAATATCAGCTGCTAGATGGCGCTCCTTAACATTTTATTATAATAATTGCTTGACCATAGGTAATAAAGAGGACATTTAGTTATAGTTCCACATTCCATGTTATAATTTTATTACTTGAATGAAAAAGTTTCTTAGTATACAACAAAGGATTGGGGATAGGATAATAGACTCTGAAAACTCTTGGTATACTCGGGGAGGCAGTACAGCACATCAATTATACCACGAGTTCAGTATAATCATGAATTTCCATGCTCCATGTGTACTTGCTGATACTCTTGACTGTCAGTACTTGACTGAATGTTGAATTCTTTATGTACCGATTTAAGATGATATTAACTAGTAAATCTCTTAGCGCCTCTTTCACAAACGTCAAGTAGGTCAAACTGTCATTTGAAGTTTGGACCGAGGTAACCGAGGATATATACCTTTGTTTGTACGGTAAACGTCGCAAACATTAAATAGAAAATAATAAAAAAAAATCGGCTAACGAATGATGCAGTAAACCGAGTGAATAATTCAATATAACAGAAAATGATTTCTAAAAGTAACTAATCAACACTTTACAGTCATGTAGTTTGTGAAAGAGGCCCTAAGATTAACCAGTTTTTTATTAAAATTGTTCTTTCAGTGTAACAGCGGCCCTACGAGACAGTTTAATCTTGGAGTACGGATGCCTGCTCATGGAGCACAAGTCCCTGTGGACGGTGGGTCTCTCGTACCTGGCCTCGTGTCCACCGGAGGGCTTGCGGAGAGCCGAGTCCCTGTTGGAGCGGATGCCCATCGCGACGGAGGCCAAGGCGATGAGAGTCGCCTGCGAAGCGAAGAAGTACGGACTGCTCGGTGTCGTGTCGTCGGTGAGCGCGTGCGCGGGCGCGCGTGCGTCGTCGCGCGGCCGCTGCGGGGGCGCGCTCGCGTGGGGCGTGCGCGCGCGCAGCGCTGCGTTGACGTCACGCGCAGCGCACGACGCGCTGCGCTCGTACCAGCGCACGGGCGCGCTGCCCGCCACCGACCTGCTGCTCACCGCCGGCGCCTCAATCCTCGTCTCCGAAACGCTACTCTTCCTAGGTATCATAACACTTTATTAACACTGTTATTACACTATATTCAGGTCCTCTTTCACCATCTGTCAAATAGGCTAAATGTCATTTAGAGTCACCGGTAACCGGGGATAATGGAGTTGAATATACCTTTGTTTGTAAAGAAAAACATTAAAAACAAAATAATAATGAAAAATCGCCCTATCGCCTTAATAAAACATATTCAAATTCAAATTCAAATCATTTATTAGATGTAAGTTTTTACAAAACATTTATCTTCGTCAAAATTACAAACTACCACCGGTTCGGAAAGCTGTTTCTAGGAGGAAGAACTCGGCAAGAAACCCCCTAGTTGCTCTTTTCATAAATCAATTTACAACATGTAACACGTAACAATACATATATATCAATCTAATAACACAATATTCAACTTTATTCAACTCCAAGGACGTTCATCATTTATATAATCTAATATCCTATAATAACCCTTTTTGCACAGGGTTTTCTTAATATAAACTTTAAATTTATTCAGAGATAATTTTTGTATATTAGCAGGAAGTCTGTTGTAGAAGCGTACACATTGTCCCATAAAAGAGTTGCTAACCCTGTAGAGACGAGTTTTATTCAGTTGAAGCCTATGCTTGTTTCTAGTATTCAAACTATGAACATCACTATTTCTACTGAAAGTGCTAATATTTTTGTGAGCAAACAAATGATTTTCAAAAATGTATTGTGAGGCTACAGTAAGTACATTTATTTCCTTAAACTTATCTTTTAGCGAGACCCTGGGACCGAGCTTGTAGATGGCACGAATAGCCCTTTTCTGTAACACAAATATAGTGTTTATATCCGCAGCATTACCCCAAAGTAAAATACCATAAAATTATTTTTAATAGTAACTAATCAACACTTTACTTGTAGTTGGTGAAAAAGGCCCTAACAGTTATAACTCCCTTTTACAGCTTGTATCGACTTTTCAAAGTAATAATTGAAGACGAGAATTAATAATTCCAATTTTGAATAAATCGAGTTTGGAGGTTAAAGTTTTATTATTAATTTTTGAGATATGTCGCCACGAAACTAATTTTTGTACTAAATTATGATGCAAAGTTGTGTAAACACTAAACAACCTAGAGTATTAATGTAATGATAGCAACGAAACACTTATTTAATTAAAATAAAAAGTGAACATACAGCTCCCCCTTCCATTAACAAAAGTAAACTTTTCTGCAATTTTTGCTTTTTAAAATTTGTACACAACACCTTTTTAAACGTTCTATTTTCCAAAATATATCTTAAATCGACGATCTTAAGGTCTGTAATCATTCATATGGACATATTTACCTTTATCAAATCACCTTCATCCACTCACGTTTTCAATTTAGTATGTTTTGTTAATGTCATAAATGTGTATATATTATGTAAATGATAAAAATGCTATTTGATATAAAATGTGAAATTATTGAACCAAGTAATGAATTTTGTGTCCAAATTGATTATGCTATAGCATGCTATGCTATAGGTTTTTGTTGATGAAATATAGACTATGTATTGGTTTCCAGGCAAATACTGCGAGTTCCATAGGCTGTATCAGAATAAGGAATTCAAAAAGGCCGGGAAACTTCTAGTGTCGCTGTTGACCTCCAAAATAGCACCCGATTAGTGAGTATACTATCAAATATTAACTAACTAGCTGGTGCCTGCGACTTCGTCCGCGTTTTATGTCTTATTCTGATGTATAAACTATATTATTGTAAAGTTTCATTGAAATCCATTCAGTAGTTTTTGCGTGAAAGAGTAATAAACATCCATACATATTAAGTATTAAGTAAGGATGTGAAAGTTAGTGAAGATGTTTGGTTAAGCGCCTCTTTCACAAACGTCAAGTGGGCCAAACTGTCATTTAAAGTCACCGGTAACCGGGGATAATGGAGCTGATATACCTTTGTTTGTATGGTAAACGTCCCAAACATTAAATAAAAAAAAATCGGCTATCGAATGATGCAGTAAACCGAGTGCATAATTCAATGTAACAGAAAATGATTTTTAAAAGTAACTAATCAACACTTTACTTGTAGTTTGTGAAATAATATAAACTTGCTGACCCAATTAGGTTTCTTCATTAATCATTTATTTATTGATTAGATTAGGTTTTTTTTTGCTGACGGTCAATTTCTTTTTACAGTTTCTGGGAGACCTTACTGCTCGATACGCTGCCACTACTCGAGCCGGACGAGGCCATATTCTCGGCCGCAGACACATTCGAGATCATGGTCTGCCTCGAGATGAAGTCCTCGAGCCTCAGCGGGGAGAAGGCAGATCTGCTACGGTTGGCCATGGCCAGGAATTTGGCCAGGACTTGTCTCACCGATGCGGAAGACGAAGGCCAATGATGAACAGTCTCTGTGTGGTGTCGTCTGTGCAAAAGTTTCCAGCTATGTGAATTCCATAGGACAGTGTGTTGGCTTAAAAGTCTAGTTACCACGCCATAAAATTAAAAATAAATAAATAGTACAGTGTGTTGGGTTAAAGGTCTAGTTACCAGGCCATAAAATTGCAAAAAAAATATAGGACTGTGTTGGCTTAAAGGTCTAGTTACCAGGCCATAAAATTGCAAAAAAAAATGGACAGTGGTAATTCTATAACTTAAACTGTATATCCTCAATAATAATAATATTAATGTATGTAATTGGAGAATTTTTTTTTTTAAATTGCATAAAATTAACTAATCACTTATGTAAATGATATTACAATTAAAATCTTTTTAAGTTTAGACGCCGGTACAAAGTTATGTCTTCAGTATAATTTATATTTGAGTAACAACTTTCTTAAAATGGACAATTTTTATTTAGTTTTTGATATAAAAGCGACAGTTTCTTGTGAAAATCTAATTGATAAATAAATATTTTGATTTTGATTAGTTATTTTTAAAGAGTAATTCAGTCAAAAAATGATTGATTTATGATTTACACAAAAATTTCAATTTTATTTCCAAAGCTGATCATTTAAATTGACTGGATTTTTTTTTAATTCCACGATTACTTGTTAGTTATTGATCCGTTGCAAGATATAAATATAAAAAAAAGATATAAAAAAATATCATAAATGAAACTTTAATTTCATATTGTATCTAGTACAATTTATTTCTAAAATATGCAGAATTTGTGTTATTTTTTCGGGTTAAAATTCTTAAAAGCCACTGATCTACTGATTAAAAGCCAAAAATGTTTCTCCAATAAAAACATGTTAGCCATAATGTACATTTAAAATTGAACCTTATCGCCTTAATATTAAGGTTTTATTATTTTTGCGAGTTGAATAATTTTTATTTAAACACCCTCAAATTCACCCAAATACCTGTCACTGACTTAATTGATTGACAAATATGACATTTTTGTTAAACAAAAAAAAGTGAAAAGTATGTATTAACTAAAGTGAGAAGTTTATGCTGAATTGTACCTAATCTCAACGTCCGAAAGTTGTTATTACTTTGTAAAATTTAGTTATGTACCCATAAAATTGTTGCTAATATAAAAATGTACTTACTATTATTGTGTTCAGTTAATGCATCTGGTTTTTTTTTTGTTATAAAAAGCTAAATTTCCATTATTTAATTATTATTGCCAACAATAAATGTACCGATTGATAATGTTCTAAGTTTATGTTTCATTTTTCAAAAGTCTAACTATTTCCTAAGGACAGTGTCTTTAGGAAATATTTATTTCCTTGTTTTATTTTTCGAAAATATTATTTAATTTAAATATGAGAAACCACTTTATTAATTTTTTGGTTATATCAAATAACTGGTACATACTTTTTAAAATTTTACCGCAAATAAAATACTTAATATTTAATTGAAACAATTATTTCAAAGCAAAAGATCAAGAAATATAATTCATCAAAATTTATTTACTTTTAAGATTTTAAATTTAGGGTACCTAGGCAGTGCACTTGTAACTCCCTGGTGTTGTTTGTGTCCTTTGGCGACGGTAGCCACTACCCTTAATAATAATAAAAAAAGGTTCCAATAGCCAACTGTATGAATATTTTTTGAAAAGTTGAATGAATATTTTTTTTATAATATGGCAACACTGAATGCATAGCCATAGAGAACATCTCTACGTAAAGTCAGGGCACGAAAACCTTCAATTTTCCAATTCATTCTAAAGCACTAAGCAGACAACTCAAAGATTTAAATCGAAAATTTAAATCTTTGAGACAACTGAAAAATGTTTGAAATAAAATGTTGACTGACTAAATTTAATTGCTCTGGTGCAAGCAAATGTCGACTTGAACCTTTTCTTGCCCTGACTGTACAATATATTCTTTTGTATGTATACCATTGTAGTATTTTTGTAATGTAAATATAGTTATGAAACATTTTGTCTTTATTACTTTTCTACTTAATATAAAAAATTGTTAAAATAATACATTTTGAACTAAGTATGTTAATTAAAGTATAATTTTGTAATGAGAGTGTTTTTTTATTTGTGTTTCGGTAAATAAAGGATGCCCATTACCCCTTCCTTTCCCTATGATGGCCAACTATGGCAACGGTAGCCAACTACCATCAAGTTGACCGTCAGCCTGTCTGTCAAACATATCATTGAAATTGATCTAATTTCACTACTTTCCAAATCCAAACCAGAGCCAATGAGCAAAGTTCATTTATTAAGTTGACCCGGCCGGGAATTGAACCCAGGGCCCTTGAGATGGAGAGACAAGCACCTTAACAACTCAGCCAATGGGGCCATCAAATTAATTTTTTTTTTCAAAATATATACTTATAAAGAGGAATGATTTCATTGTTTGTTTGTTTGCATCGGAATAGGCTCCGAAATTACTGGACCTATTTGAAAAATTCTTTCACTGTTGGTTCGCTATTATATAAAGTTACGCGGACGACAGACGAAGTCGCACACAACAGCTAATTATTAATAAAACACGTAAAATGCGATTACCTATATTTATATAAATACAATCACATTCAAATAGTATTAAAAATACTAATCTTAAACTATAATAATGCTTATTTAGTTGCGTAAAACTCTTCCATAGACTGTAACTCTTTGATATTGTAGTGTAATATTTTGTCGAAGCCTTCATAATGGAAACTGCCGTAGAAAAGTTTTCCTTCTAACATACGGGGAAGCCAATAAGGGTCGTCGGGCCACATGTCTTTGTAAGGTATCTGGTCGTAACTGAACCATCTGGGAGCCATTTCTTCGGTTTCTTTTGGCTTTCCCTCGAAAATTGTAGCGCTAAAAACACGAACATCCATCACGATTGGATCGCCTTCGAACGTGAATTCCAATTGTCCTACATGCTGCAAATCACTCGCTTTTATGTCGATTTCACACTCTTCCTTGGTCTCTCTGATTGCAGCGTCCACAATAGATTCGTTCAACTCAACTTTGCCGCCAAAACCGTTCCATTTGTTAACACCGAAACCGCGCTTCTTTAATCCCAAAAGAATTTCACTCTCCTGCCTTATAAACACTAGGGTGTACAATTTTTTAACTAGCATGTTTATTGTTTTAGTAGATGTCATATATTTTAAAATTAAATTCAAAAGTACATATTTATATTTATCTCAAAAACACGTGTTTTTGTTTATTTTGTAATTAAACTGTGAGCATCAACACTAAATATATTGACATTGACATTAACATTGAGATTTGAGTAGCACAAGAAAGTCAGTTTGGTGACCACAGACCAAATTCACAGACTATGTCAGTTGTACCTATTTAATTAAAAGATAATTAAATAGTAATAACTGTTACACCTTACTCCTTACTATGGATGGAGACTAGAGGTAAGGAGGCCCAACTCAATATATGAGAAAGTGTCCGTCGAATACGCTCAACTAGGCGGCGCTGTAGTAGCATTGGGTTGAGACGCACTAGTAGCATTTTATTTACGGTTATTTCATGAACTACGCACTCAACCAATCATATCAAACACTAATGCTATACTAGCGCCATTCTGGTCAATTTATGAACAACTATCAAACAACTATTTATTTTGTAAAACTGTGCTTTTAGCTTGCCACTTTTTCAGTTTAACACCCATGTAAGTTGGTCCTCCTTTACCTCTATTCTCCATACTCCTTACCTGGCCTACTCCTGGGCAGCTGCAGTTCATCAAAGCCGGGGCTGGGGCGATTTTGTTTGCGCATTCTCTTTTGATGGAGTGACACCACATCCTGTAGTAATAAGCTAGGAAGTCAGTATAACCTTCGGTTATGTAATTCAGAATTTAATATGTTAACAAACATAAATAATATTTACAACATAAATAATTTTCATAACATAGTTTCGCACCTTTATTACTTGAAATTGGTCGAGAGGTTAAGATGCTTGCCTTAGCGCTCTGTCTCAAAGGTCCCGGGTTCGATTCCCTGCTGGGATAACTGTAGAAATGAACTTTTCAAATTTGGCTCTGGTCTGGATCTCGTAAGGAGCCGACTCGTATGTCAAGAGGAGTCTTTTAAGTAGTGGCAGAGCACACTGTTTCGTAGTCATAGGTCCGTCTGTTGAGTAGACGAGCAGTAATCATGTTTTTTTATGTAGAAAATGGAAATAATAATAATAATGAAAAAAAGTAATAGATAATAATAACTGAAACAATTCCTAGTTCATATCCACATCCGCAAAAGATTCGTAATGATTATTGCCAATACCTACGGTTTCATTTGTCTAAATCGATGCGAAAGTTCCGCTTATTATGCGACACACTTATTTAGAACAACTAATATAAAAATAAATGAGTTTTAACTATTAACATGGCCAGTGTTTATCTTGAAGTATCGTTACTCGTGGCAGCACATAAATTTACTTATGTTATAGAATTCCCTTTTTGCTCAACTTGGTTTGTTTTTCCTTCACAAACCGAAAATGTTGAACAAAGGTCGGCAAACTTCAAACGAGATTGAAGTCCTTTATGGCTCAATAGCTGTTTGGTGAAATAACATTTTCACTAAACTTAAGCTTTATTACTTATCTCGGATGTTACTTAGAGAAGGAATAATGTATTAGGTGGCTGGCTACGAATGTTCAACATTAAGGCCCTTCGTACACAAGGCTACGCAAATCTTCGATACTAATGTTGTAAAACTTATGTCGCGAACAAAGATTTAAATCGAGAGATGAGGCATTACTAGCGAAACTGTGTTACAAAATACAACATACATTATACTAAAGACAAAAGTATAAAATACATATACTTTTGTCTAAATACACTTTTAAACACAGACAACACATTCCTTACTTCAAACGTGACTGACGATAGGTTGCCAACTTTTTTAAAAAATAACGAAATTAATATTTTTAATAAGAAAATTAAAGTATTTGCAAGAAAAAAAAGTATTTTTCAAATTTATATAAAGTAAGTAGTATTTTGGCACACTTTATTGTTGTGCAAAAGTATAAAGCAACATCATAAATAAAGTAGAATACGTTATTATAAAGTATGGTTGGCAACCCGGCGTGTATCTGTAGTTGGGTGTAGCGCCTGCGCTAAACCCATTGTAAAGAATTTTCGGTGTGTTTTTAGTATGGCGTGAGGAGATTACGCCGCATCTTTCGATTTAAATGTTTGGTCGCGAATATCTGTAGCGCACGGTCCGTACACACAACAGTTGTCTATCCTGCCACTGTATGCGTAGCGACTACACGACTCACTTGAACATGGCTCACGTAAGGCCCTTCGTACACAAGGCTACGCAAATCTTCGATACCTAACGATTCTGGTCTCTAAGCGACTACCGCAATACAAATTCATAGAGGTCCGTACACAGGCACACGTCGCCGACATTTTGTTCATTCGTCGTCGACATCAGTCGCGCGCTACCTGCTTGCATCTTCGCTACAAACGTCGCTGCGATTTTCAAGATGACGCAAAATATTATATTCGCAAAACAATAGAAGTACAATTCAGCACAATATTAGTTATTAGTTGTTTAACTTTTTTTAGCCATAATAAAAGTAGTAAAGTAGCAATTAAGAACGCATTCGTCTTCTGTAAAAGGCTTTCACCTGAGGCGTACCCTGAAAGGATAACGGATAAGTGATTAGGAAGTCTATGGGCTGCCTAAATAAATGATTGGGAAAGGCAGTGTGCCCGTCCACCAGAAACACACTATAGAAATACAAATAAGTTATTATTGACGTTCACAAACATTAAAAAATGAAATTACAAATTAGAATGAAAAGATTAAGTAGGTATATTTGATTTTTATGTGGAAAGCCATTTTGATGTAATTTTGTCAATTTAAATTACTCCTCAATCCCTCGTCTATTCGATACAAAGATTAAATTATTGTTTAGAATATTTTAAAAAATAAAGAATAAACTAAGGGTCGATATAAATCTTTGATTAACGACGTAGTTTGTGAATCTATTAATAATGGTTTTGAATAAGATTAAAGGTATAATTTTCTAAATGATAGACCGTCATTAAGTCTTGGGCCACTTAAGCTTCTTTCATGCAGCTACTTAAGCTGTCGATCTTTCGTTGATTATTAAAGATTAAAGGGCAAATATATTGTAGACAGCTTTATTGACTTAATTGAGCTTGTGTAACCTTGTGGTCAGTGATATGTTAAACAAGACAGGATACGCCCTTACCATACTACTAGTGACAAAAAAATGGTCCTCCAATTTGGGCAACTAGTTACTAAAAATGATTTGTTTTCATTGCCATCTTAATACGTATTTTTATTTCTTATTGGCGTATTCTGTTATTGTAAAGTGTTCTCATTGGTTGGTGGACATATCACTGGTAAGTAGGTATTTTCGTATCTTTCTACGCACAAAATGAACACCCGTCATTGGTGCCAATTTTCGATTTTGACACGCCGGTGCCACGTTACGAAATAATATAGAAGTCATTGCTTCTGATAGCGTAATTAACTTGTGTAGTTCACACAAGTTAAGTAATTATAGATTTCCTATCGACCCAGTAACAAAAGAAAATTGGACAATTTTATTACGTACTCAATGGGGCGATGAATATTGGAATCCAACAAATTCAAGTGTTATATGTAAAAGTCATAATCATGATTTCCAGGATGATGACTCCAAAGGGACTCCATTTTACACGACTCCAAAGGGATATCGGAAAATAATAAATACAGCAGTACCTTCCATAAATTATGTAGGTAAATGCTTGGACAGATCATCTTAATGTTTTATCTTTGAGCTCACATTGCCTTAGTATCTGAATATATTTTTTAAATTAAGTAATTTATATTATAATTTGTTTATTTTCAAACAAGGACAATTACCACTCCTGAACCTACACCAATTGTAAATCCAGGAGTATCACAATACACAAAACAGCTGTAATCGTAAACGGGAATTATTATTAAATATTCATTTAATCACGTACTATTATGTTGTTTCATTTCTATATCAAACATCCAAATAAATTATATTACTTTTTAAATTACACGCTTACTATGACACGTAACATGTGTTGTATTACACCAGATGTACCATCGGCTAGCGGTTTGTTGCTTGTAAGCTAGTCAATGTCGTTGTGCTGTGATACATTGATGCGTTAGTACAGAGCACTTTTAACTAGTTTCCTTTTATAAAAGCAATATACATTTGGAGTTGCGTGTCACTCAAGTAAGTTCGTAAGTATGCATTTAATACTACCAAAGATTTCGGGGCTGTGTGCTTGCTACGCCGCATCTATAGTTTAGTTAGATCAATGGTGTCGTTGTAACACGCAAGAGGTTTATGAAAATTAACTTCAGTAAATCTAGTCTTGTAGTACCTATTACATTTGATTTTGATCATTATCCAACATGGACCGAAGCCGAGGTGAGCTCTCATTTAGCATCTTCTTTAGAAGATTTAGATTCTTTATTCTTTATTATTTATTTTATTTATTTTATTTATTATTTCTCCACTTATTTTATTATTGTACTAGCTGGCGCCCGCGACTTCGTACGCGTTGAAAAAGAAAAAAGTAGCCTATCCTGTATCCTCTACGTCTAAAATATTTATCTATCAAGTTTCATGAAAATCAGTTAATTCGTTTAAGGGCTCTTTCACAAACTACAAATAAAGTGTTGATTAGTTACTTTTAGAAATCATTTTCTGTTATATTGAATTATGCACTCGGTTTACTGCATCATTCGATAGGCGATTTTTTTAAAATTGTTTTTTATTGAATGTTTGGGACGTTTACCGTACAAACAAAGGCATATCAGCTCCATTATCCCCGGTTACCGGTGACTTTAAATGACAGTTTGGCCTACTTGACGTTTGTGAAACAGGCGCTAAGAAATACATACAATACCTACACTTACAGATTTAGTATTGATTGATAAAGTTGGCTTTAAATAGAAATATGAATTTAAAAATTTTGTTAATCCTTTTTCTAACTGATTGTACAGTATATTGGAAAGCGAGTTGACTTACGAAAAAGTAGGTTAAACACAAATACAGCCTATTTCCCTAATAGCGTCCAGTCGCGAAAGTTGATTGGGCACACTTTTGGGACTTTTTTGACCTCTATTCAATATAATGAGTTTGAAAAGTGCCTTTCCGAAATTGATCAAACAACGGAGGAACCTTCGATCATTGAGTCAGAGGATTAACTCACCAAACAGCTTACTGAGTCACTGATTTCAGATGGAGTTCGATTTAAACCGGTACATGAAACTTTTAAGATGGTTGCGTTTTGTTTGGCCATTGGTATGATGTACCCAAATTCCAAAAACGAGACGAGACGTTTATTCTACTTAGGTAAAACAATTTGTAATACTTATTTGCATACGATATAAAACATTTAAACGTCGTCAAACAGGCTGACGGTCTACTTGATGGCTAAGGTCTAGTCTGGATTCTAGTTTAGATCTGTGACTATTTACCAGATCCATAACAGAGCCAACTATGAAGTTCATCTCCAAAGGTGGCCCTGCAGGGAATCGACCCTTCGTCAAAACTTATTTTTCAACCGACGAAAACGAAAAAACAAAAACGGAGGAGGTTCCCAAGGGGGTCCCATTTTAATTTGGAAAAATAATTCCAACCCTAGGGGTAGGAAAATAGGGGATGATTGATTGTTCACTCACCGATTGTAGCGTATAACAACGCATAACTTTTTACAGAGTAGTCCGATTTTGATAATTCTTTTTTTAATGGATAGGGGGATACCCCGAAGTTGGTCTCGTATAATTTTGGAAAAAAATTCCTACCCTAAGGGTGGGAAAATTAAAAATTAAGCATGTAGTAAATATTAGATTATAGCCACAAAAAAAATATAAAATAAAACTTTTTAACAAAAAATAAAACCGCCGACAAAACTGAAAAGCATAAAATAATCTTATTATTTTACCTAAGTAATTTTGAGTCGGCGCCAAACAAGCAAAAATTACCTAAAGAGTGATGCGCGGCAGCGACTCAAAATTACTTAGGTAAAATAATAAGATTATTTTATGCTTTTCAGTTTTTTTGGCGGTTTTTTTTTAGATCGCTTATTCATTATGATTTTAGAAGCCGGCTGCCTTATTATCTAACAACGGACAATAACTAAAATAAAGTGCATCATTTCTGTATGCCAGCAAACGCGATCGCAAGTTGTCTGCTGTTAGATAAAAATGTTGATTTTATTTGTACGATATAGTTCTTTGTAAGAAATTTTTGCACTTTTTATTACTTTGTAGATGGACCGATCATCGCATATATTTTACACATCGAACCTATATATTTTAACATCATTTTGAAGCTTAAATCTAGAAGACTAATCCTCGGTCCTAATTAGTTGGTTTTCTGTCAAAGTCAAGTTTTCTGGTTTAGTCAAAAACTAATCAGATAAATTATTTATATTTTTAGTTTAAACCAAATTTACCATCTATATTTAATTTATATTTAGGTTGCATTGTGTCCACGGCGTCTCCATTATTGCCATTGTTTAGTTACGAATTTGGCCTTTGCATTATCAACAGGGAGTTAGAGGTCTTCAGTGAACAAATTGCAATGTTTATACCAGTTCTTTTTATTTTTATTAAGGTAAGATATTTATATTATCTGAAACTTATGATTCTCTCGTTCGGTAGAATAATATCACAATTGCAGTTTTTTTTATCCCGATTGTGATGCCAATAGTTTGCGTTACGTGGCAAAAGAGTCGTTCTTCATTTGACCGATTATGATTATGATAATGATAAAATTTGGCAAAATATTAAAAGGCACATACTTTTTCAAGTGAAAGTTCTTTGCGAGAAGAATAAAATTTCAAGGTCTAAAATTGTGTGACGGTCAACGAAAAGATCATGTGACGCTTCTTGTAACGTTTCTGCTTGACATGTGAGACGTGTATACCTACTCTGTACACGTGTATGTTTTATCTACCTGATGAAAATCTATAGTTACTAATATTATCAAGCTGAAGAGTTTGTTTGGTTGAACGCGTTAATCTCAGGAACTACTGCTGGTTCGATTTTAAAAAATTCTTTTTGTTTTGGATAGTCCATTTATCGAGGAAAGCTAGGCTATATAACATTTTGAACGCGGGCAAAGGTCGCGGGCACCATCTAGTTAGATATAAAAAATAATACGAATCTAAAATAATTCAAAGGTTCTTTTTGTATAAAGTATATAAAACTATAAAAAATATATTTTTAGTATATGTATAAGTACATTTTTTAGCGTAAGACGTCCACACGACGTGTTACGACTAAGATTATATTAATGATATATATATTTTTATATTAAATTATTTTTATACACAACTTCCAGTGGTCGCAAGCGGTGTATTTACGCAAAGATGTGCAAAGGTTATTTGACCAAATTAACAAAGACTATGAGAAATGTAATCGAGAAAGTAACGAATTTCAAGATATGGTGGATCAAGAAATGTCTAAAACGAAAACCTTGGTGAAGATTTGTATCATCAGTATTACAATTTCGTGTTCGGTATTCATCATAATACCTAGTGTGCTAATGACTTATTATGCAATATTTGAAGAACCGAAATTTTGTCTGATCCACGATATCAGGATTTGGGGAGTGCCTCGGGGAAAAATTTATGAAACTCCGTACTTTTACATTTTCTTTGCCTACGAGTTTTATATAATGGTGTTAATATGGCAAGTTTACGTAGGTATGTGGCCAAGTAATCCATTTTTTTAAAGTTCATAGCTGAGGATGTAGATTTATTTATTTATTAATCTCTACTTTCAGCTTACGCAGGAATGTTTATGATATCTGTGTGTCACTTGGGCTTAAAATTAAGGATTTGCCAATATAATATACTCAAAGCATTAAGCGACGCCAATAATCTTAGCCAAATTCGAAGGAATATCGGAAATATAGTTAACGAACAATGTGAAACTTTTGAGTTAGTACCTTATTTTCTATCTTTATACATTTTTTCCCCATTGTCAACAACAAAAAATGTTAACAGGACCATTATTTTAGTTTTAGGACTAAGAAATTATGGTTTAATGTAAAAATCCGCATCTAAACTGTAAAGTAAATATAACAGTGAATTGTTATTTATTCATTATTATCGTCCTCATTATTACCATCATCATCTTGTCGAAAGAAATCCCTCTTTTTCGAATCAAGCACTTTGAAACTCCCTGTGGTAGGGGAGTCCAGGATGCTAAATGTGGAGTCACTCGAGCGTTGTGGGTACCTATTGGATTTTGAAGATTAGACGGATGGTAGGAAGAAAAAAATGTTATATGATATTTCCCTTTTCAACGGTGGTGTGAGCGTCTACAGGCGTTCAAAAGCATGTAGACGCTGTATTAAGAAAAATTAGCGTCAGATTCAGAATCAGCACGATCAGGAATTCAGGCTGAACCGTCTGTATGAAAATCTGACGCGCTCGAGTATTACAAAATGGCAATCGCCAAAGATCTTTTTTCAAAAATTTGCCACGAGCTTGCGTTACATCCGAATCATCTGTATTTTAAATGGGAGCTTAGTTTGGGTTCATTTAACATCCCCTATGAAAATCGGACGCGCTCGAGTTGTATTTAAATTTTTACCCCAACCCCCACCAATCCCACCATCCAAACCGGCAGATTAAGGACCTCTTTCACCATCTGTCAAGTAGGCTAACCGTCATTTAAAGTCACCTGTCACCGGGAATAATTTAGCTGATATACCTTTTTTTGTACGGTAATAGTCCCAAACATTAAAAAAAAAATTAAAAAAAAATCGCCTATCGAAGGATGCACTAAACCGAGTGCATAATTTAATAAAACATAAAATTAGTTTTAAAAGTAACTAATCAACACTTTATTTGTAGTTTGTGAACGAGGCCTTTATACATATCTGTTATCGGTGACACTTATGGACTATACATTGGCAATTGGCAATATCTGACGCGATCGAGTTAATCCCAAAATCCCCTCTTGGGCTCCCCTACTACTGCCAGCGTCTGTGTTTCCGAGCTCATGTAACGTTTCACTCCAACGTGATTCTGATTCTGTAACGTTTTTAACATAAAAAAGTGACAGTGACAATAATGATTTCACATTTACAGATTTCTAGCGCTGATAGAAAAGAAATTTCAATTCTGGTTGGGAAGTACGTTTGTTCTCTTCGTAGTTCAAACATCCCTTAATTTGTACCAAGCTGTTAACAATGTGAGTACTAGCACAACCTAATAGCAAGATCTACATGGAAAGTCTCCTTTAAATTTTCGTTTATAGGCCTTTTGTTTATAGGGTAGGACGAGTATAAAAATGCTAAAAGTAAAAAATACTACGGTACGGTGTGATAATACTCGTAGGCCTACGCTTAGGTTGCGCTTAACTAACTAAATTTAATTTTTTCTTCAGGTTTCTGTATTATATTAGTACTTGTTTAAAAAATTATATATTATATATATATTTATATCTCGGCGGCACAATTAACCGGCCACCCTATTTTCTTGTTAAATAAAATAATATGGAATAATTTACAAATATTATTCATTCATTTTCCAACACGAACGAAGTCGCGGGTACCAGTTGGTAAGTTACAATTGAACTAGGTTCAGGTTTGCTAATTAGTCTAATTTTAATCACCATAAAACTTGATACATGTCACATTTCAATGCCTGGACCCCACCTAGTGTTTGGACATCAGGGGATGACTTGTATATATATGTTGTATACATCAGGGGATGACTTGTATATATATGTTGTATATGTATGTTAACAAAAACACAAGATATAAAAACGGTTTAATTTACAGCAAGGCAACGTGGACCCTCGATTCATGGTGTATGGAGCGGCTCTGGTTTTATACATTTTCCTTCCGTGTTATATTTCCACAAAAATCACAGTGACGGTACGGAATTTATTTATTTTTGAACCACATGGAGTATATATATATTTTTATAAAACAACCTTATAAAAATTCCAATGGGATAGCAGTGGGGAGAGAAGTGACGAATTTGAAGAGAATGTCCAAAACCGAAAAATCCACTTTTTTTGTTCTCATTTTATAATAGGTCAGCTCTTCTAGAAGAAATGTAGGTGGGTGTTTAAATTACAATTGAGAGCTTACTAGATTGGAAATAATGATAGGTAACTGTGAAGTTCCAACTGTGAGAAAGATGTTGCTCTTGATGATCAAAAATGAAGGGAGAATTGCTCTGTGAACTGTGGCCTACATTTCTTGATAGAAGAGAGACTTGATATAAGAGAGAGAGACTATTATATCACCGTAAATTGTACGAATCGTTAGTTTATAATTTATCTAGTGAGATTATAAACTGTCGACAGATTGTAAACGGACATTAAAATTTACAATCTAACGCTTATATTTCCGTAAGTTTATAAACCGACCATGTCTAGCTGTCAGTTTATAATCTTACTGTCTCTAACCCGTCAAATTACAAACAAATGAACCAATCACTTATCACAGTCTTACAATTTATCACTCGCGAAATTGTAACTGTCCATCGTGTGCAAAATTTATAATTGCAGTTAATGTTGTGTTGCTAGGCAATGGATGTAGCGCAGAGTGCATATTATTGCGGATGGGAACTAGTACCTGATACTGGTATCAGGCGAAGTCTGTGCATCATCATTGCTCGAGCTCAAGTTCCACTAGAGATTACAGCGTTTCAGATTCTTACCTTTAATATGGAACTTTTTGTTTCGGTGAGTTGCTAAAAGAGCTTCAAATTGACTGACGGTCCACTTGAGAACGTAGGCTTCGCATATATAAACTATATTCGAGTTTTTTTTTTTGTTTTTTGTTTTTTTTTTGTTTTTTGTTTTTTGTTTTTTTTTTTTGTTTTTTTTTTTTTTTTTTTTGTTTTTTTTTTTGTTTTTTTGTTTTTTTTTTTTTTTGTTATATATTCGAAAGTAGCCACACTGAGGTGATGCACGTGTTCTCAAAACTCTGATGAGTAAAGAACTAGGAACAAGAGGAGGATATATGGGTCTGATTAAAGATGAAAACGTAACAAACAAATAAACAAACCGACTTTAGTATATTAGTTATATTGGTAGTTAATTAGATAGTTATTACTCTATATTAGATAGGTTCATTAATGCCTACCTTTGTGTACTTGTGATATCTGATTTTTAAACGCAAAGTTGTTTTTTTTGTGATTAAGCGCAACTAAGAATTTATGAGACTCCAATTTAGACGATTTATTCAGTAATTTAACGAATTATTTACAAAATATTACATGTAATTTAAATTAAAAAAAAAAACAATTTTTTTTGGAGCAATGATTTGTTAGTTTGATTAATTGAATTTTTTCTTTTGCAGATAATGAAGACATCTTATTCAATTTTTACTATACTACGAGAATAATTGAAATCTCTTTTTCATTTGCACGTAAAATAATTATTTTAAGCTTATTGTGCACATAGTATGTCCTAACTAAACATAATATAAAAATCACCTTATACTTATTGCACAATACAGGCCGCTTTTTACACACAAGTATAGTTTACGAATATTGATTCACTCATAAAAACATTGAAAAATAAACAATTTGGAAAGCTAAGTCACGCTGGCGTCGAGGCCTCGACACTTGCGACTTAAAATATAGGCAAGTTTCCCTGGCAACGAGTAGGAAGGGCACCGTGCGCCTTCGACTCGACTCCCCTGTCTTCGCCTCGACTCCCCTGCCTTCACCTCGACTCCCCTGCCTTCGCCTCGACTCCCCTGCCTTCGCCTCGACTCTTGCAGTGAGCGGACGCCCATATGACTACATAGAAAATGTAGATGCTTCTTGGTCGCCTCTTACGCGACTCGACTCTCCTCCAGTGAGCGGAATCTCTAAAGATTGTATACTTTCGCTTTAGCGTGTTTGTAACAAGTTGGTTATGCGGTGTAATTTATAAAATGCTTAAATAAAATGATTCAAATTTCTATTAATACAAAAACTTTTTATTTTACAATACATTTCCCCTGAAATATGCACTAATGGAAATGTAGGACACCATATGATGGTGACACCACCACCTTCTTTTCGATTATTATAATTTTTATGATGAGAATATTTTATCACAAAATAATAGCTATGTAGGTACAATTAACTTAGTGACAAAAAATCAGTTTTCAGTTAATTTGTTCTGCTTTTAGAAATTATGCAATGAAAAAAAAAATGTTGCTATAATTATAATTATTTTTGCTGAGTATGTGTTCTTAAAAATTAAGACAAAAACGATGAGCAAGTTTTGAGGTGCTTATGCTACTTCGGATAGATATTTTGCTATGAGAATGAGTATTATCTATGGACGCTCTGGTTAATTTGCTGTGCAATCAGTATTTATGTTAAGATACTACTATTTTTGTACATAAAGTAATTTATTTGTCTCGCATTAGAGGAAAAAAGTAATGTAGTTTTGATGTATATTTTCGAATTATCTGCAGTATTAGTTTTGTTAAACAATTTGTAGTGAAATAAGTTATTTAATTTAAAAAGTATATAAATGATGAAAATAAATTGATAGGTGATTATTTCATTTACATCAAATTAATAATATCCCATAAAGAAATATGTTTCCAAGTATAATATAATGTAACTATATATTAGAGTAATATATAGTGGTTATCGCCTGTTTTAGTATTCGCTGCGTTGTCGACAGCGGAGACACACGTAAAAGACTAATGCATTTTCAAGAGCCTCTCAGCCAATAATGTCGTTTGTATCACGACTATGGTTCTTTATGTTAAGGTTGACAGACAGGCTGACGGTCCACTTGATGGTAGGTGGCTACTGTCGCCTATAACACATAATCCTCACTCGAGGATAAACCTCATTCATCTTACTCTCACCGACAGGAACAGCACATAATGCTCTTATTTCACGGTGGTCTTCTGCAAGGGGGTGCAAAGGGGTGCCACTACAACTTATCATGGCAGGCGACTCATAGCTATCTTTACCTTATAAGTTGTCGCACGAAAGGGAGCGAGTGATTAAGATGTATCTCCTGCCTCTACTGTCATAATTAGTTAAGCCCGTCACACACGTATTAGTCCAAGATCCCTCAAAGGATTTTTTTTCTGATTACTAACAGGCTGAATCTTCGTGAGTAGCTTCAGTTTGCCGAGACGAACAACTTTTTCCTCTGCGAGATAGCTAAAAACTTCCAAGCGTAGGACTGGGAAAACGTACCACTCAATTTGTAGGACTATGCGGCCATTTTATTATACAAATGTTTACTAAACTGCAGACAAAAAATCAGCTGGTTAGTAATAATTTTTATTATTATGGTTTATTGGGAGTGGTTTTTTGTAATGGATGGGTATACTAACCTAATAATAGCTTTAATATATATTATAGCAAGCTACCACACACGGAGACGATGCTACAATATATATTTTGCCTTCATTTCATTGATGGTCGTAATATGTCTTGCTATACCATAATATGCAATAATATAAAATAAGGTATACGTTGGTGACGTCGTAGAAATATATCTTATAGTTGCGTGTGCGGTCATTCCAATATTTGTATAGAAAATATTAATTACAGCTACGTATGTAAAAGGATATATTTCTATGAATGGGTCTTAAAAGGATTAAAGTATAGCGATGTGTGATACAGCGTGACATTTATGTCAGATCAATAACTTGAATACACTAAAATACAGGAAATGGTTTAGATGACACGATTTGTGTGGAGCGCGGTACTGATTGTAACCAACATTAAACAGAGTTATTACTCAATGGCTCCACAGATGGATAGTGCTCGTTAACACTAAGCGATACTCTTAATTAACGCGTGGCCCCTAAACCGGCGAGTTATAGTTATATATTACTTTGATTTTGTTCCAATGTTAACTGTCGTTTTACAAGAGTATATAGTCTGTGGTTATTGCAAAAGTATTAGTCACTATGATCATCTTAATTAGTGTTCTGAGAGAAGAACACTGCTTAACACAGCCTCTCCCAAAGGTTCTGTATGCCATCGTATTCTGAACGTTCATACAAATTGTATCGGTACCATGAACAGGAAAAAAATTGCGAGAATTTCATTACCTATTGTAATACTTAAGTCTACTTGCGTTATCAATCACAATTTTTATAACGTAAATTGTAATACTTAGTTAACATACCTATTAAAGAATTTATCTAATGGCTGTATGAAATTTCTAAGCTAATTAGACTTTCGGCGCTAACTAACATAAATGCAATTAATCTAATTTAACTTTCATGATTTTTTCGGATGTTTTAAACTTCATGTACAGAAATTTGATCCGCTTGCTTGCTTTTAAACATAGGTTGGTACTTAATCTTTTGTTTCCTTATCAGAAATAAAACTTAAATTTTTGCAAAATAAAAAAATATAAAATTTTTAGGAATATAATAGAAAATTTATTAAATGTACGAAAATTTATATTGTTAAAACTTATTTCATGGCCGAACATATCTTTAGCCTCCATCAAGGAAGTTCGAAGGATTTGACTTACTAATGTAAGGAAATCTCCATCAGATACTTCCCTTTCCTTCATATTAAGTGATAGAGATTCAGACAGTGAATCGGTTTGATTATGTATGCTAAAAATATGTATACAATTAAATCTATTTCTTTTTCGAATTCAAGCATCAACAAATATTTTGTTTCCCTGTTAAATGATCCCACTGAATAAATCATATATTAAATTATAATGCTATATTAAATCATTATTGAAAATAATAAAAATATACATAGATAATAAAGTTAATAACCTTTATTGTAGATAAATAATTTTTCTATCTATTTTGTTCAATAATTTTTTAATCGTAAAAGTCGAATAAGTCGTAAACGGTAAGTGATAGAAAAAAAATTATAAGACAAAAAGATAGGAAAATTATTTTTCTACAATAAAGGTTATTGCCATTTTGGGCCTCAAGTGCACGGTTATGGAGATATAGGCCGAAACGGTTTTTGTCAAAATGGCGGCCCTTCCACTCGCCTAATTTGTAAGGATTTTGTGCATTTAGGGTCAGTACGTGATACTGAACCTGTTTAAAAAAAATAAGAGTAGTAATTTAGTGCATTATGGATAAGAGTAATCGGCTCCTCTATTGACTGTAGTACAACGCGCCTAAAGATATCACTTCAAAAATGTAAACACATTTATAGGAAATCTTTTAAAAATGTGAAGTGTCTATCTTTAGGTGTTCCTATAGATGTTACGAGTTAATTAATTCGATTACACGACCGCGCTCGTCGGCGTCTCGCGTGCAAATGAGATTGTCGCGACAGTGGCGCCAGCGGAAGCGCCTGCAAATCTCATTTCCTGAAGCCACGTTCTGCTTGAATAAATGCACATTTTTCTAATGAAAACATATTTGAAATTTTCATTTTTACATTGAAATAATGCAAACTAAATATTAATTACCAATGGCCATATTTACAAATCTATTTTATTATGAATTATACTACAAGATAGGTATATAATTGTTTAAGTACATATGTTTATCATCAAACACATAAAGAAATACTTAATAAAATAAATGTAGAACATGAACTGACGGAGTGTGCTGTCACTGTACAAAGTGAAGCACCGTAATGGCGGCGCGTTTTTATGGGTGCGTGTGCGTTTTTGCTTGTGGAAAGTGATTCCTTGTTTTTTTTAATCACGTAAAGTGTTACAGGAACAACATTTCACTACGCAGGTGGCATAATTAAATAATTATTTTAATTACTCATTACGTGTGCATTAATCAACGCTACCAGCTTACTATGGCGGACGCCGAGCTTACTTTGGTTTGTATGTGTGGGTGTTAACGTGTAAATACACGCTACCGTGATTACTACGGTGCTTCACTTTATTAGTCCGTTATATTTTATTTTATATCTACACTAGTGACTCGCTCCCGGCTTCGCCCGGGTGCAATTTTTATTTATATAAACCTTCTCGTGGAAACAGAATTAATATCCGTTAATTGGATTCCATAGATGAAAAACATACTTATTCTGATTTTTATATTATGAACAAGAAAAAGAAGATATAAACTGTTATCTGATATTGCTAATTAATAAGTCTTAGGGCCTCTTTTACCATCTGTCAAGTAGGCTAACCGTCATTTAAAGTCACGGGTCCCCGGGGATAATAAGGCTGATATACCTTTTTGTTTGTACGGTAAAAGTCCCAAACATTAAAAAGAAAATAATAAAAATAAAATCGCCTATCCAAGGATGCACTGAACCGAGTTCGAAATTTAATAAAACATAAAATTATTTCTAAAAGTAACTAATCAACACTTTACTTATAGTTGGTGAAAGAGGCCCTTAGGTGTTAATGAATTTTGTACTTGAATACATGCTGAATATAAATAGGTTTTTTTTTTTTAATCTTTATTTAAGGCTTTTCCCTTAGGGGCATGTCGCCTTATAGGTTAATATTATAAATAGGTTAATTTTCAAATAGGGAAAAAGAAAAAATGTTTCTATTGACAGAGAAAAGTTTAGCAGTCACTTTGAGTTCAGAGATATTGTTTGATAGATTTGGAAGTAGCAAGTGTAAAATGTTATATAGTTTATGTTTGTTATTTATGTTGTTTATATAGTTTTTGAGATGTTTTAAATATATGTAATGGATAAATTAATAAAGAAAAATGTGTGCACTACATTTGGATTATAATTTACCTAATAGAAAGATAGAAAACTACAGAATAGAAGGCCATGATAGAGTTACTACATAAATGACATTAGGGCCTCTGTCACCAACTACAAGTAAAGGGTTGATTAGTTACTTTTAGAAATAATTTTATGTTTTATTAAATTATGCACTCGGTTTAGTGCATCCTTCGATAAGCGATTTTTTTAATTATTTAGGACTTTTACCGTACAAACAAAGGTTAGTATATCAGCTCCATCATCTCCGGTTATCGGTGACTAAACGACGGTTAGCCTACTTGACAGATGGTGAAAGAGGCCCTATGTATAATTTATTTTTATAATTAATTGTTCAAGATATTAATGCTATTTTACAGTGCTAATTTTAGCACTCAAAAAGGTATTTTTTTTATCTTAGGTTTAAAATAAAATCAAGAGTGACAAATATGTTTAAATTTTAATAACTGAATAAAACAGTGAATAAAATGACTGATATGAAAAAAAGTCAATTCTATTTTAGTAACGTTTTAGATAAGTTAATATAATATGATTTAATTTTATCATTATTAAATGATTAAGGATTGCAGCACATGTCCTGCGGAGCGTTTTGCGTAGGACTGATGTGCCGAGTAGTGTTCAACTCCTATGCAGTTGTTTATTATATTATGTTTGTTTATTCTGCTAACTATCTAGTGTGATCATCGAAATACTACAATGGAATTTGCGTCACAAGTGCCAAACGGAAACATAAAAAGACAGAATCATGGCGGACTCTTGCCTGCGCGTCAATGGTAAAAGGTAGTAGCGATCAACTTCTACTATTTCATTTAAAACTCTAATGGGTTGACGTAAAGTCACATTTTCTTTAAATTACGTACTTATTATTATGTTTGTTTTGTTATAAATGACAGTTCATGCTCTACGCACATGTCACTTTTAAATGTTCCATAAAATTCGTTGTGTTTTGTATGACACGTGTGTTCCATGTTGTAGTAATTTGATGAGTGTGATGGTCAACTTAACGGTGTGATTCGTTATAAACAGTCAGACCAGATAATGTGACGTCGCTTGTGAGCATAATATTATATTCGAAAACATTACATTCGCAAAATACATATTAATAGAGTTTAGTGTATATGTTACCGGCCAAACCCGATTTCAGGCCAAACTAGTTTGGCCTGGCTTTTGGTTGAACGCGTTAATCTCAGGAACTACTGGTTCGAATTGAAAAATTCTTTTTGTATTAGATAGTCAATTTATCGAGAAAAGTCAAGTCGCGGGCAACACCTAGTAATAAAATAGATATGCATACTGTAAGGCGTACGCTGGTAGGGGCATTCCTGCGATTGAGTATTCCTGGGGCATTCATGTGATAGGGCCGAGTGAATAACAATGTCTGTGAAAGAAATCACTCTTTGTTTTATTGGTACTATACATGCATGGTACTATACATGGTATAAAGCAAAAAAAAAGTAATATACATGAAGGAAAAAAATCTTCTGTTTTGTGACAGATTGGTGTGAAAGAATGTCTGCATTCCACTAAACCAAAGACTCGTTAAGAGCGGTCGAGCTGTTTGGCCCTGTTGAGCATGTACCGAATCCTTGTAAAAGCGTGGGTTATGATTATGAACACAGTTTGTGAGGTTTCAATGTATTTTTTCTATCATATATCGTCAGTATTTCGTTATTATTACACGTTAAGTGCAATTTCATAAATAATTATGTCTAAATTAGTATTAATTCTTATTCAGTGCTATTTATCGATTACTTATATTCGTAAGTATAAATGATGAAAGTGAATATCGTTTAAAAAAACTGAGATCTTTGTTTTATTAGACATATTTTTTAAAACAAAAGAAAACTGTAGGTATTTTAAAATGACCTAAATATACATTATTCTTTTATCTGGTCAAGTAGGTTAACCTTGACAACTTCCCTAGCCCACAAAAATAATCAAGGTTAGTGGGGTGTAAGTACGAGTACCTACACTGATGTCTAGGATAAGTTAGGATAAGATAGGATGGGATAGGTTAGGATACATAATTACCTGATACTTACACATCGAAACACATCACACGATTCGCTTACATTATTGGTCTTTCCTGTAAAGCTATATGTGTCGTTCATTGTAAAAGTGGTGTAACTCCCTATTTTTAAAACCATCTTTTCTTGCCTAATGGTATCACATTTAGTCATAACTTTCAATATAAAAGTGAACTAACTCCAATAGTTGCATTAAAATCCCATAGATGAAAACAATGAATGAATGCTTATATTTTTTTTCCTACACTATAATTCGCAAAAAGCTCGTTATTCTAAAATTCAGTTACAAGGAGATAGTTCACTTTTACAATGAACGACACATATCTTAGAATCACACTTAGAATCGTATAAAAATAGACTTTGCTACTAGTCTTCTATAAAGCACCTTGGACCTAAGTATTAATATTTTGGAAACTGTTGCAACGCTAACGAATTTAAACTGTTCAGGTTACAATTTTATTATAACTAACTAGCTGTTCTAACGCGGCTTCGCCCGCGTAACTTTGTAAAATACTAGTTATAAAATGAAAAAGAAAAAAGTAGCCTATCTTGTGTCCTGTACGTCTAAATGTTTATCTACCAATTTTCATGAAAATCAGTTAATTCGTTTAAGAGTTATGGAGGAACATACATACATACATACATACACTTACAGATTTATTATTAGTATTGATTGATTGATTGATTGATAGCCTATGTTACTCGCTGATAAATGTAGTTTCCCAACAATGAAAGAATTTTAGTAGTTTCAGAGCCTATTCAATGTAATCAATCAAACAAACAATAAAAATTTTCCTCATTATAAGATTTAGTACCATTTTGACACTGACAACTGAATTTGGTGTTGAAATGAAAATTGTCTTAATATTCAGCTAACGTGACGTCATTTCACTCCGACTATGAATTCTTTCCTGAGATCGAGGGTTGGATTAAAAATCACTGGATACCAGCAACGTGGCAAGAAGCGCGTTTCAGATGTTACCTCGAAGGTAAGTATCCAGATATGATGCATAGAATAAATTGATAGATATAACTTTAATATTTTTGGATTTAACCAAATTGAATAAACTTTAGCAGGAGAGTGGTTGCATTGCTCGCTCCATCATAGGCCTCACCCTTGCTACACAATTAGTTGTTGGCCAAGAGCAAACCCATCTTTAATAAAAAAAAAGAAATAAATTGTTTTTAGGTAGCGTTTTGGCGTCACCTCTAAATGAGAAGATTATATCAGTGATGAAGGAACAAATGGGAGACATGAAATGCGGAGTGTTTACCGGTGTTCATGCAACATTCTCTAAAGGGGATTACTTCTCTGTTGAAGGTATGAATGGTGAATTTTCAGTATCATTGTTTCAGACAGATTACAGAGCGAAAAAAGGTTAGTCGTTTACGCGATTGAACGCATAAGCAGATATATTAAATTTATGCTGAGGTAGTAGTCCAAGATCCATCAAAGGATTTTTTTCTGATTACTAACAGGCTGAATCTTCGTGAGTAGCTTCAGTTTGCCGAGACGAACAACTTTTTCTTCTGCGAAAATTCTCGATAGAGATAGCTAAAGGAGTTAGCAGCCGCAAAAAACTTCCAAGCGTAGGACTGGGAAAACGTACTACTCAATTTGTAGGACTATGCGGCCATTTTATTATACAAATGTTTACTAAGCATGTAACATATGAAATTTGCATTGATTGATACTTTGTTGAATTGATACTTTGTTGATACAATTGAATTGATTTTGATATAATTGATACTTTGTTTTAATTTTTTTATTAAACTTGTGTTGTGGTAAGTCTTTGTTTCATTTCTTAGACTGCCCTCTTCTTCTCTCTGGCAAAGGCGCCCTATAGTCTCGTGCCTTACTGGCTGAACACTAGTCGGTGGTAACATCTGGACTGGAACAAAGCGATAAACAAGCACAGCACGACAGAGGGTTACAAGCGGCAGACAAAAAATCAGCTGGTTAGTAATAATTTTTATGACCTTATTATTATGGTTTATTGGGAGTGGTTTTTTGGGATGGATGGGTATACTAACCAGCTGATTTTTTGTCTGCAGTTTAGTTAACATTTGTATAATAAAATGGCCGCATAGTCCTACAAATTGAGTGGTACGTTTTCCCAGTCCTACGCCAGAATCCAGAATTTTCGCAGAGGAAAAAGTTGTTCGTCTCGGCAAACTGAAGCTACTCACGAAGATTCAGCCTGTTAGTAACCAGAAAAAAAATTCTGTGAGGGATACTGGACCATAGGGTAATACAAGAATAGAAAATAGAATTGCAACTTTATAACTTACTAGCTGTTGCACGCGACTTCGTCCGCCATGCTACTATAGCTATAGTTTTCCTGTAAAAAATTGTTGCAAACATTTCAGGCGTTCCACTGTCAAGTATGCCAGTATCTTGGGCACCTGACGAGCCCGACAATTTTAATAATGAGGAGGAGTGTTTGTTTATGCTTCCCAACGGCACAGTTGCCGATGTACGCTGCTCACAGGTTCGCCCTTACATCTGTTACAAGAAAAACAAGCACGTGAAAAACGAAACTAATTGTGATAAGGGTAAGGTTTGGAGCTAATATTATGGATATGCCATAATCTTGGGTTTGAAGTTAAATAATAATAAAAACTTTCGAAGCTTTTTCTTTCATAGATTATATCAGGTCACAATATTTTCTTTATGTGTTTTCAATACTTAGGTAATGTGGTAATTTTTTTTAACAGAAATAAACCTTACAGGTAACCATTAAATAAAAATGAATTGCACAATAAATAAAAATATAGAATTCATGTGAGAATTTAATTTTAAATTAATTTGAATGAAATTTTTTCACTTTTCTATGTATTGTTTTTTTTTTTTAATGGTGTACCTGGAAAAGTGCATCTTTATAAGATTACAATCTAGTCTAGGACTAATGAGTAATTTTAATATAACCTAAACTACTAACTGCAATATTTACAATATATAATGTCCATTAACACGATTCTTATTGTCTCTATTAAGGGGGTTCTATTTATTGTGAATTTAAAATAAATTTTATTCGTTCTACTATAATAAAGTCTTCACAAAGAACATACTCGTAAATATAAAAACAAAAATGTTTTAAGAAATTGTAAAATTAAATTTTTAACTTAACAATACACATTACAGGTTATGAATACTACAGTCTCACAGAAAAGTGTTACAAATTTCACCACGAGGGTATGAACTGGTCTCGAGCGTACATGACCTGTGCTGCTGAGGGTGGTCACTTGGCTATCATCAATAGTTACACAGAAGCGAACGTAATCAAAGAAATATGCGAAAAAAATCCAAAAAGTAAAATTCCTCGAACAGTTCAGAATGACGTCGTGTTGTTAGGTTTCCATGATTGGGGTGAATCTGGAATATTTGTGACTATTCATGGTAAATATATTTTCAGTCCTAAATGTATAACGTTCGGCACCACACCTGCACTACACACGGTCCTCTGCCCTTCGCATCTCGCTTTCTGCGATGCCTTTCAGTCGATTCATCTGGGTTGGGCCTGCATTCGGGAAGCTACTTCATTGCTTCTCGTTCCCACTGAAGCAATGTCTAAAGATAAAGACCAAAGTCTACAATCAGTGCGTCCTGTCACCAATGACGTATGGTGCCGAAACGTGGCCCCTCATGGAAGGACTGGTCCACAGGTTCAAAGTCGCTCTTCGAGCTACGAAGCGGCTATGCTCGGAGTTTCTTTGGTACTTCCACCAAAATACGCAGGAATTACTAAAACATTAACTAAAAGGGAACTTATGTTTTAGGAGAGAGCCTGGAGCAAGCTGGATACGAACAATGGGCGAGCGATCAACCAAACGACATGTTCTCTTGCGGTGGCCAACCATGTGGCGGTGCTTTTAGGAATGCGTTATTGGCAGACCTCTGTTGCAACCATAGATATCCTTTTATTTGCGAGAAGAATTCTAATATTCGTAAAACAGACAAATGTTAATAAAATTGGGTTACGCAAGAATAAATGTAAAACAAGATAATAAAAATGTAACCATTAATCTTTCATTCCATCCCAAAAAAGTGGCAGTAATTGTATTTTTGGGTTTATATCAAGAGTACAAAAAATTTTTAAATTCATAACACAAGTTACTCGAGAAAGAGACAGCTTGAAAACTAAGATCACGTAATTGAAAACCTAAGTTTTTATTTAATGTTAAGGTCGGCTGACGGTCCAAGTGATGGTAGGTTTGCTACCATCACCTATAACACAAGCAACGGCACAAGTGCTCCATATGAGTTGCCGACCATAGTAGGCATTTAGGACAAAGAATTGGAACAGGGTAATGGGCTTTAGCATCCCTTATTCACTCACTGAAACACAACAGCACAACTGCTATCAGACGGGCTGCCCAAATAACTGCGAAACGCAGTGTGCCCTGCCACTGCTTTTCAAATTCAGACAAGGGCCAACTTTGAAAACTCATTTCCAAAGTTGACGATGTCGGGAATCGAACCTGGGACCCCTAGAGGAGAGCATTAAACTTGTTTATATTGATGTCAAGTACGAATTCGTATTAAGAAAAAATCGAATTAACAAAAATTTGCAATAAAAAATAATAATTTCTATGCCTAATCAAATTATATAGAAAATACCACTGATAACAAATACCAACCGAATTCTAACTATAAATACATATGCCGGAGATAAGAGTCGGCAGTTTTGCTGTAATCTTCTACAGTTAAAACCACTGAGTATACTTGTACTATACGAAACACCGAAAAGCAAAGCAGGATGTATTTTAAGACCGTGCGATTATCATTCGGTGGAAGGTAATTTGCTGTTTTTTTTATTTTTTTTATATTTTTTTATATGTTAAGGTCGACAGACAGGCTGACGGTCCACTTGATGGTAGGTGGCTACCGTCGCCTATAACACAAGCAACGCCATAAGTGCTACAAGTGCGCTGCCGACGATAGAAGGATTAAGGATAAGGGATGAAGGATAAGGGATAAGGGAGGGGTGGGGTAATGGGCTCTGGCATCCCTTACTCACTCACCGAAACACAACATCACATAATGCTGTTATTTCACGGTGGTATTCTGTAAGGTGGTGGTTACTGCCGCCAGACGGGCTGCCCAAATGACTGCGAAACGCAGTGTGCCCTACCACTACTTTTCAAATCCAGACCAGAGTCAATTTTGAAAATTATATTAAAATTTCCAAAGTTGACCCCGCCGGGAATCGAACCTGGGGCCTCTGAGACGTTAGGCAAGCACCCTTGCCTCTCATCCAACGGGCTCGTCAAAATTATTAGATTATGTCGTTATTATTAGATTATGGAGTCTATGAGATTGTGGAGAGGGATGAGGTCGCGGTCGTCTCGAACATACAAGTATTGGATATGTGATACAGTTGAAAGCAGAGAGAGTGATATGGTGTTTGTTTAGTTTTTTTTTTAATTAGAAAAATTGAAATTACTAAGTGATTTTCGATAGTAATAAAATGAATACACAAAAATATAATTCTCACTCAAACATTATGGAGAAGGTCCTATGTCCAGAAGTCGATGATTCGAACGTCTTCGACGTCTTTCGAAATGTCTTCGACATCGAAGTCCAAAGACGATGATGATATTATTGATTAATATTATAGTTAGTAAACTATACTTAACAATTGTACCTTACAGTAATTATGACGAATATATCTAAAATAAGTCTCAATTCTAAATAATCAAATATGCTTAATTTATATACTTGCAAAATGCAACGGTAATCTCCCTGTAAAATATTTCAGGTATACCTCTTAGTAGAATTCCCATTGAATGGGCCCCCAACGAACCTGACAACTACAATGACAGCGAAAGTTGTCTGATGATGTTTAGCAACGGCATGATGGCTGACGTGAAGTGCGATGATATATTTCCTTACATTTGTTACAAAAAAAGGACACCAGATATGTTTATCGGTGTATGTGGTACGACGGACGCCGGTGAGTTAACCGTGTTATTCTTTTCAACTATCAAAACGTCGACTATCACATAGTACTTTGTATAAGAATTATATTAAATTCTAACATCAACAAAAGAAGAGTATAGGTACTAGAATTTTCGTTGGCGCTGCTAGTCTTACATAAAGAAATTTCTATTCTTCAATAAAAACAGGATTTATCAGAATATACATTGATATAATAGATTTATAATAAAGTAATAATAATGTTTAAATTACAGAATATCATTACGAGTGAAAACTGGCAGTTGTTACAAATTTCATCGAATCGGAAGAAAATGGTCTGATGTCTTTTCTGTTTGCTCAGCTGAAGGTGGCCATTTGGCCATAATGAATAATGAAGTTGAAGTAGAAGTTATGAAAAATCTTTTTAAAAAGAATCTTAGTAATGTGATGGGGAAATCAGATAAGGACGTTGTCCATATTGGATTTCATAATTGGAACGTTCCAGGTTACTGGAGAACTATTCATGGTGAGACGATAGGGATCCTAAATTATGCATTTTTTAATTGAGTTTTGTAATATTTGTTTAATATTTTTCAAATTATTCTTTTAAGGAGAAACACTGCATAATGCTGGTTATAATAAATGGGACCCCAAGCAACCGGACAATTCGCAACACTCATTTTGTGGCGCTATTTTTAAAACTGGACTTCTTGACGATATAGATTGCGACAAATATTGCTCTTTTGTTTGTGAGATTGATTTGTCACCAGTTATGAAATGATATTATTAAAATATGTATTATTTTATTATTATAATAAAATATTATTATTATTATTATTCACTTATTTATTTTATTTTCTTAATTTTAAATTTTTTACAATATAAATTATAAACAAAAAAAAAATTATTATTATTATTATTAATTTATTATTATTTTATTTATTTAAATAATATTTTATTATTTAAATAAATAAATTATTATACAAAACATTAATATTTTGTTTGTAAGTGCAATGAGCTGTCATTTGGAAAGTCAGAAATTAGTACAGAATTGTTAAAAAAATAACTTTATATCTATTTATAATAATATATAATTAATATAATATGAAGGAACAAATCTGTGTCATATTTATTATAAATACATTTCGTCTTAGATAAACTAATAATCGTCACAGTTTGATCGAACAAACCGTGAAAAATGAAAAGTCCTCCTTCATTGATCGATATACGCGATCGAGCCTTGCGACATGGTAGTAATAATATAACATTAATTGACATATGCGGTTATTAAGAGCTTAATTTTTTATTCCTTCCATTAAAGAAAACTGTATCAAGGTCAGTCAGGTGGTTAATTATACGATGCGAATGCAAGAAACACCTAAGCATGCCATAAAATAATTACATTCGAAGAAATTTACAACATAATTGATGGAAATACTGGGAAAATACAATATAACTTTTAAATAAACTAACTTTTAATTGCAATGGTCTATTTATTTGTTTTTTATTTGCTTAATTTTTGGTAAGAACCTTAATCACAGCGAACGTTGTCTGATGATGCTTAGCAACGGCACAATTGTTGACATGAGGTGCGATGACATATTTCCATATATTTGTTACAAGGAAAGTATAGCATATACGTTCTCGTCCTCCGCTATCAGCGGATGTGGTACGAGGTGAGTTAATCATGTTTGTTTTTTATAATTATTTAATTAAATAAATTATATTTGTTAGTTTAATTGTAAATGGTATTGTTTTAGCTAATATGTGATGTTTTTGGATGTTATTTCGCTTTTTAATGTTTTAGATAATGATTTATTAATTAGTGAACTTACAATTTATTATATTAAGTAATGCAGACACACAAAAAATGCGTTGAGCGTTGGAAATCTTTAATTAAGCTCTCATTGCTCATAGGATAAACCCGCTCCTACGAGCGGGTATTAACCTGCTCCGATTTGCAACTATAAATAAATACACGGAGATAAGAGTCTTCAGTTTGGCGGTAATTTTATACAGTAGTTAAGCGAACTGACTATTACTCGTACCACAAGAAACAGAGACGGGCAAAGCAGGATGTATTTTAAAAAAGTGTTAGCACACATTTTTGTCAGTTTTTTATGTACAGGTAAGCTTGTAAACTTTTCATGGCCTAGAGAGTTTTAATGCAAATTTTCTAATTGTGGTTAATCTTAACTATATGTACCTAACCTTCGTGTTTATGACAAGGTGATACGATTAATATCATAGCATAGAATAAGCTTGCGCAAGTGCGCACTTGCGGTATGACCCACCAGGACGGCGGCCATTGCAAAGAAATCCATTTTCGTACTGGCTGTACTGATTTGTAATTGTATACCTATATGTCAATTATCACATTATAGTGCAGCTAAATGTTTTTTAAATTTATTTTAATTTCATTTCGACAGTATGCTCAGAACAAAACGTCAATCTGTACCGCTCCGACTACAAGTTCTCAAAAACTGTTGACGGATGGCTTAAACTTCATCATGTGCCAGCATCTTGGTTCGACGCTGAAAGAAGATGTCATCACGAAGGTCAGTATTTTCGTTATATTTTCTGGGGAAATGGTCGAAATGCTGTAGAATTATTTAGATGTATAAAGAACATTTAGGCCGATAGTTTCGTCTACGATCAGAATCAGAAATGACAAGATCCGTAGACATACGATAGTTACTGACATAAGCCGGCGGATCAGTAAGTTGAAGTGGCAGAGGGTAAGACACATACTACAGAGAGCCGAAGGCCGCTGGGACGTAAAAGGTTCTCGATTAGAAGCCACGGACCGGTAAGCGCAGCGTAGAACCTGATAAAGGCCACAAGTCGACGATGGATCCAGGCTGCTTCTGACCTATCTTATTGGAAAATTACCAGAAGGAAAGGACTGTTCCTGAGGGATCATCTAATATAAAATAAAAAACCAACGCCTGGTAAAAGTGTTATAGCAACAAATGGTCAAGCGTAAATATTTTTTTATTTTCATCCTGGACAAAGTCGCGGGCACCTACTATTTTAATATGAGTCTTGATTGATTCACAAATGGAAATAAAAGTAGAAACCTTTGAAATGACAGGTGCCATTCTGGCGTCACCATTGAATGAAGAACTACTGGCAGCAATGAAGGAGCTGTCGAAGGAAATCTCGTGCAGAATGTTCACGGGAATTCATGCCACTTTTCACAAAGGGGATTATCTTTCGGTGGAAGGTAATTTGTCATGATATTAACAATTTTTTTAAATAACAAATTACTGTCTCCATGAACTCCAAGTGCGATTACATTATAAGATGTTGTGGATTTGTTAATTTTTTTTTAGATAATATTATTAATTTTATACTGATAAATCCGTTATCATGAAAAGAAAAGAAAATTTAGAAATAGAAAATGAAATTAGACAATAGGAAATATATGTTGAATTATTAGACACTAATGTAACTGTACTTAACTTTCCTAAAAAAATATTTCAGGTATACCGCTAAGTAGAATTCCTATTGAATGGGCCCCCAACGAACCTGACAACTACAACGACAGCGAAAGTTGTCTGATGATGCTCAACAACGGCACTATGGCTGACGTGAAGTGCGATGATGTATTTCCTTACATTTGTTACAAGAAAAGGACAGCAAAAATGTTTATCAGTGGATGTGGTACGACAGACGCCGGTGAGTTTGTATTATCCTAACACTGGATTTGATCTCCTTCATTACAAAAAATGTATACTTTTATTTTAGAAATACTATTTATCAGAATTATGGAATTTAAAGGCTTTACTATAAAGTTAATTATGTTTTTGACAGAATATAAGTATCAACAGCGAACCGGCAGTTGTTACAAGCTTCATCGATTCGGAAGAACATGGCCTGATGCTTTTTCTATTTGCTTAGCTGAAGGTGGCCATTTAGCTATAATGAATAATGACGTTGAAGTAGAAGTTATGAAAGATCTTTTCAAAGAGTATCCCGCTAGTGTCATATCGGGACAGCATAAGGACGTTTTCCATATTGGATTTCATGACTGGAATGATCACGGATACTGGAGAACTATTCATGGTGAGTTAATAGGGTTCCTCAAAAACATAAATGATTTTGTAACTATTTTGATAATTTTATTATCTTGGGTCATTTATTAACAAAGTTAGAGTTGTGTAATATTTTTTAAACTCTTCTTTTAAGGAGAAACACTGCAGAATGCTGGTTATAATAAATGGGAACGTGGACAGCCTGACAATGCTACTGGTGGTGAATTTTGTGGCGCTATTTTCAGAAATGGATTATTTGACGATATATGGTGCCACATAACCGCCGGTTTCGTTTGTGAGATCAATTTGTTAGAATAATTAAACGCTTTAAATAGAATTTAAACATTGGCTCAGATTAATTGCAATTAGTTGATACGCACAGAAATCATTACAGAATCTATCAGAAAATGACTTCATAGCTAATTTAGCTAATATATACCAGTTATTTTCAATTTCAAGTCAGTTACTGAGTACTTAAGGCGTGAAAAGGTAACAGAAGACTTTTCAATAATATTAAAAGAAAGATTCATTATAACCTCAAATGTTATTTTTGTTGTAACCAATACTTATAATGATTTTTTGTAATAGTATAAATTTTGGTTTTTATAATATTAAAGATGAGCAATTTTTGAGTTTTTTTTAATTTATCCTGCAGACAAAAACCTTATGATATCCAAATGACAACAAAATATCTATATAGATAAAAATAAATTACCGCATATAGGTATGGTGGAGCATCACTTTAAAAAGGCACGGCCGATTTGTATGAGATGATATTTGGAAAATCCACGGGAAAGTAAAAAATTGTCTTATTAAATTTTGTGACTTATTAATTCGTTACAATTTATTATATCAAGTAATTCAGAAAACACTTAATACATTTTGATAAAGAAATGCTCCGTCTCACTCGTACGGGCCCAGGTCTAATGCGTTGAGCATTGGCCAAGATTCAGACTTCGAAAGGTAAGATCTTTAAGTGATCTCTCATTGCTTCGCCTATGGGTATTGTGAGAATGTAAATATATTTTTAAAATAATTGATTATTTAATAATATTTACTAATGCGGGTTAATAGGTCCACAGATCACGACCCGAATTGCAACTATAAATATATATCACGGAGATAAGAGTCTTCAGTTTGGCAATATTTTTGTGTAGTTAAACGGCTATTTACTCGTACCACAAGAAACTGAGACGGGCAAAGCAGGATGTATTTTAAGACAGTGTTGGCACACATTTTTATCAGTTTTTTTACAGGTAAGCTTGTAAACTTATCATGGGCTAGCGAGTTTTAATGCAACCTTCCGAAAGTAAGGTTTTTTATATTCTACAAATTTTACTATGGCGACAAATCTGGAATCGCTGTGAGAAAAAAGGTGTCGCTGCGTAAAACATCACGAGTTGAAACACAAAATACTTCGTTCCGTATCTACGGAACTTATCTAAGCGACGCGACGCGGGAGCAACTTGTGAAACGGGCGGCGAGTAAAGGGAATGGTAGGTATCGCCGTGCGACTCACTGTTATATTTCAATTAACCTGGATGACTCCATGGATGGATGGATAATTAATTGACGAGCCATTTGGTTGAGCTAAATAATTTATTTTAATTTGTTTTCATTTCATGTCGACAGTATACTCAGAACAAGACGTTAATCTGTACCGCTCCGACTACATGTTCTCAAAAACAGTTGACGGATGGCTTAAACTTCATCATATACCAGCAACTTGGTTCGAGGCTGAAAGAAGATGTCATCACGAAGGTCAGCATTTTGCTTATATTTTCTGAGGAAATTGTATCTACAGACAACTACATGATAAAGAATATTTTAGGCCGATAGCAACCAGTGGTCAAACGTTATATTGCTTATGTATTTTTATTTTTCAACGCGGACGAAGTCGCGGGAACCAGCATTGTAATATTTGATTGTTTCTCAAATGGAAATAAAAAAAGAAACCGTTGAAATAACAGGTGCTTTTCTGGCATCACCATTGAATCAACAACTACTGGCAGCAATGATGGAGCTGTCGAAGGAAATCCAGTCCGGCATGTTCACGGGAATTCATGCCACTTTTCACAAAGGGGACTATCTTTCGGCGGAAGGTAATTTGTCATGATATTAATAAATTATTTAGTCTATGAGTTATCCTTACAGAGAGAAGCCAATGTCATGAACATAAGAGCATGGGATCTTTGGTACAGTCGAACAGATTATAATATTTAATGTTCTAATCCTAAAAATAACGAATTACTGACCAAGTGCATGTCATCTTATAATGATATTTTATAACAATATAAGATGATAGTGTGGATTTTTAAAATTTTTATTTTTATAATTAATTTAGAAAATATTTTTAATTTTATTCTGAAGGTACATAGTTATGTTATCTTAGACAATAGAAAATACACAAGTTGAATTTTTAAACGTCAAGTAACTGTAACTTTCCTAAAAAATATATTTCAGGCATACCACTTAGCAGAATCCCCATTGAATGGGCCCTCTACGAACCTGATAACTACAATGACAGCGAAAGTTGTCTGATGATGCTCAGCAACGGCAAATTGGCTGATGTGAAGTGCGATAAAGCATTTCCTTACATTTGTTACAAAAAAAGGACACCAGATATGTTTATCAGTGGATGTGGTACGACGGACGCCGGTGAGATATATAAAGTCTTTACTACTACTATTGGTAAGAAACACAATTTGTCAGAAAATGTGGAATTTAAAGGATTTACTAAAGTTAATTATGTTTTTGACAGAATATAAGTATCAACAGCGAACCGGCAGTTGTTACAAGCTTCATCGATTCGGAAGAACATGGCCTGATGCTTTTTCTGTTTGCTTAGCTGAAGGTGGCCATTTAGCTATAATGAATAATGACGTTGAAGTAGAAGTTATGAAAGATCTTTTCAAAGAGTATCCCGCTAGTGTGATATCGGGACAGTTTAAGGACATTTTTCATATTGGAATTCATGACCAGAATGATCACGGATACTGGAGAACTATAAATGGTGAGTTAATAGGGTTCCTCCAAAACATATAAATTGGTGGGGACAAAGAAGGGGCAAGACAGACATACTTGTAGTTTCACTGAGGTTTGCCTGCTCCTCCAGCGATGGTTCGGTTCCACTATAATAGATGAGAGATTTTTATTGATTTAAACGTTGATTCCTAAAGTTATCACATACCACACACACGCGTAAAGAGTTTAATTTTTGCGGAGCGATATGCGAGCGCGGCGACAACTTGTCTGTCTGTATTGATTTGAAGGTTGTAGGAAAAAGCAATAAAAAATATTTAAATATATAGGTAGATATGCGTGTGATGCGTTTGTTTGTACGTGCGCGATGTGTGTGGATGTACAGGTAAAACGGCGTCAACATATTATATGATTTTAGTAACTATTTTGATAAATATGTTTATTGTTGCCTTGGGCCATTTTTTAACCGTTTTTTTCATATTTTTTAATTCTTCTTTTAAGGAGAAACTCTAGAGAGTGCTGGTTATAATAAATGGGGCGCTGGAGAGCCGAACAATGCCAATGGCGATCAATTTTGTGGCGCTATCTTTAGAAATGGATTATTTGACGATATATGGTGCCACTCAAAAGCCGGTTTTGTTTGTGAGATCAATCTGTAAAGCTTTGGTTTCCTAGGATAGCGGTGCCGTCATAATTATAGCAGCCGTAATACAGCGGTGAATGACGTCACTAGAACGTTGTCTATGTAAACAAAATGGCGCGGTTTCCTAGAGAGAAGTAAATGACACCGTAACGTCAAAAAGTCATTTATTTCTTTTAACTGTCTCGATGACACAAAATGTAATAAAACTTTTTAACAAAAAATTAAACCAAATCTGAAAAGCAAAAAATAATTAAAGATTTTTGCAGATTTGAGTCGTGGTGAAAAAATTTCTGAAATTAATTTCTTTGTTATTCCCGAATCAATTCTCCCGTAATTAATGATTCATTTACTTTTATTATATTTGTCGATTTATAAATACTTGTAAAAGTTTATACAATACCAGGATGGCTCAGCCAAATACCAACTTGCCGCACTCGACTCAGTGGAACGCAGAGCTAGGAGACTCATAGGCAAAAGTACTCTTTTAAAATCTAAGATGCACAGCCTGGCACATAGACGCAAAATTGCCAGTCTATGTGTTTCTTATAAGATGTACTTCGGAGAGTGTGCTCAGGAGTTACATGAGCTCATACCGCCTTCCCCTTTCTTCCATCGGACACACAGACGTACGGCTGATTACCATCCTCATCTTGTCGAAATCCCTCATTTTCGGACCAAACGCTTTGAAACATCCTTTATAATGCGCACTGCCAAGGTTTGGAACTCCCTGCCGGCGTCTGTATTTCCGAGCCTATATAACCCTAATCTATTCAAAGTTCGAGTGAATAGGCATCTTCTGGGTGAGCTCGCTCCATCTTAGGCCTCATCCATGCTACTCAGCTGGTTGTTGGCCAAGAGCAAACCCATCTCTAATAAAAAAAAAAAAAAAAAAAAAAAACAATAGATATAAAAAATAAAAATATTTTTGTCTTGATGTTTGGTTTCTGTTCTCTCTTAAAAATAATATTTTTTTTGTCTTTTTTAACTATATTTTTTTTCGGTTTGTGTTCCAAAGATTAATAAAATAAAAAATAAAAAATAAAAAAATGATCTTACATACCTATTGCCAGTACAAACTGGCGATTTAATATTTTGATTATACATAATATTTTTTAATTTATCTCAGTTATTTATTGGATTAGTTTGATTAGCTTGCACATTGTAAATCAGCACATAATGTTATCTGAATGATATCGAAGTAAATTGTATTTAATTCTATTAATGGAATGTTCGATGTAACTTGAGCAGTCATTCTGTGAATGTCCACCGATAAGTATAGTTGATTTGAATACTCATTGATTACTTAAAGTGTGTACTAACATTATTGGTTACTTAATGTTTCAGACCAGATAAGGTAAGATCTATTATTAAATAGATAATTTTATAGATTTTATTTATAGGAAATGCTTCATTCAATACAATATCATTTCTCTTTTTTATTTTGTTATTTATAAAATGTTTATAAAGCGAATAATTTCGGAAGGACTTCGTCCGCGTTGAAAAATAAAGATATATACATATCGCTCCTTAAAAACTAAAGGGCCACAAATCAAAATTACACTTTTTACAGGAGAGCTAATCGAAAAAAAAAAGAATTTTTTTTTGTTTATTTTTTTCTTATTAGATATATATCAAATATATGCATATTATACATCGTTAGAAGCATATTTTTAAGTAGCATTAAATGTTTTATGTACTTTTATAATAAACTGAATACTAGACGAGATATAAGCATATAAGATACTTTTCAATATATAAAAAATGATCAAAATATACTAAATATGGAATAAAACAACCACAAGTCTTTTTGCTACATACAATATGAAAGATTGTGATTGTATTTTTGGATTTTTTTGTTTCATGCCCCTTTAGTTTTGAAGCAGCGATATGTCTCATACAAAAATACTGTAAAAAGTTGTGAAGCTTATTTCTTAACAATCAGTTTTTAGCAGTATAAAATGAATAGCACTTGTGCTGCCTACACTGAGGGTCCAGCTGGCTCTACTTTCGCAGCCTTAGTAACTCATTTATTAGCATCTCAATGTTTGATTACTGAATCTTGGCCCCAGGACGCCTCAGACAGAGTTACTGGCAAGTATTACAATCTCACTCAAAACTGCATTTATTTACAATATATAATTTGCATGTTAATATTTATGTATATGAATATTATAAAGGAATACATTTGCAGTTAAATTCTCAAAAAAATATTATCCTGTCATCAATACTTTAATAGCCACATATTTTCTTCTTTATTTCTGTTTGTACACAGGTTTAAAATTTTGAAATCTATACTTCCCTATAGTTAAAAAAAAGGTTATAGGTATTTCAAAAATGGTTCCTTAGAAGTTAGTTCTAATTCCTATCTAGCTTGGGATAATGTGTATTATATACACATATGTATGTTAGGGGTCACTTTGGGTCACTTTGTTAAAATTTGTAGTAACTACTTATTCTGAAAACCTTTGTAATAAAGCAAGTAATTATTTGTAGAGTTGAACAATTTTTCCATACTTTGTTCATTGTCATAGACTGGGAATTTCTTTTAGATGGCGACACATTCGATTTCATCATCGTTGGTGCCGGTACTGCTGGAGCATTGCTTGCTACCAGATTGACGGAAATAGACCAATGGAAAGTGCTACTCATAGAAGCTGGTGATGATCCGCCTTTGGAAAGCATCGTTAGTATTTATATGTTTGGTTTAAGAGTATTTTTTCCCTAATCATCAACAAGAATCTGAATCTAAGAGTCTGTTACATATGTATATTTAAAAAAAAGTATATTACTTTTATCTATGTAAACTACATAAAAACTGAATAAATTCAGTAAAATATGTACCCTTATTCGAGAGGAGTTTAAAAAAAAAATGGTTAACATACAGATCAATTATTACAGATTCCAAACTTTTCCGGCGCAACCCACAGGAGTTCCCATGTTTGGCAATATTACACAGAGATAGATGAATCTACAAATAGAGGTAATGTGAATGGAAAATCCTTTTGGCCCAGAGGCAGAGTTATTGGAGGAACTGGATCCATTAACGGTTTACTTCACATGAAAGGAAGCCCAAGTGATTATAGTCCATGGCATCAACATGAAAACGATGGTTGGGATTGGCCAACACTAAAAGAATACTTTAAGAAAAGTGAAAAAGTTGTCGATCCAAGCATTTTAAATAATCCAAAATTAAGAGAATATCACGGTGCAGAAGGAGAATTTATAGTTGATCAACTTAATTTCACTCATACGTATGTTGTCGATATACTCACAAAGGCTTACACAGAAATGGGTATAAAATACTTAGAAGATTTAAATGGTCCCACACAAATGGGATTTGGAAAGATTCGAGGCGGAAATAATGCAGGAAAAAGAGTGAGCACAGCCACAGCGTTCTTAAATCCTGCAAGAAATAGAAACAATTTGTACGTGTTAAAGAAAACATTTGCTGAACATATAAACATAGATGACAATATCCCCACGGCTAAAGGTGTTAGTGTTCGTGGGAGGAATGGGGAAAAAGCCACTTTTTATGCCGATAAAGAAGTTATAGTTAGCGCAGGTGCTGTAAATACTCCTACATTACTTATGATTTCTGGTATTGGACCAAAATCACACCTCGAAGCCTTAGGTATAAAAGTAGTAGCTGATTTGCCAGTAGGCGAAAATCTTCAAGATCACGTTAGGATTCCTATACCAGTCACAATTAATACAGGTGCTAAGGCCAAAGATGAACACTATTGGTTTAACGCAGCAGTTCAATATTTATTGAATCAGAGCGGACCTTATGCTACAAATTATGATCAACCAAACATAAATGCTTTTCTGTCCACACCCGATAGTAAGATGTTGCCTGATGTACAAATAGATCATAATTATTTTGTACCAAATACTTCCTATGTGTATTCTATGTGCAAAGATATTCTATCGTTTCAAGATGATATCTGTGAACAGCTCTCAGGTTTTAATAGAGAAAAGGAATTGATAATATTCTTCGTTTCATTATGTAGACCATTTTCAAAGGGTACTATTCTCTTACGCAGCACAAATCCTACCGATTTTCCAAAAATCTATTCAAAATATTTTAGTGATAGTAGAGATATGGAAATTTACATTAACTCGTTAAAAAGAGTTATGGAAATACTCGAAACACCTACGATGACTGTGACGACAGTGGGTTCGGCTCTGAAGAGTACTGGGAATACATGACTAGGACACTAACTTATAATGTTTATCATCCAGTCGGAACAGCTAAGATGGGCAGAATTGATGATCCAACCACAGTTGTTGACCATCAACTGAAAGTTCACGGAATCAAAGGTCTTAGGGTCGTAGATGCAAGTATAATGCCGACCATAACAAGTGTTAACACTAATGCTCCTGTAATGATGATTGCAGAGAGAGCAGCTGATTTTATTAAGACTGAATATTTATCAATTAAAAAGGATGAGTTGTGAAATTACTTAATATTAATTGTTGCACAAATAAATTGATCGTTGGCGTTGTAATTAGTTTTTTGTCCTATACGAGTAACAATATTTAATTTTGAAAACATATTTAGTTTTAAATTTAAACAGGATTATACAAAGTATCGCACAAAAGATCATTTTCGTTTACTTAGTAAAAATTACAAAAGTAAACGAAAATGCCATTTTAATTTGAGAATAAGTTAGTTTGTTACAAATGTTATAAAATCAAATTAATACTGATTTTACATTAGTACAATTTGTTGAGACCAAATGACAGTCAGTAACGCAAATCTTCTTAACCTTAACGATTTCGAATTTTCATACAAATGACAAGCACGACCGACATACGCACCGACGGTCAGTCGAGCTCTGAAGCCGGCCTTAGCCTTTTTGGCGCGAATCAGTGAAAAAAGCAAAAGTTGGAAACTTAAAAAAAAAACCAAAAAGACTAATATCTCAAAAACATCATTTATGTTTTTCTGAAAGTACATAATCTGCCCTATCAATAACTCTAAATTATGGCACATGCTTTATCAAACCTCGTGGCGTAGATTAAATACTATCTTTAGTCTTGTTCGAGTTGTCAAAAGTCTATAAGTTTATTATGTCATTATTTCCTTTCAAATCATAACAGGCAATGTCGAAATTTCTATTAGTTTTAATTATTTTGTTTGTAAAAGTTAAAGCTAAAATAAGCATTACTGATTCAGGTAAATATCCTCTAGAACGGGATTCGGCTGCGATTTTATTTTTTGTTGACATCTTAAACAACGATAGTGAAAAAACTTGTAAAGTACGTACTTGGAGTAAAAAATGTTGTCTGGATAATATTTTTGAGAAAGATTGTAATGTGATGCACGCTTATGGCTCTCGTGCAAATATAAGGCCAAAAGATAAAAAAACCTTAATTTATGTCTTACCTTCGGTACATCAGCACGATTTGATTGGTGACTGTGATTTTGCATTAGATTATTTGTGTGGAAGATATGTCGGAAGACAACAATTCAATATTTCCTTTGACACAAGGGTACGTAAGAATAAAAAACGAACGAATTTACTAACATACTATATTCCGGAACATAAAGTGGACACTTGTGAAACATTAGACCAAAATACTTTTAATAATTGTGAGCCTGTGGATTGCGACATGAAATATTTAGGTGAAAAACCATATTACGATGACAACCGCAACATTTGTGTCAGAGCTCCAGTTTGCGAAGCAGATCCAAATAAAGAGTTGCCTAACATAGTATATCTTCCCTCGATCAATAGTTGCCGGGATCTAGATCATTCATTAACAATGAATGATGTTTACGCTATCAGTACTGGTCTAGGAATTGTAACGAGACCAAGTAGATTAGAAAATGAAATGGTTATGCAATCTGATTGTTCAACGATTTCTCAAAATTTAAAACTACTAGAAGATTTGATGCACGGCAAAATATGCCCGCAATCAAAAGCGAATACATTTGATTGTACTAGATACCATAATTTTATTATATTTTATCTGACAGCTTATATTATGGGAATAATTGTAGCGTTATTGTTTTTCATTTGTTGTATTTATACTACGGTTTGGGTGTCTGAAAATTGTTCTCACGTATCTTTGCGAGTATTATGGTCAGAGTCTGAGGACCTAAAAAAAACCAGTGAGGTACACAGGAAGCAATCGAAAGTAGATAGTGGCGTAAAAAATGCCTTGATGCATGAAGTCATCACTAGAAACATTCCAGTGGAGTTGAAAAATAGTAGGGTGAATGTTTGTGAAGGTCTAGAAAAAGAAATGAAATGGAGGAAAAAACGTAGCAGAAAAGATGCAGGTACTAAAAGCAGCTCCAAGTGCACGACATCTAAATAACCAGAAATATAGAGACTCATAAAGAAAATTTTAATTTATAGGAGTATCGGATAAGACAACCCATTCCTTTGAAAATGAGCAAATTAGTTAATATATGAAATATACTTAACAGTTTTGTGATTTTATTAGTTACCGATGCGAACGATTCGATATTGCACTTTTTTTTAAAAATTAAAAAGTATATACTTTTTTACGTTGATATCTGCCAGTAGGAAAAAAAATCATATTGTGGCAAGTTCTCAGACCTAACAATTATAGCTACTAGTATGTCACAGATAATTTCTATGTCAAATTTTAGCGGTTGACAAATTTTGGTAAAAAAATTTAAATAAATTTTATACAGTTGTTCTAATCTTCTGTTATCCAGACCGGTCCTAAGTCCACTGATGGACAGTTCACTGTCCATTGATGTACAGTTTTCTATGTCCATCCGTAGACTTCTGTTATTATAACTGAAATAAACTAATTATGGCCATATACAAAATATTCTGGTAGTAAGTGTCCATATAATAAGAATATACATTTATTTAAAAAAAAAAAAAACTAATCAATTATCGTGGAAAATACACACATATAAGTATCAATAAATACACAATAAAAACCACTTAAGAACTTGTGTGTAGGAGTGATTATTAATACTGATAATGGTGTAAATACTTGTCCTAATTGTATCTTAATTAATATCTAACTATTACTGAACTTTGAACCAGAAATACGGCTAACGATTTAATTTAGTATATGATACACGTGAATAGTAAGTACTTATTAATATGGAAGTGCTAATAATAAGCAATTATCGAACTTCCAGTTCGTTGGTATTTTAAGCGTTTTTAAATCCACTGGAAAATGTATTTGGTTTATTAGGTGGAAAATATATTTGAAAAACGTTTTTTGTACATTTAAAACGATATAAGAATTAAGCATAGTATGAAATTATATTTTAATCTTCATTTAAAACTCAAAAGTTAGACAGTGACATAGATAACGGAGACTATTAATTCATACTAGTCCATACTAATACTATAAATGCGAAAGTAACTCCGTGTGTCGGTCTGTCTGCTACCTTTTCATGTCTTAACTACTCAACCGATCATGAAATTTTGCATACACGTTGTTAGCATCGAAATACTGCAATGGAATTTGCATCACAAATGCCAAAGCGGCACATAAAAAGAACGCCTTTGATAGAATCATGGCGGACTCTTGCCTTCACGCGTCAATGGTAAAAGGTAGTAACGATCAACTTCTACTATTTCATTTTAAACTCTAATGGGTTGACGTAAAGTCACATTTTCTTTAAATTATGTACTTATTATTATGTTTGTTTTGTTTTAAATGACAGTTCATGCTCTACGCATATGTCACTTTTAAATGTTCCGTAAAATTCGTAGTGTTTTGTATGGCACGCGGGTTCCATGTTGTAGTAGTTTGATGGTTCTCAGGGATATATAAAAGGACATAGGGTACCTTTCATCTAGAATAAAAGTACTGTTCCCAAGTGATCGTCTTAAAATATAAAGAATTGGGCGCCAATGTCGCGTGGCGGCGCCACCATCTTCACAGCGATAACGTTGTCAGGCGTTATTACTCATATATTTTCTTTTTCAACGCGGACAAAATCGCATGCACTAGCTAGTACTACGAGTATAATAATAATATTAGATCTTTTTACACTATGCTATGTGTACTATGCGATCTATATGTGTCAAACATGCAGTCACGCTTCAGTCAGAATAATGTCATTTTAACATTAATGTTCGCCATTAGTTGTTACTCATTCCATACCTTTCTAAGATAATTGTGCTGGAGTTTGGAGGTTCTCCCGATGCGTGTCCGACTGCCTCATATTCATCATAAGCCCTCCATTGGTTCTTTTGTGTAGTGGATGCATTAGTACTCGTAAGGCGATGCCTCTCTCCACGTCATCCGATGAGAATACCAAGCCGGAAGCACACAGAGTAAGCATTATAAATTTTGTAGTTTTATTAAACCAATCTTAGATTAACTGTACGAATGATAACATTAATAAAATAAATACGATTAAAATAAAATAAAATTTATTTCAATAAAATATCGTTTACATACTTACATTTGTATATTTGTATGTCAACGAACTCCCCCTAAAAGACTGGACCATTTTGGATAGGATTTTTAATGTAAGTGAGCCCTTGGATGGTTCAAATTCACAATTGGACAGTGCATTTGGCAATGTGATCTGATTACAGAATTATTTTCGTGTTCAGGCAAGACGACATCACTGTTGGGTCCGCTAGTAAAAGTAGCTAGTACTTCCCAATATACTACCACACCCTACCCCTAAGAATGGAGGTAAAAAACAAGAAGTTACAATGGAATTTAGTATGTCTTTTTTAAAACTGTATATACCCTTAATATTTGACCCGAAACGTACTTGTAACACCACTGTGTTCATTATAAAGTGGTGGCTACAAAATAACAGTTTTCTCGTGCATTTCCAGATTCCAGTGAGTCCATTTCCCATCCCTTCGCAATCTCTATTCTTAATCCTAATATAGTCGGCAGCGCACTTGCAGTAGGTACACGTGGTGTTGAGACAGCAGTCACCTAACCATCGAGTGGACCGTCAGCCTGTCTGCCATCTTATCATTTTATTAACAAAGGATGTACCGCAGTGGATATAGAGGAAACATATTCTGTCTAAGAACCGGCTTCGCGTTTTCTCTCCAAAATTATCATAACATGAGAACTCATTGCAAGGAATATAGGAGACACTATATTGTAAATGCTTGCTATGAATTGCCAGTTCTCTAGAGCAATTCCTGTGTAATCGTTATAGCGAGAAGACGTAACGGAGGGTATAATATATACTTTTATTACAATGCGCTATTTAGACGAGCCCGTTGGACGAGTGGCAAGGGTGCTTGCCTAACGTCTCAGGGACCCCGGGTTCGATTCCCGGCGGGGTCAACTTTGGAAATTTTAATGTAATTTTAAAAATCGACTGGTCTGGATTTGAAAAATAGTGGTAGGGCACACTGCGTTTCGCAGTCATTTGGGCAGCCCGTCTGGCGGCAGTAACCACCCCCTTACAGAATACCACCGTGAAATAACACAGCATTTACGTGCTGTTGTGTTTCGGTGAGTGAGTAAGGGATGCCAGAGCCCATTACCCCATCCCTTCCTTATCCCTTATCCTTAATCCTATGGTCTATAGCGCACTTGTAGCACTTATGGCGTTGCTTGTGTTATAGGCGACGGTAGCCACCTACCATCAAGTGGACCGTCAGCCTCTGTCGACTTTAACATAAAAAAAATAAAAAATATATCATCTTTTTAGATAATTTCAGAGCCTCAAATAGACCCAGGTCGAGCTTCTGGCGAGCCACTCAAGTTACAACATATAGTACTCAATTTCCGACCCAAACACGGTGACACGAGAGAATCCGCAGAAAAATGCGAACAGTTCTGGGAATTTATCAACAGCCAACCGGAATTGGAGGGCATGATGGCCAGACCTGTAAGTCAATTTTCCTAGTAATAAAAAAAAGTGTGTGTCAGCTCCGACGCACGACTGGAGTTTACACCTTACGAGCGATTATTAAATCTAAGTAAACCAATATATAAAGCTGAAGAGTTTGTTTGTTTGTTTGTTTGGTTGTACGCGATAATCTCAGGAACTATTGGTTCGAATTGAAAAATTCTTTTTGTGTTGGATAGTCCATTAATCGAGGAAGGCTATAGGCTATAGAGAACGCGGACGAAGCACCAGCTAATACATAATAAAAATTATAAAAACATTTAGGGGGATTCGCAGGGATGTATTACGTAACACATTCTGGTTTCAGAGATATTGGTAGATGGCGCAATTTCTAAAATATTCGAAAATAGAACGCAAAGCATACCGTGTGACAGTTTTGATTTTACTCCCATAAATTTTCACACCCAGGGCTCATATATGAAAGTTATTACGGAGTAAACTCCAATAAAAATAAATAAATAATAAAATAAATAAATTAATAATAATAATAATAAAAAAAAAAACAATAATGTTGAGTGCCCACAATAGTCATAAAACAAAAGATCCTGATTTACATGTTTTTGTGCAATATAGATCGTGATAAAATAAAAAAGATATCCGTTATATAGCCACTGGGCCACTACACTGACACACGTTCCACTGGAAGCGTCTGAATCTGATATATGTTTTACTCCCGACCCTGTTAATTTTTACTTCGGTATATTTTATGGAACTTGATCGTATCCTAAATATAAATAAAAAAAAATGAGTTTTGCCATGCAGACACTGCACGAAGAAACCGCTTTAGAAGATGAGGTCAATAGAGAATCAATATCACAGCGAAGCAGCAAAGTTTCTAAAGACAACAAGAACTACCCAGCACTTCACACCCTCAATAAAATGGCAGAAAAAGGTATAATCAAAATGTTCCTTTTTTTTTTAATTAGCAAATCATTGATTTGTTCCTGGTCATTGCAAATATTTCACGATTAAGAACAAAATTATGAGGAAAGATCACAGGATTGAGAATGTATTATAAAATTTAAAACTTTTCAAATTTAATACGTTTTTCTGTTTTGCTAGTTTTCTGAAAAAATCGTATATCCTAACTAATTTTAATATTATAAATGCAAAAGTGGGTCTGTTTGTTACGCTTTCACGGCTCAATTACTCAACGGCTTATATCAGGAAATTTTCGGGGTACCTTTTATCAAAAAAAAACAAGTACTTTTTCCAAAGGGATCATATAAAAATAAAAAATAAAAATTCAACGCCTGACAAAAAAATATATATGAGCATTAAATATTGTATCAATGTTTTTACATCCGAGAGGAAAGGCGCGGACGAAGTCACGAGCAAAAGCTAGCAAACACGAATACCTACATGCCAGTAGCCAATTATTTTTACTTGTACTAGTACTTACACTATTGTATTTTTGTGTAAATTTTTCAGATATAGTCAAAACAGCCCTCCAAGCCGCAGTCACTTCCAGAAACAGATGAATATTTTTATGTATATTTCTTTAGTCGTTTTATATTATTATTTATTTTTGTTATGTTTATTTTTATTTTTATTTGTAATAAAATATTTATTGATATAATTTTTTTTTAATTCATAAGCTTCTCTAAGTCCAATTTTAACAAGTGGGAGTCATTTTTAATGTTTTTGTTAAAACTTAAAAAAAATGTTAGCTTTAATAATTCTTTTTTCATATTCAACTATTTCACATATAAAATCACTTTAAATAATAATAAAAAGTAAGTTTTTAGTTAGATAAAATAATAAAATGCGACTGGATGCGAAGGACCGAGGACCTTGTGTGATGGGGAGTCTTAAGAGACGCCTATGTCCAACAGTGGGGAGATACAGGCCGATGATGAATGGATGATGGTGATGTCATCATCAATTCATCATCTCTACCACCACCCTTAAGGAAATGAAGAAGTTATGGAAAAAAAAGTACAAATTATGGACAGGGAAATTACATTATTTACATTTAGTTATATATGGTCTGTGGGCGCATTAAAAAGAAAATAATTCATTTTTGGTATATTCTTAGACCCACTCCCGGCTTTGCACGGATGCGATATTTTTCTGCAAATTATATACACAAACCTCCCTACTCTAGTGAGGACTAGATCAGTGGGACCACGAGTCCCGGTGGGATTAGATCAGTGGGACCACGAGTCCCGGTGGGATTAGATCAGTGGGACCACGAGTCAAACGTCATTTTACTATAAGTGTTCTATATTTAATTGTACATGATTCTCATATCTTGATATGTGGATTGGACTCTTGTATCGAACTCCTGCATATCGACGTGTCGAAGACCTCTTCGCTCCGCGTCGTGGTTGGCGTACTCTTGACATGCGCATGGGCAACACGAAGCGCATTCGCAATGTAAACACCAACCTTTTACCGCATCCAGTGCACCTAAACATATTTCATTAATATCAATGAAGAAGTAAAATTAAGTTTTTTGTCACCAATTCGGATATACAATAAAAAAAACGGTTTAGTAGCCGTTAGTGAAATAGCTTTATTGAACCTTATTATAGAAGTGTATCTGAGTTTTTGGCAGTCTGCCTGCCACAATTTAACCATATCTGGGCGTTGTTAGCAGTCGGAGATAACTGCTGTATACAAATGCTGGCCTTTAAATAGTTATTCAATGTGTTTATTTAGGTTAAGATTCTATGCTATTATGGAGATTTTGTAAAGAACCTTTAAGAGGCCACTTTCCAACTCGAGCGGCTTACCAATTCCATACTACGTAATTCCATGATTACTCATTAGTTATTGGTCGTAGTAATACATGAAAAAACATTACTTTTCTGAGACAAAATATGAAGGTTTGCATCGAAACAAAAAACTAAAATTTATTTTATATCTTATCTAGTACCTATAATTAATTTCTAAAGTGTGCAGAATTTGTCACATTTTCGCTGGTTGAGATCTCTTAATTATTGACTGAAAGCCAATAATGTTTTCCAATGAAAACATCTTAGCTATAGTGTACATTAAAAATTGGGATGTCAATAATTACCATTTATAAAACTTTTTCTAAAATATTGAAATTGCTGGCGTATGTTTCGTGAGTTAAATTAGTGCGCGAATGTGTTGCTTCGCATTCTGTCTTAGCTTATTAGCATTATAGTAAGTTGAGACAACAAATTCTCCTAAATACCTATTACTGAGTTCCCGCGCTCGTCCAGCGTCACCTTAAGAAACAAAGTAGGAAGTAGCGAATAAGGCTAAGTTCACATGAGAGCGCGGTACCGCGCGGTACAAGATCAAACTAAACAATGTTTCTTGTCTATATAACCCCGCGGTATTATTGTAAAACTGTGGTATTAGTTCTACAAACATGTATCGACCCGTTCAGCTTGATCCGCGCGGTACCGCGTCATGTGAACTCAGTCTATTTGTACCGAGTATCTGTGCCAGCATCGTGTATCTTAAATAAGTGGTGTCAACGTGGTCGTCCAAGGGCGCTTGGCATATCCGGCCTGCGTTTTGTTCGGCTGGTGCGGATCTTATCTTGATGGAGATGCGATGATACTTCTCGAACAATGGACACGGTCCATTTGGAATTACTTTCTGGAACATATTTTGCACAGATTTCGGAAATGCATGCGGCCCCGCTAGAGATATGGCACCGCTAAAGAATAAAGCGTGCCACGGAATTGTCTAAATCGACAATTCAGTCACGTGTATTGTCACGTACAACAACCGAACGAACAAATGCTATTGGTCCGGCAGTTGTGTGCGTGTAAGTGGGTACGCCGGGTCGGTTGTCATTGTGTGCTATTTGTACGTGAGTGTGCTTAATTTTAGTGACACGTTTGTTTGTTCTAATATGCCATATCTCTAGTGGGGCGCCCGGCAGCGCGCATTTCCTAAGATCTGTGATATTTTTCGATCAATGTGGCTTAGGGAGGCTAACGTTCCACTAGCTAGAAGGTGGCTACCGTCGTCGCCTAAGAATGAAAGCAAGCAAACCATATAAATCGACGACTAAATTTATATACTAATATTATAAATAGGAAAGATTTGTTTGTTTTTTTTTGTAATAAATAAATTTTATTAATTTTATTAAATTGAATAGAATAGAATAGAAAACATTTATTTTCAGGCTGTTTTCACCAATGGATAGAGTGGTTCTCGAGGAAGGTATATAATTTGCAAAATTACGCAGGCAAAGTCAAGGGCAGCAGCTAGTTTTGTATGCTGTATATGCAGAGCATATATATATATATATATATATATATATATATATATATATATATATATATATATACACTCCCCGCAACTTGAATAAGACCAGTATATTTTTACTAATTTTTTGAAATGTTTCTGAATATAATTTCATCACTGTATCACTAAACGTTTCTTTTTGTACGTTGTGTAGATTAGTGTATTTTATTGCGCAATAGTTTGCATAGTTACATCTAGAGACAAGTTCGTGCTTGTTCCAGCGCGCCTCTTGAATACGACCATAAAATAAAACACTCATATTTTTGCAAATTAAAATTAAATTTATTGATTAAGTAACTAGTATTTCTACCATTATTTCGAATCAATTCAAATATTATGGAAGGCATTGAATTATATAGAGTTTTTAAGTATTTAACGGAGATGTTATTCCAAGTTTGCTGCAACGTTTTCTGTAACTCTTCTGAAGTAGTGAACTGCCGTGAAATTTCATATACTTGACAGGGAAGCCATCCCCAAACGTTTTCCATGATATTTAGGTCTGGTGAATTTAATGGCCATTGCAGAACACTCACATGATGTTGTTGGCACCATGTCTGGACAGCGCGCGCTGAATTAATACTGGCATTATCACGTTGGAAAATAAAATCTTGACCACCATTGATCTTGATAAGCTTTCTTTTTCTTTTTCCAATAGTTCTATATATTTTTGAGAGTTCTGTCTGCCTTTTAAAAAAATTAAGTCAATGGTACCTTTATATGAAACAGCTCCCCATGCCATTACCGAACCAACATCTTTACGTCGTCGAGACAAAATCAATAAATTTTTCGTAAGTCGTAAAAATAATAACAGAAGACATCAGGCCCATCAAGGTTAAATTTTTTTTCGTCACTAAAAATTACTTTAAACCACTCAGTTTTCCAGTGCATTTTTTCTCGCGCAAATCTAAGTCACTCACTTATTATGAAACTTTTTTAAAGCCGGTTTACGTTTAATCTTCAGGCGTTTTAAATGTGGGCATTGTTGTAATATCTTCTGTATTGTTCTTAATGAGGCTTTAGATCCAACATTATGTGCTATTTGTCTAGTTGTCAAAGTTGAATTAGATGCTTCACACAATATCGCTCGACGTTCCATTACTGTAGTGACAAATTTTGTTCGTCCTTTAAAACGTCTACTATAATTTTCAGGTTCTATAAGAAAATTACTTACTTCCTGATGCGACCATCCAACTCTTTTTGCAATCGCTCTATTTTTATAACCTTCTTTATGCAAAATTATAACTTTTTCTCTTTCTTCTAAAGACAAACACTTTTTCTTACCCATATTTAATTGAAACTAAGTTTTAACTCTATTTCTTTATTTCTTTGATAATATCAAGCACATCTCATTGTCATACGCTCGCACTCCTTTAACTGTCCAGCAATAAATTAATAGTGGTCATATTCAAGTGGCGTGCTGCAACATGCACGAATTCGTCTCTAGATGCTACCATGTAAACTATTGAGCAACAAAATATAATAATCTACACAGCATAAATAAAGAAACGTTTAGTGATATAGTAATTAAATTATATTTGTAAATATTTCAAAAAATTAATAAAAATATAGTGGTCTTATTCAAGTTGCGGGGAGTGTATATATATATATATATATATATATATATATATATATATATATATATATATATATATATATATATATATATATATATATATATATATATATATATATATATATATATATATATATATATATATATATTACGTACCGAGCGCCATCTCTTTACGCAATCTGGTACAGGTTTCCTTTCTAATCGAAGTTCAGCAGATGTCTTCTGTATTACACCTTTCCATTCTCGTCTGCGGTTCTTGCAAACTGGCCGACATCTGTAACATTACTTAGTATTCAAATAATGCAAAAAAAATATTGAGATTCTTCAAGTAATTTAAAAGTTACTGCTACTTAGAAGAGAAATTTTAAAGACATAATGACAACATTAGATTTTATTATATTTAAATATAATATTAAAACTAGTTCAGGACCACTTTCATTAGAACATAGTATATTACAAAATATTTTATGTTATAGGGTTAAAAATCTATCAGGGAAAAAAAATCATAGCTAAATGATCGGTGTCTGATGTACATAATATATTATATATTTATTAAAAAAAAAACTTATGTTACGGAATAAAAAATAGGTTTTTGATTTTTTCTCTTTGTATGTTTGTCTGTTTATATGTGCGTTTATACAGGCTAATATTAACCGATTGAAAAATGCGGTTTTCAATGACGTCTTGATGATTACCTGGATTAACATATAGAATAATATTTATCCTCGAAAAATGTTAGGTTCCTAAATGTTCCTATGCGCGCACGAAGTCACGAGCACGCCTAAACTAGTACTTTTGTTGCTCATATTAAGTTTAATTAAACATAATTATTTATAAATGACATAATAGATCGCTTACTTGCATAGTTTTGCAGATTCCTTTGAATCCCTTTTTATCTTTGGTAAACCGATCATGACTTAATTGAATTCATTTTTATGTTTCGACGGACGTAAGCCGTGTTATTGTTTGTTTGACAAGTTAAATAACATCTTGGATGGAGATTGGTAACCACAGTTACGATGACGATGTCAAAATATGCTTAAAATCATGGACGTAGGATAATATAAGTCAAAATATAAAGATTCATTATGATTATCGTCGTTGTCAAACCAAAAATTGCTATGCGAACTTTTTTGGGATTCCAACATTTTAAATTTAGTGAATACTGAATTCCTAGTTCACTGCCTCATCTATCGTATAAAATTTATAAATTAACTGCTAATTGCTTAATGAGTACAAAATGTCGACCTACGACATCTTAATAAAATATGCTATGTAGCTTACTCACTGTTCAGAGGGTTCATATAAAAGAATACAATCATAATGACGACACGTTTGGTCTAGTGGCTAGTAACCCTAGCTGTTAACCAAACGGTCGCGGGTTCGAATCCCGCTAGGGGCAAATGTTTTATGTGAACATTTTACCTTTACTACAAAAAAAAGTATTTACAACAAAAAAAAGTAATCTATGTATTATATCAACTGTCTGGTATCCATAATACAAGCATTACTTGCTTACTTTGGAACTAGATGGTGCTGTGTGGAATGTTCTTCACACATATTTAAGATATTTAGATATTTATAATAATATATTTGTAAAAAACTATTAGGTACAATTTTGCATGATAGCAGTTAAAGAGTGTAAAAGCGTGATAAACTCACTTTTGAAACAATATTAGTCAGTATTAGAAATATATCCTAATTCTTCCGAATATAAGTGATTTTGGAGTTGTATTCGCAAAACCGTTGTAGAATATCAATCAATCAATACTAATAATAAATCTGTTAGGGTCGGTCATGGAGTAAGTTACTTTGTTTTCAGAGATATCGTGTTTATAGGCTCTATACATGATACTGAAACTAAATTGACCATTTTTAGAATTTTTTTCTGTATGTGTGTTCCTCCATGACTCTTAAACGAATCAACTGATTTTCATGAAACTTGGTAAATAAACATTTAGACGTATGGGACACAGGATAGGCTACTTTATTCCTTTTCAACGCGGACAAAGTCGCGGGCGCCAGCAAGTGCAGTCATAAATTAAACCATACTATGCATTCAAATCTGTGTTTGTTGCTAAGGTAACACGAAAACCCTGAAACAATACCTAAACTAATACTAAAATTAAGATAGCGAATTGCTATTACGATAGCAATCAAAATAAATAATTTTCTCTGGAATTTTAGTGACAGTTGGTTGGGCCATCTGTTTAATAATTTGCAATTGATAATTTATGTAAGTAGGTATATATTGTATTGTACAATTGAAAAGAAAATCTATTATAATATTTAAGTAGATAGATTTTTAATTAATTATATCTACCTACAGAACAAGGTAAAGTTTTATAATTTTAAACCCCGACGCAAAACGGGGTGTTATAAGTTTGACTCGTGTGTGTATCTGTATATATGTATGTTATGTCCGATTTTGATCATTTTTTGTTTGAAAGCTGAGTGGTCTTCTGAAGGAGTTGGTGGCTATTATAAAGAGAAAAATCCAGTAGTTTTTGAGTTTATTCATTACAAACATTTGTACATTTGTATGTGTAACGATTAAAACTCAAAAACTGCCGGGCCGATTTTGAAAATTCTTTCACCCATAGAAAGATACATTATTAACGAGTAACATAGGTTATATTTTAAAAAGTTACGCGGACGAAGTCGCGTGAAACAACTAGTTTTCTATAAACTAACTAGGTCTACGTAGAGTAACATAATTACTATTATATTAATTACATAATTACATATTATAAAACTTGTGATGGTAACTATACACTATAGAGACCTATATAAAGCTCGGATCAATTATGATTCGGTTATAATATTATTCGAAATGACATTTTTTGTGTCAATTTTGATGTTGATACTATTTGTTACTTCCATTGGTAAGTTTGTTTTTTTTTCTTTATTCTGGAAACAAAGTCAATATATACATTATTTTTACAATATACATAAATACTTAGACAGAGTTCCATATACAAAATAAATAATTTTGCTTGAATTTTCTAGAAAAAATAAATAAAAGAAGTTTTTTATAAGGTCATCGTAAAATACACGATATTGTGTTATTTACTCTCTTTTTCATGATCCATGACTCAGGTACAAAGGTAAAATGTTAACACAAACATTTGGCCCTAGCGGGATTCGAACCCGCGACCGTTTGGATTACTAGGCTACAACAGCTAGGATTACTAGGCTAACAAATACTATTACTAAATATGACATAATATTTATACATTAGTAAAAATTAACGTAACAATAACCAGATATTGGTCATTCATTATTTTGCAGATGGGAATCAATTCCGATGTGATTATACATATCTGTCTGCGATAGATGGTTGGTTAAAGTTTCATAACGTACCAGCTAACTGGCACGAGGCCCGACTTAGATGCCATTTAGAAGGTAATCAGGTATTTTTGTACACTTTCAGTAAGTTCATAAACTGAAGTCATCGAATTTATATTTTTCAGGCGCAGTGTTAGCTTCTCCAATCACGAATAAATTGCATTTTGCATTGAAATCATTTGTCGAAAGGAAAAGCAATAACGCGTCATGTGGGTTCTACACGGGCTTACACGCAACGTTCTCCAGGGGCGACTTTTTCTCTATAGAAGGCGAGTAACTTAATTATCATTCATCATTATCATCATTTTCACCCTCCATTGCAAAAACACATTCCATTCATTCACTATCAACAGTTTTCTTGAAATCATCGATGAAGGTGATAAACTATGATAAACTATGGTCTTTTAATCAATTCTACGTTATATTTTAAACAAAAGGCATAAAAGGCATTTTAAATATAATATTTACAAACATAAACTGTTCAACATTGTCATGAGGATTCTTTAATTGATCTTCCGCCTTCCGCGTCCATTCATTACAATACTATCAGATTTCTTGAAAATATTTTTGCGATGAGAAAATGATCAGAGGTTACGAGTATTAATTATTTGAACTTGTCGAACACTTTGGTTTTCCGACATTTTTTATTCTTAAAGAACATCATACCTCTTAAAGAAATGTCCCAAGCATTTCCCTCTCCATAGCTCCTAATCCATAGATTTATAATGCCATTACATTTTGTCACGTCTCCACGTCTCAGCCAAGTTTATTTGGCCAAGATACTTACACTTACTGTGTTAAAAGTTGTTAACAATAATCTATTTATTTCAGGTGTACCACTATGGAAAATCCCTGAAAACTGGGCAATCGGTGAACCTGACAACTTCAACGACGCTGAGAGTTGCATTATTCAACTTAATAGTGGGAGTTTGGCAGACACAAAGTGTACTGACGTCTTCCCCTATGTGTGTTATAGGAAGGACGATGGATCTAGTGTTAGCAAGAGCTGTGGAACTGTTGATATGGGTCTGCTATAATATATAATTACCATATAAATATAATATAATCATTACCATCATCATATATATAATCAATAGCAACGTTTACATAGTTAAAAGTCTAACGTGCATATAGTGTAACTTTTGGATATCTCATAGTTTTATACAGTAATTTTATGTTTGCCTACTTAGATATAATGAATTTTATTTATTTATTTATTTATTTATTTATTTAGGGTACACCATTAGAACACACAACAGTACAACACAATAATTCAATTTTTAAATTTGATCATGATCTGATGTGAATTCCAATGAATTCCAATGATAATGAAAGCCTTGCTTTTGGAAACAATGAATGATGTTAAGTTTGTAACACGATAAGGCTATGGTTTTTTATTGTTTTATCTATTATAATTGTTTTTTATTTGTTTATTAAATTGTCAATAGAGTACACGTTGGATACGAGAACCGGTAGCTGCTACAAGTTCCACCGGGTGCCTCGAACCTGGTCGCGTGCTTACATGGCGTGTACAGCCGAGGGTGGACACTTGGCCATCATCAACAGCGATACCGAGGCGAACGTCATCAAAGAAATCTTTGCGAAGAATCCTGGAGGCAAGATGATTGGAAACTTCTGGAAGGACATAGCGTTCATTGGTTTTCACGACTGGAAAGAGCACGGAGAATGGGTGACTATACATGGTAAGAATTTGATTATTTGTATTTTATTTTCATATTAATTAATGTGCAAAATTTTACATTAAGCTGTGTCACTTACCGAATTTCCGTTGTAAAAAATAATGAATTAATTTAGAAGATGTTAATTTATAGTTAAATTGGAATTCTTACTAAATTAATATAAACTAGTGTCAAAAATCGACCACGTTAAAAAAACAACTTTTTCCTTTTTAAGCACACTTGAGAGGAAGTGAATAAAAAATTTTTTTATTCACTTTGTTACATTTCAATGCCCTTCTTTTTATAATATAAAAAAGATATTGCTAAGCGCAAAACTCAAGAACGGCTAGACCGATTTTAATTCTGCCTTCACTCATGGATAGAGGGATAATCAGGGAAGGCTCTTACGTAAAAAAATGCATACCTGGCGAAGCCGGAAGCGGGTCGCTAGTACATAATAAATTATTCTTAAAACGTTTTATTTGGCAGGACAATCGCTCCATGAAGCTGGATATGATAAGTTCTCAGGCGGCGAGCCAAATAACGCGACCACTGGTGAATTTTGCGGTGGAGTATATCGTTCTGGTTTACTCGATGACATATGGTGCGAAAATAGTTACGGTTTCATATGTGAAAAGAAACCAGACAGTCTCTTGTGTAACTAGAACTGAAGAAATGTAGGTACATAAAATATAATGTGTTATTTTATTTGTTTTCTTGATAATAAATTTTTTATTCCCATATAGAAAAATGTATTTTAACAACAATAAAGTTTTTCAAAATACCAGCCTCTTATTAATCTGTTTATTTTTTATGTGATTGATATATTATTTTGAGAGAAATAAAAAAAAAATAGTAAAACAAAAATCACTGTAAATAATATTGTATATTATTGAGCTTTTCAATAAAATTTAGAATTTTTATTAAATAATAGATTAAAAATTTGGGGGCTAAACACAAGCTAAACATATAAATTTTAGGTTATATGAAGAAGAAAGTAATAGTATGACAGCACAGAAAAAATATACATATAAAATAATCTGTTATAAATAGAATTGAAGTTTTCTAAGGGCCTAGTGCGAGTTTTACTCGACCTCATTCCCATACAAATTGACGTTGGCCCTCTGAGTAATAAAATGCATTTCAATATTAGATAAAAAAAGGTAAAGAAAAAAATAGTAGAATAGAGAATTATTATGAAGAATCAAATAATAAGACAGAAAGAGTAACCAAAATACTTATAAAACATAAAACTTAATTCTCTACGAAACAATAATAAAATAAGAACTGAAATGAACTTGGATAAGTTACAAATAATTGCTTGAAAATACAAAAAGAACCCAAAAGGCTACAGAATGGTTTATATGAGACGGTAAAAGAAGTCAAGAATGCAGAAGAAAATATTAACGAGTATTAAACGTAATGAGAAGATGTGAAATCAAATTAATGACAGGAAAACTGAAGTGGTTTTAGGTAGATTTTGAAGTAGAAATAAAAGGCGTAGGCATATTTTCCATACCTAATTAGCACTAGACTATTGGCGTTTAAATCAAGCGTATAAAATTTAGTATTGTTAGACTTAATAGCCATTGTAATCGAGAACCTATAAAATGCCTGAAGCGTGTGTAATTCGGTAATAATAACTTTAGTCATAGCTCATTCAACATGAAGTTTTTTATAACATTTTTCATTATAGTACTGTTTGTTATTTGCATTAGTAAGTTTACTTCTTTTTGTACTCTTAAACGAGGTTTTTTTTCATTTACCTACGTAATATTAGGAGAAAAATTAAAATAATGCATATTTACAGATGGGAAACAGTTTCGATGTGATTATACATATATTTCTGAAATAGACGGTTGGTTTAAGTTTCATACTGTGCCAGCTAACTGGCACGATGCACGACTGAGATGCCATTTAGAAGGTAAAAAAAACATACATCCTTATCCTTACATATAAAACACAGTCCTCCGCCGCGACTGTCTGTCTGTTTGTTCGCGATAAACTCAAAAACTACTGCACCGATTTTCAGGCTGTTTTCACCAATGGATAGAGACTTTTTAAAGATATCCACAGTTTGTTTTTTAGCCATATCCCGCAATGTTAATAAAAAAAACTTTTCCTACAAGTTACATGTTCTTCTAGTTATGACAATACACCTTGATAATGATAATTTTTGGTCTAGTAATATTAACAAAATTATTTATTCAAATTATACTTGTTCAAATGATAAAAATTAAATTATTAGTTTTTTAATATAAATTATTAGTTTTTTATATTATGATGCCCAAGTATTTTGGTTTTTTTTTAATTAGTAATTTAGTTACAAATATTAGAAGTAAAAAGTACATGAATAAATTCAACAATGGAAAACACGAATTGTTATAAAAATTGTTATACAAGATATAATACAATTATAACTTTTGTTCAAGTCCACATTATTTAAAAAAAAAATACTGTAAACATTAAATAACTGTGACATTTGACAATATTATATAACATGTCTACAATTGTTTCCGTCAAAACAATAAATAAATATATAACATGCTATATAATATTATGTAACATTTTACTATATAGTTTGGACTCATTTTATTAGCTTCATAAATAATTTAATAATATATTATAAAATAAAAAAATTTAGCTATTAGTAGCTATTAGTATTCCGTTATTGGCAGCAGAACGAATTAAATTATGAGTTTCTTGGTTTTTCCTCAAATGTTTTATAGGTGCAGTGTTAGCTTCTCCGATCTCATATGACATTCACATGGCCTTAAAAATATTTGTCGATAGACAGCGCGAAAACTTGTCCAGTAACTTTTACACGGGCTACCACGCAACGTTTTCCAAGGGTGACTTTTTCTCTGTCGAAGGTAATGCAACATTTTTTTATCAACTTGATTTACGAGTAGATATCTATTCAGATTCTGCTTTATACGAATTTGAACCCAATGTTACAGGTGAACCACTATCGAAAATACCTCTAAACTGGGCCACTGGCGAACCAAATAACTTAAATGATGATGAGAATTGCATTATTCAACTTCATACTGGGAGGTTCGCAGACATAAAGTGTTCTGAGGTTTTCCCCTATGTATGTTATAGGAGAAATGATGAATCTAGCGTTAGCAAGACCTGTGGAACTGTGGATAAGGGTCTGTTATTTTTAAATGCTTACACGTTTAATTTCTATCTTTATATTATAATATTTAAAACGTCATTGTCATGTGCTCTGTTCGTCCTTATTTCATGAATGAAAATGTTTAGAATGTACATAATTATTTAAAATTTGTCGATAGAGTACACATTCAATGTGAAAACCGGTAGCTGCTACAAGTTCCACCGGGTGCCAAGAACCTGGTCTCGTGCTCACATGGCGTGTACAGCCGAGGGTGGACACTTGGCCATCATCAACAGCGAAACCGAGGCGGAGGTTCTCAAAGAACTCTTTGCGAAGAACCCTGGAAACAAAATGGTTGGGAATTTCTGGAAGGACGTCGCGTTCATCGGTTTCAACGATTGGAACGAACATGGCGAATGGCTAACTATACATGGTCAGAATAGTTATGTGTATTCTTCATCATCTCAGCCGTAGGACGTCCGCTGCTGGACATAGGACTCCCCTATAATTTTCCAAATGGACCAATCGGAAGCAGCCTGGATCTACCACCGATCTGTGGCCTTTATCAGGTTGTGTCTGTCCACCTTATGGGTCCACCACCACTCGAAAACCTTCTGGCCCCAGCGACCGTCAGCTCCCCGTACTGTGTGTCCTGCCAACTGCCACTTCAACTTACTAATCCGGGTTATATCGGTAACTTTCGTTCGTCTACGGATCTCCTCATTATTGATTCGATCTCACAGATACTTAAAGTAGAAAAAATTATATGAGAAAATACGGTTGACAGTTAGGATCTTTAGTACCTACTAGTTATTAGAACATTATTTATTAAGAACATAGGTATGGTAGTTTTATCATAGTTATATGTAAGAATATAATTATATAATTTCGAAAATGGGAAAAAAATTCAATTTTTTTTTAATTGGCAAGACCAAATCTCTTCAATAGTGATTATTCACTAAATGGCAGATTCTGGAAATGACAAATTCTGAAACGGTAGTTACCACACAAAAAAGAAGAAACTTGGCTTACAAACAAATTAGAAAAAGGTAATTATTTTTTTCGTTTTTTAAGATTTATAACTTAAAATATCTTATGTATCACAGGACAAACGCTCCAAGAGGCTGGATATGACAAGTTCGCAATAGGCGAACCAAACAACTCGACCACAGGGGAATATTGCGGTTCAATATACCGTTCGAGTCTTCTCAACGACATTTGGTGCGAAAATAGTTACGCATTTATATGCGAAATGCAACCGAATAGTCTTCAGTGCGACAAAAATTCTTCTATGAAGTGACAAACGGAATCAATCAAATTCAAACTCTACATCAGATAAACTAAATTCTGTAATAATTACAGTAATACCTATATAAAATTCTCGTGTTTGTAACAAAACTCCTGAATTATGATTTCTTTTTTTGTATATGCGGGAGGTCTGAGAATAGGTTGTAAAATATTTTTTATACCCCAAAAAAATTTTTTTAGTAGTCAACTAGTTTAAAAGAAAAATATATTTTATAGGTCACAATATTGTAAAATAAAGTTGTATTGAACTTTTACAAAATTTCACACACTTGATATTCCTATCATATCAATCATTGGATATTTCCATGGGATACTTGCCTAAAGAAATACAGTATTATTTTTGTCAAATTTATTTAAACTTAAGTAGAAAATAAATACGTTAAATGTTCAAAAACAAAATAAGATAATTAAAATTAGATATAAAAATATATAACTAAAAAGTACATAGCTAAAAAGTTATTCATAGTGATACAAAGTATGTTTAGTTTATTTAGGAAGAAAAATTTAATATTCCATTTTGTCCGAATTATTTTTCGTTTTTTCTCTGAAATAAAAAGGTCAACTTTTAGCTTAATTTATTACTTAAAAAAATGTGTTATTTTCTCAATAAATCTAAGATGTACATTTAAATTTTAGTTGTATTTACCTCAAGAAAGATTTTATTTAGAACTAGCTGGCGCCCGCGACTTCGTCCGCGTTGAAAAAGAAAAAAGTAGCCCATCCTGTGTCCTGTACGTCTAAATGTTTTACTACCAAGTTTCATGAAAATCTGTTAATTCGTTTAAGAGTTATCAAGGAACATACATACATACATACAATACCCACACTTACAGATTTATTATTAGTATTGATGCTTCCTGTCCCAATCACGAAGGTCGCACAGAAGCTGAGTGTCGAGAGGTGTCGTCGAAAACATTTGCATTTTTTCTGAATTTTTCTTAGAATTTCTTGAAGCTTACGCATAGACAAAAACGTGAGGTATATATTAAATTTAAATATAATTTATCAAAAGAATTCTTTCAAAGAGAATTTTGAGAATTATCGATAGATCAGTAAGTACGCTCTTCGTACCTATTCGATTCAAGGATCCTCGAACCAGTAATAATCTAATTATCTGCTGATTAGAATGAATAATACTTATTTGATATGTGTCTCATTGGAGGTTATGTAAAAATAAATAAATAACTGAGTAACGTTTTTGACTAAAAATTTATCGACTAACCTAATGTCTTTGTTTTTCTTTCTTTTTTCTCATGTGTAACTGAGAACTCTTCTGTAGTGTTCTCATAATTTCTGACATTATCTTCACAAAGTGAGTCATCCTTTTTCGTAATAATATTATCGATTAGTCCTGGAATGTAGAAAAAAAAAATTGGGCCTTTAATTTAAACCAGAAAGGGTTTAGTTCTAATATATTAGCAATGATAGTAGCAACATGCATATATGACGAACGCGACTTGAGTTCAGCTCTGAAAAATGCGCTTAGTGCTGTAACCAAACTAGTGATAGTACTGTCGATAAAATAAGTACTATCGCGGTCTGTAAATTTTAACTATGTACTTTTAAGGTTTATAATTGAAGACGTGAGTGGATGAAGGTGATTTGTTGCATTTTTGGGTTTTTTCATTTTTTGGCGTTGATGAAGGTAATATGTCCATATGAATTATTACATACCTTAACATCGTCGATTTAAGACTTTTTGGAAAATAAAAAGTTCAAAAATGTTATGTACGGTTAATTATAAAAAGCAAAAATTGCGGAAAAGTTTACTTTTGTTAATGGAAGAGGGAGCTATGTATAACTTTTTTTTAAATTCAATATTAAAAGTGTTTACTTGCTATCATACCATTAATATTTTAAGTTGTTTACACAATTTTGCATAATAATTTAGTAGAAAAATCAGTTACGTGGGGACTTATCTCAAAAATAAAAAAAAAAACTTTAACCTCGATTTATTCAAAATTGGAATTATGCGACATATCACCTTCATCCACTCACGTCTTCAATTGCAAGCACATATCTATGTCTCAAGGTTGATGATATTATGTGTGACTTGATTAGGTAGAGAATAAGTTTTTTGTTAATTGACGCAATTTTTTGTTGATTATGAATGATGAATGATGATTATTTAGCACCAAAGTTGGATGTTAGAAACTACTAAGCGGCATTTTCTTGTGAAGGATGGCTCGACACTTCTTCATGGTTCTTCATGTCATGGTGAATTCCTCTCTGGACTAGAACCCTAATATACTAAGAGAATGATGTCTATTTTACCTTTCCCTTGGATAGATTCAAGTGTGGACACAGCCGTTTCCTGTGGTTTCTTAGTTTCATTTGGGCTCATATCTTCATTTGCTTCAGAGTCTTCAAATATTATCGGGTCCTGATTAAAAAGATAAACCATAAATTTGGTTGTTGATATTTTTAAGCTTGTTTATCAGCGAGTAACATAGGCTCTATAGCCTATGTTACTCGCTGATAAACAAGCTTAATTAATTAAGCTTAATTTGCTTGCCTATGCAAGCAAATTCGCGTGAAAAATCTTGTTAGTATATATGTAAGAAACTACTGGAACGACTACAAAAAGACATGCGAAGAGTAATTTTGAATGTACGCTTGTATATTCGGAGGAACTTGTACGAGTATATTAGAAGTATGTCTCACCGGAAGAACCTTTAAATTCCTCAGTTCAGGACAACTAGTTATAAAGCGCCAGAAATCGCAGCACTTTCTTTGAACAAACTCATTATCCCACTTATCCGATGGGGTGAAGTCTATGAGGATATGTTGCGCTATTAATGGCTCACCGCAAACACTCTCCCCAAAAGCACTGCAACTATCATCCACGTAAGGCGGGTTGCTCGTTGTGTCACCAGTGGACGATACTGGCCATACATTCATGTCATTTGCATTCATTATACCAATTAAATGACAAATTATTTAAAAAATAATAATACAAATTAATGTAAATTCATACAAATCTAAACAAGAAAATAATTCAACTTTACAAAATAATAGGTCCTATAAAGTTCATAAAATTACATAAGCTATCAAAAGTCAAAATTATTCTTAAAGATTAAATTGTCATACAGTTTAGAAAAACGAGGTTCTTAACATACCTTAGTTAGAGTAATTTTCATTTATTTAGAGTTGTTCAAAGTAATTTTATTTATTTTATTATAAATACAAAAATACAAATATTGTGTCATTATAATATTAGTATAGATAGATTGGTCTAAATTTTTAAATAAAAATAAATACTCATACAGTAATGAAACCTTAAAAGTTCTGGTCCCTCAATCATTTTACTTACGAAAAAGAAACAAAAAATACTTGAAGTATTGTGTACTTTTTTTGTAGTCACTTACTGAAGTAAGTGACTACAAAAAAAAAATTGTTGACAGAATTCGATTTGATTGTTTGTAACGGTTTATTGTGATTTATTTATTTTTCAATCAAATATTTAATACAAGACAGTTAAATATTTTTAGCTTTTATTATCATCATAAGACCATTTATTTAGTTTTCGTAAAACCTTCAGTTAGTGTAATGTCGTTGTATAAGTTAGGCTTTCCTCATTCAGTTCGGTATGAGTCAAACCAATGGATCAATGGAGAAAAAATAGGTGAAGATGAGGTGCCATCTGTACGAACGAATCTTCCTGGTCATACATTTAGGAGTAATGTTGAAGAAAACGCAGTCGGCTTTGAAAAAACAAAAAGTGATGAAAATAATTTTAAAGAAGTCGAGTGTGGAGAACCGCTCCAGGTTCAACATTTGCGGATAGATTTCAATCCGATCCCAGGAGTCGACGATGATCCAGACGTGCATGAGAAGTGTCTTGACTTCTGGAAGTATATTAGAAGTCGACCGGACATTCAACACTTCATGGCCTTACCACAAAATATCAGTTCTTCAGAATCTGAAACTGAAAAAGGCGACACCACTGAAGTATGATTATAGTTTTTGTTCATTTAGTGTTAAGTAAGTTGTTATATCATGAAGTAACTGGTGCGTGCGACATCGGATGCGTAATTTTGTAAATTATATACTAAGACCTTCCTCGAGAACCACTCTATCCATTGCGAAAATTCTAAACAATAGAATTTGTCTTTCACATGTTTAAGTATAATAATTTTTTTTAAAACAATTGTGTTGTCCAGTCCATTTCTTGTGAAATCTTCATTAAAAATGGATATTTTTGTATTTAGCCTCTGTCTCTACCTTAATACAAACAACATCAGCGTTGCAATTGCTATGCCGGCTTTAGTAAGCCTTAGTAGTTTGGTTAAGGCCGTCATATGAACTGCCCAATTCGTATCGCAGTGTGCCATGGAACAAAAAATTTTTTTTTAATTTTTACTTCGTTTGGGTTGAAAAATAAAAAAAAATTAACACGTGAGAAAATATCTGCCGCCCTCCACTTGGCTCCTATGTTTAGGATCCCATGGGATGTAATGGTAATAATAATGGTTTGGTCCCACAACGTCAGAGTTTCAAAACGTCAGAGTTTCAATACGTCACAGTTTTCTATTTCTTAACGAGAGTTATGGAATCCAACTAATAATAAGTGTTTCTATATCTTATTTCAGGCAGATTATACAAGTTCAACATTAGACACTGAAAAAGAATTGGTCCCTACAGCTCAGATAGAAAAAGAAACACCTCCGTCGATCGCTTGGATGCTGAAACCTGAAGGTGATTGCATTTTATTTAAAAATAAAATGTGACTAGGTTCCTACAGTGCTATCGTTTTCCTATTAGGAAGCATCTCGATTTACTCGATCTCGATTGCTTTGGATGGTAATTTCATTTTGCATTAAAAACGAGCGATTGTATTGTGTAATCTTTTTAATCCATCAAACTATTACAACATGGAATCCGCGTGCCATACAAAACACTACGAACTTTATGGAACATTTAAAAGTGACATATGCGTAGAACATGAACTGTCATTTAAAACCAACCAAACATATGTCATTTAAAGGAAATGTGAGTTTACGTCAACACATTGGAGTTTAAAATGAAAATGAATAGAAGCTGGTCGTTACTACCTTTTGCCATTGACGCGCGAAAGCAAGAGTCCGCCATGATTCTGTCAAAGGCGTACTTTTTATGTGCCGCTTTGGCATTTGGGATGCAAATTCCATTGTAGTATTCAATTTGTAATAATCACACCAACTGTCAAAGTTGGCTCTGGGTGTGGATTTGGTTTGCAGAGGCACACTGCGTTTTGCAGTAACCACACCCTTACAGAAAACCGCCGTGAAATAACAGCACGTCTGCTGTTGTCTATTGGGGAGTGAGTAAGGGATGACAGAGCCCAATTTCTCTATCCCCTCCTAATACAAATTTGTAGAAAATTTTATGGAGAAACTTTTTCAGAAGTAATTATAATGCTAGTCGTAGAGAATTTTTTTTTTAGAATGTTTGTGCGTTTGGCTAAATCGATTTGGATGTGGCCTTTTACTAATGTATAGTAGCCAGCTTCTCGTAAAATTTAGTGTTTGTTTCATTCCATTTCTGAAATGTCACGCATACGTACAACTATTGTTAATATATCTCTGGTATCTCTGGTATATCTTAGGTATCTCTGTTCAGGATCGATACATCGTGCGTTTGCTACCGGGATGAAAAATAAATGCAGCTAGCTTTCACGGAAATACTGCGAGGATCTTTCGCCTTTGAGGAAGAAAGCTTCGAGTTGTATGAAATACTCAGGTAATATCTGTATTTGTGTCACCTTTTGTTATTTGTACTTACATAATCTACCACTGATGACACAGGCTTCTGCTTTGTAGGGAGTTTTGGTTATGGTATACCACGTTAGCCTATTGTAGATTGGCAGAACCTCACATATATTTGAAGAATACACGTTTTCTCATGCACTTTGGTATTTATAGCGATCATTATCTTAACAATTAGATCGTCCACCTATCCCTACTAAGTTATCCCCACTGGCAAGGTTAAGTGGAATTTCTTCCCACTTATTCCTATCACCAGGGTTAGGTGGAAATTTTTCTTCCATCTATCCTTGATACAAGTGATCAGCTTTGTATAAAAAAATACGGGAAGGCTAACAGGTATAGACCTGACTTAAATTTGAACTCGACTGACGTGTAGGTAACCAAGATCGACAGGGCTATCAAAAGTGAGAACCTTTCCTTGAATTATTATTTTATTGCTATTTAATGGAAGTGTTCAGCAATATTGTGCTGTATACGCTGAGATTTAAAGTTTGTTCCCATTTGAAATCAAAAGACATTAAAGTAAACCTATCTCGACGTCAACTACGTGACGTTTGCTTAGACAGATTCATCACGTCGACGAAGGTAGCAAGTGTTGCGTACGTTTCAAATGATTTTCGTTGCTATTGCTCAGTTGAGAGGGTCTAATTCAGCAGGGGTGACGTATTTTGAGAAATGTTTGTGTATGCGGTGAGTGACACGGGTTAATGGTCACTGAAATATGCACGGCCTAGGCCCAACATGCTGCGAATAACGTGGACTCGGTAACTATTGAATAAGAAGTTGATATTTAATAAATACAATGCAAATTTTTAGGATTGGCCTTTGTTTACACCTAAAAAGGATATCAGTCAGTTGAACGAACGTGTTCTCGAAGAGAGGTCGTCATAGTATGACCGCACATCTTATAGTATTGTAATTATAGTTCTGATAAAATATATCGGTCGGATGATAAAAGTTTTTGGACTAAACATAAAGTGGTTTAAGGTGCTAATAATAGATGTAAAATGGATTTGTTTTAACATTTAAATGAAGCTAAATTGGTTGCCCATATAAAATGTATTATTTTTCCAGACTTAATAAAAGAATGCAATAAAAATAATAATGGTTGTTACCCCATTGACATAATTATATACTCTTTACCCCAATTTAACCGATATGGGGGGATAATATATTTCTTAATGAATGTACTTGGCTCCGTCATAAATGGCTGTGACCAATAACGAATATGACGAATGCCTAAATGTGGTAAAAAGCGAATGTGACGAAAGTCTCGTAGGTCGGTTATTTGACCTTTAAAGATACGTTATTAATTGTTAAAATAACTATTTAACGCAATATTGAAGTATCGATTTGCCCTAAAATTAAGTTACAAGCCCTTTCAAATGGTTTCTGTTAATTAATTAATTAATTAACCACCGAAACAAACATCACATTTCTGTTGCTTCATTAATATTGCTGGTTTTGATTCCGATGGAGGTCGCATTTGTAATTTATATAGCGCTCTGTGTTCCACAGGTAGAAACTATATAAGTTGTACCTACTTGTGGTAAATAGGCGCGTTGGGCATTTTTGAGATGGGTAAAAACTATTGAACTCGCGACCTATTACTGTAATCGTGTAACCGTAACTGTGTAACCGTAATCGAGTAACCGTAACCGTGTAACGGTAATCGTGTAACCGTAACCGTGTAACGGTAATCGTGTAACCGTAATCGTGTAACAGATTAATTTAAAAATTTAAAAAAGGAACGATTTATGAGATGGGAAAAAATCATTGATCTCGCGACTTGTTAACTGTGTAACCGACAAATCTGTATATACGAGTAAGTATGTACTTTCCTGACGATTCAAAAAAATACACAAGTTTTTCACTTCAGTCGGCACTCCCGGAGTGCCACTGTTTTTTAATATAAAATTTTCAATTGTTTGTCCGTGGGTTTGTGCACGCTAAACTTAACCGATTTGAATGCGGTTTTCACTAATTTATTTATGATTGCCTAAATTAATAAACTATAGGATAGTTTTTATCCTGAAAAAATATTAGGTTGATGTGGGATTTTCAAAAAAACGAATTACAGTGCGTACAAAGTTGCGCACACCGGCTAGTTTAAAATGTTTTCTTAGTAAATTTTATTCTATTTTCAGACCCAGCTACCCTCCAGGTCATCCCCATGAATTCGCAACAAAAATACCTAGATTTAAACTTAGGAGAGGATAATATTTTAGATTAGGAATTTTTAATGCAACCAATACTGGTTATGTACACTAGTTTATGTATTGTGTTATTTATTATTGTGTCGGAATAAAGGTTTTTCAATTATGTATTTTTAATTAATTTCCTTTTTATTTTATAGTAGCTGGTGACCGCGACTTTGTCCACGTTGAACGCCTTCCCGAATTCCCGACAACGTATATCCTTACTAATATTATAAATGTGAATTTGTGTTTGTTTGTTTGTTACGCTTTCATGCAAAAACTAGTGAACCGATCACCGTGAAATTTTGCATACACGTTGTCTGGGACACTAGAAAGGACGTAGGGTACCTTTCGTCCAGAACGCGGACGAAGTCGCGTACACTAGCTAGTATAAAATATATGCAAAGTTTCATGTTGATCGCTTGTGAGTAGTTAAGGCGTGAAAAGGTAACAGACAGTTACTTTCATATTTATAATATTAAAATAAAATAGTATAGATGATGATTGGTGTATAACTGATGGTACTCGTAGTTACTATAAATTTTATAATGAATTCTAAGCGCCTCTTTCACGAACATCAAGTAAAATGTTGATTAGTTACTTTTAGAAATAATTTTCTGTTTTATTGAATTATGCATTCGGTTTACTGCATAGCCGATTTTTTTTTATTATTTTCTATTTAATATTTGGGACGTTACCGTACAAACAAAGGTATATCAGCTAAATTATTCCCGGTGACAGGTGACTTTAAGTGACGGTTTAGCCAACTTGACGTTCGTGAAGGAGGCCCTAAGTCTAGATAAGTAATATTCGATCTAAAATAAAAGTTACACAAAGTACTGATAGTTTTTAACTGTGGTATTTATGTTTATATTTATTTATTTATTTATTTATTTATTATCTAATACAAGTTTACACACAATATAATAACAACATCTGTAAACCATTATTGGTTTGTCTAGACATTTCATTTCATGACACACTTATATAATTATTATACATTCCAATATACATAACAACACATAACAACACTACACCATAAATATATTTCAAAACATCAACATGCCTAACCAACTGAATTGCATAAAAGATACAAAATGCAATAAAAAATGAAGAAAACCGCTCGAGCGAGGCATCGGCACGCTCCGTGTGCGTGCAACTCGCTACACAGGGTGTCCCATTATGCAGGCATTTATATTCAGATCAGAGGATAGTTATATTTTATTTTAGGTAAAAATTTTTTAAGGTAAGCTTAATGTTTTTTTGTGTAATTTCTTTTTTAGATTAATAGGTAGATTATTAATTAAACGGGGAATTATATATTGCGATGTTCTTTTGCCATACTCATTAACAAATTGTGGTTTATATAATAATTTATTAGTGACCCTTCTAGTGACTATTGTGTGACTTTTGACTACTTGAATTTCCTCGCGAAAGTACTGTTCCGTGAGTAATGTATAGTCGATTTTTTTGTGAATAGGAATCACTCCACAGTACTTAAAGAGTCCCATGGGATCCTCACTATATTTATTTTTAATTTTGAGAGGTACTATTAATTTTAGCAATCTATATTGGATGTTATATATTTGATCTAGGTACGTTTTATAAGTGCGACCATAGCTACTCAACCCGTAAGACAATATGCTCTCAGCCAAGGCTTTATACATAGTCAACAATATGTCACTAGGTACTTTGTATTTAATTATATAAAATTTAGCTAATACTGCTCTAAGTTTATTACATATATTGTCTATGTGTTTCGCCCAATTAAACCTGTTATCAATTACTAGGCCCAAGTATTTGTGTTCAGCCACTTGCTCAATGTTTATGCATGTATTAGTACATTGTGCATTTATCGTGTGTAGACAGACATGACTATGAGCTACCACTTTAATTTCACCAGAATAATATTTATGACTAGACCGAACGTGTATAAGTTTTGTTTTGTCGGCATTTAGTACCAGCCCAGAGTCATGCGACCACTTGCATATTGCTGTAAAATCCATTTGTATCATATTTTGTGCGGCCAAAGGATCTTCGTCGGCTGCCAATAAGCAGGTATCGTCAGCAAACTGATAAATTTTGCAGTGTTGGATGACATTAGCAAGATCATTGACGTACGTAAGGTAGTGCAAAGGTCCAAGGACTGATCCTTGAGCTTTTCCCTCAGTTACGTATTTATGAATATTACCGCAACGCTGGTATTTATGAAACGCGTAATAGCACCTACTATTCTATCTGATAATCGCACATGTCAATCGCTCGAATGCCATCAGCTCCTGGAGCTTTGTTAATATTAATACCTTTAATAATTTTATATACGTCGCTTTTTTTTGCAACCGGGAAGAAAATAGATTTATCTACAGGCCTTTCGTAACTATTTTTGTTTATCAAATTACATGTGCAATTAGGAATAATCGATTTGACATTATATTGGAATTGATTCGCGAAACTATCAGCCAATTTTTCAGTGTCTTTCTCATTAAACGCTTTAGTGATAAAATCATCAATTGAGTTCACAACTTTACCTGAAATTTTATTTATTATTTGCCATAGTTTCTTAGGATCGCATTTGGATTTATTAATTTCTGTCCTGATTTCTTTTTTCTTATTTTTATATATAATTTTATTTACTTTATTTCTTATTTTATTATATTTCGCTCTCAGTTCTTTATTACCGGTGTCTTTCAGCCATTTTGAAAATAAGTTGTCCCGTTTTTTAATTATATTTAAAACATTTTTATTGGCCCATTTATATACATTGCGTTTTGAGTTACTGATTTTATGTAGGTATTTAGATTTGTCATAGCATTCATCAAACCTTTGCCTAATAAATTTATATATCTTATCGGGACACTCCATAGACAAAGCTAGGTCCCAATTCACTTTGTCCAATAATTCCTTAATTTTATTATTGTCAATCCGAGTAACATAAATAGGAACACCCCGTACATGCGAGCTACTCACCAACGTCGCGACCGTAACCTTATGATCCGCCAGTACGGTGCAAAGCGCAGCGGTGTACACGTCTCTCATGCGGGATCGTACAAAAATATGATCAATGCAACTATATATGATCAAAAATATGATTCCTTCGTCCACCCAGGTGAAAAAAATACTGCAGGAACTACACAGAATTTTTTTTCTGGGTGAAAGGTTATGACCTTTTTTGTATCCCTGACATATATGGAAAATTATGGACATATATGGACATATATGGGTTTAGTAAGTAGTTAAGAATATTTGGTTCCGTAACGTCAGTTTCAAAATGTCAGTTTCAAATCGTCAGACTTTCAAGCCACAGAGTACATTTGGTGAGAAACTAAGATTTCAAAAAATATAAATGATAATAACGTGGAAGTTAACTCACTTTTGCATTTACATTTTACAGATCACTGAATTAATATTGTTTGAAAGTACTTACCTTTCAGTTTTTAGCTAATGGAAAAAAATATCTCTACATTCATCTACACAAACGGACCAGCAAAATCTATTTTGAGCGATTTTGAGCTCGTCAAACAAACACTAGTGTACCTGAGACGTGACACTGAACACTGCTAAAGGATAATGGTTATTTGGCTTCACCACGGTATAGCCAGTTGAAGAGCTTAATACTTTTTAACCTAATTGTGCTTGATGTAAAAAGTGGTATAGATATTGTAGTTGCATTACAATACCATTGGACTGTATTAATAGTGACTTGGTGTACAATGTGCCCCATTACGATTTGGAAAAGCACATTAAAATACCAAATTAAAAAAGAAAAGTGTTGACAGTGCTGTGATCTTTAATCGCACTAAATAAATTGCAATGGATTTACCGAAAATACTAAATACTACAGGATTAGGATCGTCAGTCTTAGAGATAAGACTGTCTAGACTAGACAACACTCTTGTAATAAGATAGGTTGCAATGCACGTAAGTTAAGGTTCGTTTATAAGACATTAATTTGCTTGCTTCTACAGTATAGTAGAAACATTTAAAACTAACTGGTGTCCGCGACTTCGTCAGTGTTGGAAATTAAAATGTAATAACTACTACTGATGGCGCCAACTATTGGAATACAATAAAATAAAATACGAGTAAGGTGAAGAAGCGACATCTATCTGATTTGCGTATAACTACTTGGTGATGCTCCAATTTGCAAACCTTCTGGAACTTTTTTTTAATTTTTTTATATCTGTAACGGATGAAATCCGTTTACAGATTCCCTACCGCTGGCTAGACAGTAGGGGTCATTGATATGTTAAACAAGAGGATGCGCCCTTACCATACTACTAGTGACAAAAAAATCGTCCTCTAATTTGCACATCTAGTTACTAAAAATAATTTGTTTTCATTGCCATCTTAATACTTTTTTATTTCTTATTAATAAATGTTTTTCTAGTTTTATATTCATTTATTTATTCTCTTTCACATACCAATATTACACATTACAATCTACTTATATTTCAACAATTAAATTAGAGCACAGACAGAAAGACATTTTTTAATACCACAGACAATAATATAGACCCAACACAAAAACACTACCATGAACATTGCCATAGATCTCATGTGATGTGGACATTGCATTTCAACACTCTCCCTCAATGTTCACATCTCTAATTAACATTTACATAAATTAAGCAAATTACACAATTTTACAAATCTCTCCCCCGATAAGGGCTTTGTTAAAATATCAGCTATCTGATCTATAGTAGATACATATTTAACAGTAATAAGTCCCTCCTCTACTTTCTGTTTAATAAAATTAAATTTAACATCGACATGCTTTAAACGTTTCTGATCTGGATTTTTTACAACCTTCATAGTACTTTGATTATCCTCGAAAATAACAACATTATCTATTTTAATATTAAAATCAAATAACAGTTTCACTAACCAACAAGCTACAACAGATGCTTCACACAATGCAATCAATTCAGCCTCTGTTGTGCTCAATGCTACAGTATTCTGCTTTTTGGTTTTCCACACTATGGTATTACCAAATAGTTTAAATAAATATCCACTTGTGGATTTTCTGTCGTGATCCCTAGCAAAATCTGCATCCGCATAACCCACTAAAATATCACAATTACATTTGCAATATTTTAAACTAAAGTATAGAGTTTGTTTTACATATCTAAGCACACGCTTCAATGCTTGCCATAATTTCAATGTCGGTTGTGATTGGAATCTACTCAAATATGATACAGCTGTAGCTAAGTCAGGCCTTGTGCCCACCATGGCATACATCAAAGAACCAATAAGCGATCTACACTGATGTTCTAAACTCATGTCAATCTCAGTCATGTCAAAGTCTAGCTTATAATTAATGTCCATAGGTGAATTAATTCCTCTACAGTCAGTCATTCCGTAAGATTCAAGAACTCTTTGCAAATATTTATATTGATTAAGATAAATACCATCCGGTTTCTTTTGAATATTAATACCAAGATACATGAGATTATTTTGACCTAAGTCTTTCATACTAAATTTTGTTTTTAAGAAATTCTTGACATACTCAATATCAGTACCACTAGGCCCCACTATTAATAAATCATCAACATATAAAATCAAATAGATATCCCCTTTAGTATATAAACAATAGTCATTTTGAGAACGCATAAAACCACATTCAGTAATTACTTCAGTAAACTTTTCATACCAATATTTTGGACTTTTCTTCAAACCATATAAAGATTTCCTCAATTTTAAAACATGACCTTCTGGAACTCTCAATCCTTGTGGTGGTTTTAAGTACACTACTTCATCAATACGTCCATACAAAAATGCACCTTTTACATCCATCTGGTGGATTTTATAGTCTTTCTGAACTGCAACGCATAAAAGAACTCTTAATGTTTGCAATTTCAGAACAGGTGAGTAAACATCTTCTAATTTATCTTTCTGTTGATATCCTCTCACTACCAATCTTCCCTTACTAATTTCCTGCTCTCCTATGCTTTTCTTTGTGAAAATCCATTTAGTATCCAGTAGTTTTTCATTCTCTGGTTCAGGTACTAGTTCCATTGTCTCATTTTCTTTTAAAACCTTTAATTCTTCTTGTATTGCCTTATTCCATTCTGTTTCATCCTTTCTTCCTACAACGTCATCAAAATTTCTTGGTACATCCTGATAACTTGATAGCAATGCATATAATGCCGTCTCATCCTTATCTAAGTTAATTTCATAATCTTTATGCCATACTGGTTTTCTCATCTCTCTTTTTCCTCTCCCTCTTTCTAAGCTTTCTGTCTTCTCTGTTATATTTTTTATTTCTTTTGTCTTTTTTACTTCTCTATGTTTCTTACTTCTATCACTCAGTTTCTTTCCCGATTTAATTTCTGTGATGTCATTTGACATATTTTCATCATCTTTTTCTTCATCACTTTCCTCTAATTCCTCACTTACTTCATCCTTCTTCGCTTCCATTCTATCCAGTCTGAATTCCATATCTTTGCAGTTGTCACCTTTTGGTTGCGTCTCATCAAATATTACATTTCGTGCCAATATTATTTTTCTTGTTTCAATATCATATAGTTTATATCCCGAATTAGCATATCCGATAAAAATCATTTTCTTTCCTGAATTATCCATTTTTTGTCTTAACTCTTTTGGTATATGATTATATGCCGTGCATCCAAACACTCTCATATTTGACACATTGGGCTTTCTACCTTCCCATAGTTCTGATGGTGTTTGATATTTTCCTTCAGTTGGGCTTCTATTAGTTACATATGCTGAAAACAACACAGCATGTCCCCAAAATTCTTTGTTCAGTTGTGAGTCTAATAAAACTGTTCTTGCCTTTTCTACTAATGTTCGGTTCATCCTTTCAGCAACACCATTCATCTCGGGATTGTATGGTACAGTAAATTGCATCTGTATTCCTTTGCTATAGCAAAAATCCTGAAATTCTTTTGACACATATTCTCCTCCATTATCTGACCTAAACTTTAATATATTTGCATTGAAATGATTAGTTACATAACAATAGTACTGTTTGAATCTGTCAAAAACTTCATTTTTATTATAAAGTAGATACACCCAAACAAAGTGAGTATAGTCGTCAATAAATGTTACAAAATATCTATATCCTTCTTCAGTTGTCGGGGTGATAGGCCCGCAAACATCACTATGTACTAACTCAAGTGGTCTAGTTGCCCTACGTCCCGGTCTGTTAAAAGGTTGTCTTGTCATTTTCCCTAATAAGCATGGCTCACATACTGATTCATTATTATTACATTTCAAATTATTAATTCCAATTACCATATTATTCTTTGAAAGTAAATTTAAATTTTTCATACTAAGATGAGCAAATCTCCTATGCCACAATTGTTGACTGTCATTGTTTTTAATATAATTACATTCATCTTTTAATATTTGCATTACAATAGTATACAAAGATCCATCATTGTTTCCAATCATTGTTAACTGATCATATTTATAAACTCTAACTTTACCATTCAAAAATTCAACTTTATAACCATTACTTTCAATTTTAGAAACTGACATTAAATTTTTTCTTAGTTCTGGCACATAAAATACATCTTTAATAGTACAATCAATATATCTTTTACCTATAAAACACCTAGCCTCAATATTTCCTACACCAATGGCCATTAAATTAATCCCATTCTTGGCCGACGCAATAATTCTTGGTTTACTTAATTTAACATACTCTGTAAAAGCACTAATGTCATTTATCAGGTGATCTGACGAGCCCGAGTCCATACACCACACTAAACTATTGCACTTTTCACTATTACCCGCACTATTTTCATTTTTAGTAAAAAACACACACTCTTTGACCTTTTCCGCTGCATATGACTGATGACCTTTCTCTGAATAGCTCTGTCCTTGAACTTGTCCATAACCTCCTCTCCAGTTTCCTCTGATATGTTGTCCACCTCCATTTGTGAAACCTCTTCCTCTGCTCGGTGCAAAGCTTCTATTATTAAATCCTGAATTTTGTGGTGCTCGCATACCTCTTCCTTGATTGATCGGTCTTATTCCTCCTCGTTCTGGGTATCTCATTCTACATTGGCTCTTTTTGTGTCCTTCCTTTCCGCATTGGTAACACAAGAAACTATTCCGATGGTTCTCCGTTGTGTGTGCTACATTTTTAAGCCTTTTTTCTTCTTCTCCAAGCAGTCTATCCTTGACTATATCTGCTGTTAGGTTAGGTAGGGATTCCAAAGCAGTTACTACCATTTCATATGACTCTGGCATTGATAATAACATTATATTCACCTTTTCTTCTTCAGATAGTGTGCTCCCAGCATCTCTAAGTTGACCAAAAATTTTCGACATAGTTGAAAAATGCTCTGCCAATGAAGTTTTACCGTTAAATTTCATATCACTCAATTGACGTCTGAGGAATAATTTGCTCCTTGTTCCTTTTTTCATAAATTGTTGTTCTAATTTTTTCATCATGTTAAAAGCTGTATTTTTCTCCTGAATGTAATCAATATGGCTATCAGCGACTCCACTTATTAAAATGCTTTGTGCTCGTGCTTCTAATTTTTTATTTTCCGGGTTGCTCGCGAACCCACTGTTTTCTATTGCCATTAAGCACTCATTCTCCCTGAGTATACTGCTTATCCTGAATTTCCAAATTGCGAAATCATCGCCTGCAAATTGCTTTAGTTTTATTATTTCCGCCATCTTCTTAATACATGTATGTCACTTTCAATTTTTATTTATTGTTATCTCGTGAATCGCGTAAACTTTTAAACGATTGTAACCACGCTCTGCTACCACTAATAAATGTTTTTCTAGTTTTATATTCATTTATTTATTCTCTTTCACATACCAATATTACACATTACAATCTACTTATATTTCAACAATTAAATTAGAGCACAGACAGAAAGACATTTTTTAATACCACAGACAATAATATAGACCCAACACAAAAACACTACCATGAACATTGCCATAGATCTCATGTGATGTGGACATTGCATTTCAACACTTATTGGCGTATTCTGTTATTATAGTGTTCTTATTGGTTGGTTGGACATATCACTGGTAAGTAGGCATTTTCGTATCTTTCTTCGCACAGAATGAACACCCGTCATTGGTGCCAATTTCCGATTTTCACACCGGCGCATCGGTGCCACGTACTAGAATGAAAACCTTGCTCAGGATTCTCTCGTATTTGATTTAATAGGAGAGCCATCGTTTTATTAAAAACTTATCTATACAAATATTATACAGAGTTGTTTGTTTGTTTGTTTGCATTGAATAGGCTCCGAAACTATTGGACTGATCAGCTATAATTTATAAAGTTACGCGGACGAAGTCGCGTCCAACAGCTAGTGTAATTATAAAATCGCGCTTCTAATGTACCTACCCAGATTGAAGGTAATATTGCTTAGTTTGCTTGGCTAGTGTAAATGGAGTAAATTTGCCCATCGCCGGTGAGCCGTCCTCCAGCCAATTTCTAAAAGCATTGTCGTAGATTGACGCCGTAATGGCGGATGCAAAACAATTTGCTGCTCATATTACTTGTGGCAACGCCTTAACTGGGGGCAAACTATTGTTTCAATTTGAAATGTGTTACATCTCTTTGTGATGTGTTCATTCTTAACATAATGTGTTTTGTTTAGATCTTTATCTATACTATCATCAATACTAATAATAAATCTGTAGGGGTCGGTCATGGAGTAATTTACTTTGTTTTTAGAAATATAGTGTATATAGGCTCTATACATAATACTGAAACTAAATTGACGATTTTTCATACATACATACATACATACATACATACATACATACATACATACATTTATTATTAGTATTTATTACTGTTTTTTTTTTTATAATTGTCAACAGAGGTGTCGGTTACATTACATTACATGACAAGTCGCGAGTTCAATGGTTTTTTTTCCCATCTCAAAAATGCCCTAAAAATGCCCTACGTGTCTAAAGAAGTTTACACTTCAAAAAATAAAAAAAACTACCACAGAATGAATAACTTTGGATACTGTAGCTACTCGTATGATCTTTGAAGTAGTAAGTACCTATATTATTTTCATAGCTGCATTTCTTTTACGAATATTTTATTCAATTTCGATCGAACATTTTTTTCTGTAATGTAAATTATTCGCAAATATTGATAAAAGCTTGAATGTATATTAGGTAAAAAAAAAATATTATCATAGAATTCTCCCAATTGACATCCCTTTATGATGTGAGCGGGTATTACGTTTTGATGTTAAAAGCTTGTAAGACGGTGAACCCGAGAGCGGAAGACTTTTAGGGTTCATTTCAAAAATATAATATTTTATCAATAATTCGTTTCAATACACACATATCCAGACACATTTTTTTCTGTTATCCTAACAACGCCTTTAAACTTAAAATTAAACAAATATCTATAATTATATGTATAAAATTCTAGTGTCACAGTGTTTGTAACCAAACTCCTTCGAAATGGCTTGACCAAATTTTTATGAAATCTTTTGTGTATAGGTCGTAAACTGTTTTTTATACCCCTAAGTGATAAGGGTGCCTCCCCCCATTTTTTTATATGGCAAAACAACGTTTTCCGGGTCAGCTAGTTAGACTCTAAAAATCAAAGACAGGAAAATCTTGATATTTAAACAGCTACATCACAAAATTCGCCTCGGTTTTTACAAAACTACCATTAAGTTCTGGCAAAAACAAAAAGTTTCGTGCCGTGGTTTTCAAAATGTTTGGACGGTGGCTGGACATTGTGAAATCCAAAACGCGTTGTGACAGTAAATAGCATTTTTTATCCTGGAAAAATGTTAGGTTTCCAAGGATCCGTCTAAAAATATTAAAAAAAATTGACGCCACCTTCGTTACAGCGATAAAGAAGTCAAATATTTTCTCTAATGTTATATTTTTAATTTTTCAACGCAAACGATGTCGCGGGCACCAGCTAGTTGATTTTACAGTAACATTTAAGAGGCATTCGATAAACACTAAAAATCATTATTTGCCTTTAAAAAAATCATTCCTTTTTAAATGATACGTTAATATTTGTCTATCAAAAATAGGCAACATTGGTCGAAAATCGATTTCCAATGTGTAATTTGGTCCAACTTAAAAGATAGGATAGTTTTTATTTCGAACCCGGGCGAAGCCGAGAGCGTGTAACTAGTTTACATATACTCGTACATGTAATCAGTTAGATTAGGTGCGAGGTCTTTCGTGTCAGAAATCGTCCAGCCGTTTGCATAATACATTTATCTGGCACGATACTCACTTCAGGCAAACGATTTCGGCAAGGGGAAAAATGTGATTGCACAATTTCTTTCGTTATTTCTTGTTTCGAATAGTAGTGAACCTTTTTGTTGCCAGGATAGGATGCAATTATTTAAAAAAACATAAATCTTATCCTATCAAAGTCAGCGCTTCCGGTGCATTACAACCAAATCCCAAATAGACTGAATTTTAAATCGACTGAATCCTAAATAGACTGAATCCTAAATTGACTGAATCTGAAACTGATTCCTAATTCGCCGCTTACGCGGCGAATTAGGCCGCCGCACATTTCTTTATTTTTTTTTTATTTTTATGATGGTAGGTAGCTTCTTCTTCATCTTAAATTTTTTTTTGCAATTGCAGCTTTGCAAATAACAAAGTTGGTTCTGATAAACAATAAACATGCATAATTTCTAATAATATTTTCAATCTTCAAATTTTCAGGCAATTTGGTACTAGGGCATTTCGGATTTCAGTCAAAATGGGAATCAGGCAATTTTGGATTTGGTTGTAATGGACCGGAAGCAAGTCGGCAAACCTTGACGCAAACTGTCCGTCAGTTGGATCGTCTACATTTTTTTCTGAAAACTATATACATAAACCTTTCTCGTTTATCGCACTTTCCATTAGTGCAAATCGTATAGAAATCTTTTGAGTGATTTAGAAGGAGTTAGCGGAGAAACAGGCACAGGTGATCTATTTTATTTTATAATATGTATATAAATAAATAGAAATACTTCAGACCAATAAAACATTTACGGCATTAATCGAATGACCCAAATCATGAGCATCAGTACCAAAATCTCAAGCATATTTTGTACTATATCATTTTACATTAAATCAATATTTAATTAAAGTAACGAAAATTATTAAGACATTCAAATAATTCAATATGAACCTAATAAATATTTACCCAACAGTTTTCAAGTAATTGAGTTCATCGTTCGTCAATTCAAGTTAGCGTTGCTTAATTAAGTTTTCAATGGTATGGCATAAAATTTTCATTTTATGTATTTTACTGGGTTCACTCAAATAACTTTCGCTGTGTTAATTGATAGCGGATACTTGACGATGTCTGTTACATCCGGAGAGAAACAGCACAAGTGATGTCAATATACAGGTTCATGAGATTTTTTATAATGGTTCATTATTGAAGACTTTTCGTGTCTATTGCCAATGAGAAGTTCATTATTGAAGACCTTTTGTGTCTATTGCCAATGAGAAGTTCATTATTGAAGACCTTTTGTGTCTATTGCCAATGAGAAGTTCATTATTGAAGACCTTTCGTGTCTATTGCCAATGAGAAGTTCATTATTGAAGACCTTTCGTGTCTATTGCCAATGAGAAGTTCATTATTGAAGACCTTTCGTGTCTATTGCCAATGAGAAGAGTTTGTTCAACTATTTTGATATCGGCCCATTCTCTGATAATATCTGAGCCATAATATTTTCCCTTCCACCTGACTTCCTCTTTCCCATTATAATGGTACGCAACAATTAATATCTATCGTGGCGTAGAACACGATCTAAATATATATTCAATCTTTAATTATTCTTAACTAGCGACCCGCTCTCGGCGTCGTCCGGGAAAACCTGGGTAACCTGGGTTAACATATAGGATACTTTTTATCCTGAAAAAAAAGTTAGGTTCCTGTAAGATTTTCAATAATCGAACCACAGGGAATACGAAGTCACGGGCTCGACTATTCGTTCAATAAAAATATAATAATAGGTAATACTTAATTAATAATATTGTAATAATTATACATCCTGTGTCGTGAAATTCAGGGATGTTCAGGAAATGAGAAATTCAGTAGACGAAGATAAGATTTTGCAATAAATAATTATTTATTTAAGACTAGTGACCCGCTCCCGGCTTCCCCGCGTCCGAACGCTACGAAACTTCACAGGAACACCCGCTGGACTAACCTGAAGATTGTCTGAAAGTTTCATCAAAATCGGTTCAGCGGCTTTGGAGTCCATAGGGAACATACACACACACACACTTCGCCTTATATTAAAAAGACTAGTGACTCGCTCCCGGCTTCGCCCGCATCCGACCGTTACCAAACTTCACAGGATTACCCACTGGACTAATTTTAAGATTTTCTGAAAGTTTCATCAAAATCGGTTCAGCGATTTCATGCATACAGCGACACATCGTATTTTATATATTAAACTAGCTGGTGCCCGCGACTTCGACCGCGTAACTTTGTAAATTATATATTAAAAACATTAAAATTTTCCTCGAGAACCACTCTATCCATTGGTGAAAACAGCATGAAAATTGGTGCAGTAGTTTTTGAGTTTATCGCGAACAGACAGACAAACGCGGCGGAGGGCTTTGTTTTACTAATATGTATTGAAGAAGATCAATATTGATGTGTGGGCGGAGTTATCTGTCCGATCTATTCTGAACCATTGGTTGGCAGGATTCCAGGTGTCAGTCAATGTGTAAACATCATGACACCCAATCCAGGTGAATACTATTTATAAAATGTGATTGATGATCAATTAATCACTCCCTTAAATTAGGTGTTGTATGATTAAATTATTTTTTGATAAATCAATTATTATAGTTATGGATATCATCTAATCGGATGTTCATTGGCATAAATTTAAACTCATAGTTAAGTTTTTTGATGGTATTCACCGTCACTTATAACACAAGCAAAGTTTCGTCAATAAAAAAAAGGTTTTTTTACTTCTGCCAATAAATTGTGTGAGTTTTGACCGTGGGAAAAAATGAACGTTGAATGCGCCAAAAGGTAATTTGAGTCGTAAAAATGCCGGAATTAAATTTTTATGCTATTTATTGACTAAGGTTGATTGTCATATTACTAAAGTTCTGTCGCGAATTGGCAAACTGCCTATATAATATGTAATTCAAAACTATGCGCGGTTCTTTAAAAAAATACATTGTTATAAGATTTATAAGTATACTAGCTGGCGCCCGCGACTTCGTCCGCGTTGAAAAAGAAAAAAATAGCCTATCCGGTGTCCCGTACGTCTAAATCTACCAAGTTTCATGAAAATCAGTTGATTCGTTTAAGAGTTATGGAGGAACATACATACTTATATACATACATACAGAAAAAAATTGTAAAAGTGGTCAATTCAGTTTCAGTATCATGTATAAAGCCTACAAACACGATATCTCTGAAAACAAAGTAACTTACTCCATGACCAACCCTTACAGATTTATTATTAGTGTTGATGAGATGAGACACATTAATAACTAGCTGGCGCCCGCGAGTTCGTCTGCGTTGAAAAAGAAAAAAGTAGCCTATCCTGTGTCCTGTACGTCTAAGGCCCTACTCTCACGAGGCTATTCAAATGCTACGCGACTGAGATGCAAACCATGATCGCCTACTGGTATACAACTCGTTTCCGCACACGAAGCTATCCAAATGAGACTATTTTTTATCATTTGAAGACAATTTTCTTCTCTATTTATATTACAAGAACAAACGAAAATATAAAAGATTCTTGGTGCACATGTACATCGAAAAAAATATTAATTGTAGAGCATTAAAAAAATATTAATTGTCAAATTGATTTTCTGTCAATCTCAATCCACGCCTTTTCTGTTATATCTTCCTAAAATTCTCTGGAAGCTTATATAATAATATAAACATGGATATTTTCCACCTACTTGACAAAATTAATATTAAAATTTTGTTCCGCCGCCAATTTGTTGCAACGCGTATACGACTCGGGTAGCGTGCGACCAGCAAGACAGTAGCGTGCTAGGGTTGCCAGATACAGTTTCATCTCTTCCGGGACATTTCTGGGGTTACAAAGAGGGTCTAAGTTTTAACTTTAACTACTGGAGGATGGACGATAAAAGATGTATTAAATTTACCAGGTATTACAATTGCTTTTTTTAAGATAAGAAAAATGGAAAATATAGTAAAATTAGAATATATTATCAACTCGACTGAGCGCCTCTTTATTTTTGGTAGAAATTAAGTATCAGATAGTCTAAAAAAAGAAAATGCACACTTTTTAGGCTTATTAATGACACTTTGGCAGAAAATCAACATGACATAATTATTATCAACTAAACTTAAAAACACTTGAGCACCCCTTTCATATAAACATAGTATATAAACTTACACTTATACGATTATACGATTAACGTATGCGAAACGAAGTGAATATGTATGGCGGCTGCTCACAAGCGACGCGTACGATACGAAGATACTCGTACGAAACGCAAATCGCTTGAGAGTAGCGTCGTGAGAGAAGGGCCTAAAAGTTTATCTACCAAGTTTCATGAAAATCAGTTATGTAGGAACATACATACACACATACATACAATACTTACACTTACAGACCTATTATTAGTATTGATTGATTGATTGATGATGATTGATAAACATATTTAAGTTGTTCAGACGTGTTTCCAAAATTTGTTAGTAACTAGTTAGTTAAAGTCAAGTGCACGATTTATTTAGCACTTGAGACTGGCAACATCTGTTGATGTAAACGCAAACAACTCTTAGAAATAATGCTCAGAACGCTGTTAGAGTTGGTATGTTTATCTTTGCATAGCAGATTTAAAACAAAGTCGCTTCCCTCCCACTGTTCCTCTGTATGCACGCTTAAATATTTAAAATTACGCCACGGACTTTAATACGGTTTTCACTAACGGAAAGAGAGTTAAACGGGGAAGGTTTTAATGTATAATATGCAGAAAAAAATTGCACCCGTGCATAGCCGGGAACGGTTCGCTAGTAATTCATAAAAAGTCTTGTCATCATCATTTCTGAAGTTAGAATTGTTATACAGGATGCAATTTTTTAACCGCGCCTGGATACTAGATCTAAATACTGGAGATAGCAAAGGATTTTTTTTGAATTTATTTAAAAAAAATTTGAAAGCAAAACTGCATTCAAAATTTTTTGACAATACTACACCCGAGAAGCAAATCGGTTAAAATCCGAGAAAATTAAATAAAATGAGAAAACCATGAAACAATTTTATTTCAATAAGCGCCTCTTTCACAAACGTCAAGTAGGGCCAAGCTGTCATTTAAAGTCACCGGTAACCGGGGACAATTTAGCTGATATACCTTTGTTTGTACGGTAAACGTCACAAACATTAAATAGAAAATAATAAAAAAAAATCGCCTATCGAATGATGCATAATTCAATAAAACAGAAAATGATTTCTAAGAGTAACTAATCAAAACTTTACTTGTAGTTGGTGAAAGAGGCGCTAAGTAAATTACGTCAAATATTTCAAATACTTGTGGAAAAAAATTCCACATATCCACCAGGTATTTAGTAGGGATAGGTGGAATGGGCGTTTTGTTCCAGGTTTCTTTGTTTTTTTATTGGAGATGGGTTTGCTCTTGGGCAACATCTAGCTGCTAGAAAGGATGAGGCCTATGATGGAGCGAGCTCACCCAGAAGATGTCTATGCACTCGAATTTTGAAAATATTTGGGTTATATGAGCTCAGGAGTTCCAAACCTTGGCAGTGCGCATTATAAAGGATCTTTTGAAACGGTTGGTCCAAAAAAGAGGAATTTCGACAAGATGAGAATGGTAACCAGTCGTACGTCTGTATGTCTGATGGAAGAATATATACAAAAAACTAAAAATCGGTCAAGCCGTTTTGGAGGAGTTTTGTTACAAACACTGTGTATATGTATATAAGATACATGAAAGATATATAAGATCATTGAAATATATTAAAATATACAGACGCCGGCAAAGAGTTCCAATACATTTAATAAATTGTAATTTATAATTATTTAAAAAGTTAGTATACAGGGTGTGGCCTGTAATAAGAGCAATAAATTTAAACTATGATTCTATAGAGTATACGCAGTTACCTTAACCTAATCATAATGCTCCAAAGTGCTTATTCTCAAAGATATAGCAATCCAGTTACAATACATAATCAATGAATTTCATGATCCGCTAAATTGTCGGTTATCAGTCGAGATGTCTTGGTACAGGGTACTGGAGTGAGAACGATCATAAATGTCAATGTCAAGTACTCCGACTGGACACATTATGTCTGTAGTAGTACATTGCTGGCTCGATTAATTTTGTTAGAAAATAACAGTAAATTTCTTTTTCATTTTAATTAATTGAAACTATTTGTATAGTTTATAGACCCTTTAACGGATCAGTAATTGTATTAATTACTGATCCGTTAAAGGGTCTATATTTTAATTTATTGCTCTTATTACAGGCCACACCCTGTATATGTAATCGGTTTAACGACATCTATTGACGATTTTCCCTAAGACGATTCAAGTATAGGCTATATCTTCGTAGAAATGTAAGCCCTGTGGCTGTTTTGTGTGGTGAAAGTTTTTAATTAACAGAGGGTGTAAATCATCGCGCATTTCTTGCGAATAAGCCCATAGAAATTTATAACGAACAAAGCTATAACGAAGTTTATACCCTCTTAAAGTTAACTTGATTAAAACATGATAATTAACCATCAGATCGAACTGTAAAATAATAGTATAGAACAAAATAGCTTTCCGCGTCTGTCTGCCTGTCTGTATATCCGCTAAGTCCTCCTAAACCACCTAACAGATTTTGATACGGTTTTCACTAATAGAAAGAAGGATAAACAAGGAAGCTTTGTGTTATGAGTATAGTAAAAACCGTAAAGGCCTCTTTTACCATCTCTGGGTAGTGTCAAATAGGCTAACCGCCATTTAAAGTCACCGGTAAGAAAGCGTACGAGTTTCACCATCTTCGAGTAGTATTACTCAAGGATAATTTCAATGAAATTGACATAAGTTACTCGTAACATTTTACTCGCCAATGAGCTTTACTTGAAAAGTAACTAATCAACACTTTGCTTGTAATTGGTTAATTGGTAATAATTGAAAGAGGACCTAATAAATTGATTGACAAATAATATTGATTTGTCTGTAATGTCAGAATAAATGCTTTTCATCAATACTAATAATAAATCTGTAGGTATTGTATGTATGTATGTATGTTCCCCCATAACTCTTAAACGAATTAACTTATTTTCATGAAACTTGGTAGATATACATTTAGACGTACAGGACACAGGATAGGCTACTTTTTTCTTTTTCAACGCGGACGAAGTCGCGCTAGCTGGTGCCTGCGACTTCGTCCGCATTCTGGATGAAAGGTACCCTATGTCCTTTCTGGTGTCCCAGACAACGTGTATGCGAAATTTCATGGTGATCGGTTCAGTAGTTTTTGCGTGAAAGCTTAACAAACAAACAAACTGACATTCACACAGTGATATGTTAATTAAGTACTAGATTGAGCACTCCCTACGATTTCTTGCTAAATTCATGTTCCAACGCGGAAGGTGCGCGGTGGTTGGCGGGGGACGGCGCGGCAGTAGTGTCAAGGTCAATACGTCCAGTCGTTGACAACTGAATATTAATATGGCCGACCCGATAAGCACGTCGGTTTTAACAAATTAAATATTAACCTATTAAACGTTTCAATATTAATAAAACTTACCTATGAAACGTCACACCAGCAGTTGAACCAATATTTTTTGTTGTATTTTTGCAATATCTTATCACACAAGACGGCATTTTTATTGGTTTTGAAAATAATAACGCGCCTAATCTCTACGAGCTCGTATGACAGACTGTGAGCGGGTAGGACGTCGGAACTTGGAACACTCATCGCGTCTTGAGTGTTCCATCTAGTACATAGTACTTAACATATCACTGCATTCACATTTATAATATTTGTAAGGATACCGTACTTGTAAAAAAAAAAAATAATATATCTGACTGTTTGTTCCAGCTAATCTCCGTAACGGCTGGACCGATTTTGACGGAACTTTCACTGGCAGATAGCTAATGTAATGAGGAGTAACTTAGGCTGTTTTTTTTATTTAGAAAATAAAATACATACAATTTACCGCGCGTCCGGGTTCAGCTAGTTTTATGATATGTATAGATAATATGCAGATCAGATAGAGATAGATGATGAATTCTAATAATCTATGAACAAAATATATATTATTAATCTATATCAATACTAATATTATAAAGAGAGAAGATTTGTATGTTTGTAATGAATGAACTCAAAAACTACTGGATTAGTCAGTTTATTTAAACATGTAAAATATATTTTAATAAATAATTTAATATTTAATTTTTTATTTTATTTAGTCTTTAATTTTAGTCAACATTTAATTCCTATAATTTTAAACAGTTAATTACGCATTAGCATAACTCTAATTCTCTACTAATTCGATCATGTCCGTCAACAGATTATGGTGAAAATTCGTTGGCATAGATCACTAAATATTTATGAGATAGGTAAATGAAAGTTAATAATAAACTGTCATACTTTTTAATAATTATAACCTACTAGCTGTTCGCTATTAACTTTTGTTCATTGACAACTGTCTCTCTTTTGTTCATTGATATCGCTGCTTAAAAACTAAAGGGCCATAAAACAAAAAAAATCCAAAAATGATTTTATTGCAAAAATACAATCACAATCCTTCGTATTGTATATTGCAAAAATATTTATGGTTGTTTTATTCAATATTTAGTATATTTTGATAAATTTTATTATATTCAAAAGCAACTTATAAGCTTATATATCTAGTATTCAGTTTATTATAAAAGTACATAAAACATTTAATGCTTCTTGAAAATACGCTTCTAATCTAACAATGTATAATATGCATAAATTTGATATACATTTAATAAGAAATAAATTGACAAAAAATAATTTAATTTTTTTCGATTAGCTCTCCTGTAAAAAGTGTAATTTTGATTTGTGGCCCTTTAGTTTATAAGCAGTGATATGTTCATTGATAATATTTTTGTTTTATTGATTTGATTGTAATAATATGTAGGTCGTTCTAGGTGTGTTTGATCTCATTGACATATTTTTTTGATTCATTTATTATTCTAATATATAAAATTCTCGTGTCACAGTGTTAGTTGCCATACTCCTCCGAAACAGCTTAACAGATTTTATAGTAGGTCTGAGAATAGGTTTTTATCTATTTTTTATACGCGGGCGAAGTCGCGGGCAGCACCTAGTAATTTAATATAATTTAATTAATCTCAAATAATGTGCTTTCCTATAATTTAAATTCATACTTGTGATGTTCCTTCCTGTGTTGTATATAATGATAAAGTATGTCTTTAGTTAGTAAGCGCCCCTTTCACCATCTGTCAAGTAGGCTAACTGTCATTTAAAGTCACCAGTAAGCGGGGATAATGGAGCTGATATACATTTGTTTGTACGGTAAAAGTCCCAAACATTTAAAACAAAATAATAATAAACCGAGTGCATGATTCAGTATTATAATAAAATCTTCGCAAATAGTAACAAAGATTTAAATAAAAGACAGGTCCGAAGCAAAAAGAGTGACATAGCACGTCCGTCCTCCGCGGCGCGCAATTTATTTGTGAGCAAATTGGGCGTTGCGATCTGACAGCGACATGCGGATGCGCGCGCGCAGGATTCCACACCGGTGATTATACTTTACTAGTTCCACGCTCGACTTCTCAACGCAAATGGTTGCGCTATTTATGTTTAACTTCTTGTGGGGTGGAGTTAAATATATTTCTAATTTTCTAAGGTCAACGCTAGTTATACATACAATTTGAAAGTAAACTAATATATGTTATTTGTGTGTTTATATAAATAAGTGTTTATAACTCAAAAAAAGTAGCAGAGTGTGATGATAAAGATCACATTCTCATAACTTACAAATAGATACACAAATTATTCATAAAAAAAAGAGAAATATGTTCTAAGCGTAAATTATAAATTTAATTTAAATTAAAAATTATGAATTTTTGGTAATTTTCGAATACGTCAATCGTAAGCATCCGGTAAGAAAGGTTTTTTGAAAATTTCAAATCCGTGCGATGCCGGGGGCGGATTGCTTTCGATAAACTAACTTGATTTGCGATTGTTTATTTTTATTGTGATAAAAAAATATTTAAAATAACTTCAGTCGCCATAATTTGCTATGGCGTCTTGAAACTATGTAACTGTATAGATAAATTTAGATATTTATAAATTTCAAAAAAGTTATTCCAATTACGTCGTTATTCAAAAATAACAAGAGTCGTATTAATTTGAGTAAGATAGAAGGGGTTTTTGAGGGTTCATTCAATAATGAAGTGCGCTGCATATTTTAGTAAGATAAAGTGATTAAGATAAGAATAGGGCAATTTCTTATCTTAATCACTTTATATTACTAAAGTATGCAACGCACTTACCATCACTTACCATCACTACCACTTACCATCATTTGGAACGTCAGCCTATCTTTCGACCTTAACGTAAAAAAAACTTAAACAATAACTTAAAAAACTTAACTCATTTAAAATTTTATCAAAATCCTAACATAAAAGACTTTGTTTAGTTATATTTGTTGTTAAATATACTGTCTGGAAATGAACCTGAGACAGTACTAGCAATTAGCTTAATCTGCTTCTTGTCAGAATGACTAATATTTTAATCTAGCCCCTGAATCCAATGAACTCTAAATTTAATCAAACAATTCGCTCTGGTTCTTTGGAAGGATCTTAAATTGATGTTGGGGACTGTAAGCGATCTCCACTTGAACAAACTTGCGTCTGTAATGAATATCTATAGTTAGGTGCTTCTACAGATTTTGTATCACTGACAAACTTGAGCACGTTGCGCTGAGTTACTTGAACAGAGTCTTTTAGGTGAAGCAAAAGATTTAAATTTATTGGTGATCATTATAGTGATTCTAGTATAACATTTTTAATTAAAAAAAAAAACAGTAAAATTATATAAAATAAATTTATTACATGCAAATTAAATGTATTAAATGTTACTGTAAAATTATTTTATATCACAATAAATTATCAGCTATACACGGAAAAAGGTTCAAGAACATCGATGGTTCAAGCCTTTTAATTTTTTTAATTGAAAATCTAAATATCTGCCAAGCTTCCTTTACAACTATGACAAAATTAATGATAGCATATCAGGTAAGTATGGTCTACAAAACTAGCAATAGTAGAGTTTATGCATAGCCGACTCTGACAAGAACAAGAACATTAATAAAATAGACAAAAACAATGGCTTACCTAGCAACACAGAATTTATTGTAATCTCGGTCTCATGTATAATATGAGACATTTCAATCAATATTCATAGGGGTAAAAGGAGATGTGAAATATCTCACAACGTCTTCAGAAGCACTTTTTTTGTATATATTAGTGTATGTGTGTGTGTGTCATTCATAAAAACGAACGGAAATAGCTAAAATGTATAAAGATAACGTTATACGTGTGGCATGTGATGTGAAATCGATCAGCAAAACTAGTCATTAGACAATAATAAATACATTGGCTCGATCCACTCAGGTGGGTGTTGCGACAGCGCATATCGCCGCTTCTGCTATTTCAGGGTAAATGCTACTATTATCGGTCTTTTAATTTTCGTTTTAGGACACACTGCGTCCTACTATCGTTAAAAGCCGGTTTTTTTGACAGTTTCTACCAAGTAGAAAAAGTTTTCCAAACCGGTTGTAAATTCATTTACTTTTATTGAAAGATTATAGGTGAAATTTCATCCAAATAACTGTTGCAAGTTTTTTGTTGTGTATTTTTGAACATACCTTTAGAAAATACCGCTGTATAGAATATAAATTAAGGTTGGACATATTACACATATTACACGCGTGCGAAACCGCAGGCATCAGTTAACTAGAAATTTAGATCTAACGCTTGGCAAAAATCAAATGTCAAGTGTCAATGTATTTCAGGCGTAATATATTTTATTTTTTTAACGCATGCGAAGTCGCGGGCACCATCTAGATTTCTATAAACCAATAAATGAACAATGATCTGACGATACGGAAATAAAGTACCCAATATGTTAAGTCAGACTATAAAAATACTCGTAAGTTTAACAAGATGCTCTACGAGTTAAGTTAAGGTTATAACCACTGCACCAGTTTTACCATTTATTTTGAAGATAAGTTCAGGTAGCTACTTCTTGTGACTTTCTTTTTGATTAAAGTTTCTGAGAGAATTCGCTGGAACTGTCTCCTCATATCGAATCTCGAAAGTTATACAACTTCCTATTTTAAATTACAGGAAACTCTTCGTACAAATCTGAATTTAACATTTTGTTCGTGGCCCGATATTATGTATTATATAATTGTATTATATTTTTACTTGAGATTTCGTCAGTGCACCTTTTTCTGAGATGTTAAAACATTTATTAAATCTTTCTTGCTCATATATATTTGTGGGCGTCAGAAAAAAAAATTAAGTGATTAACAACATGTATAAAAATTTCAGGATAATCACTTGAGTAATTAGGGCGTGAATTTTGTAAATTTTAAAATCTATCGATAGCGTCAGATAGTTTGTCTATCGGTAGACAGGACAGGTCGGTAGTCCATTTATTTTTATATAAATACTAGCTGTTGCACGCAACTTCGTCCGCGTAACTATATAAAATATAATACATTCGTGTCTGTGAAACCATGGAAATACACATACAAAATTAAAATCCAATCGGTCAAGCCGTTTAGTAGTTGATATAGTAGCAGCGCCACCTACCGGGTCCAATTGTATTTTTAAATCATCCAGGAAACCATCGAAATACTCATATAAAATTTCAACCCAAACGGTTCAGTTTAGAAGTTATGTGAAAAAGAAAGTACGGAAGGATAATGCTTACTACCCGTTGTCCTATTACCCGTTTTCCTGTAGGAATGAAGCATTTTTTCGCGGTAAAAAGAAGCCTATGTTCATTAGGCATAATGTCGGCTTCTAATGGTAAAAGAATTTTTCAAATCGGTCTAGTAGTTTTGGAGCCTAATCAATACAAACAAATAAACAATACAATTTTTCCTCTCGATAATATTATATTATTATAGATTCGTAGACAACCAGTAACAAAAACAAAGCGCTCGATGTAGGTGGTAAAATAGTACATGTTGCCCTATTGATAGCAGCGCGTACAGCTTCACTGTATCAAAGTCAGGTGCGCAAATAGCTTAGGCATCGGTGGCCATCATTGTTTGATTGTGTGTGATGCTTCGTTTGTCACCTCCATTCATGATCCACGACTAGGCCGGCGACACCACTAGCGATTAAAATAACGACTGATCACTGGTTAAAGATTTGTAGGCGTGCAAGTCTTGTTAAACTAGAAGTTTTTTTTGTTAACCGAAACAAAAAAAATCTAATATGCCAGCTTTATGGTATGCAAACGATTTTTTTCATGTTGGTTTTGATCTAGGCATAATAACAATTATTATTACTATTATATTATAACACATGTGAGATTATAATATCTGTCTGTATAACCGCTAACTCTTCTTTGGGACTATTTTAATATATAAAATATATAAACTTTTTTTAATATATAAAATGCGATGTGTGTATGTGTATGTTCCCTATAGACTACAAACCCGCTGAACCGATTTTGATGAAACTTTCAGACAATCTTCAGATTAGTCCAGCGGGTAATCCTGTGAAGTTTGGTAGCGATCGGACGCGGCCGAAGCCGGGAGCGGGTTGCTAGTAATAAATTAGGAAAATAATTTATTATTCTATTAAAATCCTATATATAAATAATATATTATGCTCGCAGTGGTTAGATGCAAGCATAAGTCAGGTGACACTAATGATGTCATATTAAGTGGTTTCCTCAAAGTGAGTCTGAAACCGATGTGATTTTTGTAAATATTTTTGTTCTCTTTCATATATATTTTGTATACCTATTTTCAAAGAGCTTAATAAAGATCAACAGTGATATATTTCGTATAACATTTTTCATACGGTAAATTTTGCAAAGGAAAATTTGTGTGTTCGTTACATAATTAATTTACTGAAAAATCGAATCGGTGAAAAATATCTGACAGGGTATGAATAAGTAATATTATACATATTATGAAGAATATTGAAGGAGCATTAAACGAATTTATTATAATAATCTCGTTTTTGTGAGTAATATAATATTCCCTTTAATTAGTATTGAGTTTAATAAAATTCCTGTATGTTTTATTATTATAATCATGATTGTATTTTAATATTAATACTGAAGAAGGAACTTAATCACAGACAAATTAAGTCACATTGACTAAATGGGTATTTTAATAGAATTTCAGCTGAAGCTAAGATAATAAAACGGAAATATAATTAAAGGACATCAAATGTAAAATATTCGGGAACAAGAATATTTATTAAATAACGAGTTCAAGGTACTTAATAGCTTCTCTAAGGAATTATTTGTTAACAAATAATAAGTTCTAGAATCTAATTATTTGTTATCAAATTGTTTGGTAATTAAAAACGAAAGTAAACTCTTTTGTATCAAAAGTGCGCTAATAACAAGCTGTGTTAGTAAACAAACAAATCTTTTGAATAATTGTCATTAATATAAAATATAATATAAATATAAATATCTTCACACATTCCACACAGCACCATCTAGTTCCAAAGTAAGCAACTAATGTTTGTATTATGGATACCAGACAGTTGATATACTACATAGATTACTTTTTTTGTTGTAAATACATACATATTATAAATATAAAAACATTCATGACTCAGGTACAAAGGTAAATGTTAACACATAAACATTTGCCCCTTGCGGGATTCGAACCCGCGACAGTTTGGTTAACAGCTAGGGTTAATAGCCACTAGACCAAACGCGTCGTCAAAATATTTGCGAAACGTAGTGTGCCCAGGTACAAGCGCTAACTTCCACATTTAGATCAGTCAACTTTGAAAATTTAGTTTACAAAATGTGACCTGCTTGTAAACGAACCGGGTACCCCTGAGACAGAGCGTTAAGGCAAACATTTAAACCACTCGTTCAATTTCTTCGTTAATCATAATATATTTATTTATAACTGCCTACGACTCTAATATGATTGATTGAAAGAATAAATAGGCTACAATATAACGTAGGCCTAATAATAAGACGGAATTAATGAAAATACGATTTTATTACTAATCTTGATATATCTGGTAATATTCCTGTATTATAGGGACAGACTTTATTATGATGTATTGAAGATAATTTAATACAAGGAATTAACGTCGTAAGAGTGGGAGTTATTGGATTTCTCTAGAAACATTTCATTTCGCAATAATGAAATACAGATTATAATAAATATAAAAGATATCCAAATTAATTATGTTCTTAGAATTCCGAAAGTATAATACTTTTACTAATTTTGATGTATTGAATTGAAATATATTTTTTATAAATTAATGAAAAATTCTTCTTGGAAATATAGCAATTATTTAAATTTTTTCATAACTTTCTTCATATTTAATGAAAGTAAAAGATTAATTTTCCTAAATAGTACTTATGCGGTTTTCATTTCCTTTAAGAGATTGTTTTCTGGCAGATTAAACATATTATTAACTAACTGGCGCCCGCGACTTTGTCCGCGTTAAAAAAGAAAAAAGTAGCCTATCCTATGTCCTGTACGTCTAAATGTTTATCTAGCAAGTTTCATGAAAATCAGATAATTCGTTTAAGAGTAATAGAGGAACATACATACATATTAATTACAGATTTATTATCAGTAATGATGATTAGAGGTAACAATAAAACAATTGATTAAGTTAATCATTGATTACCGCGTATAGTGGCATCGGCACATATTGCCAAGCGATCAGTCAAGTCCCATTGGCTCCGTTCATGACTACGTCGGCCTAAATCAGTATTAATTAGATCAGTTCATTTTGAAACGCCATATTGAGTGATCGACACGTAGGGTGTAAGAGGTCCTTGTAGAAGCTAGCCGTTAAGGTTACCTGTGTGATTCGATAACATTAGAAGGTACTATTTAACTGTTTTATTCATCTATCATCGTCATCACCAATTCATTCCATCGTGGATTTTTCAACGACCAAACATTGGAAGGAAATATTTGAAAATAAAGTAACTCTTGACGTTCACAAAATAAAAATAATTTTACGTATAAAAATTTTGGTGTAAAAAAAGTATTAATTAAAATAATATTAATAAAAATAAAATACAATTATTTTGAAGTGATACAGTATTTTTATACAGTAAATATAACAAGAAATTTTCGAACAGTAGTGTTATTTCACTCGGCTGGCATTACGGTATATCTAAGTTCAAAATCTGGTTGGGGTTGCAAGTTTGAATTTTTTCTGTTTAATTTTCATATGCGGATTAAAGATAATGGCCAATTGCTTAAAATTGAAAAAATTGCATTCTTACGAAGCCAGCAGCGTGTCACTACTATGTATTGTAATCATATTGTAATATATACAAAGACGAATTGAAATTCATTTTCAAATGTCTAAAGTACGAGTTCACAGTTAAGCGGTTCAGTCCACCAGGATCCCCTAATTGGATCCCACAGGGGATCCTGGTGAACTCCTTGGTTCATCAGAATCCCCTCAGGGGAATGCTGAGTTATTCGCATATATGCCGCAGTTTACTAGGATCCCCCACTTGCTTATCAAGTAAAGATGTGAGTAAAGCTGTAAGACTCTTAGCGCCTATTTCACGAACGTCAAGTAGGCTAAACCGTTACTTAAAGTCACCTGTCACCGGGAATAATTTAGCTGATATATGCCTTTGTTTGTACGGTAAACGTTCCAAATATTAAATAGAAAATAATTTAAAAAAAAATCGCCTATCGAATGATGCAGTAAACCGAGTGCATAATTCAATAAAACAAAAAATGATATCTAAAAGTAACTAATCAACACTTTAATTTTAGTTTGTGAAAGAGGCCCTAAAATACTCTTAAAGATTGTTTTGATATGTCGTCATTTTGTAATGTATTTTTTTTTTTAATTTTAAATTTTTTTTTACACGATCTGCGTCATCACACGAAAGTCAGAGTATACCCATTCTATCTCAACTAATATAAGTTTGCATAAAACTTAAAGAAACATTTTTATATGTATTTAAAGTTTCGAAATACCAGTTTAATTGGAGATTATCACTAAAATAATATACTTACGTGCAAACTATTTCGCCAATATAACATTTCTCCCTTTAAGCCAAAAGCCCGTAACAATGTCATCATATTTGTTAGGCGACCTTCCATCGTTGGACCTTCCTTATATAATTATATCGGCTTGTGTTCGGTATTTCCCATAAGGCAGTCTTTTGCTGTTATGTGTATATTATTGCCTTTTATAAAACCAATTCGTTGGAGTAAGGCCAATTACAAACCTTTTATGACATTTTATTGAATACTAATAGTTGGCGCCCGCGACTTCGTCCGCGTTGAAAACATACATACATACATACATACATACAGAAAAAAATTCTAAAAATCGTCAATTTAGTTTCAGTATCATGTATAGAGCCTATATACACAATATTTCTGAAAACAAAGTAAATTACTCCATGACCGACCCCTACAGATTTATTATTAGTATTGATTGGGTTATTGAATAATTTGTTTCTTAGATAAGAGTGTTATTTTTTCAAAGATCAACAATATGACGTAAGTATTAGCAAAAAAAAAGAAAACATTTTGACTTGCCCTATATTGAAAATCTCAAGCTGTCGTAATAGCAATAGTTTTGTTTATTCGACTCACGCAACTCACAATATTGTATCTGGGGTAACTTAGCATTTGTACGCACAGCCTTTTGAACATATTTTTATTATTTACTAACTGGCGCCCGCGATTTCGTCCGCGTTGAAAAAGAAAAAAGTAGCCTATCCTGTGTCCCGTACGTCTGTTTATCTACCAAGTTTCATGAAAATAAGTTAATTCGTTTAAGAGTTATGGAGGAATATACATACTTACATACATACAGAAAAAAGTTCTAAAAATGGTAAATTTAGTTTCAGTATCATGTATAGAGCCTATAAACACGATATCTCTGAAAACAAATTAACTTACTCCATAACCAATCCTTACAGATTTATTATTAGTATATTGATATGATGATTGATATGATATATAAGGCAATGATATAATTCTGAAGTGACTAACTGGATCCACTCTTCGTTTTCTAGTCCATTTAGTGCCTAACCTATAAGTAGATATATATAATACTAATCTATAAGTACTATGCAGGTGTAGCTACTTATAGATTTTATTATTTGTGTCTTTAAATTAAATATGTTTAAAAAAACAATTATTGATGTTTGTACTTGTTACCAAGTTAAAAAAAAATTAGATTTTTTGTCTGTTTACCTGACAAATGTTTGTGCATTTATCTGTAATTATATGAGGTTTTTCACTGATGTATTGTTAAGTTTCTCGTAACATTTAGTGCGTTAGTTTATTCCAATCGCTTTACAAATGTTTATACTAAAACTAGCTGCTGCCCACGACTTCGCCCGCGTAACTTTGTAAATTATATACTAAAACCTTCCTCGAGAACCACTCTATCCATTGGTGAAAACAACACGAAAATCGGTGCAGTAGTTTTTGAGTTTATCGCGAACAGACATACGCGGCGGAGGTCTTTGTTTTATAATACGGGTATGTAAGGATGGCGCGTACGAAGTTGCTAGTTAATTTTTTTTTGTTTTCAAATCACGTATACTTAGTTAAAATAAATAAGTGAAAAGAAAATATCATAAATTTTAATCATGATAAAAGAGGTTGTCTACAAAAAGAAAAAGCGTGTCATAGCCCTTTCAAATGCCAGGGGAGTGAGGGCGGAAAACGAAATCTTGTTACAAACGTCTCGTTACAAATTATATTTGCGGTTGTTTCCCTTGCCCTTATCTTTGTTTTCGTTGATTGTGGCATCAACGATACTACGCCTTTTTTAGGATAATAATAATAGTGTAATAAAATAAAGACTAGTCACAAGTAACAAAATATTTCATAACCAAAAAATTGTGAAATCAATATATGCTTATGAAATTGATTTTCCTAACTGACTTCAAACGCACAGACAAAACCACTTAAGTCTAGAAAACTGAAATTTTAAACATAGGTTTATATGCATAAAGTTTGAAAAAATAATAGATGATAGGCGGTTTGATTCCCGATGTAGCAAGCTTTTTTCAAAAATCTTTGAATAGAGTAAAATTTGCTGTCTCTAGTAATTAAAGTACTTTCTTTCCTTAATTTGTCCTGTGTCCTGTGTCTATTAATTTATGAATGAAATTTTCAGAGTAATGCCCCCAGACATGGCGATTTCAATGCGCCACACGAAACTGAAGAGAGAGGAGGCTGCTCTTCTTGCAGGAGAACTGAGTAAGCCATCATGGCAATCCAGGAACGAGGGTATCCACGAGAGAGTCAGCTTCGAGGATTGCATTTGGGGATTCGATTTAGCTGGTGGAGCCTATTATAAAACTCCATTAAGAGTTACTTTAGTAAGTGAGGCTTAAGGGCGCGTATAAAGAGAAATAGCCAATCCTAGATTTGAATTTTAAAACTTTTTCAAAATAGATAAATACATTATAAATGAAAGTGAAGACTCGGATAGAAAACATAATATAATGAAATTTTCACGATAGAAAAAAAAATCACCAAGTGAACTGTCATTTCCATCGATTTTAGTTTTATTTTCAAAATGACACACGGCACAAAGCTAAAAGTGAATCAGTAATTTCAATTCACAGATTATCTAATGCTCTATGTATCAATTTTTCATTTGACATTGTAGTTTACGAATAATTAATATTTAATACTTTTAGCACATAACATGCGCTATCTTCCGTCGCATGTTGTGCGTAGTTGTACGTATTTTTTGTCACTGTCATGTCCAAGGGGCCACGCGGGTGGAATTACAAATTTTGTTTGCTTTATACGCACTCTTAACTTAAGTTACATTTGCAAATAGTGCCAATTAGACCACAGAAAAAATTGCGCGTATATGTTGCCTTCCTTTCTAAATGTAAGTTTTTGCTGCTTCTGTTTTAGGTAAAACCTGACAGCCGTGCCGAGAAAGCCGGCATAAGACCTGGTGATAAACTTCTCCGAATCAATGATATAGATACATCAACTCTCACCATACAAGAAGCTCATGAGATTATTCTAGAATCAGGAATACATTTGAAGCTTGCCGTCACAGCGTAAGTACATTCTTAATTTTATGACCGTCCACATTTTCTTTAGAAATCCGTCTTTTTTTCACTCCATTCATGGTAGGAAAAGGTTTATCCAAAGACCTTAGTTCATAATTTTGATATTTAAGAAACAACAATTCTTCAAACATATTTAAAGTATTTTTATTAAAATGAACCTATGAAAAAAATAAATAATTTTGTCTTAATTTCTGAGCTAAGCGTTTGTAAACCTCGCGAGGTGTTTTAAGAAAAGCCTTGTTTTTATTTTTATTTTAACTATACACTTTGACTTAGGTTTGCTATAACAGAGTTTTTTTTTCAGTCCCGAAGACGAAGAGGATGCTTACTTCTGTTACGAAGATGAAATTGTAAGTTTCTTAATGTATCTGTGTACTTTTTCTAACGTTTTCAAAAGTCGTATATTTGATATTTGAAGGTGAAATTTTATTACAGGTAGATGGTTATGACAGTGAAGAGGAACGTAGAAGAGAGGAAGAAAAAGCGAAAAAACGGGAGGTTCATGCCAGAGTTGTAAGTAATCAGAAACATATCAAATATTGAAATTTTTTGGTAGATAATGATTATTAACAATCTTATTATATTTTCAGAGATCTGATTGGGACCTGCAATGGCCTTGGGTAAGCAAGAGAAGAATTGTGTACAGAGAATCTAACTGTTTTATGGTACCGAGCAAATACGAAGGCAAACACAGGTAAGCATTAACAATTTACAAGTTAACTTTTAGATAACTATTGATATTTGACCTACCGGTTCTGAAGATAAATTTGACATTTTCAGTGATAAATTCCCGCCTTTACCCGCAATACGGTATACAGATGATGGTTTTAAAAGAAATCAAGTCAAGATTACGGATAATCCTTTGGGAAACAATGAAAATGAAAACACATCAGTTAATAATAACCTTACCCCCAAAGGAAAGGATAATCCAGATGGAGTTATTAATGCTTCAGAAAATAAACCCTCCAATGTTAGTAATGATATGGAAAAGAAAAAAGAAAATAGCAACGTCAATCCCGCCAATCTTTCATTTAAAGAGAGTGTAAGAGAAGAAAAGGTGGAAAATTCAGTTAAGGAAATGAGTTCGAAAAACGACAATGAAGTCCTAAACGAAGTATTAAGCGGTGAAAAAATGCCACGTGACGAAGAAGACAGGATACTTAACGGTATCTTAAGCGACGAAGAAAATTCTAAAGACAGATAGATTCTACAATATAAAAATTAAGAAAACTTTCAATTGTGATAAAAAAATGTGATAACGATGTTTGCTATTTTTTTATTGTATTTTTTCTTACCGGCGATTAATTAATTGAATAAATTAATCAAATACTTCCATTATGACATTGTCTTTTTATTTTCATAAAGGTGTTCCTAGACGATCATGCAGTATGACATGCGTTACGTGCTGTCATGCACGCATGACCGTTTAATTATATTGATTAAAGTGAATGACATGCAACTACGTGCTGGTAGTTGATAGTTCCTTTTATTTTTCATCCTGCAAGCTATGACTGACATACTCGCATGATCGCATAGCGGTCCCTAGACAATCATGCGACATGACATGCAGCATGATAATTCACGTAAACGCATGTCATGCCGCATGATCGTCTAGAGACACCTTAAACAATCTGATGAAATTGAACTGGGCTTGACAAACTTTTTTCGATATTTAATTTCCTCTTTCAACGATTATGGAAAACAGACTGTCGTTGGGTGTGTACGACGATAAAGATTTTGCGTCTCCAAAATAAATTCGATATTTCTGCAAATTAAAAATGTACTCATTCGGAAATTAATAATTTAAAGAGGGTATTGCTCAATTTCAATAAAATATCGCCTATAAACTTTTATGTATGCTTTGACCGCAAACAGATTTATATTCGGAATGAATATAATATTTTGAAAGCTTTTATCTCTATTTACGGGTCACTAAATATTATTGATAACATTTCACATATTTGTTGACTATTTATAGAAATGCTCTCGTCCGTGACAAGGCTTTTCATGTTGGAAACTTTAAGGTGAGGGCTTAGCAAAAAGCGTTATTTTCGTCAAGTTTGACTTCTTAGAGTAAAATTATAACTTAGATAAAAATACAGTGCATAATAGACATTGAGGAGAGGTCTATGCTCAGCAGCGATATGTCATATATGTTACATATGCAGGTCTAATATGAAAAGGCCTATGATAATGATGAAGATGATGATGATGATGATTGTTCAAGCATTAACCAAACGTCGCCGAGCATTAACAATGATGATGATAATGATGATATTCATACTTAAAAAAAAATTACGATAGGCAGGCTGACGATCCACATGATTTAAATTAATGTTTTAAGTAAAAGTAATGTAAAAGTATTTTTTTTAAATTAATGGATTTAAAAAAAAACTTATGGGAGCCACGGTAACAAACAAACAAATTATCTTTGAATCCTATCGAATGACAATGGGATTGAAAGTAACACGCGATAATGAATAATGTCAATAAAAGTGGATCCTATGAGCATAGGAGCCAAAATGCAAAAAATATCCTAGAATCCCACCATCCCATCCTAGACGTGGGAGCCAGGTGGAGGGAGGGACTATTCAATAGTCCAAAGTGTTGAATAAATGGACTATCCAACACAAAAAGAATTTTTCAATTCGAACCAGTAGTTCCTGAGAATAACGCGTTCAACCAAACAAACTTATCAGTTGTATAATATTATATTAAGTATAGAAGTATATATTGTTAAATCCACTAGAGAAGTACGAATCAATACTAATAATAAATCTGTAGGGGTCGGTCATGGAGTAATTTACTTTGTTTTCAGAAATATCGTGTATATAGGTTCTATACATGATACTGAAACTAAATTGACGATTTTTAGAATTTTTTTCTGTATGTATGTATGTATGTATGTATGTATGTATGTATGTATGTATGTATGTATGTATGTATGTATGTATGTATGTATGTATGTATATGTATGTATGTATGTATGTATGTATGTATGTATGTATGTATGTATGTATGTATGTATGTATGTATGTATGTATGTATGTATGTATGTATGTATGTATGTATGTATGTATGTATGTATATAAGTATGTATATACATATACAATCAGTTGATATAAACGAATCAACTGATTTTCATGAAAATTGGTAGATAAACATTTCGACGTACGGGACACAGGATAGGCTACTTTTTTTGTTCAACGCGGACGAAGTCGCGGGCGCCAACTAGTTATACTATAAATGTGGACATGCAGAGTAGGTATAGAAACTTGTTGTCTGCCACGAGTAAATAAGTGCAAAGCAAACACTATCTTGGGACCAATCACGTATGCTCCCATTATTTGTTCTGTCGTTATTGGTTTCGATGACGTCACTTGATTGAAGGGCAGCCATGAATTCATTCAAAGAACCAAAGCAAAACACTCGATATCACTCAAAGGTTCATGTGAGGGAAAACAATGGGTCATCATGGGAATTAAATAAGAAAACTCCTATTTGATAAGGAAATATCAAAATGTTGGTCATTAATAAAAAAAAATCTAAAAGTTTTAATTATATTTATTTCTTTTCTCATTTCTTCTTTACAATATATTTTAAAATAATTTTAATTTAATTTTTAATTTAAAATTTATTTAAATTACTAGCTGGCGCCCGCGACTTCGTCCACGTTGAAAAAGAAAAAAAGTGGCCTATCGTGTGTCCTGTACGTCTAAATGTTTATCTACCAAGTTTCATGAAAATCAATTAATTCTAAATTCTAAAAATTGTCAATTTCGTTTCAGTATAATGTATAGAGCCTATAAACATGATATCTCTGAAAACAAAGTAACTTACTCCATGACCAACCCTTACAGATTTATTATTAGTATTGATTGATGATAAAAAAACTTAAACCTAGTATATTTCGCAGGAAGCGGGGCAAATAAAAACTATTATATTAGCGTTTATTACAATAAGCGCCTGTTTCACAAACGTCAAGTAGGCCAAAGTGTCATTTAAAGTCACCGGTAACCGGGGATAATGGAGATGATATACCTTTATTTGTACGGTAAACGTCCCAAACATTAAATAGAAAATAATAAAAAAAAACGGCTATCGAATGATGCAGCAAACCGAGTGCATAATTCAATATAACAGAAAATGATTTCTAAAAGTAACTAATCAACACTTTACATGTAGTTTGTGAAAGAGGCCCTAACAATTATATTTAGAATAAATAAGCTAAGTTTGATGTTAGAATCATCAAAGGCAAAAATATCAAAAACATCAAATTATTGTTCCAAATTGGCTTCTTGGACTTCAATATAAAAATATTGAACTTATAATGAAGGGCTTCCAATAAAGTTATAAAACTGACTTACCATGTAACGGTGAATTTCGGGATCTTATAAATTGCGGTTTTCACTAATGAAAAGTGCGTTAAACGAGAAAGGTTTTATATACTATAATTTGCAGAAAAAAATTGCAAACATGCAAAAAAATCAAATCTTTCCTATCTATAATACTTATATCTTTCTATAGGCGAAAGAATTTTTAAAATCATCCCACTAGTTTTTGAGTTTATCCATTGCAAACAAACATGCAAAAACATCAAATATTTCCTCCTTATAATATTATATTAGTATAGATAAATTTTAATAATTTAGTTGTCCAATACTTTGCGTGGATGTCTATCTGTCCGTGTAACTAATAAGACAGACAACTGTCAGTTCAATTTAGTGGTCAATCCAGTATAGAAAATGGGAGAAACACTATAACGAATGTAATAATAGGAATGGCGATGGCAAAACGATAAACGTGAAAATTCGCGTTGTCGTCGAAGCAGAAATTCCTGCGTTTACGAGTGACGATATTGGAATACGGGGTTCGGTGATAGAGGGACATATTGCGTTCCCAATCAAATGCCTACGGTTCTAATTAAATTTAAACCATTCACTATTTAAATGTATGCACATACTCGTATCTACATGTGTGGTTTATGCTAATTTTCCCTTGATATATTCATGTTTATACAACGCGATTTTGTTTATTATGGTTGGTTGACGACACGTTTGCTCTAGTGGCTAGTACCTTAGATGTTAATCAAACGGTCGCGGGTTCGAATCTAGCTAGGAGCAAATGTTTATGAGTTAACATTTTACCTTTGTACCTGAGTCATGTTTTTATTTATAATATGTATTTACAAAAAAAAAATCTATGTAGTATATCAACTGTCTGGTATCAATAACGCAAGCATTAGTGCTTAGTGTGAAACTAGATGCGTGAGAAGAAGAAGATATATTTATGGTTGACAAAACTGTTGTAGTTAGTATTTTAAATTTAACCTTGCCTCCGGGGTTTACAAGACAAGTTCGTTTTTAGTCTGAATAATTCAGTCCCCAACCCATCATTTTCACTTGGCGATTTTTCTAACTTTTTCTATTTATTAGACTCTTAAAGGTCGTACCGTGACGTAGGTATACGTGTTACCTTTCTCGAAAATTGGACTGTCAAAGGCAAAAAATATTTTCTCAGAACCAATAGTTTCTAGCTTTATTATGTTTTTATATGTATTGGTACATATACATATAAAATACTAAATACGTCACCTTTGCCGAAATACAAATTGTTAACAAAAAGAAGGAAGACGTTTATTAAAATACCTTCCTATAAACAATTAGACGTGAGACACAGCTTGGAAGATATAACCGCTGCGTTGGTTGGTATCTCGGCGGGGCCTAGCCAAGAGCAAACCAATGCAAACGGGAGCGTTGCGTATTTACGAAACGATAGAAATAAAGCCCGGTGATTGGTTGTTGTAACGCCCACATAAAATTTAAACTAATCACTAAGTTTTATTTCTATCGTTTCGTAAATACGCAACGCTCCCGTGTGCAATGTGAATGGGTCTCTTGGCTAGGGCCCCTGATCGCCAAGCGAGCATCGCAGAGCGAGTACACTCACTGTCTTTGATAGTTCTTGTCGCTCGGCGACAAACTAATGAAGCGAGTCCTCGCCGGAAGTGTAAACAGTCAGCGATCAACTATTAATATATAGGTACGTCTCTTTCGTTCATACGGAATGTATATCTTATTGTACGTTTCTTGAGCGAGAAAATAGTTGATAGTTAGTCGCTTGCTCGCCGGCGGTGGGACAACTGCCTTAGCCAGGACGAATCCGGCATAACGTTAAAAAAAGCCATATTTTATAAAGTCACGCGGACGAAGTCGCGTGCAATAGCTTGTATTAAATATATTAAGTGGTAAGCATATTAAATACGCATCTACTTATCTGAATGCAGTTTTTGTATTTTTTTGAGTCTACATTTATTGGATTAAGCAATAAGTCGGTCTCAACGATACCAAAGAGAAATACTATTTTTTTCTCGGTTATATCTGTAAAAGGAAAATGAAGTTATATCACAAAGTCTTCCAGACCGTAAAAATACAACCTTTTTAGCTGGCAGGATTTACGGAAGTAACTTGACGGAAGTTAATTAAGTATCTTTTTGCGGGAAGATGGATATTTTTGTTTTTTTTTTTTCGACTGTCAAGGTTGATAAGGCGTCGTTCACGTGGAACAAATATAACTGAGTTCGATTAAATATTTTTTGTGAAACTAATGAATAATAACTTTATTTAATATAATATATTTATCTAATATAAAAAATTTCGAGTCACGTGTTTGTGTGCGATGAACTTTTAAACTCTGAACCGATTTTGATGAAACTTCGTAACTATGTGTAATTAGGATAGTTTTTATTTTGAACCTGGGCGAAGCCGGGGGCGTGTAGCTAGTAGATTATAAATTTTTTACTATTTACTAGTAATTTATTATAGTTTAATTGATCTTATATTCTTTTAAATAATTTTGGAACTCAGTTTCATAGTAATAATATCATATTTTCAGTACCGTATTGCAGATTCATCTGTTAGGCTTTATTCAATTGCATTTGTTTGCGAAGTTAACAGGGTCATGGACGTGTATCAAGCAAATATTTGCACATTTCACATTGGTTGTTTTTGTTTTAACTATTATAATTTCTAAACTGTCAATTAAGTGAATTTCTAAACTGTCAATTATTTATTACTAGCATGTGCCCGCGAGTTTTAGGTACGCCTGACATCTTTATCGCTGTGGCGACGGTGACGCCGCCACTGTTGACGCCGGAGGCATCAACATTAACTCTTTCACCATCTCTGAGTAAAGTGTGAAGTAGGCTAACAGCTATTTAAAGGCACCGGTAAGAAAGCATACGAGTTTCACCATCTTCGAGTAGCATTACTCAAGAGTAATTTCAATGAAATTGACACAAGATACTAGTAACATTTACTCGCCAATTAGCGTTACTTGAAAAGTAACTAATCATCACTTTACTTGTAGTTGGTGAAAGAGGCCCTTAATAAAATAGGCGTTAATAGGATACCATTAACCTCAAAACTATATACGAAGTTTAAAAAGCTGAAATTCTGAACATTGGTTTATTTTTTTTATAACATAAGCATACGCTAAGAAAGGTATTTTGAAAATTTTATCTCCGTGGGAAGCCAGACGAGGTTCGCTAGTAATTTATAGCTTTAAATTTATTTCTAAGAATTTAAAGGAACATTTAACAAAGATACACTATCATTAGCTTGACCAGGTATCTTTAATGTTTATTCAGGATAAATCTAAAGTTTACAGTGAATTGAAAGAAAGAAAGAAAAGAAATTTTATTGAGCCAATACAAAATACAAATAGCACATGCAATACAAGAACAAAAACAAGAGAAATCAGACAACACCTAATCATATTGGCAATACTTGTCATACTTGCAATATTTGCCAGTGCATGCATCAGTGTATCGACCCAATTAAGCACCCAACTCAGCATATGCCGTGTGTGCAACGCGTCACATACAGCGCTGATCTTCCGCTGGGGACCTCATGGTTGACTTCACGGACGCCCGCCAAAGCCGTAATGTTACAAAAAATAATATATATCACTAGATCAAAATATAATAGTAGTCTATAATAACAAATAAATGATAATAAATGAATAATCAAAACATATATAATCTTAAATATATTAATTAATTAATTTATATATACTAACCATATGCTACTAACGATATTCGAACTATGCGATATAAAAATTAGATAATTGATGTTTACTCAATTGATGTTTAAATAATTGAATTTTACTCGTAGAACGTACACCACTGTATAGGTTTACTAAAGGTTCGTTCATTAACTCCATCCCGTTCGTATATTATTATAACGAGACTGAAAGCTCCGACGTATACAAACTCTCTCGGTTAATGACTCCAAGAACAAAAACCTTTGTGGACACTATTGAATTCGGGGTATTGAGGTGACCGTGTGTGGGAGGGTTTGGTTTTATTGTTTTTAATAAACATTAAGTTTGCCAAGCTCCAGATCCGAAAAATATTCTCGTCCAAAATTCCCAAGTATATCTAAACGTGACGCCACGTTTGGTCTAGTCTAGTGGCTATAGTAACTCTAGCGGTTAACCAAACGGTCGCTGGTTCGAATCCCGATAGGGGCAATTGTTTATGTGTTTAACAATTACCTTTGTACCTGAGCCATGGATGTTTGTATTTATAATATGTATATGTACATATGTAGTTATAAAAGTAAGTAATGTTTGTATTTATAAAAGTTTTCTGTCCTGAAAGTAGACATATTTTGTTTTAGTTATGTACTTAACATAACTTTTGAAAAAATAATAATTCAATTGACCCTTCAAACGCATTTACCACAGCTCTACTTAATATCAAGTTAAATGATGGCCTGAGGGATCTTAATCTTTTAATAAAAGATCTTGAAAAGGTCACGCTCAATTGGTATTTCATTGAAAGCCCTTCTCTCGGGTGGAACCCAAGCATGTTTAAAAGGACAACCAAAGTTCTACTCTCACACAAAATTCTTTGGCTTTATTCTCAAAAAATAAGTATCAATTTTCATAGTTTATTCGATAAATAATCACAAAAACCGGTAAGAAGCTTGTTGGCTGGCGACAGATTTGGTCTAGTGCTCAGTAACCCTAGCTGTTAACCAAGACCAAACGTGTGGAATCCTTAACTTAATTAGGCATTAGGCCGCCCGTCGGCTGCAATAACAATCCCCTTAGAAGACCACGGCATATGTGTTCAAGTATCAAGTACCATCAAGTAGACCGTCAGTCTGTTTGACGACCTTAACATAACAAAAAATATGTCTGAAGACCAGGGCCTCTAGCCAAGAGCAAACCAATGCAAACGGGAGCGTTGCGTATTTACGAAGCGATAGAAAATAAAGCCCAGTGATTGGTCAAAATTTTACGTGGGCGTTACAACAACCAATCACTGGGCTTTATTTTCTATAGTTTCGTAAATACGCAACGCTCCTGTTAGCATTGGTTTGCTCTTGGCTAGGGCCCCAGAGGGCCTAGTGCGAGTTTTAAGCGATCAAACTCGTCGAACGCGTAAACGTTAATTTGTATGGTAATGAAGCAGCCCTACATGTTAGTCACTAGGTGGCGCTTCTTGAAAAATTGACGTTTAAGCGTTCGACGCGTTCGACTCGCTCTAGGCCCTCCGGAGAAGACTCATCGGTGGTGAAGTTATCTCCCTAGAGTCCTACTAAGTCGAGTAAGTCATACTTTTGAGTTATCCTGAAATCTATGACTTCCTCTAGATATTATTCTAGATGGGCATAAGGTAATAATAGTAAAAAAAAAACATATTTTAATTTAAAATATTTTAATGAACAATGCAATAAGTTTGACATGACAATTTATTAACATCACATAACATTTTAGGCACTTACTTCAAACAGGATTGAAAAAAATGCCCCAACTTGTAATATTTGGTTTATTTAAAGAAATAGGTACCTATGTACTTGTATTTTTTAGTGTTTCTGTATACTAAAAAAAGTTGCACGATAAAATCATGTCAAAAATATCGAATCCAATGCTTAAAATGAGCAATCTTAAGTATGAAATTAGGGCATATTATTTGTAAATATATTAGTTTTTTTATAATGGAAATTTCCATTTCCCTGTTCTTGAATTATCCTTTATTTTATAAAGGTTTTCCGCCTCCTTGAAACCAGAAACACCCTTACAAATCTGTTTATTGTTACAAGAGATTATTATTAGGCCACTCAAATGTATTGTCAGACTGTATACTGACGATTACAAATACAAATACAAAAATAACCTTCATTATTGTCTTTATATTATACATGACTATCTAAAAACTAATATTTTTTATTAATTTCAACCGAAGAAAGAAGAATACAATAATATTTTTTTTATTTTTATTACAATCCTAAGATTATCTTTATCATCATTATCATTATTACCATTTTTATCGTTACAGGATTTATTACTATTAGGGCCTCTTTCACAAACTATATGTAAAGTGTTGATTAGTTACTTTTAGAAATCATTTTCTGTTATATTGAATTATGCATTCGGTTTACTGTATCATTCGATAGCCGATTTTTTTTTATTATTTTCTATTTAATTTTTGGGACGTTTACCTTACAAACAAAGGTATATCCCCAGTTACCGGTGACTTTAAATGACAGTTTGGCCTACTTGACGTTTGTGAAAGAGGCGCTTAGACATTAAGTCACCTCATAATTTTCCAGTAGGACTGGCAAAAAGCAGCCTGGATCCAGACGTTGAACCAGGCCTAGATCCAGGCGTTAGGTCGTCTAGTCTTTAAGTTTAATATACGAATTTATATTTAGTATTTTTTTAAATAAAAATCTGTCACATTTAACATAATATGTGGTTTTTGGGTTTAAAATATTTCAGTAAACAGGTTTACGTGTAGTTGCGCCAAAGGCAAGTGCTTTTTGGTTAAGCCTCGAGTCTCTGAAATCTTATCTCGTAACTTTGTGAAAACACAGTCATATTAGTATGCACAGCTCGAGAGCACACATTTCTAGATTTTTAGGAAAAATGTCGAGCTAAATTTTTACAATAAACACATGCACATGCATCTGTGAACGCTTGCTTCGTGACGTGCATACATGCATAATATATTATTATATAATAAAGAGATAAAGTTTGTATGTACGAGGTAATTTACGAAAATAAAGTACCTACTTATCCGATTTTAAAAATATTTTCATCAATAGTTGGAAAAAAAATTTCAGAATGAACATAGTTTAAATATTTCAAATGGAAATAAAAATTCAACGCTTGACAAAAGTATAATATCAGACGTTATATCTTTTATTTTTCAAAGTTGATGACGTCGCGGGCACTAGTTTGTGCATAGTATAGTTATTTACTTTTATATACTCGTAATCTATTTTACACTAATTTTCTAAACAACTTAGGTACTTATTTATATGACTTTTATATCTTATTGAAATATTAATTATTATTAAAATATTATACTATCATTAAGTATTAATATTATAATGACTTAATTATGTACATAAATCTTTATGTACCTACATAGTTCTTTTTTTTTCGAAAAAATAACTTCCTTTTAAATTTTCATTAAAAACACAAACATACTTTAATCCTAATAAATAAATAATGCTAATTTATCAATTTATTGCATTAACAACATTAATATCAGTATATTTCAAATTAAATTAAAAGTTGCATTTAGAAAAAAAAAATCAGAAATATTTTGTGCAAACAACATGCTAGGTGGACATTAACAGCTATATGATTAATTTATAATTATTATAATTAAAGTTTTGATACAGTTTTCACTAATTAAAACAAGGATGAACTAGGAAGTTTTGTGAGTAATTCAATTTACAGAAAAAAAACATCCATGCGAGGCCTGGGTCTGGTCGCTAGTTGATTATAAGTAAACAAAAATTAGCTATTTGAGATAAAAACAGCTAGAAAAATATTTGTCATTCCGTCTATTCTACAATTTATTTAAGTACATCTTTGATGCGTAAAGCATTGCACTTTTCAGATAAGTCAAGCACTTTTCAAACAGCATTTACTTACGTAGACACATAAATATCACAAATACACTGTAATATTAGAAGTTTTGACAAGACCTTCGTATTGGAGTATCTTCTCTGCATTGTTCTGTCGAAGATAACAATTCTGGCCCATACCTCCTCTGGTACCAAAGAAGCAGTATTAGACAGAGAAGGCACAGGACGATGAAGAACGCCAGCATAAATAGGAAATATAACTGGAAAGAAGAATTGGTGATAACTTTTTTTTAATTTAAAAGGAGACAGATAGGCTACCTTTGATAACAGGTTCATTAAAATTTGTATCGGTCTCTGATTTGCAGTTTTTGTCTGTATTTGTGTTAGTCAGAAACAATTTTATAATTTTATTTCTTGGTGGAAGGCTATTTAGAAAATTATGTAAGGTAATCATTATACCAGAAAATATTAGGGTTACTAAGCTAAGAACTGTAAGCAAAAATAAAGCTACGAAAGATATCATACGAAAGAAAAAAAATGATACCATATTTGTAAAAAAATTAAAAAAATTCTAAGTAATAAATGTTACTATAACTCAAATTAATATTTTCATTTAAATATTAATAATATAAATGTAAATATCATTTAATTTTAATTTTATTTTTAATTTTATTTAAAATTTAAATAAAATAAAATTCTATTATATATTTAAATAAATATTTATACGCTTATATATACGCTTCCTCTCTCCTAAGTTGCATGCCCAACAGGGTCCATAACACTGGTCTTTATTTTTATATTATAACATCTTTGTACATTATGGTTTCGCAATAAATAATTGAATTGAATTGAAGAAGGTTCAGTGAAGTGGCCGTTTTGTTTGTCTGTTCGTACACGGAATATGTAATATTGAACAAAACTTTACCATCCTAAAAGCGAATGTAATGTTGCATATCGCATCTGTAAATTGAATAGCTCATCTGCCATTAGAAATTATCGTCTTAAACAAGTATACAACGAAATTTAGAGAACGGTACTTAATATAGACCACGGAACAACTTAATAAAGGCCCTCTCCGCTAATAATCCTATCAGGATAGACGAAGCACTTGCATCCCCTTCGGTACAAGAGTTAATTATAAATAACAACAGTACATTATTCACAAACAAGCAAAATTATGTTATAATCGTATATAAATTGGAATTCTAATTAGATTGGAAACTATGCGTTGCATTGCAAGAGTTCTTGGACAGAAAAATTTAAAATATAATTATAAATGTGTAATATACTATTTATTAATTTTAGTACATTGTTAATATTAATTAATATTCACAATAATAATAGCTATCTATACTAATCTATATACTGTTATATAAAGCTGAAGAATTTGTTTTTTTGTTTGGTTGAACGCGTTTATCTCAGGAACTACTGGTTCGAATTGAAAAATTCTTTTTGTGTTAGATAGGCCATTTATCGAGAGTCTATATAACATTTTGAACGCGAACCAGGTCGCAGGCAACAGCTATTAATTAATAAAATCGAGTGAAATGAAGAATAAAAATAAAATCGACCAAACACAAAAGGCGACCACTTGACACGGCTGTGGAAAAACTGGTGACCTATATAAAACGGTTGCTTAATAAACATTCTGGATTGAGATGACATCATCTACGTGAAAAACAAGTTTCGCGCATGCGTTGCAAAATTGAAAAAGACATTCAAAAAGTTCATAAGGAAATCAGAGCATTGTTTTAAATTAGGAATTAAAAACTAATAATGGTCTAGGTTAAATGAGATGTTTATTTACTCACTCCAAAGTAGAAAAATAGTAGTTCGTACGTAGTCATCGCGTGTGTGTGTGACGAAGTGGAGTGGAGACTGGCGTTGGACGAAGATACGAGGCGAAATGCCATGCCAACAATCTTTCCTATGTGTACCCTTGAACTTTTATGAGGGAATGTATTGATTATGATTGTTTTTTCCTTTTACTATAAATTTTTTTTAGAAAACTAAGTAATTATTATTTAAGAATAAATTGCTGTTTTTAATTATTATATAAGTTTAAAAGGCTTGGCAATTTATTGAATTAAAAAGGTAAAAAATTTAATAATTTAAAAAGATAAGTCTTCAAAGAATTTAATTTAGTTTGAATTTTAAAGGTAAATATTTTAAAAAACAAGTAGCGACTATCTAGGTACTTGTTTTTTGGGGAAAACACATTGGCGTTCGTTCAACACGCTATTCTTTTTAACATAAATAAATTTATGTAAAATGTACTTCAAACACACCATAAAATTAATGTCGCAGTCAAAGTTTGAATTGTAAGTAATCCTGAATTAATGCATTATTATTCTTTTTATACCATTTTTTATTTACGATTATAGATCAATCATCATCATAATAATACAAATAATAAATCTGTAAGTGTAGGTTTTGTATGTATGTTCCTCCATAACTCTTAAACGAAATAACTGATTTTCATGAAACTTGGTAGATAAACATTTAGCCGTAAGGGACATAGGATAGGCTACTTTTTTCTTTTTCAACGCGGACGAAGTCGCAGGCACCACCTGACAGTGCGATAAATGTTAGAGAATTTTCTTCTGCACTAAATTACTAATCTTAATTCTTTTAATATTATCAGTATCACGTACTGACCCTAAATGCACAAAATCCTTACAAATTAGGCGGGCGGAAGTGCCGCCATTTTGACAAAAACTGTTTCGGCTTATATCTCTGTAACCGTGTACTTGAGGTCAAAAATGGTAATAAGCTTTATTGTAGATAAATAAATTTCCTATCTTTTTGGTTCAATAATTTTTTTTCTATCACTTTATTTTTATATTTATTTTTATACAATGACGGTGGATCCAGGCTTCTTCATATATGTTCTTTTGGAAAATATGGAGGAGGCCTATGTGGACGCAGCAGTGCACGTTCTATAGCTGAGATGATGATGATATAAATAAATAAAATCCCGCTCTCTGTTTTATTTTTGGCAATATTTTTCTTGTAAATTAACAATTCAAAACAAATTTAATTTAATCTACTGGTCGCCATTTCGCAAATGAAAATTTTTTATGCGCGAGGTTCAAAGTTTTAAATTATTTACCGATAGAAGTTTCCCATTTGCCCGTTTAATGGAAAAGTTGAAATGTCTTAATGGCACAGTTTCATGAGCCTGCTTTGCAAATGCTTTTGCCAATAAATATTATTTACTAGCTGTGCCCGCGACTTCGTACGCGTTGGTAGTTCGTTACAACATACAAGCTATAATAAAAATTTTGGAACGCATATTCGAAGAGAAAACATCGATGATGGCGGCTAGTTACTTAGAATTGTAACGCTAACTTCTATTAAAAATAATTTAGAATACCAATAAAATTTATTGGATTTATTCTGCGTCCTTGAAACACCCAACTGTTTTTTTACCAGCCCTGGAGGGAAAAGTCACCAAAGAAGTACAAGTACATACTCTTTTTTTACGCAAGAATTACGGAGAAGCCTGAAGAGATAATCTCAAGTATCTTGAGATATCTCACGGCCCTCGGAAAGCGTTGCTTTCTCCCAGCACATCCATTTGCAAACTGAGATAAGAGTATTTTTTATCTCGATATAATTATGTGATGTCCTTACTTACTGTAGGTACTTTTCTGGACTTTTAATATTATTATTTTTTTATTAGAGATGGGTTTTCTCTGGGCCAACAACCAACTGTGTAAAAGGGTGAGGCCTATGATGGAGCGAGCTCACCCAGACGATGCTTATTCACTCCAACTTTGAAAATATTTGGGTTACATGAGCTCGGAAATACAGAGCCGGCAGGGAGTTCCAAATCTTGGCAGTGCGCATAGTTGAAAAAGAGGGATTTCGACATGAAGATGGTAGCCAGCCGTATGTCTGTATGTCCGATGGAAGAAAGAAGAAGGCGATATGAGCACATGCAGCTCCTGACCACACTCTCTGAAGTACGTCTTATAAAAGACACATAACACTGGCAAGTTTGCGTCAATGTGCCAGGTTCTCATCTTAGATTATAAAAAGTACTGTCGCCAATGAGTCTCCTAGCTCTCGATCCACCGAGTCGAGTGTGGCAAGTTGTTATTTGGCTGAGCCATCCCAATTTTATGGGATGGCTCAGCCAAATAGTCACTGCTCCCAAGTCACTGCAAATAAAATATATGTAAAACTCAAAATTTCTTTATTGTTAGTCTTCAGATTAGTCATATATATAATCATCAAACTACTACAACATGGAACCCGCGTGCCATACAAAACACTACGAATTTTATGGACCATTTAAAAGTGAGATATGCGTAGAGCATTAAAAACGTAGTCATTTAAAACAAAACAAACATAATAATAAGTATGTAATTTAAAGAAAATGTGACGCAAATTCCATTGTAGTATTTCGATGGCCATAACTATATTTTTATATGTTTTAATCACGACACATTAATTATTTTTTTTTAATTAATTCTTAATTAATTAACATTAATTGATTAATTCTAGAAGCTTTTTTTGTATTATAATTTAAAATACCTTTATTTTGAACACAAATTAATTATATATGTGTTTATATTTATATGTTAAGGTCGACAGACAGTCTGACGGTCCACTTGGTGGATACCGTCGCTTATAACACAAGCAACGCCATACTATGGCTGCAATTGCGCTGCCGACAATAGAAGGATTAAGGATAAGGTTCAAGGAAGAGATGGGTTAATAATTATGATGATATGTATACGTATGTATTATTTACAATTATATATAACTAGCTACTACCCGCGACTTTGCCCGAAACTGTAAATTATATACTAAAACCTTCCACGAGAACAACTCTATTCAATGGTGAAAACATATCGAAATACTACAATGGAATTTGCGTCACAAATGCCAAAGCGGCACATAAAAAGAACGCCTTTGACAGAATCACGGCGGACTCTTGCCTTCACGCGTCAATGGTAAAAGGTAGTATCGATCAACTTCTACTATTTCATTTTAAACTCTAATGGGTTGACTTAAAGTCACATTTTCTTTAAATTACGTACTTATTATTATGTTTGTTTTGTTTTAAATGACAGTTCAAGCTCTACGCATATGTCACTTTTAAATGTTCCATAAAATTCGTAGTGTTTTGTATGGCACGCGGATTCCATGTTGTAGTAGTTTGATGATAGGTACAAACACATGTCCAATATAACCCCTATATTAGGCTTTTACATTGAAATCAACAGATGCTTCAATTGTACTGTAGACATATATTAAATTAGTCTTTATGAATTCGTACTGATTTCCAACTTTGGTTGCAGCAGATACATATTGCATGCTATAATATGGGAAATCGCGTCGGCGGTACTTGTATCGCGTCACGTATGATACCAGGGCCGAGGGGTTTAGATGAATATTAAAAGAATCATATAAAATTTCAAGTAAACGAGTATTCTTTTCAGATTTCAGACGGACGGAAGAAGCGTTTCTGCAGCGGTTATTATAGTTAGGTAATTCTGATAATCTGATAATGTTATAAATGCAAATGTTGCAACATACAACATTCGTGTTCCTCAATAACTCAAGAACGACTGATAACGTATTGGGATGAAATTCGACATATAGTTTATTATCTGGATTAATGCATAAAATATTTTTTATCCTGGAAAAACTTTAGGTTCCCGAGGAATCATCTCAGAATAAATAATATTAAAAAATGTAAATATAATTAAATATAAAAAAAGCCACTGTGTTCAACAGCGTTCAACGTCACAATAGTCATAGCTACAATATGGGTCTAGTTACCTGAAAATAAATGAATTTGAATATGAATTTGAATTTTGAATATAAAGATGTCAGGCGTTATAACTCATATTATATTTTCATTTTTAACGCATTCGAAGTCGCGGGTACAGCTAGTTTATTTTTTCTAACATAAATTTGAAAACGGGAATGTGTTCCTTCTACGGATGTGTTTATTTTATTATCATTCTAGCGAAGTATGATGGTGCCAGAGGATGTTGATTTGAAATTTTGTTTTGTTGCTGTTTTTATCAGACACACAGTGAAGAGTCTAAAGGTCGGCACTGACCGACGGTATGGCACAGTACGGCACAGCAAAGGATTTTTCCTAAACGTATTATTTTTAACTTTATTGCAATGATTTTAGCACACATATTCCTTTGAATGCCGCGACGCTGGTGTGACGCGGAAGGCTACGGCCTTTGGGTATTGAAATAAAGGAATGTGGGTGCTAAGATAATTGCAATGAGGTTAAAAATTCTTTGCTGTGTCATACTCAGTCAGCGTTGGCAATAAAAACCGCTCGAGAAACGCTCGTGTAGGCCGACAGTAGATGTAAAGCCACCATCTTTTTAAAAGCCATCTTGGCAGCGACGTGCGTAGCAAAATTGAAATTTAAATCACAACATATTATTCAAAATAAAACTGTGTGCTAGTTAATTGTGATTGTTGAGTTTTCTGGTTGGCCCTACCAGGATTCGAACCTGGTCACCCCGAGACAGAGCGTTAACCACTCGTCCAATGACTCGATTTGTAATATATCACATCTATATACAAACTCCTATACAAACTTTGTTACAATATTAATTACAATCGATTACAAGTCATATATTACATCGATAGAACTCATTCTTCATTGTGATTAATTGCTGAGATTAGCGAGATGATTACAAATAAGTACAGTCGCATTCAAAAGAGATTTTTGTACAGTTGTGTACAGTCGCGACATTGCCTCGAGTTCACATTTAACAAGTAAACGAAGAAAAAGAGTTTTCTTTACTATTTGTTCGGTTTTTAAACTAGGTTCCTATTTCCTATCTAACGTTCAGTGAGTCTAATGAGACACTAGAGAGTGAGGAATACTATTATGGTTAATTTACTAGCGCGTAACTGTTCGCGTTGATAAATCTTTATTAATATTCTATCTTGAACACAATGTATTAATACAATGTTTTTTGCCAATAGAAATAGTTTATGAATAGAATATAGTTAGAAATAGAAATAGTGATCGAATGAAAACAGCACAAATGCTGTTATTTGACGGCGGTCTTCACTAAGGGGTGGTCACTGCCTCCAACTGGTCTTAAACTGCAAAACTGTTACTTTAAAAAAATGTGTATGTATTTGTGTCTTTGTAATATTACTAAGCGACACCCTCGGCTTCGTAGAGTTAAAATTTTCAAAAATCCTTTCTTAGCGGATGCTTGCGGTATAAAATACACAATATATTTTATGTTCTGATTCTAGACTTAGTTGTTCTAGACTTTGCGTTGATAGTCACTTAGGACAGTACGATTTCACGGGTTACCTACTAAAACAATCATCATTAAATATTGGATACACATTGTCACGGTTAAAAGTGATCATCTAAAAAAAATTAACACAAAAATATAATTATAAACATGAAAAATTGAATAAATGTTTTCACACCTAAGAAAAAAGGTCGCAATAGCGGTCTAAGACTAGTCGTTACATAAAGCTAAAAACAAACAAGTGCGCTATAAACATTTTCATAAAATTGTAGACTAGAACTGAATGTTGTAAAATAAATAAAATAAATTTATTTGTGAATTGCACACAGTTAGAGATTTTCTCTTGAGCAGGATTTTCTCAGTGACCCTCTAAAACAGGTAGAGCGGAAAACAGACGACATATTCAACGTTTATCAACGAAGGAAAAGAATAAAAGAATTGAGAGCTAGCAACACTGAGATTCAGCAAATTGTGTGAGGTACCTATTACTTCTGAAAACGTATTAGATATAGAATCCATATAACAATAACAATAATCCATATAACCTTTGATTTGAAGGCAAATTTCACTACCCTTGTTATTTGCTCTCTATCATATATTTTAACCCCTGACGCCCGACGCAAAAGACGGAAAAGAAAGACGCAAGAGAACATTGCAGACGCACTACAGAAAAGAGGTAGCCCCATCAACACCAGCTAATCTTCATACTGTATACGAAAGTGGCAATACGTTTTTTTAATGTACCGGGCACACATGTATCATTGACTAATCCATACTAATATTGTAAATGCGAAAGTAACTCTGTCTGTCTGTCTGTCTACTACCTTTTCACGCCTTAACTATTCATACAAAAAAGTACTAGGTATTCCAAAGTGTCTAAAAATATAAAGAATTGGGCGCCACTGTCGCGTGACGGTGCCACCATCGTCACAGCGATAACGATGTCAGGTGGTAGAGGCGCCCAAGTGTGCGCGGTCCCCAAGAGTGCTCAAAGCTGATATTTGCGACGATTGACTGCAATACATGCTAACTTCAGTTGCTTTCTGAGAGTCTTTACACTAGGTAGTTGTTGCAGAAAACCCGCAGAAAAATAATTCATTTTGGAGAGATAAGGTAAGATTTTTGAAATGTCGTTATTTTATTAAAATAGTATGATGTTTCTCAACTAGTATAGCATATATATGTAAACAATGACCGTGTTTTATGAAGATAAATTGTGTGAAACATGTGTTAACCTATAAATTGTCGAGTTTATGTCGCCATTTTTCAACAAGGTGGTCCCTAGTATACCCCTTTATTTTGGACTCGAGACATTCTACAAGAGTGCGCATAGCAAGAGTACGTATGGGTACTCTTGTGGATCCATTAAATTTTCTTAACTATTTGGATTTATTTAATTTTCTTGTTTTCTAGATGGCTTCTAAGCAAAGAAAAACCACCGGAAGCAATTGTTCGTAAGAGATATTGGTTGGATCTTGCACGGAAAATGATATTCTAAGGAAAGCAGTTCGCCAACCAACTTCAACCAGCATTGCCCGGGCTATGGGCTTTAAAAAGCCTCAAGTCGACAAGTTCTACGATCATTTAAAAATATTAAGAGGTGTTGATTTATTCTAAAGTGCAATATTTATTCTTAAGGTGCAATGCGCACTCTTTGGGACTGACATGCGTACTTTTGTGGACTATATATTATCAAGAGTGCGCAATTACCCACCATCTTAATTAGACTGTTAATAAAAAGAGTAATCAGTATAAGCTGATTTTTAATTTAAAATATTAAAGTTGACAAGTTGCTAGTTCTAATAAACCTTTTTTGATTTCATTTTAAGCGCTTTTTTTATTTATGGCAATTTATTCCTAAACCGACACTTGGGGCACCTTACCCTAATAAAGTACAATAAGTGCGGAATAATGTCAGAGTTCTTCTTCAGCACAACCAAAGCACAGCTATCACCGCATGTCACATTAGCTCTGACCACAACCGCCCTTCGTTCCCTTTCTATGGCCTCATTATCCCTGAGGTCGGCAGTCAATATATGTAAAAAGTATTTAAATCTGCAAACTCTTGCTAATGAGACGCCATTAGGCCTAACAGTACAGACATAAGGTTTCAGAATACTGACATCCGACCCCAAAAACCATGAACTCAGTTTTTGTTTTGAAAAATATATGACAGTCCGTGCAACCTGACGTATTCTTCGCAAACACCAATCAATTGTCTTCCACAGATTTACTATAAGTATATAAAGTGTGTTTATTTCTATACTAATATAATAAAAAGGTAAGATACGTACTTTCGTTTGTAATGATTTAACTCAAAAACTAGCTGTGACAGTAAATAGAACAAACGTTCGTCCAGTAACACGGCAGACCTAGGTTCCAATCCCGAAAGTGCATGCATAGGTAATTTAGATTACATTTGTGAATCAGAAATGATAAGTACTCGATAAAAAAGATTGCGTGAAATCCCGTAGTCATCTTCTAGAAGCTCATTTTATTCTATGTAAAACTGATTTTTTATGCAGGATGGATTTTTTCAACCGTACCTGAAGGAAAAGTACAGTAATAATTGGAGAAAGCAAATTTTATTCAAATAACTCATGGTTTTTCTTTCATTTATCGTTGTTACCACGTTTGTAAGAGTTTGTTTTACTTATGTTTGACTCTATAAATTAAAGTTATAAAGGTATTTTTTTCTGATTTCAACTAAAATTTCTATGTCTAGTATTTTCCCTCCAGGTACAGTTTTAAAAAATTCCACCCTGTTATTAACCCTGTATAAACCCTGTATATTTGTTATAAAAAAAAGTTTGGTTGCTTTTAGATTTTAAGGCAGGCGATGCCGCGAGACACAGCGAGTCTAATAAACTTGTAGGAGTTTCTTTGTTTTTAAATTTCTTATTGGTTTTTGTCTTTCGAAATTGTGTATACTTGTTTGTTCCGTTTGATCTATCGAATGTTTACGTCCGCCCACAGGATCCTTCGTAGATAAACAAAGAACAGTTCGCAAGTAAATCCAACCGACCGATCAATCAACCGCGAAATGTTTGTATACCATTTCATACTTTAATCTTATATCAAGTCTTTTTTTAGTTTAAAAAACAACTGTATTACAATTTTCAATACTGTTTTCATTCGCTAACCTTATCTGTTTGTCCGGAAGGTTTCTGAACTGTAAAGGATTTTAATATGGTTTAGTCTTACATATAGAAAAATGATGACTGCATTTGACTAGTCAATATTTTAGTTATATAAAATATTAACTAATATTATTATATATCAATCAATCAATACTAATAATAAATCTGTAAGTGTAGGTATTGTATGTATGTATGTTCAGCTTTTTAATATTAGTATAGATTTCAAATTTCTTATCTTAGAAAGATTTATCTAATATTTATATTTATTCGAATATAAAGAGACACATAAAATCCATTATCATTTGAAGAGTTTATCTCCTAACGTTGTCAAATTCCTTTGCGGAAAATTCCAACGAATGAAACAATATATTAAATTTAATATATAGCTGCTTAAAAACTAAAGGGCCATAAAATAAAAAACAATCCAAAAATGTTTTTATTGCAGAAATACAATCACAATCCTTCATATTGTATGTTTAGTATAGTTTGATAATTTTTTAAATATTCAAAAGTAACTTATATGCTTATATCTCTTCTAGTATTCATTTTATTATAAAAGTACTTAAAACATTTAATGCTACTTAAAAATACGCTTCTAACGATGTATAATGTGTATATATTTTATATATATCTAATAAGAAAAAAATAGACAAAAAATAATTTAATTTTTTACGATTAGCTCTCCTGTAAAAAGTGTAATGTATTGTGGCCCTTTAGTTTTTAAGCAGCGATAATATATCGTCACCGACGTGATCTAAGCTAAGAGTGTTTTCCTTGACTTTTCACAATGAAAATGAGGAACTTTGTCGCAGATATATAACTGTCACATCTTCATGACTCCCAGTGGTCCCTAGAAATAGCCATTTTCGCCGCACATCCTCTCCTCTCTAGTGATGTGATCGCCGCGTAGCAAATTTCAGTTGATATCAGGGAAGCAAGCCGAGCGGTCGCTTCTTTAGCTCCGGACCTATTTCCCGAAGTTACGTTTCAACTTTAAATAATATATAAATTTTTCGAATTAAATTGCTTGTAGCAATTTTTAATCGTTGACAATTTTGACTAATATTATTATTTGTGTATGAGTGTGGTTTTCAGTAGCGGTTTGAAATTTTAAATTGTGAAGGATTTGAAAGTTTTTTTTTTTTGAAATGGCAAGTTAACGATAAACAAACACTCGTTAGGCAGTGCAAAGTCGTTTGAGATTTTAATCTTGGAGCTCGTTATTTTTTTTGCTGACACGTGCGCTTCTAACGACAATTTATCAACGTCGTTAAAGACTGTAACGTTGTCGTTGCGATTGGCGATTGAATAATTATGTAAGTAATTTAATATTAATTTTAGGTGTGTGTAAAATATCTAAGTATAATTAATAATTATTTAATTATATAGAACCAAAGTTAAATATAGTTACAAATTGTATTTATATAATATTAAGCTTTGGTGCCCTAGGCAGGGTCCCAAGCATGCTGGCTTAATTACCTCGTTGTATGGTAAGGCTAATTTGTTGACCGAGGTAATAGCCAGCTCTGGGAATCGCCGGTTATGTCGACCAATTTGGGACCCAGAGATTCGACACCGGAGGGAATGAAAATGTAGCCGGTTTCGATATCTGTATTTACGGCGCTTCTCGGCTACGTCCGTAGACTGCTACGCCATAGCAATAGCTACGCTGCGCTACAGCAATAGCTACGCTGCGCTACAGCAATAGCTACGCTGCGCTACACCAATAGCTACGCTACGCTCTAGCAATAGCTACGCTACGCTCTAGCAATAGCTACGCTACGCTCTAGCAATGGTGCTAACCAGCTATAGCAAGTATTCCATGAAGATGTAATTCTTCACTAGTATAAATTTTTCATTCTCGCGCTGATCGATAGAAATTAATGACTTTCATCAGACGTTTAATCTCCCTGGATTCAAGGGAAATGTTTTCTCTTGATGTAATTAATTTCCTCATCGCAATCAAGTAAAAAGGTCGAAAAGACATTTACTTAAAGGATGGAATTTTACTTTAATTTTATTCTTAGTCACGGGAACTTGTTAATTGCGAAAGGACAAATTAAAAATTAGACGTTTTTGTATTAGACATTACTACGAAGGTTCTACGAAGGATTTATTACTCATGTGGTCCTTACTTAAAGTTATTATTAAAAATTTGGAATGAAAATATTTTATTAAATTTGTCCCTAATCTGAAAAAAATATTCAAAATAAATGTATTTTTTAGAATACCTAAAGTCTATCTAAGTCTGTCCCTAGTCTATCTCGGACTTCATTAACATGGTGTTTTTAATTATTTATTTATTTTATTTTAAGGAAATTTACAGGTACAAGGGAAATTTACAGTTTTTTTATATAGTGTTTCTTCATAATTACTTTTTGATATTAATAAAAAGGCAATAAGGCTTATATGCCAAACAAACAAAAAAAAGATGCAAATAGGAGGCAAAAAAACATATTTTGTTTTCAAATTTTTTCCTAATAAGTAGTCATAAATACTGTTGTGTAAAATATTCCTGAGATTTTCTATAAAAATTTACATTTGTAGTTACATAATTTATTAAGCTTACACTATTGGACTAATGACTAAGAACTAAGGTGAGTTCTTCGTCGGGTCTCCATTTTAGGTCTCTTGGGAAATAACAAGTATCTTTATGACAAGTAAGTATGTCAAAACTAGAAATACAAATGCTAATAATAATATTATATTTGCGAGTGTATGTTTTTATGTTTGAATGTTTGTTCGTCAACAACGCAATAAGGAATGAATAGATTTGTATGAAATTTTAAAACATAGATAGTTTATTACCTGGATTAACATATAGAATACCTACTTTTTATTATAAAAAAATGTTAGGTTCCCGACGGATTGTTTAAACATTTTATAAAATCGGCGTCAAGCAGTTCAGGCATTATACAGGATGTTACATTTTCATTTTACCACGCGGGCGAAGGCGTATGCATCAGTTAGTATATTAGGTAAACTTATAATTTCTCATTTAATTTTAGTAGCATTGAAATGTATACAAAATCATTATTTAATATGTTATTATTTAAACAGTAATGAGGTCGCATTCACATTGATAAAATTGACATATTATATTCCCATTAATTTTAATTAATAGCAACGAACAATGATTTCTATCTATAACTAGTGTTTTTGCCAGCGACTTCGTCCGCGTCCGATCGCTACCAAACTTCACAGGAACACCCGCTGGACTAATCTGAAGTTCCGCGGGTTTGGAGTCTATAGGAGACCTACGGAGACATACATACACACATAGCCTTATATAATATAAGATTCTACAATGTATTCTTTTTCTATTGATCAAAAACGTAAACAAATATAGCGTCGCCATGGTCAAGACTGTTTTAAAGATGGGATTTGTACATTAGACATTTTCAAAGAGAGTTGACTCAGTGAGTAATTCATTTCGAATTTGTTCGTATTGTTTGTTAAAATTCTATATCGTGAATTGTTTGTTTACCTCTTTGATCAATAAAAAAAGAATGGACCTTATATAACCACGTTCTATTGCCCATATAACTATTTTTGCCAGACGTTGAATATTTATTATTATTTTTATATGGTTCGGTAATAATTTTCGTTTTTTTTTTTTTATGACACGGTCGAGAACGTTACTTTTTTCTGGATGGAAGGTATTCTATCCAATTCCCTTTTATGTATCCATGACAATGTTAATGCAAAATTTCGTGATGATTGGTATAGTTAAGGCGTGAGAGCGTTAGTTTTTTCTTTCGCATTTATAATTTATGTAGTATTATTAAAAAAAATTGCTTATCCATAATTTTTTTTATAGTGAACACCTTAAGATATTATTTAGGACATTATGAAATACACTATAGGTATTAGGAGACATTGTATTAGTCCCAAATAACACCATAAAACGTACATTGTTTTGAGCATTTTATTTATATTGTGCTATTCTGAACGCCCGTCGAGTGAGGTTGCTGAGGTGGTACTTTGTACGAGCGATAATGTTGCAAGAACAAGGCTGACCATAAATATCTTATTGTATTTCTAGCATTTATTTAAGACTAGCTTGTTTCCGCGAGTTCGTCCGCGTTGAAAAATAAAATATTATATACTAAAACCTTTCTCGAGAACCACTCTACCCATTGGTGAAAATCGGTGCAGCGGAAAATCTATTATTAAGTAAGATATTATTTGAAACAGCACAAATTTTGTATGAAACAGACACGGAACAAGAAGTTCTTTTTAATGCAAATTAAGAAATATTTCCTTTGTTTTCTCATTATCTTTGTCTTAACAAAGCATGAATGAAACTTACATACTACTTGAGTATGAGCTCAAGGCATTGTTTTGATAAGACCGTACAGTAGACAATTGTATAGAATTTTATTCATGTACATAACACAAGATAATTTTTACAATTATGTAAATTTAAAATATAGTTTTATTACTAAAGGTAGGAGTTATTACCATTTTGACAGATTTTTATTACGTCAGATCTTTATTTCGACAGCATTTCACAAAACTACCTTTAGTTATATAAAAAAAAACTGTATTATATTCGTGCCTACTAATATTATAAATGCTAAAGTTTGTATGGATGTTTGTTACTCTTTCACCCAAAAACTACTGAATGTATTTCAATGAAACTTTACAATAATATATCAGAATAAGACATAGGCTATGTAAATTAGGCGGGCGAAGTCGCGGGCAGCAGCTAGTTTAGTTATAAGTCAAAAGTAAACTTTTTTGGTAATTTTGAAAATTGCTGTTTGGCATGATCCCAATACGGCCTACAGCCTGAAGCCTACAACACCTGTGGTTGCTTGAGTTATAGACGACGGTAACCACCCACCATCAAGTGGATTGTCAAGTATGTCCGACGAACGTTACATTACTAAAAAAAAATTTTTTTGAGAAAATTTTGACGAAGTCAATTGAGAGAAATAACCAACCGAGATTTGTGTGTCAAAGAAAAGTCTTAAATATCCGAGAATAATGAAAGGGATGAACCTTTTTGCAATGAATTAAGGCCTTAGGGCCCTTATGGGCTTAAGAAAAAGACACAATAACTGGACCGGACATGGCAATTCACCCCCAAAAAGTCACTATTTGAGGGTGATAAGTTCATAAGAGAATAATGACTCGAACAACGTAAGGTACAAATTCCATTGAAACGTTCGTAAAAGGCTCTCACAAAACTGCCCATTAATGTAATAGGTTCAACATGTCCATTTTGCCGTAATCCGCTCTGACGTTATCTACTCGAGCTAAAATTGTTTTATAGAAAAATCTATATTTAACCGAGCTCTTTGTAATTGCGTTACTGCATAATAATTTTATTGTACAGACGCTTTACTTGTTTTATTTTATTAACCTTCGATGCATGACGCAAAAACGGGGTTTTATAAGTTTGACGTATATGTGTCTGTACCTGACTGTCTGAAACGGATGGATTTTGATCAGTTTTTTTTGTTTGATCGGTATGGTTCTTAACTATCTATACCAATATATAAAGCTGAAAATCCCATATCCTATTTGAGGAAGGTATTTCATTAACTTCCACAGCTTCGATCGATGCGAAATTTTCTATACTGTTACATAGGTAGTGTTTTCATGACATGACAGCATCTTACAGCAAATATAACGTGTTTGGGCTCACTAGAAAGTCGGAAGTTAAGCATTTTGCAGTCATTTCTGCAGTAGCCACCCTCTTACAGAAGACCACCGTAAAATAACAGCATTGTGCTATTGTGTTTCGGTGAGTGATAAGGGTGGCCCATCCCAATTTTTTTCGGCAAAACCGTTTGCCGGGTCAGCTAGTAACTTTAAAAAAATCACTAAATATAAAAGTTTCGTCAATTCAGTCAACTAAACTAATATTGGAAACACAAAAATAAATAAAGATAACTTGGTTGTAAAAATATGAACTTACTCTTTTAGAACATCAACTACGATTTAACCGTTAAATATCCGAAGGGGTTAAGCGCATGTCATGCCGGATAGCAAAATTTTAATACAGAACGGCGGAGACCTCTACTCGTATAATCCCCAAGCGTCAGACAGTAGACTTCACTACATTCTCTTCCAATACTTGTTCATTTTGCAGTTGACAGCTATGACGACGACATCATTAATATATTCATGTTTAATTTTACCGATAAAATCTCTCCATGTTCCTAACAATGACAGGAATAATATTATTAGATCCTCTGTGGCGAGTCAGTTGATAAATAAGTCTGATAATTTCTCTTGTTATTGACCGCTTAGGGTCCAAATACAAAGGTTTGCAGCGTAACCTATTAATGATTTAATTTGCAACCTATTAATGATTTAATTTGCAACCTATTAATGATGTAATTTGCAACCTATTAATGATGTAATTTGCAACCTATTAATGATTTAATTTGCAACCTATTAATGATTTAATATCAATGTACTTTGGAGAGTGTCCTCAGGAGCTGCATGAGCTCCCCTTTCTTGCATCGGACACAGACGTACCGCTGGTTACCATCCTCATCTTGTCGAAATCCTTCTTTTTCGGACCAAGCGCCTTGAAACATCCTTATAATGCGCACTGCCAAGGTTTGGAACTCCATGCCGGCTCTGTATTTCCGAGCTCATATAACCCAAATAGGCCTCATCCATGGTATACAGTTGGTTGTTGGCCAAGAGCAAACCCATCTCTAATAAAAAAAAAAAGTTTAATTTGCATTACACTGAATTATAAAAATAAGTTGTAGGTACATGGATACATAATTGTCAGTATGTGAAACTAGATATTATCTACTATTTTATGCTGTTTAGCTACCTAGTAAGAATTTTAACGAGTCAATCTGTTGAAACACGACGTACAACTGAATTTTTAGCCCTTTACACAATAATATAATAAATTTAAAGTAATTATAAGTGATTGAGTTAAAGTATATATTTCGACAAAATCTAACTTTTTTGACGTGAATACGTGTTTAAATTTGCTTCCATAGTTGGAGGCAATTCAGAAAAGTGATGATAACTAAATTCAGGGTATACAGTTTGATGGTTGATGGTATATCTATTAATCTACAATTCTTAATCCAAGAGACTGAAGAATTTTTTGATATATTATATGGTTATTTTCGAGTTCCTTGGATATACGTTCAAAGAAAATATTGTTCCTCTTCCTAACACGTATTTATGTAAGACGCGGAGTGTCCACGACACAAGCTTCGCCCTATTTTTTTGCTTTTTAAAAAATTTGTTTTTAATTTTTTTTTGCAATCTAGATAATGTACCGAACAGTAATTGGACTTTCAAAGCCGACAAATAAGTCAATTTAAAAAGCTAACTTCCCAATTTGTAACTCCACGTCACGAAAGCTTTAATACTTTGACAGTTTAACCAACTTAGTGACAATGATAGACCGTTTTATTTTATCTCGCTGAAGCGCGAGACAAGGTATTACATACTTTTTTTTTTGAGGTATTACTTACTCCACCGAAAAGAGGCTTCATATTGTTTTTTTTTTTTTAAATTATAACGGACAGTTTAATAAATAAAAAAACTGTTATGTATAGAAAAAAACATGCTGTAGATTGTATTTCTAGACGATGGTAGATACACACCATTATAGGGGGCGTTACCCTATCATTAACTACTCCAGCGATCTTCATCACTACATAGAATAAAACAAAGTCGCTTCCCTATCTGTAGTCTGTCTGTACCTATGTATGCTTAGATCTTTAAAACTACGCAACGGATTTTGATGCGGTTTTTTTTAATAGATAGAGTGATTCAAGAGGAAGGTTTTAGTGTATAATTTCAACGCGGACGAAGTCGCGGGCACCAGCTATCTACTAAAATAAAGATACAACCCCTGAAAATTTTATAACAGCAAAGATGTCAGACGTTATATTGCTTTACACATTTAGTCAGGCGCTACACATCCCTTACTTTTAACGTGGGTGAAGTCGCGGGCACCAGCTAGTTTGAAAATAAAATAAATTGTATGCCTGACCTAATCTTCTGAGAGATGGTAGACATTTCCTTAACTATCCAACCGATCATCATGAAATTTTGCATACGAAGGAAAGGACAAGAAAGGACATTTTTCATCCAAAAAAAAATGCTGTTCCCAAGCGATTAACTAAAATAAAATAAAAAATTAACGCCTGACCAAAGTGTTATTTAACAACAGGAGGTCAAGCGTTATATTGTTTATATATATTTTTACTAGCTGGTGCCCGCGACTTCGTCCACGTTGAACGATGAAAGGCACTCTATGTTCTTTCTGGTGTCCCAGACAACGTGTATGCAAAATTTCATCGTGATCGGTTCAGTAGTTTTTGCGTGAAAGAGTAACAAACATCCATCTATACAAACTTTCGCATTTATAATATTAGTACGGATTTTACAACGCGGGCAAAGTCGCGGGCACCAGCTAGTTTTTAATAAGACCCTGACGTTAGCCTGCCTGCTTATCATAAAGTAGAAGAAATACCACCAGATAGCTAGGGGCTTTCCCCTGATCATGGAATCTGCAATCTTTAAGAGATTTTTAAAATTTATTAACAACTTTTTTTTATGTTAAAGTTGGACAGACTGACGGTCCACTTGATGGTAAGTGGCTACCGTCGCCTATAACACAAGCAACGCCATAAGTGCTACAAGTGCGCTGCCGAACATAGAAGGATTAAGGATAAGGGATGGATGGGATGGGTTAATTATTTATTAAACTAGCTGTTGTCCGCGACTTCGTCCGCATTTAAAATGTTATATAGTCTGAAGCCTTTCTCGATAAATGGACTATCCAACACAAAAAGAATTTTTCAATTCAAACCAGTAGTTCCTGAGATTAACGCGTTTAACCAAACAAACTCTTAAGCTTAAATTTAGTAAGTATAGACAACATTTATTCAATGTTCATTTATTAAATTTAAACTTAGAATTTCATTTCAGAAGACACAATATTAAGTGATAGATAATAATATTTGACGTTTCTCTAATTAGATAAAGTTTAACAGAGCTGTTATAATCCCAAAGTAATTTACTAATAGGTAAGACCTAGTTATAACGAAGTTAGAAGTTCTGACATAACATATTTCTCGGGAAGTTTCAAATTACAATATCCGAGATTTTAACTCGCCTTAATACAATAAAGAAATATGTCTCAATACGTTAAAAAGTTTTTTATTTTGTTTTTATCCCTCGGAAACAGTAGGTACTTTTGTTCTGGTTGAAAATACTTTGATAAGTCGACAACGTGTATCAATTTTTTCATTTTGATCGGTTTAGTTCAATTTTATTATCTTTACATAGTGTAATTTGAAGTAGCTTTATCTGTCTGTCTGTGGTCGTTAACTTTTCCTTAAGCACGCAACAGATTTCGATGCTGTTTTCACCATCAGTTAGATAATTTATCACACTGATAAATTAGCTTTCTATAGGTGATAGAATTTTTCAAATCGATCCAGTAGTTTTTGTGTGTATTCATTACAAACATCTCTCTTTATAATATTAGTATAGAGATAGCTAGTATTCGAAGTGTCAATAAAAATATTTTAAAAAATCGCTATTATTTTCTATACATTTGTTTGGAAAACACATATTATATTTTTCCATTAAACTAGATCAGGGTGAAAAATAACCTTAGGTACTATACTAATATTATAAATATGAATTTGTTTGTTTGAACCAATCACCATGAAATTTTGTATACACGTTGTCTGGGACACCAGATACCAGACGTTGTCAGGGACGTTGTCTGGATATAGGGTACCTTTCATCCAAAACGCGGACGAAATCGCCGGCACCAGCTAGTTCTAAATAAAAATAAAAAATATTTTTCGAATATCTATTAGTTTATTTTCGCGTATACATATTGGAGTCACTTCAGTAATAACAGTTCATTTTAAACGTAGAGACGGTTTTTTGTAAAAAAAAAGGTTTCTGGTATCAGAAATTAATAATGTCTTGTTAGGCGAAGTACGAGCTCAATAACTGATCTCTATTGAGTGCATACGAGTGATTTTCCCTGTAAATACAGCTGGCGATAAGATACTGAAAATATTGGAAAAAATTTATATTAAAATTCGTGCTGTTTTATTTCGAAAAAAGATTTTATTTTGGCTCTTTTTCGAGACAAAAGCCAGTTAGAGTTATGATATTAATTTTCAAGAACTCGCTAACTCGGTCACGGAGTCTCGACATAACTAATTCAACAAATATTAAAAGTACATAATTAAGAGGTGAAATTTGTCTTCGTTAAGACAAGGATACTTTTTACTGGGTATAAATAGACAAAAATGTTCAAAACTTTTTACAACTTTTAATTAACTTTGAGGCTTAAATCTGACTTGTAAATTCAATTTTTTAATTAATTTTAAACTCATTAGTTATTTAAATAACTTTTATTACATATTTTATTCATTTATTCTAAAAGTTATTTTATTAAGTTTTATTTTATTTTATCTTAAGCTTGACAGATGTCCACTTGATTAAGGATAAGGGATAAGGAAGGAAAGGGATAATGGGCTATGGCATCCCTTACTCACTCACTGAAACATAACAGCACATATGCTGTTATTTCACGGTCGTATTCTGTAAATCGGTAATTGACAAATCTAGTCAACTAAGAATGTAAAGTTCATTTTCCAAAATGTTATTATATACTAGCTGTTGCACGCGATTTTGTCCGCGTAACTTTATAAAATGTAGTCTATGTCACTCGCTGATAATATAGGTACCCGACAGTGAAAGAATTTTTCAAATCGGTCCAGTGTTTCGGAGCTTACAATGCAAAAAAACAAACAAAAAAAAATCAAATCTTTCCTCTTCATAATATTAGTATAGATTATCTATCTTTTATCTAAATTTATTCCGCTCAATTTTATCCATGATAAAATCTTCCATAACATAAATATGACACACATTTCCCTCCCTATTTGTATTGCATTATCCATGGTGAAAATTGACACATTTCCCCCTATAAGTAGATGGTTGCCTATAAAATACGCGTAAGAAACATTAGTGTCACTATAAACCACAAGAGCACTTGGAGGTCACGTTACAGCGAGCAATAAACTGCTCGTAAATGTAATGGATAGAAAAAATGTCAGCGACGAAGCTACACAGTAATTAGACTGTGTATTTACGCGTCACTTTGCATTAAACAACCCGTGACAGGCTTAGGAATTATCACTGTGTCTACATTTTAGGATATTATATTGTGTATTATATTTAATAATACACAATCATCATCATCATCAATCATCATCAATACTAATAATTAATCTGTAAGCGTAGGTAATGTATGTATGTATGTTGCTCCATAAGTCTTAAACGAATTAACTGATTTTCATGAAACTTGCTAGATAAACATTTAGACGTACAGGACACAGGATAGGATACTTTTTTCATTTTCAACGCGGACGAAGTCGCGGGACGAATCAATATTATGTTAACGTTTGCTATTTATTTTTACGGAAGTATAGTATATGTTGAAATGCAATGTCCACATCACATGAGATCTATGGCAATGTTCATGGTAGTGCTTCTGAGTTGGGTCTATATTATTGTCGGTGGTATTATAAAAAAATGTCTCTCTGTCTGAGCTCTAATTTAATTGTTGAAATATAAGTAGATTGTAATGTGTAATATTGGTATGTGAAAGAGAATAAATAAATGAATATAAAACTAGAAAAACATTTATTAGTGGTAGCAGAGCGTGGTTACAATCGTTTAAAAGTTTACGCGATTCACGAGATAACAATAAATAAAAATTGAAAGTGACATACATGTAGTAAGAAGATGGCGGAAATAATAAAACTAAAGCAATTTGCAGGCGATGATTTCGCAATTTGGAAATTCAGGATAAGCAGTATACTCAGGGAGAATGAGTGCTTAATGGCAATAGAAAACAGTGGGTTCGCGAGCAACCCGGAAAATAAAAAATTAGAAGCACGAGCACAAAGCATTTTAATAAGTGGAGTCGCTGATAGCCATATTGATTACATTCAGGAGGAAAATACAGCTTTTAACATGATGAAAAAATTAGAACAACAATTTATGAAAAAAGGAACAAGGAGCAAATTATTCCTCAGACGTCAATTGAGTGATATGAAATTTAACGGTAAAACTTCATTGGCAGAGCATTTTTCAACTATGTCGAAAATTTTTGGTCAACTTAGAGATGCTGGGAGCACACTATCTGAAGAAGAAAAGGTGAATATAATGTTATTATCAATGCCAGAGTCATATGAAATGGTAGTAACTGCTTTGGAATCCCTACCTAACCTAACAGCAGATATAGTCAAGGATAGACTGCTTGGAGAAGAAGAAAAAAGGCTTAAAAATGTAGCACACACAACGGAGAACCATCGGAATAGTTTCTTGTGTTACCAATGCGGAAAGGAAGGACACAAAAAGAGCCAATGTAGAATGAGATACCCAGAACGAGGAGGAATAAGACCGATCAATCAAGGAAGAGGTATGCGAGCACCACAATATTCAGGATTTAATAATAGAAGCTTTGCACCGAGCAGAGGAAGAGGTTTCACAAATGGAGGTGGACAACATATCAGAGGAAACTGGAGAGGAGGTTATGGACAAGTTCGAGGACAGAGCTATTCAGAGAAAGGTCATCAGTCATATGCAGCGGAAAAGGTCAAAGAGTGTGTGTTTTTTACTAAAAATGAAAATAGTGCTGGTAATAGTGAAAAGTGCAATAGTTTAGTGTGGTGTATGGACTCGGGCTCGTCAGATCACCTGATAAATGACATTAGTGCTTTTACAGAGTATGTTAAATTAAGTAAACCAAGAATTATTGCGGCGGCCAAGAATGGGATTAATTTAATGGCCATTGCTGTAGGAAATATTGAGGCTAGGTGTTTTATAGGTAAAAGATATATTGATTGTACTATTAAAGATGTATTTTATGTGCCAGAACTAAGAAAAAATTTAATGTCAGTTTCTAAAATTGAAAGTAATGGTTATAAAGTTGAATTTTTGAATGGTAAAGTTAGAGTTTATAAATATGATCAGTTAACAATGATTGGAAACAATGATGGATCTTTGTATACTATTGTAATGCAAATATTAAAAGATGAATGTAATTATATTAAAAACAATGACAGTCAACAATTATGGCATAGGAGATTTGCTCATCTTAGTATGAAAAATTTAAATTTACTTTCAAAGAATAATATGGTAATTGGAATTAATAATTTGAAATGTAATAATAATGAATCAGTATGTGAGCCATGCTTATTAGGGAAAATGACAAGACAACCTTTTAACAGACCGGGACGTAGGGCAACTAGACCACTTGAGTTAGTACATAGTGATGTTTGCGGGCCTATCACCCCGACAACTGAAGAAGGATATAGATATTTTGTAACATTTATTGACGACTATACTCACTTTGTTTGGGTGTATCTACTTTATAATAAAAATGAAGTTTTTGACAGATTCAAACAGTACTATTGTTATGTAACTAATCATTTCAATGCAAATATATTAAAGTTTAGGTCAGATAATGGAGGAGAATATGTGTCAAAAGAATTTCAGGATTTTTGCTATAGCAAAGGAATACAGATGCAATTTACTGTACCATACAATCCCGAGATGAATGGTGTTGCTGAAAGGATGAACCGAACATTAGTAGAAAAGGCAAGAACAGTTTTATTAGACTCACAACTGAACAAAGAATTTTGGGGACATGCTGTGTTGTTTTCAGCATATGTAACTAATAGAAGCCCAACTGAAGGAAAATATCAAACACCATCAGAACTATGGGAAGGTAGAAAGCCCAATGTGTCAAATATGAGAGTGTTTGGATGCACGGCATATAATCATATACCAAAAGAGTTAAGACAAAAAATGGATAATTCAGGAAAGAAAATGATTTTTATCGGATATGCTAATTCGGGATATAAACTATATGATATTGAAACAAGAAAAATAATATTGGCACGAAATGTAATATTTGATGAGACGCAACCAAAAGGTGACAACTGCAAAGATATGGAATTCAGACTGGATAGAATGGAAGCGAAGAAGGATGAAGTAAGTGAGGAATTAGAGGAAAGTGATGAAGAAAAAGATGATGAAAATATGTCAAATGACATCACAGAAATTAAATCGGGAAAGAAACTGAGTGATAGAAGTAAGAAACATAGAGAAGTAAAAGAGACAAAAGAAATAGAAAATATAACAGAGAAGACAGAAAGCTTAGAAAGAGGGAGAGGAAAAAGAGAGATGAGAAAACCAGTATGGCATAAAGATTATGAAATTAACTTAGATAAGGATGAGACGGCATTATATGCATTGCTATCAAGTTATCAGGATGTACCAAGAAATTTTGATGACGTTGTAGGAAGAAAGGATGAAACAGAATGGAATAAGGCAATACAAGAAGAATTAAAGGTTTTAAAAGAAAATGAGACAATGGAACTAGTACCTGAACCAGAGAATGAAAAACTACTGGATACTAAATGGATTTTCACAAAGAAAAGCATAGGAGAGCAGGAAATTAGTAAGGGAAGATTGGTAGTGAGAGGATATCAACAGAAGGATAAATTAGAAGATGTTTACTCACCTGTTCTGAAATTGCAAACATTAAGAGTTCTTTTATGCGTTGCAGTTCAGAAAGACTATAAAATCCACCAGATGGATGTAAAAGGTGCATTTTTGTATGGACGTATTGATGAAGTAGTGTACTTAAAACCACCACAAGGATTGAGAGTTCCAGAAGGTCATGTTTTAAAATTGAGGAAATCTTTATATGGTTTGAAGAAAAGTCCAAAATATTGGTATGAAAAGTTTACTGAAGTAATTACTGAATGTGGTTTTATGCGTTCTCAAAATGACTATTGTTTATATACTAAAGGGGATATCTATTTGATTTTATATGTTGATGATTTATTAATAGTGGGGCCTAGTGGTACTGATATTGAGTATGTCAAGAATTTCTTAAAAACAAAATTTAGTATGAAAGACTTAGGTCAAAATAATCTCATGTATCTTGGTATTAATATTCAAAAGAAACCGGATGGTATTTATCTTAATCAATATAAATATTTGCAAAGAGTTCTTGAATCTTACGGAATGACTGACTGTAGAGGAACTAATTCACCTATGGACATTAATTATAAGCTAGACTTTGACATGACTGAGATTGACATGAGTTTAGAACATCAGTGTAGATCGCTTATTGGTTCTTTGATGTATGCCATGGTGGGCACAAGGCCTGACTTAGCTACAGCTGTATCATATTTGAGTAGATTCCAATCACAACCGACATTGAAATTATGGCAAGCATTGAAGCGTGTGCTTAGATATGTAAAACAAACTCTATACTTTAGTTTAAAATATTGCAAATGTAATTGTGATATTTTAGTGGGTTATGCGGATGCAGATTTTGCTAGGGATCACGACAGAAAATCCACAAGTGGATATTTATTTAAACTATTTGGTAATACCATAGTGTGGAAAACCAAAAAGCAGAATACTGTAGCATTGAGCACAACAGAGGCTGAATTGATTGCATTGTGTGAGGCATCTGTTGTAGCTTGTTGGTTAGTGAAACTGTTATTTGATTTTAATATTAAAATAGATAATGTTGTTATTTTCGAGGATAATCAAAGTACTATGAAGGTTGTAAAAAATCCAGATCAGAAACGTTTAAAGCATGTCGATGTTAAATTTAATTTTATTAAACAGAAAGTAGAGGAGGGACTTATTACTGTTAAATATGTATCTACTATAGATCAGATAGCTGATATTTTAACAAAGCCCTTATCGGGGGAGAGATTTGTAAAATTGTGTAATTTGCTTAATTTATGTAAATGTTAATTAGAGATGTGAACATTGAGGGAGAGTGTTGAAATGCAATGTCCACATCACATGAGATCTATGGCAATGTTCATGGTAGTGCTTCTGAGTTGGGTCTATATTATTGTCGGTGGTATTATAAAAAAATGTCTCTCTGTCTGAGCTCTAATTTAATTGTTGAAATATAAGTAGATTGTAATGTGTAATATTGGTATGTGAAAGAGAATAAATAAATGAATATAAAACTAGAAAAACATTTATTAGTATAAAGTACTCTGTGGCATTACAATATGAAATTCGTTGACATTGATTTGACGTTAGAATATAAAGTACGTTCACATTGACATTGACGTGACGTTTCAAAAGATTCAATAATTCAGATTCATTCGGTGGTATGATATAAAATATGTATCGGTCCCTCATTTTTAAGCTAGTTTTAAGTGCTTTTGTTTGTTAGGGCCGAGCGCTGCTCCCCCCCCCCCCCCCCCCTCTCCCCCCAACCATCAGGTGACGGTTCCAGAGTCCCCTCAGGACTAAACCATGCCTATCTCGAGTTGGAATTTTAGTGCGGTAAGAATCCCACATAACCTTATGCTATTTGCATTGCATGCGGAATTTGTCATAAGGTACTTTTTGAAAAATTCTTCACTCGTAAAAAAAAAATTGAACGAACGCGTTCGCGAAGAGAGGTCGATGTCGTATGTCCGTGCACCTTATAGTTAAAATTGTAGTTCTGATGTATCGGTCGGTCAATGAAAGTATTGGGACTCAACATAAAGTGGTTTAATTAATGTACCCGAAGTAGAGGGCGTTAACAATAACTATAATACATTGACAAAGTTATATGATAAACATTTGGAAAGGAAATCACATAAGAAAGTTCAAATGAGTTTTTGCTTAGATCAGGTTGGCAAGTAAGGCGTGATCTTTGTACTCATTAGAAGCGGACTTAGAGAAATATCTGACGTTAAAGTTACAGCGAAAACTTCGCGATGATTAATATTCTATACGGAAAATTTCGTTTATTATTTTCCTTGTTTTGCCGAGGTGGCATCTGCAGATTTGCGCTACGTTTATTGATAAACTTATTAAATAACTTCGCTGTGGCTCAGTCAGCAACTTTTGCATGGTTGCCATAACCAACACGGTTTGCACGGTCAACGTATGAAAATTATGTTTTTTTTTTTTTTAAATCGGTACTCGTTGTAATTTTGGAAAAAAGTACCTATATACGATTATTATTCTGTTTAAATGTAATGTTGTGTAAAAATTTCAAATCAATCCGTCGTCTAGTTTTCAAGTAATACCATCGAAATACTACAATGGAATTTGCGTCACAAATGCCAAAGCGGCATATAAAAAGAACGCCTTTGAGAGAATCATGGCGGACTCTTGCCTTCACGCGTCAATGGTAAAAGTTAGTAACGATCAACTTTATTTCATTTTAAACACTAATGGGTTGACGTAAAGTCACATTTTCTTTAAATTACGTACTTATTATTATGTTTGTTTTGTTTTAAATGACAGTTTATGCTCTACGCATATGTCACTTTTAAATGTTCCATAAAATTCGTAGTGTTTTGTATGGCACGCGGGTTCCATGTTGTAGTAGTTTGATGAGTAATACACAAACCAACACAACACACAATTTTATAGATATTTTTACTGTACTGTGACTATCATGTCATCTTATTCTGGGTCTAAGGGTGAGTCCTAGTTTAAACAACAAAATATGTTATGAAACGTAGATATATATTACTAGCAATTGCACGCGACTCCGTCCGTGTAACTATAAAATATAACCTATGTATGTTACTCGCTAATAATATAGCTTTCTACAGGTGAAATAATTTTTAAAATCGGTCCAGTATTTTTTGAATTTATTCATTACATATACAAATACAAATTTTCTATTTATAATAATTAATATCAATGTTCTTTAGACCTTCCGTCTACATAGTCTATAAGATATAGCCCATGTGCGTATTTGGTTATTTTGCAGTTTTATTTATTTTGCTACTAACACATCGTTTCAAAGATTTTCAAGATTAGTATATGAATACACTTTAATTTAAATATTTCTGCTTAACATTTCGGTTATAAATCGCTTTATATTGACTTAATCTTCATATGAATCGAATATATTAGCTAACTGAATTAACATACGGCCATTACGCTCCACACATATGTAAATGTATGTTAAATTGACACGAAATTGCCAATGGTCTAATGTTGGAGACCGCAACCGATCAATGGTTCTGTATGTTCGCCGAGATTAATTCTAGTGTAGACCAATCACACACTTGCACACAATTCTATTCGTGTAAAATAACATAGGTAACATAGGTGTAAAGTGTCTAATTGAAACTGAATAACCTATCGACGGCCTAACTCGTCAACCTGCTGAGTCACATTTTGCAAAGTTTTCAGGAGGAAGAAAAAATGAAATGACAAAAGTTGTGCGTCACATCAGACATGTGAAATGAGCGACATTACTATGAAGTTTTAAATTTTATTTTTATTTGTGTCGATTTTGTATACTAATATGTATTATAAAAAGGAAAAATTTGATTGTTTGTTTGTTTGCTTGAATTGAATAGTCTCCGGAAGTACTGGACCGATTTGAAAAATTCTTTCACTGTTGGTAAGCTATATTGTCAGCGAGTAACATAGGCTACATTTTATAAAGTTACACGGTCGAAGCCGAGTGCAACAGCTGGTCTTTATATAAAATTTTGTTTAGGAGTTATAAATAATTATAATAAAAACGCAAAATATAAACAATGCCTCCTGAATTTGGTCGAGGCTTTTTGTTTTAAAACCTTTCGGGACAACTATCGGGACGATTGTCGATTCGTTATCCCACAATGGCGGTCACCTCGTGAATTTTTTGTAATGCGGTACAGCGCGTGCATCGTTCAGCGCTGGGATCGGTCGATAGCCACGATTTCAGGCTTATCGGCAACAAATATCCTGTCCGTGATTTTGGAGCGATCCCCGTAGAGCCTTGTATGACCATCGAGAAAATCCATACACATATATTTGGCACATGAATCGATAAGGCCATATCGAACGGCGAATTGGTTAGAAGATAATTATTACAATCTGTGCAAATACTGGCCTTTAGACAGATATGGATAACATGCCTGAGTGTCTGTACAGAACGATGGCATGTCAGACAGATCGCTGCTTAGAAACTATTTAAAAACTAAAGGGCCACAAATCAAAATTACACTTTTTTACAGAAGAGCTAATCGAAAAAAATTAAATTATTTTTAGACTATTTTTTTCTTATTAGATATATATAAAATATATGCATATTATATATAAGTACTTTTATAAAAAAATTAATACTACAGGAGATATAAGCATATAAGTTACTTTTGAATATAAAAAAAATGTCTTTTTGAAACATACAATATGAAGGATTGTGATTGTATTTTTGCAATAAAAACATTTCTGGATTTTTTTGTTTTATTGCCCTTTAGTTTTTAAGTAGCGAGAATGTCGACCGTACCTATCCTTCAGGCAGGATATATTTCCGGTAATTATTCTTCTTTATGACTGCTTCAGCAATGGCACAAACAAAGCCTTCAGTTTCCCCAAATAGGTCACCGAAACGGCCAATACATAGATAATACAATTCGGGTCCTATCAAGGCCTTGTAGAATCGCCTCTTGTCCTTCCTTCGATATATTCTGGCCTCGGTGTGCGCCGGTGCTCGTTTGCCAGATATACCTAAACGTGTTTTATTATTGTTATTAATATTTAATTATCTACATTAATACAGATAGATTTACATCCAATGAAACATGAATAATTCTGAATCAAAACAGCATGAATACATTAATCTAATTACTATGTAATTTTGTTGGTTCATATATTATTTTATCAATGAACAAAATATAATTAAAATGCAATGAAATCAAATATTTATACTATATATTCACATTGCTATATATTCACATTACTATATATTCACATTACTATATATTCACATTACTATATATTCACATTACTATATATTCACATTATAATATATTCACATTACTATATATTCACACAACTCTATATTCACATCCATTAAAGGTACTGTAATTGCTACAACTCTTTTATTGAAAAATGTAATATTTCATGCCTTCTTTGTCGAAAAGAAAATAATAGATGTTTCTACAGATAACAATGGCGGCATCCTTCTAATTGTTACTCTTTCACGCAAAAACTACCAAACTATTTTTTAATAAATCTTACATCGGAATAACACATGGCTTTTTTAGAAGGTGAAGATGCAGGCTGAATTAGATGTATTTGTTTATCAAAAGAATACATAATTCACAATAAAAACCCAAAAAAAGTCATGATGACATCATTGAAATTTCACATGGAACTTAATCAGCTTTAGTTTGTCATGCATAACCCTATTGTACATGCAAAAAACTTTCTCTAGTGTAACTATAGTATGAGCGTATCTTTGTATTGACGAAGCAATGTAAACATTGTCTGAGTTTATAAGTAAAACAAGCTGTAACTTCAAGTTAGGGAGTTGGCAACGTTTTGAAACTAAACACCATGTTCGATACAATTTACATATCGGTTAATTCCGGGCTCACCGCAGATGGCGATGCTTCGTCTTGTATAATCCAAGATCAGGGGGAACGTTTTATTGTGTTAATTATAAAATCTTATGATTTACATATAAATCCTCTTTAAAAGACACATTAGGCGTATGAGGGAGTCCAAAGGAATGAGGGAGTGATGCATTTATTTGTGGCCATTTAGCTCGTATCAGTTGTGTAGCTTGCCCTAGATCTTTGTAGGTATACATGCTATGTATATTGCTTTAGAATTGCAATTCGGCAATTAGTAATAAACATGTATAAAAATATCTCGATATGTTTGCAACCTGTTTGTGTATCTTCTTTTTTAATGTTCAGATCGACAGATAGGCTGACAGTGGCTACGATCGCCTATAATACAAGCAATGCCACAAACACCACGCCTATTCTAACAAGTGCACTGAGGACCATAGTCCTCTTATCCTTAATCCTTAATCCTACTAGGAAGGGATAGAGAAATGGGCCTTGGCATCCCTTACTCACTCACCGAAACACACCAAATAACTGTGCCCGTCTCTACTTTCCAGATCTAAACCAGAGTCAATTTTGAAAAATACATTTCCAAAGTTGACCCTGCCATGAATAGAACCCGAAATAACCTAACCTAACCAAACCTAACCGCATACATCCAATGGGTTTGACAAAAATATACTTATAGCGCCTCTTTCACCAACCACAAGTAAAGTGTTGATTAGTTACTTTTAGAAATCATTTTCTGTTTTATTTAATTTTGCACTCGGTTTACTGCATCATTCGATAGGCGATTTTTTTAAATTATTTTATATTTAATGTTTGGGACGTTTACCGTACAAACAAAGGTATATTAGCTAAATTATTCCCGGTGACAGGTGACTTTAAGTGACGGTTTAGCCTACTTGACGTTGGTGAAAGAGGCGCTAAGTGTAGGTATTGTATGTATATAACATGTTCCTCCATAACTCTTAAACGAATTAACTGTTTTTCATGAAACTTGGTAGATAAACATTAGACATACAGGACACAGTATAGGTTACTTTTTTTCTTTTTCAACGCGGTCGAAGTCGCGGGCGCCAGCTAGTCTTTAATAAAATCTTAGTAAGATCCTTTTACTTTCCAAGACCGTTTACTTTTGCGGAGTTCAATTGACGTCAATTGAGTTATTTCAGCAGCATATTGACATTTTGTTAAGTTGTCTTTAAATGATCATAAAGTGACTTTAATCGTCTGTTTACATACAGCGTGAGCTGTAAAAAGCTTGGTGACGTCACTGCACTTACGTTTGTAAACGCCATGAGTGTTTGTCGATTGATTGCGAAGCTGAAATAAGATGCAGAGACGTTTGTGGGCCTTTTATTGGATGTTATACTTAAATATGTGGATATATAGACTCAACAAAGTTGTAAAAAGATCATTCTAATAACATGTACAGATTATAGTTTGACGAATAGTTTAGGTGCTTGCTTTAACACTGTCAAGGAAAGGTCAACTTTTGGCATTCTAATCCTTATTGATACTATGATCGCAAAATATCTAGCGTTGCTTGTGTTATAGGTGACGGAGGCCATCTACATGCTATCAAGTGGACAGTCAGCCGGTCTATCGCCCTATATAAAGGCCTTTATTTTTTTATATTATAATACCTATAGAAAAAGTATACCTTAGCTGCGCCTTAAAATGTTTTGAAATTTAAAAATTTTAAGTAAGACGTACAGGTTTAGCAAAGTATTTCACGAAGTTGGAAGCGATCCAAAAAGCTGTCGCAGGCGAACCGAGCCGAGAAGTGGCATCAGCCGTCGCCCGTCACTGCCCTGTCAGACTTCGCGAACTGTTCAACAAATTGTTGAATAATTATTAATTTGTTTATCCTATGCCTTTCAAGCAGAGAAATACATTTAACTGTTGAAGGAAGGCGGATGTTTTGTGAACTTAATATTTTCGAATAAAAATCAAGACAGTTATGCTATAAGTTAATCCACAGCTAAGTATACATAGCTTCAAATATAAATTGGAAGCGACGCGATAGTCATTCAGAATCGTCTTTGCTCCGTTTATGTTTAAACCTAGAAGCACAAGACAATTACTGTACAGTTGGGGTAAGAAAAGGACATAACCTCAAAGTGATTTGCTTGCAGCAGGGCAGTTATCAGTCATGCCAAAATTATATTTTAAGCGTCTGTCAGATGTTTGCTTAGTGCTTTAGTTTCAAAAGGTGCTAAGTGTCTACGACTTGATAAAGGAATGAATTTGAAAAATGACGAAGGCATTCGTACCTCGACTGTACTTTTCCGGCAAATTAAGAATCTGACCAATTACGAATCTGCCCAAAACGAATCTGACGAATACTGAAACAATCAATATTTTCTGAAATAGTGTAAATTATAATTCATAATCTTGAATTTGTGTTTCATAGAAAAGACGGCGTCCTATGTCGCAACCTCAGGTCGTAACTAATTTCTGTATCAGAATCTATCTGATCTATTCGTGGGTGTGAGTGAGAAGTAAAATCCCAACTTTATTGACATATGGAAGTCTCTTAATTCAGATGTCTGTCTAGAATTCAGATGCCAAGCTGACAGTCAAGATCCTTTACTATATAGGAGAGTAGATACGTATGTATTGAAACCACAAGCGGCTGTAAAATAATGGTTTATAAGCGAAATTTGGTACACACATAGTTTTTACCTAGATTTAACATATAGGATACTTTTGAACCCGGAATAATGTTAAATCACTGTGGGATTTCTTAAAAACTACTAGTTAGCTAGCTAAGTAACTAGTATCCTTAGATTAATAATTGGTCTTGCTGCGCTCGACTAGATACCGCCGGCGTACTTGTCAAATGCGTACGCTGAAGTCGGCGTACCCGAGCCAGTCACATTGCAAGCAGTCTGTGACGTGTACGTGCCGAAATTTTGGGCATAATAAAATGTCAGTTTGCGTAGTGAAACTGTGTAAGAATATAATAAAACTGTGTAAAAAGTGATAAAAAGAGACGATGTCTTACACACACTTGATGTTGCCGCATTCACGGAGCTATTGTTTTTTAAGCGCGGTATCTAGTCGAGCGCAGCGAGACCGATCATTAATCTAAGCTAGTATCCTTATATATTTTGAAAATAAAAACACATGCAATCAGAATTTTCTGTTATATTTCTTGAAACTGCAAAGTAACTCTATTTTCAATGCAGTTCAAAACGTTTTATTGCCATATCGGTCTAATAATGGAAGAGTCTATTAAATCAAGTTTAGAGTGTGAAGAGGTAAATATATTGATGCGTGACTTTTCTTGACCTCAATGCAATTTCCTTGTGAATGGATCGTATGTACGTGACGGGCCGTTAAATGCACCACTCAAAACCCTATTCGAGCCGAGTCGAGCTTCTAGAATGCAACCTGATTTACCTTTTATACTCGTTCCTATTCATATTAAACTAGTTGTTGCCCTCGTCTTTGTCCGTGCCCCGTTTCCTTAAGTGTAGAATTTATTTATCGAATTGAGGCTTTATCAAGTTTTGCACTTAGCAACACGTTTAGCAATTCATTTGTATATTAATTTATGTAAATAGATTTGTATACAATAGTTTAGATAAAGATATCGGAGATACAGATTACCACTAATTTAAATACAAATTAAGATACTTGAAGTAACGACAGAAGGAGCAGAAAAATTTAAAATTCTAATTTCTAATCGATTTATAAAATCGAGTAACATGAGCTTTCGGACCTGAACGGATTTAATTTTTTGTCTAAATTCTGTGATTGTTCACATAAATAAAAATAATTTGTGAATTGAGTAGACATCATTTCTTTTTATTACATTAAGGGCCTCTTTCACAAACTACAAGTAAAGTGTTGATTAGTTACTTTTAGAAATCATTTTCTGTTATATTTTTGAATTATGCACTCGGTTTACTGCATCATTCGATAGCCAAATTTTTTTTATTTTTGATTTAATGTTTGTGACGTTTACCGTACAAACAAAGGTACATCAGCTCCATTATCCCCGGTTACCGGTGACTTAATAAATGACAGTTTGGCCTACTTGACGTTTGTGAAACAGGCGCTTATACAAATAAATAACATTTAAGGTTCTATTTGTAATAGAAACACTAAGCGCCTCTTTCACGAACGTCAAGTAGGCCAAACTGTAATTTAAAGTCACCGGTAACCGGGGATAATGGAGCTGGTATACCTTTGTTTGTTCGGTAAACGTCCCAAACATTAAATAGAAAATAATAATAAAAAATTGGCTATCGAATGATGCAGTAAACCGAGTGCATAATTCAATAAAACAGAAAATGATTTCTAAAAGTAACTAATCAACACTTTACTTGCAGTTCGTGAAAGAGGCGCTAAACGTAATTATTTTTGGTCTGAGTATTATAAAAATAGACGTCTAGAAATTGTTTGTTACTCGTAGCTAAAAACATGTTACACCGAGCATACTTGCCGTGTGTTGTTAAGAGACGGCGAAGTCTAATAAACCCTTGAGTTATTTATACAAGGTTATCGCGGGGAACAATGCTTGCTTTATTTATATTAGCGGGTGGAAATATGAATAGAAAGGTATACAACACTATGTATTTTAATGATAATTGATAGAATGAAAAATAAGATAAACTTTATTGTTATTATACTTACTTTGACAAAAGGCGAAGTTTATTTTAGATGAACTCGGGAACAGTACTTTTTGGATGAAAGAAAAAGCTTGATACTTTTTCTTTTCTGTATATCCTTGTATTTCTTAACCCGATATTAATTTCTTAAATATCGATGTTTCTATGTTTTATAATTTATATCAAGTGGATCGTCAGCCTCTGGGTTGACCTTAACATAAAAATAACGTGTGCCCGATATTGGACAAAATAATGTTTTTCTCAAGTTTTTTAGTACCCAGTATATTTGAAGGCAGAATAAACGTTCTAAATATCGTCGAATAGACCCTCGTTCAACGTTCCGTCCCATGGGACACGGGTTATATCCAATATATTGTCATTTTTTGTTGGATAGTGCCGAGTTAGTCCTCTAGAGCAACTTTATGTAAGGCTCAATGTAATAAAGGTCCTTAGAACACAAATAAATGAGCCTTAACTGGAATAATCGGACCGATAAAAGATACTAAGTTAGAAAACAGAAAATATATTTTAATAATTAATACACAATCAAGTGTATTACATTGTGTTAGGTACCAGTGATGACATGTGACGCTGAAACGTGGTCTCTAACTATGGGTCTCGTAAGAAAGCTCAGTCGCTTAACTAGCTATGGAGAGCTTATGGTCGGGGTTACACTGCGTGATCAAATCAGGACTAAGGAGTTAACTAGAGTTGGCACGTTCACAGTACTCACACAAATGCACTCCTACCAGGGTCCGCGTGGGAAAGACAGACAGTGCGTTTATGGCAATTGCAGTGTGACGTCATTGTCATACGCTTATTCACAGACACTACACAAGCGCAATGTTTAAAATGTGTTATAGACCAAATACACGGTCAGTCCATCGCGTCAAATTAACTGGCGTGAAGCCAAAATTTGATCGTGAATGGTAAAAACTGATGGCTTGATGTCAAAAACTTTATGTAAAATCGGCGCCGTTGCTTCACGCCATTTTGTCATCACGCCAAACGGTTGATCGTCTATTTCGTTCATTAGACCGGTCTTATTGGAAAATTATAGGGAAGGTTTCACTATGACGTGTACAATTTTTTTATATATATTTAAATTACAGACGGTTCGTTTACCATTTTACTAGTATTAGGTAATTATGTATTGATTTGTCTATTTGTAAAATCAAAAGTTAAATCAAACGACAGCTCATTGTAAATAGCAATAAGGAAAAAGTCCAAAAAATTATTAGATCAGAGAATAAATATTGTAAATCGAAATGAGAAACCTATATGCCCCAAGGCTAGTACAAAATTACATTCGTATTTTATCTAAACATTACGAACATATAGAAATAGAGTCGAATTATATTATTCAGACGAAAAGACATCCCATCATTTTGTATATCAAATGGGTTATTTCATATTTTGTGACTATTTCAAATACAAAGTTATCTATTCTCTTGGATTAGGTTGGCCAATATTTTATCAACAAAAATAACTAAATAAATTATTATATCAAACATTAATAATAATTTATTATCTAACAAAAATTCTTTCTTTTTCTTTCATAAAAGAACTTTTTTTACTTATACAATAAATACAATAACATCTGCTCCCGGCTACGCAAGGAAGCTATTTTTTTCTGCAAAATACATAGCTATACAAACCTTCTTCTTTTATCGCACTTTCAAAACGATTCAAGATCCGAAGGGTGGTTAAGAAGTTAGCGGAGAAACACAGAAAAGGCCATTAAAAAAAAGAAAATAATATTTTTTGTTTCAACAAGTGACCAAAGTTGTTTTAAAAATAGCAATAGTTTTAAAAAAATTTAAACTTAAATTTCAATAAATAAAAACAAAATTTTATTCCTGTGAGTTAAATCGCTAGGTCAAAATGAGTTTCTGAACGTACCAATTTTTTTTTCTGCGCCGAATAATTCCAATTGAATCACTTTTCCTCACGCTCGCAGCAAAAATCGACTTTTTCGATCGATCGTAAGTGGTATTATCCTAATGTAATTAATTCAAATAATAATCGTAGTAATGCCAGGTGCAATATTACAATACAATGCAATATGCGGAACATGCCTCTAATTGCATATACATAATTGTAATTAATATACAATAAGTAGAGTAATAGAGATGCAATAAATACCTTTCATTTACTGTGTCAGAATGTTTCATTTACAATACATTTTTATTCATAACAGTCAATGATTTGCTATTATAGTTAGGGCCTCTTTCATCATCTCTGAGTACTAACCGCCATTTAAAGTGACCGGTAAGAAAGAGTACGAGTTTCACCATCTTCGAGTAGCAAGGTAATTTCAAAAAATCAGCTAGTTAGTATACCCATCCCTCCCAAAAAACCACTCCCAATAAATCTAAACAATGAGGTCATAAAAATTATAACTAACTAGCTGATTTTTTGTCTGCAGCTTAGTAAACATTTGTATAATAAAATGGCTGCATAGTCCTACAAATTGAGTGGTACGTTTTCCCAGTCCTACGCTTGGAAGTTTTTTACGGCTGCTAACTCCTATAGCTAACTCTATCGAGAATTTTCGCAGAGGAAAAAGTTGTTCGTCTCGGCAAACTGCTACTCACGAAGGTTCAGCCTGTTAGTAATCAGAAAAAAATTCCTTTGAGGCATACTGGACTAGATGTCTATTTGGTGTGAAATACAACGTTACATGGTGTTCGCACAGGAATTTATTATTAGTTAATGTTTCGGCTGACTGTAATAAAAATAAAGCAACGTCGACTCGCTGTCACAACTGAATACAACATACAAAGGATGCTTGTTTCTGATTTTCCCGCCAAACACAAAAGGAATAAAAAAGGAAAGAAATAAAATAACACAACTTGTCGAGATTCATACAATACAATTGTTCCTTCAAAAGGCGCGAGGGGAAGGAAAAGGGTAACAATAGGGCACACTATAAGTAGACTTGACTGACTGTCTCACCTTTTACTTTTAACATTACAGTGTGTTATCAAATAAGTTTTTTTCATATTATGTTAAGGTTTTCAAATCTTTTCTCGATTTTTTCAAATCTTCTATGCCAGCATTATTCGGAGAGGTTGTATAACTGTGGAGTATCGCCACAATTCACTCACTGGAACACAACAGCACATGTGCTATTATATCACAGTGGTCTTCTCTAAGTTGCCCAAATGACTGAGAAACGCAGTGCGCCACTTATTGAGTTTCATTATGTAAATAGATATCAAATTTAAAAATCTGTTAGGCAAGATCTGTATGAGGAGTAATGCATGCAGTGTGTGTGTGTGTGTTTATACACACATACCCAAATGTGATCGCAGTTAAATTCTGGGCTAAAACACATGTACATTCCTAGTACTTTATGTACCTTTAACTGTTTACTGTAAACTTTCCATTTACAGTCGGTTTGCCTACCGCACTTAATCATCAATATATTACTAAGTAATAATAAATCTGTAAGGGTTGGTGATGGAGTAAGTTACTTTGTTTTTAGAGATATCGTGTTTATAGGCTCTATACATGATACTGAAACTATAAATTGACCATTATTAGAATTTTTTTCTGTATGTATGTATGTATGTATGTATGTATGTATGTATGTATGTATGTATGTATGTATGTATGTATGTATGTATGTATGTATGTATGTATGTATGTATGTATGTATGTATGTATGTATGTATGTATGTATGTATGTATGTATGTATGTATGTATGTATGTATGTATGTATGTATGTATGTATGTATGTATGTATGTATGTATGTATGTATCAACGTGTGTGTGTTCAACACGGACGAAGTCGCAGGAGCCAGCTAGTAAAAAATATAATTGTTATTCATCTGATTAAACTACTATACATACGCCTGGGTCAAAAGCGCCCCTCGCTATTCATTGTACAGTCGGGGTAAGAAAAGGTTCGTCACCTTAAAATCGACATTTGCTTGTACCAGGGAAATTATCAGCCATGCTAAAATTTCATTTCAAACTAGTCAGTCAATTGTCTTCTTAGTGCTTCAGTTTCAAAATGTACTAAAAGTCTACGACTTTGATAAAGGAATGAATTTGAAAACTGACGAAGGTTTTCGTATCCCGACTTTACTTATATAATAAAAGTCCTTGGACTGTCCCTTAGAATTAAGTAGGTATTTACAACAAAAGCCACGTGTAACCCCTTCACGTGCCCTTTACATTATCTACAATTCAGAAATTCAGGTCGCTATCTCCTTGTTTTGAATATAAAGTGATGTCAAATAAAACCAGTGCTCTCTGATTTAGCCGTTTTCAAATGAATCAAAAGAATTTCAATAAAAGCAAGATTTTTTTTAACCCTTTATTATTTTTGTGAATATTCTTGTGAACTTTATCGGTGGTCTGGTTAACTGTGGCAGTTGTTTATCGTATGTATTTAGGTTACGTACAAGGACTACAGAAATTGGACAGTTATATTATGAAACTTGCTGGTGCCCGCGACTTCGTCTGCGTTACAAAAGAATATGTATAAGTAATAACGCGTTATCGCTGTGACGACGGTGGCGCCACCACGCGACAGTGACGCCCAATTCTTTAAATTTTTAGACGATCACTCGGGAACAGTACCTACTTTTTTTCTGGATGAAAGGTACCCTATGTCCTTTCTTGTTTACCTGACAACGTGCATGCAAAATTTTATGATGATCGGTTGAGTGCTTAAGGTGTGAAAAGTTAGTAGACAGACAGAGTGACTTTCGCATTTATAATATTAGTATGGAATAGTTATACATATCTAATTTAGTTATACATAAGTTTTTAAACGAAATAGGTACTCAACAGTAATCCCTGAAACGAGTTATTTTTTCATTTCGTATACGTTCGACTCTTGATTTTACCACAAAGTGCGATCCATAAAACTCATTACGAACTAAACTCATATGAGTTTCCACCAACGGACGAGTTTGTACGTTCATTCACTACTAAGTGAATTTTATCATTATTTCGCTCCGAATTAAAAATACGAGTAAAAATCTCGAATTAATTTTTTTGAAGTGAAAACTTCTTGGGCATTTTTGAGATGGGAAAAAACGGAGAGAAGGTGTCGGTTACGGTAACAGTGTCGCGAGTTCAATGCTTTTTTCCCATCTTATAAATGCCTAAGAAGTTTTCAATTCAAAAATTTCACCCATGTGAAACATGAACACATAAGCTATGAAGTCGCGGGCAAAAGCTAGTAACAGCTATATTCCAAGTAAACAAGTTATGAAATTCATATATCAGAATTATTAATAATATCAAATTAAACTGTAATCATACAGTTAATTAAGTTTTCATTAATGAGGCCTTGTGCAAAATGATATGGTTTCTCAATTAAATATTCATTATTTAATTATAAGTTTACACATGAAATATAAACTACCATTTCATAACATTTCACTTGATTTTGATTTATTAAAAGTTATTTTATTTTATTCGTTTGAAAAATTCTAGCCTCTCTAACGACACAAGAATCAATACATATTATGTTGTTTTAAAGATTTTTTTTATGGTTTACCAGTTAGCAGAGAAACAGACATAAATTTGTTTTTATAAAATTTATAAATATAGATATAATTTTCTCTTTGCAATGCATGACAATATTGTGTGCAGCTGAATGCACTAGATTCTACATTTCACAGTAGGTATGCGACTAGATGAAAAGATATGACATAACTTGAAAATACTTAAAGTCTGAGGAATGTTCTTTGAAAGAGAAAAAATGGAAAAACTGGAAAATTGCAGTCGTGAAAATCCGGGGGCAAGTCGGAAGATGCGCCCAACGGCCGTGTGGTTGATAATTGTTAGCGCTCTGACTGAGGCGTCCCGGTTACGATTCCCGCCTGGGCCAACATTAGAAATGAACTTTTCAAAGTTTGCTCTGGTTGCTCAGGCAGTACCACCCTCTTACAGAAGACCACAATGATATAACAGGACACTTGCTATTTTATTTCGGTAATTGAATAAAGAATGCCACTAATGTTTATACTAAACGCTTAGTATTAATACTAATATACTTACATACTTAAGTCGTAGAATGTATACGCGACGGTAGCCACCTACCATCAAGTGTGCCGTCAGCCTGTATGACGAATTTTACTTTAAAAATAAATAAATAAAATATCACCTTAATTAAAATGTTTAAAAATAGGCGGTACGAAAAAAATCTTTTGTAGAGAGTTTTGTATTTTTTTTTGTGATTGTTTTACTTGCCAACTGTTACCTTTTAATTAAAAGGAAAAGCTTTCTGAAAACTTAAATGAATTCATTAATTATAATGAAGACAGCAATTACAGAAATTATTGTTTTTTAAAACAAAAAATAGAGCTACTTGTATTCTTGATTCTTTGTAATTATTTAAGTAATTATTACTGTCTTGTACTGTTATGATATGATTCTGTGGTCAAATTCGTGTTTCACGCATTTCGCGCTTTTGAAATCCGTTTTGAGAACCGTTTTGAAAAAAGTTGCTATACTTAATATAAAAAAAAAATCTTCTAAAAATCACGAAAGGTAGTCAATCCATCGGCCAGTTTTCGAATTTTATGGTTACAAACATACGGAAGTTAAATTTTTCTATATTACTAGTGACCCGCTCCCGCCTTCGCCCGGGGTGCAATTTTTATATCCTAACTTTTAAATTGGAATAAATTACACATAGTTACGTAATTAAACAAAATAGTTTCAGTAGTGTAGAATTTCATCTCGCATAAACATACACATAACATCTCGCATAACACGTAATTTTTATATTTATACAGTAGTATATGTATATAGATTGTATAAAAATAATAATAATAAATGTATATAATAATAAAATATTCACATTTGGTAAATGTGTTTTGGTTTATCGCAAAAAAGAAGTCCTTCAAAGGGAAACTCGAAGATTTTCCTTAAGATCTCGAGAGCGTCAAAGTAGCTTCTAGTTTGAAGCTGTTCCATACAAAACGTGATTGATTGACGCAGAACTATAAGTGAATGAAAATGCGACGGTGGGTCAGAGTGAATTTCTTTCATATAATATATATTTTCTTTGCCTTTTTTTTGGACTTTTTTTTGGAGTTTACTCCTTAAGAATCGATTTTCATATAATAAGCCCGGAATATGAAAATTTATGGGAGTAAAACAAAAAATTTGACACGGTATGCGTTACGTTCTATTTTCGAATATTTTAGAATATCTCTGAAGTTTCAGAGATATTGCGCCATCTACACAATAGTTCTGAAACTAGAATAGGTTATGTAATAATACATCCTTGCGAAAACTAGATGGCACTGGTAATCATTCGAACAGAGATGGCGCTGTAATTAATTCTTTATGATACGAGTAATTGTTTTTATAATTTTTATTATGTATTTTATAATAGTTCGTAAGGAGTAAACTCCAGTCGTGCGTCGGAGCTGACACACACACACACACACACACTTTTTTTATTTATTTCTACACAAGTATATAATAATAGTAGAAGAGACTCGAAACGAAGTAGACTAGAAACGACTCATCCATCTGCTTAATATTTTTATAACTGCTAAAAGTATTTTTATAACTTACATACATACATACAGAATTTTTTAAAAAAAATCGTCAATTTAGTTTCAGTATTATGTATTGTATAGAGCCTATAAACACGATATCTCTGAAAACAAAGTAAATTACTCCATGACCAACCCTTACAGATTTATTATTAGTATTGATTAGCCTAATTGGTTACTCGCTTATTGTAGCTTTCTATAGGTGAAAGAATTTTCAAAATCGGTCAGTAGTTTTTGACTTTATTCATTACAAACATACAAAAATACAAATCTTCTCTTTTTCTTTATGATATTAATATGTATTCAAAGATTATTGATGGATATTAGCCTTTTACACTATTGTTATGGCTCCTAGTTTTGATCGGATTATTAAATTGGTTCTAACGTAAAATGTTATGATTCTAGGTAATAAATTATAAATTAACTATGAAGTTACCGAGAAAAGGTTGAACCTTTAAAATTGTGTCAAAGTAAGCAAAAGTCGAATAACTTCCTTTTTATTGCTTTTGTCTTAAACAAGTCTTTTTACAGCTCATCAAAAATTTTCTTACTAACATTTTTTTTCTTCTTTTTAAATGGGAACTTTTGCCTCAAGTTGATGAGGTTGCTTTGATTTTTGCGTTGCTTGAAAAGTGGATAGAATACTCCCGAAGTGCCACTGTTTTATTTTTTAAATAACAAGTAATTTTGTGAATGTTTCTGTTAACATTAGAGTGTTTTATAATCGTTTATTTGAAATTGAAGGAAAAAAAATATAATAATGAAGTCCCTAGACGTAAATTAATTTTTCTTTTCCAATAATTCTTTATAAGAACGATTTCTGAGAAAGAAATTTCGATAATTGGCTGAAATAAGATTTTATCCTTAAGTTCGTCTTAAATTTTAGAAAACAAAATACTATAATCTATCTTTATATATATATATTATTATTTTTAATTCTGTCTTCACTTATGGATAGAGGGATAATCAGGAATGGTTTGTATGTAAAAAAAAATTGGTCGCGGACGAAGTCGCGGGCACAGCTAGTATAATATAAATCTAATATAATATAAATTTTATTCATATTATATTATAAATAAAATTCATAATATAAATAGCGACCCGCTCCCGGCTACACACGGGTGAAACCAAACGGTCGCGGGTTCGAATCCCGCTAGGGGCAAAAATTTATGTGTTAACAGTTACCTTTGTACCTACGTAAGTCATGGATGTTTCTATTTATAATATTTACAAAAAAAAAAAGAAAAGTAACTAAATGGTGCAGTATGGAATGTGTGAAGATATTTTTTTTTTACCACATTCTTTACATTTACCGTAAAATATACATAGAAATATTTGATAGAATTGAATCTACAAATGTATCGACCTTTTGTCTCAGGGGCATTACGTAAAACTGTGTTGTTTCAAGATACGCGTAGGACACATGGAACTAGTAAAGTAAATAGATATTGTTTTCTTGTAAAGTGTCAAGGCCATAGTCAGGACTCTCCGGAGATTATATAACTAGCCGTCGGAGCCAATTGTGACATTACATGAGGAGTTGTTTTCAGTTTCGTCCCGAAAAGCCTTGTACGTGTTTTTTCAGGCGTAACTTTGATTAGAGCTATTGTAGGCTTGTTCAGATGAAACGTTGACATGAACTATACTATTGGAATTTCGAAAACAACTTTTTATAAGCCTATTTTTTCTTCATATCTTACTACACATGTGACACGAAATATACGTTTTCCACGTGGTCGCAGGCGATGTCGCCCAACGTCAAAACAATACCAAGAAAATTGCATCCATGCAAAACAGGTGGGACCATGGGCGTAGCCAGGATTGTATATAAGGGGGGGCAGACAAAGAAAATCCTAGATTACTTATATTGTTTTCATCGTTGTTTTAAATAGTATTTAAAAACAAGATTTTTTATTTAGGTAAGATTATTTAAAGCTATATAGGGTAAGATTTTTTTTAAGCTTAGTTTCATATTTTTGAAAAAAAATGTCATTCTATTGTTTAGTCAATTATGATTTTAAAAAATGCGATTTTCGCTATAATTTATAGTTTTTATCATCAAAAATCTAAATGGCTTTTTCGTTTTTGTTAATAACAATTGCAATTTTTATTGGCAGAAAAATCCTGAAAGCGCCTATCTCAGAATTGCATTCCGCGTAGAATGAGCTATCGGCATATTGTTCGAAGACTTCTATTTTTCGCAGAAAACCCACTTCTTTCCTAGACTTGGAGATCACATCCCGTATTGTTGGCGTATTTCACAAGCCAGCCTTCAAGCCTGTTAGTTTCTTTTCTTAGGTCTTATAAGAAGCGTCGCAAGCTATGAAGCGCGTAAAAATTACAGTTTAACAGAACAACCACTCTTCTAGGGGGGGGCAGCTGCCCCCCCTTGCCCGTACCTCGCTACGCCCATGGGTGGGACCCGTTCTTCTATATCATAGAAAGAAAATATTTGTGTTTTTGTTTGTAATGAATAAGCTCATAAACTACTGGATCGACATGAAAATTTCTTTCAGCTACGTTATCAGGGAATAAAATAGGTTATATTCATCGAAATACTACAATGGAATTTGCGTCACAAATACCAAAGCAGCACATAAACAGAACGCCTTTGACAGAATCATGGCGGACTCTTGCCTTCACGCGTCAATGGTAAAAGGTAGTAACGATCAACTTCTGCTATTTCATTTTAAACTCTAATGGGTTGACGTAAAGTCACATTTTCTTTAAATTACGTATTTATTATTATGTTTGTTTTGTTTTAAATGACAGTTCATGCTGTACGCATATGTCACTTTTAAATGTTCCATAAAATTTGTAGTGCTTTGTATGGCACGCGGGTTCCATGTTGTAGTAGTTTGATGGTTATATTTTATAAAATTAAGCGCATGAAGTCGCGTGTAACGGCTAGTTATTATTATTAATATTAAATTATACTGCGCAAGTATGGTGGCTCTACCGTTCGCGCTGTGTTCGTCGTTGTGGAAATAGTTTCCAAATAAATACATCATTCGTGTGTTATGGCTCCTCTACACTATCGGCGATTACAAACGATTACGGGCGAACACGATTGTGTAGAGGGCATATTCGGAAGTACTCGCCGATCATCGTCTATGATCTGCGCCTGCGCCTGCCAGCGACCCGTTATTTGTCGGTTTTCGGGAACTCATCAAAGGAAATCTTGTACGCTTACCGTTCGACAAACTACTATAGATGCTTGCACAAATAGAATAGAATAGAATAAATTTGATTTGCAGCAAAGAACAAAAAAACATACATAGGTAACATATAGAAGGACGAAATTCAGGTTGTAAAAACCTGCGCTGGTCTTCCTTTAGAACCGGTAGTGAGGTCACGCAAAAAAAATCATAAGTAAAATAGATCGCACACAATTTTCTTGCAGATTATAGACGAAAACACGATCAACGATCATCGCCGATAGTGTAGTGCAGGCGTTAAAATAAAGCTTCCAGAAAAATCGTATAACAGGATTGGGATGAAATCCAGTGAACGCACCACAAAATCCTGTCTTTAGATCCAATTAGGAACGGGTATAAGTGTGACACGAAATAGGTCGGAATAATAGGTCTCTATATTATATTCTATTCGGCAAAAAACGACAATAATTTTTCGATTCATCGAACAGGTGGTCGGCCTAAGGTCATGGTCAAATGGTTTAAGGTCTTGCTCTAATGCTCTATTTCAGGGGTCCCGTTTTCGATTCTCGGCCGAGCCAACTTTGAAAACGAACTATTCATAGTTGAGGCTCTTTTAAGTAGTTGCAGGGCACATACGTTTTGCAGTTATTAGTCAGTATGTGTGGTTGCAGTAACCACCCCCAGCCACCAAGAAAAAAAAGTACGTGTGCTGTTTTGTTTCAGTCAGTGAATATTCTTGACCCTACTTGCAGCATCTGTGTCGTTGTTTGTGTCATAAGTGACGGTAGCCACTTACCATCAAGTGGACCGTCATCCTGTCTGACGACCTTATCATAAAAAACTCATGTGATCTCTTGAATCCGAGATCATTGAGTTAGAAAGATCGCTGGCAACAAAGTTGTTTCGTCAAATGATATTACGTGACTTCATTTTCATTCTAAATGCATACAACTCGAAGGTTAGCAAACGAGTGTGATTAAAACGCTAAAACAACAAAGAACACAGTGTTTTCCCAACAACTTTGCGTTTGATAATTTTTTTAATAATGCCTTTTGAGTTCTGAACAAGCTCTTCATTAAGAAAACCTTTTGGGATTAAAAAGCTACAATTAAGATTATTCGTCGGTTATAACTTAGATTGCTTAAGCATAAATTTAAGTGGGGAAGATACTCTTTGACTTAAAATTGTTTGACGGCCTTGTAATGACTTATTATACGAGGAATTAAAGTAATTTATTAATATACTTAAGTTAATTTTTTTAGCCACTTGACTAATACACCGTTTCATATCAGGTGAAGTATAGAAATAGGCTCTGGCATCCCTTACTCACACACCGAAACACGAAAGCACACATGCTGTTATTTTATGATGGTCTTTTGTAAAAGGATTGTCACTCCCGCTGACTGGCTAAAGTAATTTATGGGTGTTAATCTCAGATTATAAATTAATTTTTTTTAATAATAATAATATTTGTTGTTTTATATCTATATTTATATTAAAAATTATAATTTCTAAATTAAAATATTATGTGAATAAAAATAGCGTGTAGGGGATTATTTGTGTAAATAAAAGAAAAAACTCAATATCTATTATATGAAAAACAAGTAATAAAATTACAACATTATATTCTGTATTGAATTACCTATACCTATCGAAATAATATAGGTACTCTATTATACCTTTTATATTGTTCAAAATGTTATTTAGCCCTTCTCGATAAATGAAGTAGGTATGTAACACAAAAATAATTTTTCAATTCGAACCAGTAGTTCTTGAGATTAACGCGTTCGACTTCGACCAAACAAACTTTTCAGCTTTGTAATATTATTAGTATAGATATAAACTTTGTAAGTTTATATCTATACTAATAATATAGATATAAACTATAATATTAATGAAATAACATAATAACTCGACAGTATTAAGTATAGTACATTACCTTTCTAACCTCATACTCGTATAGCCGCGAGCCCCTTACAACCCTTTTAATGTTAGCCGAAACTTTGTTACTGGATCTTGGTAACATGATCCTTCCATTACATTTTTAGCCCTTATTCCGTCCAAATTAATTACTATTAGCGTTGTTGTAAATTCTTTATTATTAAAATGAAAACTTCTTTAGGCGCTTTGGGCATTTTTGAAATGGGAAAAAACTATTGAACTCGCAACCTGTTACCGTAATAGTGTAACCGATTAAATTGAAAAAAAGAACAATTTTTGAGATGGGGAAAAACCATTGAACTCGCGACACCGTTACTGTAATCGTGTAACCGATTAATTAAAAAAAAAATTTTTTTTTGAGATAGAGAAAAACCATTGAACTCGCGATTAATTTATAAATTTTAAAAAAAGAACAATTTTTGAGATGGGAAAAAACCACTGAACTCGCGACACTGTTACCGTAACCGACACCTCTGTATGTAATTTCCTGACGATTCAAAAAATACACACGTAATTGTTCAAGTTTTCACTTCTGTCGGCACTCCCGGAGTGCCACTGTTTTTGTTTTTAGTTGGTATTGAAGCATATTTTAAGAGCTTACATTTGTATAACTCCAAAAGTTTTTCAGGAAAATTCATTTCAAGGTAGATTGTCAGCCAGACTCTACTTTTTGAAGCCAAAACTGACCAGCTTCTCCAAAAGAACATTTTTTTTATTGTTGATGTTAAAAATGATGACTGTTAATTACCATTGGACGATGGACATAATATACTATCACAGACCTAGATCATATATTTTTCTACTTATATTAAACTAAACTGTTTAAAGCGCAATGAACATTTAATGCCGATATTTTATCGATTTTATAATTGGACAAATTATAATTTGAGGTACTCATAAATATAAACCATCCTCTTAACCAACAATTATAACATAACATATCCATTTAGTAATGGTATTTTACCCAATGACGTATTTTGCAACTATACCACTAGTTTTATAACATTAGAACCAGTATTTTGAACATACATACATACATACATACATACATACATACATACATACATACATACATACATACATACATACATACATACATTACCTTTTATATATATAGATTACAACCATTAATAAATTTCACTTGTCAAACATAAGAATATTAATGCATTAATATTGGAGAGTATCTTATGACATGAACCAAACCCCGAAGCAATAGGTGCCTCCTTGTTATAATAACGTCAGAGACTTTCCACTTCATTATGCAAATGTATTCAGTGACACTCGCCTAAGGTTTTGCTTTGGACGGCAATAAAACATTTTCACTCAAAGTTCAGACGGAGACCGAACGAAACTTAATTATATCCAAAATGCCTATTGTGGTTCTCAACAGATAAATTCAATTGAATTTCGTAAAGAATTAGATGACAATGAGTAAGGAAATGTATTTAAAATGTCAAAAGAGTTCTCTTTGCAAACAGCAGTTGTAAAATATCCGAAAAGTGCTGATGGGCTGGGAACCTTGTCACATTAACATCCACGTGACGTCACCCGCAACTAAAATATACAGCTAACAAAACTGACGGTACTGAGTGTTGTCACGAGATTACGTCATCAAAATGGCCGCCAGTCGTACTCGTATTAGCAATTTGCGGGGGGCTTAAATGACTTGAAATATTAATTAAAAATATTTCACTTTTTCATGACAGATGCTTCCTCAAAAAAACAGTTACTTCGTAAAATTACAAGTGTGATGTTTTGTTTCTGCTACATCAATATCAATCAATCATATCAATACTAATAATAAATCTGTAAGTGTAGGTATTGTATGTATGTATTTTCCTCCATAACTCTTAAACGAATTAACTGATTTTCATCAAACTTGGTAGATAAACATTTGACGTACAGGACACAGGATAGGCTACTTTTTTCTTTTTCAACGCAGATGAAGTCGCGGGAGCCAGCTAGTTTAGACATAAATGAACATAGAAATGAAAATATATTTAAGTATGTCTGGTAGCAAAACATAGCAAAAACTTATATTTAGTTTATTTTAATTATGATTGTGTCTTAATTTTATTGGGTACTTACTTGAAGAAAAACCAAAATTAAACTCAGTTTATTGCATAACGGTCAATTGAACTGAAGAGTTTCTATTCATTTAAAAACCCTCATCGCGCATCAACAACACAGCTCCAATTTAAATGGAAATTATTCGATGTTCATTTGAGTCTTTTCACTGTCACAGTTCGGATCTTTTGGACACAGTATCACATTATGACGATAGTTGATTACTTAATTGAATTATGAAATCTCCCGACATTCGAACTTTCATAGTATCATTTTCTGTAAGAGCAAAATAGCAACACATTTTTAAATGTATTTTAAATTCACGGCTTTCATTTAGCTCTTCACGGTAATGTTCTTTTCTTGTGGGGCGGTATCATCCCTCGTCTCTAGACGCGTTATTTTCGCTTGACTTTCTTTCTGACTTTTTTCTTTTTGCTCGGTTAATAAGGAGGATATATATAACCTATAACCTTTCTCAAGAATTAAGCAGTCAATGCCAAAATAATTATTTGAGTAGTACCTAGTTGTAAAGTTAAGTTTAATGCGTTCAATTTATCAAACAAATAAACTCTTAAAGATAATTTATTGAGTTTACCTACTGACATTAATTAGAATATGAAACATTGGATTAAGAATTCGCAGCAAAACTCTTGGGACCGAAATTGTCGGTGAAAACAGAAATTATTGTGGAATGATACCCTTCGTGGCTTCGCCAGAGAATTTTTCATTATTATGATCGAGGGGTTATTTAAATATATAATTATATTAATATACGAAATGTCAAAACTCGTTAATAATCAACTGAATATTCGAATAGATCTTTCATATTAATACTCGTCAGGAGAACCGTGTTTTTTCAGATACCAAATCAAATTGGCAGCGCACACTGCGTTTTGAAGTCATTTAGGCAGCCAGTCTGAAAAAAACAGTACCTATGTTCATTCTTTTTCTATTGATCAAAAACGTAAACAAATATAGCGTCGCCATGGTCACTGGACGGTTTTAAAGATGGAATTTGTACATTAGGCATTATCAAAGAGAGTTGACTCAGTGATTACTCATTTAGAATTTGTTCGTATTGTTTGTTTAGTTCTACGAGTATATCTTGAATTGTTTGTTTACCTTTTCGATCAATGAAAAAAGAAAACATTATACATGTGCTGTTGTGTTTCGGCGTGTGAGTAAGGGATGCCAGAACCACATTTCCCTATACCTTTTGAGTCCTTATCCTTAATCCTACTGTACTTGCAGCACCTGTGGCAGGTAGACGGTTAGAACACTTAATAGCAGATGCACCAGATGGAGGGATTTTGGAAAGAAGAACAAGTCTGTTCAGTATTTAGGCAGTTAGCACATAACAATCAAAATTTTTTTTTCAAAAGGTACACCAACAGCACAAACAAAAAACTTATAATAAGTATGTTGCCTATATTTTTAAGGTATACACAGATAAACTACAAAATAGAAATTGAGACGAATGATGACGTATGCATTAGTAACTAAACAATAATTATTATAACTTAAACTTAATATTTAAAATAATAATTATTATTATTTTTTATTTTAATTTAATTAAAATAAAAAAAAATAATAGAAAAACTCAGTTAAACAGTATACAAAATAATGTATAAGATCCAGATTTAAATTTTTGATAAGATCTGATTTAAACTACATAACTATATATTAAAAAAAAGATTCTTATGTTGGACTGTAACTAAAGCAATATTATAGCATGAAGGTTTATAGAAATGTTATGTTTACTACAATTTTATTATTAAAAATAGCTGATAGTGATAATAATAATATATGTAATTCTCTTTAATATTTTTTTGAACAATTTATAACATTATAGACATATTAACATACAAGAACTAAAAATATCAATTAAAATATATCTAAGGAGTAATGACACGATACATAAGTATACTAGGTGGTAGCCGCGACTTCGTCCGCGTTGAAAAATAAAATATATAACGACGACAGTGGCGACGCCACAATCCAAATTTCATTCAAATCCGATTAGCCATTTTTTTGCGTTATTTAGAAACAAACATTGAAACTTGAAATATATGCTTTCGCATATTTTATTATAATATTATTAGGATATCTATCTATATATATAAAAAAAAAGCAATGTGTGTATGTATGTATCCCTATTGACTCCAAAAACGCTGAACCAATTTTTGATGAAACTTTCAAACAATCTTCATATTAGTCCAGCGGGTAATCCTGTGAAGTTTGATACGATAAGTTTGAAGTCGCGGGCAAAACCTAGTTAGGAATATTATGATTAGGATTTGTTGTACAATTTTTATTTTAGACAAGATAAACTTAGACTTTATACTAAACTAAACTAACTATACTTAGCGCCAAGCGTCAAGTAGGCCAAACTGTCATTTAAAGTCACCGGTAACCGAGGATAATGGAGTTGATATACCTTTGTTTTTACGGTAAACGTCCCAAACATTAAATAGAAAACAATAAAAAAAATCGGCTATCGAATGATGCAGTAAACTGAGTGCATAATTCAATATAACAGAAAATGATATCTCAAAGTAACTAATCAACACTTTACATGTAGTTTGTGAAAGAGGCCCTAAGATTTTAAGTGTAACGTATGACGAATTTTCATTGTAGATGAAATAAATCTAAATAAAAAGTAGGTACCTATAGGCACACATTGACAGAACCAGTGATTTACGTGGAGAGGTGTTCCCGAGAGTTATTTCTCCATTATCTGTTACAAGAAGAGCATTGAATAATGGGCATTCAAGGCCTCTGCGGGACAAGAACCGTTCCGGTCCTGATAAAAAACTTTCCAATGTGGAACGCCTAGTCGAGCAGTATTGAAACTATTTATTACTTTACATGTGAAAACATCTTTGACTTCACTGCATATTATAAAACAAAGTTTGTTGTTCTGTTTGTTCGTGATAAACTCAAAAACTATTTTTATTTTCACCGATTTTCTTGATGTTTTCACCGATGGATAGAGTGGTTCTCTAGGAATAATTTTGAAATTCTGAGTTTTTGCTGCGGGCACTTTCAACAGGGAACCCACGTCTATCGGATTTTCTATTATTTGAATGTAGATTTAGGTTTTGTTTTCAGGACTAGATCTGTATATCTTTTAATTTCTACCTTTGTACTAATCATCTCATTGTGAGAATGAGAAAGTAATGTAATTCTTCCATAGTTTTACCTTATTTATTGGTCTATAAAGGACATAGTATATATACTATTTACTGGGAAGACATGTGCCTGTAACAATTTCATAGTATAAATATATTTTATATTTATTTAGTCCACTGACTATACTGCTTTGTTTTGCTTTGCTATGTTTATGGTTTTTGTTTACTTTGTATTCGTATTTTTCAAAGAACAAGCGTCTTATGTCTTTAGGCGTAGGCAACAACCAATTAGAAGCCGAACCTATAGTTGACCGTCAGCCCGCCTGCAGCTATTTATCGTAAGAAACAAACGAAGAAATAAAACAGTGGCACTCCGGGAGTGCCGACAGAAATAAAAACTTGAACAATTATGTGTGTATTTTTGAATCGTCAGGAAAGTACATAAACGGTTACACGGTAACAAGTCGCGAGTTCAATGATTTTTTCCCATCTATTTTTTTTTATTAGCATCAAACTACTACAAACATGGAACACGCGTGCCATACAAAACACTACGAATTTTATGGAACATTTAAAAGTGACATATGCGTAGAGCATGAACTGTCATTTATAACAAAACAAACATAATAATAAGTACGTAATTTAAAGAAAATGTGACTTTACGTCAACCCATTAGAGTTTAAAATAAAATAGTAGTTGATCGTTACTACCTTTTACCATTGACGCGTGAATGCAAGAGTCCGCCATGATTCTGTCAAATGCGTTCTTTTTATGTGCCGCTTTGGCACTTGTGACGCAAATTCCATTGTAGTATTTCGATGCCTATCTCAAAAATGCCTAACGCGCCCAAGTAAAGAATTGAAGAAAGAAGAAGAAAGTAAACATTGAATTAATTTTGTTTATTCTGAGTTGGAATATTTATCAGTTTGAAAACGACATACTGTTTCATGCACAGTCAGAGGGTTTCAAAGTATCGGCAGACTTTTACACAAAGTTAGTCAATATGGCTACTCCGAACGATTCCGTATCTTTATACAACTTTGTGGTACGATATTGCATAAAGGGTTGTTGTGAATAAGTTCTTCGTAAGTTGTCTAAAGGGACAGTATGTTAATAAGCATATAAATTGCAAACTAGCAACCCGCAACCGGTTTCGCACGGGTATAATTTTTTTCTGCAAATTATATATTATAGAAACCTTTTATTGTTCTTTCCATTAGTGAAAACCGTATGAAAATCTGTTTAGTAGTAGTTGAGATCATACATAAATACAGACAGGCGCTGCTATGGACTTTCTTTTATAATATGTAAGGATATTTACTGCGTATGATAACCCTATTTTTTTTAACGGTTTAGCCTACTTGACGTTGGTGAAAGAGGCGCTTAGTGTTTATAAAAATTTATTTTATAAAAATAATCATTTCTAAAATTTCTCACTCGAAATATAAAAAAGCACACTATTACAATCAGAAATATTGCGCGTCACTCGCATATGCCTCTTACCATCCGTCAAACGTACCCTTTCGACGAATTCAATTACTAAATAATAAGCCCTTTCAAGTAACAATTCCTCCAGATGACGTATGAACTGGTTTCCGGGAACTTCTCAAATGTAACGCACCATCCACATGGATAGAATAACAATTTATATTGATCATTTCAGCTTTAGGTTTACAAATATATTTATTCTCACAAAGAATCAGGTACAAATTCACTTACGTGAGAACTTAAATTAAAACTTAGTTACAAACAAACATAATTCACATTGCAAGCAACATAGTAGACAAAACAACAAAAGTAAGAAATACAACACATAATCCAAAAAGTGGGTAGTTTACAGAACATAAAAATGCACGGCAATCAAACGAAACATTGATATACTCGTACAACACTGGAAGGGACATCACGTCGTATGCGGAAATTATTAAATTATTATAATGAATTTTTTTAATATATATATTGATATTATTTTAGAAGGTTTATTTTAATAAGTTTTTTGAAAATATTAGTAGATTTAGCATCTTTAATATTTTAGGAAGTTTGTTGTACAGGCTCTCTTGGCTAGCGACCAACTGCGTGTAGAAAATACCTATTCACTCCAACTTTGAAAAGATTTAGGCGCGGAAATACAGAGAAAAAATACAGAAATTTACTTCTGAATGATTTACTTTCTCCCATTGGTTAGTGTTTACTATTATTAATTTGTATTTTTCACACTCGATGCCTGACGCAAATGAGGCATTTTATAAGTTCAACCTGTGTATATCACTCTTTTAATTTGTATAACCACTTTGATATTAAAATATAACAGTTATTGTCACGTTCATTAGTATGCATGTAACTATTACGTCCTTAAATTAGTTCTATCAAATTAATTGATTGAATTCATAACTATCAACTGTAAAGTGTGCATTTGAAAATAAACTTTAGCTAGCCTAAAATACGGCTCAAAATTGAACAAGGTCGAATTTTATTTCCCTTTCAACTGTGATAACAGCAATTGCTTGATGACCCCAACTGTCCTCTAATGGACCACTTGTGCCACTAAATTTGTACATTTGCGACCAAAGTTATTCAAATCTAGATCTAGTTCAAACTCTGCACTGCATAAATATTTTATCAACGCTTTCACGGTTAGTGCATTAAACATATAATATGCTAATATAATTAAAATAACTATATAATTATGATATAGTCTGGTTTTATATATTTAATATTTCAACTCGGACTCTAAGTCCTAGTTTTAATATCTATACTGATATTATAAATAGGAAAATGTTTATTTGAATTGAATAAGCTCTGAAACTACTGGACCGATTTGAATAATTCTTTCAACTGTAGAAAGCTACGTTATCAGTGAGTAATATATTTTATAAAGTTACGCGAAAGAAGTCGCGTGCAACAGCTAAAAAAACACATAAACAAAGGGGCTCAGCCGAAATTCTAATTCCAATAAAGATCCAAAGTCTGTAAGGAGAATCTGAGGGAATAATAATATTATGTATACCTAACCGTTAATTATGCATAAGTAAATAACACGCTTGCTTTTAACGAAGCACCTTTAACGAGTATACAATAGAAATAATTAATTAACTTCCCTCCGAACCCGTTCTACAGTTTCATAAATAAACAAAGTTCGCTGGGAAGAAATATTAATGCGGTGGGTAATGCGAATAAAACAAATAATACTGAAAGATTTATAAATAAGCTAAAAGCTTATAATGAATCTACAGTCGGGGTAAGAAAAAGTTCGTCACTTTAAATTCGACATTTGGTTGCACGAGAGCAATTATCAGTCATGACAAAATTAAATTTTGTCTATAATCTATAAGTTGATTTAATCTAAATTACTTAATCTAATCTGTAAGTATCTATCTAATCCATAAGACAAAATTTAATCTATAAGTTGATTAAGTTTTAAACGGTACTAAGAATCTACGACTTGATATAGGAATTTGAACTGTCTTTCGTACCTCGACTGTACCACTTCGTGTGCGACTGTTCGCTCGACTGGTCCAGTATCCCTCAAAGTATTTTTTTCTGATTATTAATAAGCTGAATCTTCGTGAGTAGTAAAAATTTTCATGACCTCATTATTATGATTTATTGGGAGTGGTTTTTTGGGAGGGATGGGATGATTTTTTATTTGCAGCTTAGTAAACATTTGTATAATAAAATGGCCGCATAGTCCTACAAATTGAGTGGTACGTTTTCTCAGTCCTACTCGTACGCTTGGAAGTTTTTTACGGCTGCTAACTCCTTTAGCTACCTCTATCGAGAATTTTCGCAGAGGAAAAAGTTGTTCGTCTGGGCAAACTGAAGCTACTTGCGAAAATTCAGCCTGTTGGTAATCAGAAAAAAATTCCTTTGAGGGATACTGGACTAGAAGCATTTTCAACCAAATCATCTCTTTTTCATAATGTGACTATACTTGTTAAAAAAATAAAATTAAAAATTTTTGGACATATTACGTAAAGAAAAGGTTTTTTTAATTTTAAATCTCCATATACAGGGTGTGGCCTGTAATAAGAGCTATAAATTAAAATTATTGACGAATCAGTAATTTATTCCAAATGGTTTTAATTTATTGAAATGAAAAACAAATTTACTGTTATTTTCTAACAAAATTAATCGAGCCAGCAATGTACTACTACAGACATAATGTGTCCAGTCGGAGTAGGGACTTGACATTGACATTTTCGATCGTTCTCACTCCAGTACCCTGTACCAAGACATCTCGACTGATAACCGACAATTTAGCGGATCATGAAATTCATTGATTATGTATTGTAACTGGATTGCTATATCTTTGAGAATAAGCACTTTTGAGCATTATGATTAGGTTAAGGTAACTGCGTATACTCTTTATTGCTCTTATTACAGGCCAAATTTAAATTTCGTGTCACATGTTTGACACCAATGAACTCCTAAATTACTCAACCGATTTTGATAAAACTTCGTAACTATGTGAAATTTGGTCCAACATAAAAGATAGGATAGTTTTTATTTTGAACCCGGGCGAAGCCTGGAGCGTGTAGCTAGTAATTTATATAATGACGAGTGCGCATTGTCAATTAATTATTTTTGTCATTGTTGGCATTTAACGACGTAAATCTCTCAGGTATTGCATGTGTTTTTAGGTTTTATATAATTTTTTTATTAAACTGTCTCATTGTATCATCCTAATTTTTACCACCATGAACATTAATAATAAAATAAATAAATATCTTCACACATTCTACGCAGCACCATCTAGTTCCAAAGTAAGCAACTAATGCTTGTACTATGGATTCGTTTAATTCTTGTATTGTATAATTGTTTCGTGAAAAAATTAAATAATTATTACGTCAACAGTCAATCTATCGTCACCCTTACTGTCTCTATCGTAAGTAGTGCGGTAACCGGAAGCGAACCATACATACATACTTGTATTATAGCAGAGGCAATTTATCCTGTATTTTATCTGAATAGTTTATTCGCAAAGAGGTTTTACTGGGTCGCTTGTGTGAGTAGGTTTTTACGTAATGAAACGACCTTTCCAAATGAGCTCATTAACTGCCTGAATAAGAATAATTCCCGTAAGAGTTAATTTCTACAACATAAATAGACTTACAGGCAAGTTAACGAGATTTGGCACGTGCAAAACAATACACATACCTCAAACCAACAGATTTCGTGAAATCATTTTTTCAACATACTGTATATCAAAAATGCATTGGTGTGAGTACTGTGAACGTGCCAACTTGACGGTAACTTGAAGGTAGATGGATATCGTCCACTTGATGAGATAAATGATAAGTAGCAACGAGAAGATAATAAGGGAATGATAGGAGATACTCAGGTAATAAAAGAAAATGGGTTCTCGTTTACGGAAGCACAACTGGGTATTATAGCACTGTTCCTTTACGATTTTTTTAAGGGCTACACCCTTAGTAAATATTTAGTTAGTTATAAATTTAGTAAATATTTCGTTCAAAATGTTATATAACCTAAAAGTCTTCCTCGATAAATGGACTATCCAACACAAAAAGAATTTTTTAATTCGAACCAGTAGTTCCTGAGATTAGCGCGTCCAACCAAACAAACTCTTCAGCTTTATAACATTAGTATATAGATTTCTGATTGTTCTGATCAAGTATGCAGACACCGTGTTAGCGACACCGAAGGCAATTCTGTTTTCCGATCAAACCATTTTATCCTCATGTGAAATGTATAAAGGCAAATGGATCAAGTAAGATGTCACGTTGATCTATACCAATATATAAAAATGAGTTTGTTTGTTTGTTTGGTTGTACGAGCTAATCTCAGGAACTACTGGTTTGAATTGAAAAATTCTTTTTTTTTGGATAGTCCATTTATCGAGGAAGGATTTAGGCTATTTAGTGTGACCTAAAAGGCTAACAAAATAAAAATATATATTTTCCTTATTTAGATTAACGCCATCTATCGTTCAGTGGCAGATTTATTAAGAAAAACAGCTTTGACTCAACAAGTCGGCTACTCACCACGAGAGGGCGCGATCATCAAAGGCTTTTAACATTTAGAACGCGGACGAAGTCGCGGGCATCAGCTAGGGGATAGAGAGTAATCAAAATGTCATAATCATCTCTCACAGTTGATGGCTTATTAATTATATAGTGGCTAATAAAAGTAAAAAAATATAAGAACGGTGTCTGAAAAAAAATACACTACTCGTTTTTATATTCATAACAATTTAAACTATATTTTAAAATTTTCTTACTTTACCTTACTCGTACCTTATTTTATTCATTTATAGTACGGAATGTTTGCTGGTCTCAAGAGGCCTACAACCTACAAGTCCTACAACTGATTGAAACGGCCTTACGCTCGCGGAAAATAAAATTTGTCGTTGATTTTTTTCATAAAAATTATTAAAATAAATGTTTTTAATTTCAATTATTTGCGTTCTTTTTAAATATTCTACAATATTTAATACAAGACTGTGTGACGACCTTTACAGACCTTTAAAGTTTCATTTCTATGTCATGGAACTTGGCATGACCACTTTGTTTTTTCGAAAAACTAGACATTGTGCTGAATTGTGCTAGGTTTGTGCTGCGTTGTGCCGTAAACCGCGAGTCCCGATCTCAAAAAACGGAGCTGTAATGACGAAAAATCGATTTTTGCCTCAGCATGACCACTTTGTTTTTTTGGAAAAGTAACAAATGTGCTGCATTGTGCTATGTTTGTGCTGGAGTGTGCTGCAAACCGTTTTCGATTATCTCAAAAAATAGAGCCGCTATAGGCAAAAAACGAAGAAAATATTTTGTATGGCAGCATGACCACTTTGTTTTTTCGAAAATATAATGAATGTGCTGCATTGTGCTAGGTTTGTGCTGGGATGTGCTGCAAACCGTTTTTGATTATCTCAAAAAACAGAGCTGCTATAGGCAAAAATGTTTTGTAGGTATCATGGAACTTGGCATGACCACTTTGTTTTTTCGAAAATGTAACAAATGTGCTGCATTGTGCTAGGTTTGTGCTGGAATGTGCTGCAAACCGTTTTCGATTATCTCAAAAAACAGAGCCGCTATAGGCAAAAATGTTTTGTGGGCAACATAGAACTTGGCATGACCACTTTGTTTTTTCGAAAAAGTAACAAATGTGCTGCATTGTGCTAGGTTTGTGCTGGAATGTGCTGCAAACCGTTTTTGATTATCTCAAAAAACAGAGCCGCTATAGGCAAAAACGTTTTGTGGGCAACATAGAACTTGGCATGACCACTTTGTTTTTTCGAAAAAATAACAAATGTGCTGCATTGTGCTAGGTTTGTGCTGGAGTGTGCTGCAAACCGTTTTCGATTATCTCAAAAAACAGAGCCGCTATAAGCAAAAATGTTTTGTAGGTATCATGGAACTTGGCATGACCACTTTGTTTTTTCGAAAAAGTAACAAATGTGCTGCATTGTGCTAGGTTTGTGCTGGAATGTGCTGCAAACCGTTTTTGATTATCTCAAAAAACAGAGCCGCTATAGGCAAAAATGTTTTGTGGGCAACATAGAACTTGGCATGACCACTTTGTTTTTTCGAAAAAATAACAAATGTGCTGTATTGTGCTAGGTTTGTGCTGGAGTGTGCTGCAAACCGTTTTCGATTATCTCAAAAAACAGAGCCGCTATAAGCAAAAATGTTTTGTAGGTATCATGGAACTTGGCATGACCACTTTGTTTTTTCGAAAAAGTAACAAATGTGCTGCATTGTGCTAGGTTTGTGCTGGAATGTGCTGCAAACCGTTTTTGATTATCTCAAAAAAAAGAGCCGCTATAAGCAAAAATGTTTTGTAGGTATCATGGAACTTGGCATGACCACTTTGTTTTTTCGAAAAAGTAACAAATGTGCTGCATTGTGCTAGGTTTGTGCTGGAATGTGCTGCAAACCGTTTTTGATTATCTCAAAAAACAGAGCCGCTATAGGCAAAAATGTTTTGTGGGCAACATAGAACTTGGCATGACCACTTTGTTTTTTCGAAAAAGTAACAAATGTGCTGCATTGTGCTAGGTTTGTGCTGGAGTGTGCTGCAAACCGTTTTCGATTATCTCAAAAAACAGAGCCGCTATAAGTAAAAATGTTTTGTAGGTATCATGGAACTTGGCATGACCACTTTGTTTTTTCAAAAAAATAACAAATGTGCTGCATTGTGCTAGGTTTGTGCTGGAGTGTGCTGCAAACCGTTTTCGATTATCTCAAAAAACAGAGCCGCTATAGGCAAAAATGTTTTGTGGGCAACATAGAACTTGGCATGACCACTTTGTTTTTTCGAAAAAATAACAAATGTGCTGTATTGTGCTAGGTTTGTGCTGGAGTGTGCTGCAAACCGTTTTCGATTATCTCAAAAAACAGAGCCGCTATAAGCAAAAATGTTTTGTAGGTATCATGGAACTTGGCATGACCACTTTGTTTTTTCGAAAAAATAACAAATGTGCTGTATTGTGCTAGGTTTGTGCTGGAGTGTGCTGCAAACCGTTTTCGATTATCTCAAAAAACAGAGCCGCTATAAGCAAAAATGTTTTGTAGGTATCATGGAACTTGGCATGACCACTTTGTTTTTTCGAAAAAGTAACAAATGTGCTGCATTGTGCTAGGTTTGTGCTGGAATGTGCTGCAAACCGTTTTTGATTATCTCAAAAAAAAGAGCCGCTATAAGCAAAAATGTTTTGTAGGTATCATGGAACTTGGCATGACCACTTTGTTTTTTCGAAAAAGTAACAAATGTGCTGCATTGTGCTAGGTTTGTGCTGGAATGTGCTGCAAACCGTTTTTGATTATCTCAAAAAACAGAGCCGCTATAGGCAAAAATGTTTTGTGGGCAACATAGAACTTGGCATGACCACTTTGTTTTTTCGAAAAAGTAACAAATGTGCTGCATTGTGCTAGGTTTGTGCTGGAGTGTGCTGCAAACCGTTTTCGATTATCTCAAAAAACAGAGCCGCTATAAGTAAAAATGTTTTGTAGGTATCATGGAACTTGGCATGACCACTTTGTTTTTTCAAAAAAATAACAAATGTGCTGCATTGTGCTAGGTTTGTGCTGGAGTGTGCTGCAAACCGTTTTCGATTATCTCAAAAAACAGAGCCGCTATAGGCAAAAATGTTTTGTGGGCAACATAGAACTTGGCATGACCACTTTGTTTTTTCGAAAAAATAACAAATGTGCTGCATTGTGCTAGGTTTGTGCTGGAGTGTGCTGCAAACCGTTTTCGATTATCTCAAAAAACAGAGCCGCTATAAGCAAAAATGTTTTGTAGGTATCATGGAACTTGGCATGACCACTTTGTTTTTTCGAAAAAGTAACAAATGTGCTGCATTGTGCTAGGTTTGTGCTGGAATGTGCTGCAAACCGTTTTTGATTATCTCAAAAAAAAGAGCCGCTATAAGCAAAAATGTTTTGTAGGTATCATGGAACTTGGCATGACCACTTTGTTTTTTCGAAAAAGTAACAAATGTGCTGCATTGTGCTAGGTTTGTGCTGGAATGTGCTGCAAACCGTTTTTGATTATCTCAAAAAACAGAGCCGCTATAGGCAAAAATGTTTTGTGGGCAACATAGAACTTGGCATGACCACTTTGTTTTTTCGAAAAAGTAACAAATGTGCTGCATTGTGCTAGGTTTGTGCTGGAGTGTGCTGCAAACCGTTTTCGATTATCTCAAAAAACAGAGCCGCTATAAGTAAAAATGTTTTGTAGGTATCATGGAACTTGGCATGACCACTTTGTTTTTTCAAAAAAATAACAAATGTGCTGCATTGTGCTAGGTTTGTGCTGGAGTGTGCTGCAAACCGTTTTCGATTATCTCAAAAAACAGAGCCGCTATAGGCAAAAATGTTTTGTGGGCAACATAGAACTTGGCATGACCACTTTGTTTTTTCGAAAAAATAACAAATGTGCTGCATTGTGCTAGGTTTGTGCTGGAGTGTGCTGCAAACCGTTTTCGATTATCTCAAAAAACAGAGCCGCTATAAGCAAAAATGTTTTGTAGGTATCATGGAACTTGGCATGACCACTTTGTTTTTTCGAAAAAGTAACAAATGTGCTGCATTGTGCTAGGTTTGTGCTGGAATGTGCTGCAAACCGTTTTTGATTATCTCAAAAAAAAGAGCCGCTATAAGCAAAAATGTTTTGTAGGTATCATGGAACTTGGCATGACCACTTTGTTTTTTCGAAAAAGTAACAAATGTGCTGCGTTGTGCTAGGTTAGTACTTAGCCCAATAAAATTACGGCTCAAAGAGGGTTTAATAAACATTAAATTAGAGTCTAGGACAATTCGCCGCTGCCAATTCGTCGCCGCCCTTTCGCCGCCGCCATTTCGCCGCAGGCCGTTTCGACGCCGGCCCATTCGACGCCGGCCATTTCATCGCCGTTTAATTTAGTTTCAGTTATCCACTTATACGGATCCTTAACATAAATCGTGCGAATGCGGACCGCATTCGGTATAATTCCATCATTTTTTTATACATTTGGTCTATATAAGTAACTGATCAAGTGTACTAAAATATATCCTTATTTTTATTTTCAATGTTCAATGTTTATATTCGTATGAACCAAATTCGATGTTTATATCTTTTTCTTTTTAAATCGTTATAAATGGGGAAAACGATTTGAGGAATGTTTACTAATGTAGAATTGCACAAATGCAAAATTAGTAAGAATGTGTTATCATAAATATTTTCATTTTCAAACTTGTGTTTTGATATTAAATTCATTAGTTCTAAATTAGTTTATCACTACATATTATAAAACAAAGTCCTCCCTCCGCCGCGTTTGTCTGTCTGTTTGCGATATAAAATTAAAACGTTCGGTTACAAATTAAAATTTATAGCTTCTACAGGGTATCGACAAAAGGAGCATTGTCAGCGCTAAAATGACCTTTTTCATTGTTATTATGCAATTTATTGCCTGACACGTGCCAAAAAGAATTTTTTTTTACAAACTTGCAACTTTAGAAAGAAAACAATACAAGGGTTACACTTTCCATCTTAAGAATTGCCTACACATGTTTTGTAAAGCTTTGAGTATTTTTCTTTACGATACCATTTTATGACGAGAATTTTAGTAATAGACCGGGACTAAACAACTTAAAATGAAATAGTTAAAATCTTTGATATGATTTTTATTTATACGAAAAAGGTATACTACGAGTATTAAAAAAAATTATTCCTTAATCGGCTGAGCCAAAAAATGACAATTAATTTCATAGGCTTATCCTTATAACAAGGCCGTACTTTAAATCCGTAACTTTTAATCCGTACAGTGACCAGAGAATAACAAAAATAGTTGTCTGGACAATAAGGTGCCAAGCCTTATTGTCAAGCCATGGCCGATGATTTTAAACAAATACAATGAGTCTGACCATCGATTTTAGTTAATGATATCCCCCAAATATAGCTCAGTAGACAAATACGGCAGTGTTTTTATTTTTTTGATATCTTAAAAAATGACCGAGTTATAAGCGTTCAAAGTACACGCGCCACTCAAATGTTTTAATACTACTCGCGAACGTTGATGACGTCACAAGGGCCGATTCTAGATGCAAGAAAGAGAGATTTGTATGTTTGTAATTAATTAACTCAAAAACTACTGGACCGATTTTAAAAATTCTTTCACCTATAAAAAGCTACGTTATCAGCAAATAACATTGGGTATATTTTATAAAGTTACGCGGGCGAAGTCGCGTGCAACAGCTGGTAATATCATAAAGAGAGTAGATTTCTATTTTTGTTTGTAATTTATTAACTCAAAAACTACTGGACCGATTTTAAAAATTCTTTCACCTATAAAAAGCTACGTTATCAGCGAATAACATAGGCTATATTTTATAAAGTTACGCGAGCGAAGTCGCGTGCAACATCTGGTAATATTATAAAGAGAGTAGATTTCTATTTTTGTTTGTAATGAATAAACTTAAAAACTACTAGACCGATTTTAAAAATTCTTTCACCCATAGAAAACTACATTATCAGCGAGTAACATAGGCTATTAACATAGACTATAAAATTACGGGGACGAAGTCGCGTGAAAACAGCAAGTTGATTATAAATTATAAAAATATTCTTAAAATTATTCTTGAGCGGGACTTACCACAAAGATTTCCTCATAACTTTCTGAAGTTATCAGGTTCGGAATAAAAATACGTCAAAATTTTAAAAAATTTCAAAATGGTACAAAAAGTACAAAAAGTCCAGTGCTTATTATAGGTCAGTGGCGCCGGAGCATTTGAAAATTTAAATAATGACCGTTACTTTTGCCATATAATAAATACTAATAATAATAATACTAATAATTTGTACATAATATATAGTGCCTATATATTATGTACAAATTCAAACATCCACACACCTTCTAAATTATTTTTCCAAGTGCCAATGGATACGAAAAGACATAAAAAGTGCATGACCATGAAGCCCGTCACACACATATTTTATTTTAGTGTGTGTAAGACATCGTCACTTTTCTCCCTATAAAAATATACTTACCTGCCTAGTATACTAACAAAAATACCTATTACACTCTTTATGACATGAGGATGACTTACAACCAAATATATGCTTGCAAAGCAAAGTTGCAAACCGCAACCTAGCTGATACAACAAAACGTACATTTACATTTTGTGTCGAGAGACAGTTAAAACAAATGAATGATCTGTAGTACAGAAACGTAGACAAAAAGAACTGACCCGCAAGATACCTACTTCATTAAGATATTCTGAACCCGATAACTTCAGAAAGTATTGAGAAAATCTTTGTCGTAAGTCCCGCTCAAAAATCATTTTAAGAATATTTTTATTATTTATAATCAACATGCTGTTTTCACGCGACTTCGTCTGCGCAACTTTATAAAATATGGCTTGAGTTACTCGCTGATAACGTAGCTTTCTATAGGAGAAATAATTTTTAAAATCGGTCTAGTAGTTTTTAAGTTTAATCATTATACTCGTAAACAAAAATAGAAATCTACTCTCTCTATAATGTTACCAGCTGTTGCACGCGACTTCGCCCGCGTAACTTTATAAAATATGGCCTATATTATTCGCTGATAACGTAGCTTTCTATAGGTGAAAAATTTTTAAAATCGGTCCAGTAGTTTTTGAGTTAATTAATTACAAAATACAAATCTATCTTTTTACTATGAACTTGCGTCTAGCATCGGCCCTTGTGACGTCATCCACTTAGCACGGGCGAACTTGAAAATTTTAATAGCGACCGAAGTTTCGGTGTCAATAACTTCGGAAATACTGCATCGATTTTGATGAAACAAAAACTTTTCACATGTACATAACCATAGCTCTGATATTATGTGTGTTTTATAGTCATTTTCAAACCCATCGGTCAGACCAATAAATTGGAATAAATAATAAATAAATAATAAAGACGGTCATAATGATGAATAAATTTGGAGCTCGTTTATGGAATAAACCTGAGTTTTGTAGCGTGGTATACAACTTTTTATTATTTTACTGTTTTGTCAATTATTGTCTACTTGTTTTTAAAACTAAGTATGTCTGTTAATACATTTGTGTTGTAACTTTGTACAAAAATGAAGGTAAAAATTTTAAGTTCAAGAGGCAAAAAAGTTATTCTTATGATTTATTTATATAAAAAAATGTTATGTTGATTTGTGTACGCTTCAAAAACTCCAGAATAGTTAGACCGATTTTAATTCGTTTTTACGTATGGAAAGAGGATAACGGGATATAAAAATTTGAACCACTTTTTGTATATATGTAAAACTGAGTCATGCTTACATCTTTGGGTGTATGGTACAGTAAAAGTTCTATTTTATTACAGAGCCAATAACATCAATATGTTTTACAAATTTTCACTCACGCTTTGTAATAGTCAAAAAAAGAAATCGAAAGCAAAATGCCCATTAGTCACTCATAAATTACAAATTTCTCGATTATTTAAGCTCTACTGTCTGTTAAAATTAAAATGTTGTAACAATTTACGTCTATATCTACTAACGTGATCATTTCACGCTATCATGTAATGAATTTATAAACGAAGTTCTATTCCAGGAGTTTCATGAATTTGGCTGGTATAAAAAGTAACATATTAATTTCTGGCCTAATTATTACTTTACAAAAAATAAAATAGATCAATTCGTTTTGTCCCTTGTTTGCTTGGGCCATGAAGGGTAGATAAATTTTGAAACATACTTTTACATTTATTATATTAGTAAGGATAGCATAGTATACAATACAGGGTTGTTATTCAACATGCTATATGTTATATGTTTCGATAGCTAAAAAAACAACAAACCATTAAATGTCGAACTTATCTGACAATAAACATCTATACTGGTAGTAATTCTTTTGCTTTCTACAATCTGCGCTTAATAAACAAAAGACAAGAACGAATGGCGACGAAATGGCCGGCGTCGAATTGGCCGGCGCTGAATTGGCTTGGCGCTGATTCGGCCGCGGCGAATCGGCGGCGACGAATCGTCCCATCCCGATTAAATTATATAGTTTGAAGATTTTCAGGATCGATAGGGGGGTGCATTCTGAGCTTACATTTCAATTTGAGGGGTTCTCCGAAGGTCAGCTGTACCACATTTCGATAAAAACGCGTTTAGTTCGACATTTCGAGAACGGTTAGTGTTAAGCAAAAAATTGTACAGACCTTTTCCCTTCTAAATTAAATTTACTAACTTTTTATCTGAAACTTTTTTCTAACATCAATAGTTTTCAACTTATTACTTCCGAAAGGCATTTTTTTTTTATTTTTCTCCCAATTTTTCATTTTTCGCCATTTTCTCCCCAACCGTTCAATTATATAAAGTTTTCCTTATTATCAAAGCTGTAGATCTTTTAATTACGAACAACTTTTGTCTACTTTACCAAGCGAAAGCCGCGCCATTGTTACAATATCATCGACATCAGTTGGTATTCAGTACTTTAAACCATTTAAATATTGTACTTCAATTAAATATTAAATATTGTAATCATTTAAATATCATTTAAGGAGTTTCGGAGCCGCACCGCGCAAAGTTTAGGTATTCAGCACATTTTTTGAATTTTCGAAAAAACAAAGTGGTCATGCCAAGTTCCATCATACCTACAAAACATTTTTGCTTATAGCGGCTCTGTTTTTTGAGATAATCGAAAACGGTTTGCAGCACACTCCAGCACAAACCTAGCACAATGCAGCACATTTGTTACTTTTTCGAAAAAACAAAGTGGTCATGTCAAGTTCCATGATACCTACAAAACATTTTTGCTTATAGTGGCTCTGTTTTTTGAGATAATCGAAAACGGTTTGCAGCACACTCCAGCACAAACCTAGCACAATGCAGCACATTTGTTACTTTTTCGAAAAAACAAAGTGGTCATGCCAAGTTCTATGTTGCCCACAAAACATTTTTGCCTAAAGCGGCTCTGTTTTTTAAGATAATCAAAAACGGTTTGCAGCACATTCCAGCACAAACCTAGCACAATGCAGCACATTTGTTACTTTTTCGAAAAAACAAAGTGGTCATGCCAAGTTCTATGTTGCCCACAAAACATTTTTGCCTAAAGCGGCTCTGTTTTTTAAGATAATCAAAAACGGTTTGCAGCACATTCCAGCACAAACCTAGCACAATGCAGCACATTTGTTACTTTTTCGAAAAAACAAAGTGGTCATGCCAAGTTCCATGATACCTACAAAACATTTTTGCTTATAGCGGCTTTGTTTTTTGAGATAATCAAAAACGGTTTGCAGCACATTCCAGCACAAACCTAGCACAATGCAGCACATTTGTTACTTTTTCGAAAAAACAAAGTGGTCATGCCAAGTTCCATGATACCTACAAAACATTTTTGCTTATAGCGGCTCTGTTTTTTGAGATAATCGAAAACGGTTTGCAGCACACTCCAGCACAAACCTAGCACAATGTAGCACATTTGTTATTTTTTCGAAAAAACAAAGTGGTCATGCCAAGTTCTATGTTGCCCACAAAACATTTTTGCCTATAGCGGCTCTGTTTTTTGAGATAATCAAAAACGGTTTGCAGCACATTCCAGCACAAACCTAGCACAATGCAGCACATTTGTTACTTTTTCGAAAAAACAAAGTGGTCATGCCAAGTTCCATGATACCTACAAAACATTTTTGCTTATAGCGGCTCTGTTTTTTGAGATAATCGAAAACGGTTTGCAGCACACTCCAGCACAAACCTAGCACAATGCAGCACATTTGTTATTTTTTCGAAAAAACAAAGTGGTCATGCCAAGTTCTATGTTGCCCACAAAACATTTTTGCCCATAGCGGCTCTGTTTTTTGAGATAATCAAAAACGGTTTGCAGCACATTCCAGCACAAACCTAGCACAATGCAGCACATTTGTTACTTTTTCGAAAAAACAAAGTGGTCATGCCAAGTTCTATGTTGCCCACAAAATATTTTTGCCTAAAGCGGCTCTGTTTTTTAAGATAATCAAAAACGGTTTGCAGCACATTCCAGCACAAACCTAGCACAATGCAGCACATTTGTTACTTTTTCGAAAAAACAAAGTGGTCATGCCAAGTTCCATGATACCTACAAAACATTTTTGCTTATAGCGGCTTTGTTTTTTGAGATAATCAAAAACGGTTTGCAGCACATTCCAGCACAAACCTAGCACAATGCAGCACATTTGTTACTTTTTCGAAAAAACAAAGTGGTCATGCCAAGTTCCATGATACCTACAAAACATTTTTGCTTATAGCGGCTCTGTTTTTTGAGATAATCGAAAACGGTTTGCAGCACACTCCAGCACAAACCTAGCACAATGTAGCACATTTGTTATTTTTTCGAAAAAACAAAGTGGTCATGCCAAGTTCTATGTTGCCCACAAAACATTTTTGCCTATAGCGGCTCTGTTTTTTGAGATAATCAAAAACGGTTTGCAGCACATTCCAGCACAAACCTAGCACAATGCAGCACATTTGTTACTTTTTCGAAAAAACAAAGTGGTCATGCCAAGTTCCATGATACCTACAAAACATTTTTGCTTATAGCGGCTCTGTTTTTTGAGATAATCGAAAACGGTTTGCAGCACACTCCAGCACAAACCTAGCACAATGCAGCACATTTGTTATTTTTTCGAAAAAACAAAGTGGTCATGCCAAGTTCTATGTTGCCCACAAAACATTTTTGCCCATAGCGGCTCTGTTTTTTGAGATAATCAAAAACGGTTTGCAGCACATTCCAGCACAAACCTAGCACAATGCAGCACATATGTTACTTTTTCGAAAAAACAAAGTGGTCATGCCAAGTTCTATGTTGCCCACAAAACATTTTTGCCTATAGCGGCTTTGTTTTTTGAGATAATCGAAAACGGTTTGCAGCACACTCCAGCACAAACCTAGCACAATGCAGCACATTTGTTACATTTTCGAAAAAACAAAGTGGTCATGCCAAGTTCCATGATACCTACAAAACATTTTTGCCTATAGCAGCTCTGTTTTTTGAGATAATCAAAAACGGTTTGCAGCACATCCCAGCACAAACCTAGCACAATGCAGCACATTCATTATATTTTCGAAAAAACAAAGTGGTCATGCTGCCATACAAAATATTTTCTTCGTTTTTTGCCTATAGCGGCTCTATTTTTTGAGATAATCGAAAACGGTTTGCAGCACACTCCAGCACAAACCTAGCACAATGCAGCACATTCGTTACATTTCCAAAAAAACAAAGTGGTCATGCTGAGGCAAAAATCGATTTTTCGTCATTACAGCTCCGTTTTTTGAGATCGGGACTCGCGGTTTACGGCACAACGCAGCACAAACCTAGCACAATTCAGCACAATGTCCAGTTTTTCGAAAAAACAAAATGGTCATGCTAAGTTCCAGTAGGTTTCATTTCTTAAATAATAACCACATATTATTTTCTATAGTTTACTATTCGATGTTTAGTTTTTTTTTATATATAAATATGTATTTTGTCTTATGAACTTAATATTATGTAAAGTCGGGGTACGTTCAGTTTTCAAATTCATTCCTTTATCAAAGTCGTAGACCTTTTGAAACTAAAGCTGACAGACGTTTGAAATGAAATTTTGGCATGACTGACAATTGCCCTGGTGCAAGCAAAATATGTCGACTTTAAGGTGTCGAACCTTTTCTTACCCCGACTGTACTTAAAATCTAATATACGTAGCGCGTCAAATTGATATATATTGAAGCTTATATTACATTATTTATATAATTGAACACAATTATGTAATAAAAACACCTATTCAAGCACAAAATGTAGACACCTCGTTAGAACCCACATCAAACAGGCTTTATTGTTTTAACAAGCTCGTTTCTCCCGCGTGTAGTGTTTTATGTACATTTCAAAATACAATTATTATTAGAATTCAAAACAAGGGAAGGGTTCTAGCACAGCTTTACAATCCATACAGTTGGGTAACGCCTTTGATGTCGGGCGACGCCGCCACTCACGCGCGGATGTGCTAGGGTTGTCCCATAAATGGAAAATCCACTACCGCTCACTCAACTCAAAAACATGTACGCGCCAGCCTTGAAAGTTGGAAATGCAGACTGTGTGAGTTTGCCGTGGCGGCCCGCGCCGCCCGCTTCCCCGCGCCAGCCCCCACCGTTGCTCTGTGCAAGTACATTCGTTGCCCAACTGTAAAGCTGTGGTTCTAGTGTGGGACGCTACTTGCGTGGCCACACTGACAGGAGCCACACTGGGAAGGATCCCACATCCACGGAACGAGTAGGGAAGTGGGTGCGGCCGAAAAATTAAAGACCGCGAAATATCGGGGTCTCGGTTCCGGATACACTTGCCGTTCGGAGTCGAGACCCTTGGTCCGTGGGGTCCCAGCGCTCGCCAACTTTTGAAAGAGGTGTCAAAAAAAAGGCTTCCCGACAGTGGTGTCCGAAGAGCTGGCAGCATTGCAATTCAACAAGGAAATGCTGCCAGCATCCTCGGCACCATGCCGCGGGCGCCCAATTTTTTAGATATTTTTTAGGCTTATTTAGTTTTAGATTTTAGTTTAGTTTAGTTTTATTTAGAATTAATAATTTTTATAAAATTTTATATTAAACTAGCTGACCAGGCGAACTTCGTACCGCCTAACAGTCAATAAATGTCGTGTTACCTTTTAGATAAACTTAATTTAGGATTTTATGAACTGAACTGAAAATTTGACAGTTTCTGCTGTATGATTGTATTTTCTAATGACAGTGAAAAAGTTATCAACAATGGTTGCTAGGTGACACGTACGTTTTTTTTTATTGACGTCAAATGTTTGCCAGCTGGAGACAGTTGTTTGTATTGGGAAAGAAAATTGTTGTTTTTAATTTTCCTCGTATTTTTTTTACGTTTTTTCTCTCCATAAGAACCTTCCCTGATTATCCCTCTATCCATAAGTGAAGACAGAATTAAAATCGGTCCAGCTGTTCTCGAGTTTTGCGCTTAGCAACACATTTAGGGATATTTTTTTATTTATATACATAAAAATATGTAACATTAAAAAAAATGGAAAATTTAAAGGCCTCAACGAACCACTTGGGTACTACGCAAATACAGCGAGTCAGATGGGTTAAAATGTTTAACTTTCTGACTCAAGTGTTCGATTCCCGACATGGTCAAGGGGTTATTAACTTGAGTTCAACATTCTTATGATTCCAACTTTTCTACCTACTTTTAAAACCCTCTCTGAACTTCTAGCTTGACCGCTAACCGCAAAAACGAATAAATTTAATACTAACTGAAGACTGCGACTTCGTTCGCGTGAACTTCATCTTAAAATATGAATATAATATGTATAATTTTCTAAAGAACTAAAGTTATAAAGTAAAAAATAAATATGTGTAAGTAACTAATGGACTAAGCTAGGGCTAAACCTGTCGTCTTACAATCTTGATTACGAAATTATTTAATTTGATTACTATACAAATATCTTTTGATTCTACTAGTGTTTTTAAGGAGTAATTTGAATAAAAATCAGTTAATGTAACTTAACTGTAATAACTCGCCGATAAAGAGCTATCTATAGACGGCAAAATTTTTAAACAGAATTAAGTATTTTTTGAGTTTATCCAGTACGAACCAACATACAAAAAATCAAGTCTTTTTTTCTTTTTTTATAATATAATACTAAACTGGGTGACCGAGCTGTTTAAAGTTTTTTATATGTAAGAAAGAAAGTCTATAAAACATTATGGGAAAAAATACAAGAATAATTGAATTAATAATTAATAATTCAAAATATTATAAAACGCGCGAGCAAGCGGTATTACTTTTGTATCCGTTCCATTAAAAAATCTACCTAAAACGAATTTTCTCGGAGACAAGACCTTGACACATCGATTTCTAGACCAAAAACCCCCTAACCCTAAATTTTCGTCAAAATCGTAAGAGCCGTTTGCAAGATCGCCGTGGCATACAAGAATTCCTCGTTTAGTATTAAAGATTAGTAAAGTAATAAAAAAAATGAGTCCATACTGTAATAAATTAGCTATTATACTTTGCTACTAAACAATAAAGAGGCAGGCCTAACTGATTCTTAACATTGGATTGGTTACAAATATTCACCTATTGTTGTTATTCACCTATTTACATTTTGTATTTATTTATCTATTTTTTTTCAAAAGGTACACCAATAGCACAAACAAAAAACTTATAATAGGTATAGGTAATGCGAGGCAATTTTAAGGTATACACAGATAAATTACAAAATAGAAATTGTGAAGAATGAGAACATATGCATAAAACAATTACTTAATATAACATAAACTTAACTTAAATAAAATAATGAGGAAAAGAGAAAAAAATGAAAAGAAAAGAAAAACACTCAGTTAAATAGTATAGCTGTCAATTTACGCTTAATTTCCGTCGATTTACAATCAAATATATCAATATCAGCATCAGCACCCAACTCGCTGAACAACATGTTGAGATTTCTACTAGCCCGCCAGAGAAAGCTATTCTGCCGATAATTAGAACAATTATTTTATTTTTTTATTATATATTTTATTACAGTGTTGTACCAGTGTTTCTATTTTGTTTAATTTTTTTTTATGGAACTCGTCTTTAAATATTTATATATATTGCTAAAACTATGTATATAATGACTGTTTGATTCTTGAATAAAGAGAAAAAAAAAATACATACTAAGTGCTCATTAAGTCTGCCCGATGGTACCGCACTTCCTGAGTAAATACGTCTGTATTGATCGACTGTCCATTTAGACACTTTCTCCCTTATTTCCCGTGGCTGGCTCTGGCTGTAAAGCATTTCCAACAAAATGAATATAATATGTCTTCGTAATATTAGCTATAAAATTACCGAATTATAGACACATTATTGAATTATTGAATTACACGATAGTACGCTTTTAACTTTTAAGAGTGCGTATAAAGCAAACAAAATTTGTAATTTCACCCGCGTGGCCCCTTGGACATGACAGTGACACAAAATACGTACAACTACGCACAACATGCGACGGAAGATAGCGCAACTCGCTCAATAAAAATGTTATAAGTGCCAAAAGTATTAAATATTAATTATTCGTAAACTACAACGTCAAATGAAAAATTGTTACATACAGCCTTAGATAAAATGTGAAGTGAAATTACTGATACACTTTTAGCTTTGTAATGTGTGTCATTTTGAAAATAAAACTAAAATCGATGGAAATGAGAGCTCACTTGGTGATTTTTTTCTATCGAGAAAATTTCATTATATTATGTTTTCTGTTACAGTCGTCACATTAATTTATAATGTATTTTTTTTTTTTTTTATTAATTAAATTAGACTTTGTTTACTTAGATAAAATTCAAATCTAGGATTGGCTATTTCTCTTTATACCCGCTCTTAACAAATAAGATGCAGAGCCTGGCACATAGTCACATAGGCATACAATATCCACTCTATGTGTCTTTTATAAGCATAAATGTCCTATATTTTGTGTCTGTAAATTGTTGTAATAATGGTCTTAGGTTTTCTATTCAAATGAATCTATTCAAATAATTAAATGAATAAACCAATAGTCTACACTCACCTTTGTGTGCCAATTTATTTACGTAGTTAGACATGAGTTAGCGTACCACTGGTCAGTTTCCTTACTCGTCAATTTCGCTAATTCACCAGTAGTCTGTAAGTACATCTTGCTAACTGACTTTCCAAACAGATTATGTAGACAAAGTAAACTGCTTTTAAAAGAGCTAGCCTATCTCATTTCGTATTGCAGTGGAAGGACAATCCTCACCTTAATGCGTAAAAGTTGTTACGATATTGAGCTTCAAGTCCATTTTACTGAGAACGTCGTAACTACAATTTAACTCAGTTTCAAGTGCTCAGCTTTTGTTGAGTTTAAAGTGCACGCACTATAACGCGGAGGAAGCAGTGACTAAACTACCGAATTCTTTATATTGTAACAAAATTCATGTTGTACTGGCTGGTATCCGCGGCATCGTGCGCGTTGAAAAAAAAAAATAAGCAATTTAACTCTTGACCTCTTGTTGCTATGAGACTTTGGCCAGACGTTAGCTTTTATTTTATTATAGACTAGCTGGTGCCTGCGACTTCGTCCGCGTTGAAAAAGAAAAAAAGTAGCCTATCCTGTTGTGTCCTGTACGTCTAAATATTTATCTACCGAGTTTCATGAAAATCAGTTAATTTGTTTAAGAGTTGTGGAGGAACATACATACATACATACATACATACATACATACATACATACATACATACATACATACATACATACATACATACATACATACATACATACATACATACATACATACATACATACATACATACATACATACATACATACATACATACATACATACATACATACATACATACATACATACATACATACATACATACATACATACATACATACATACATACATACATACATACATACATACATACATACATACATACATACATACATACATACATACATACATACATACATACATACATACATACATACATACATACATACATACATACATACATACATACATACATACATACATACATACATACATACATACATACATACATACATACATACATACATACATACATACATACATACATACATACATACATACATACATACATACATACATACATACATACATACATACATACATACATACATACATACATACATACATACATACATACATACATACATACATACATACATACATACATACATACATACATACATACATACATACATACATACATACATACATACATACATACATACATACATACATACATACATACATACATACATACATACATACATACATACATACATACATACATACATACATACATACATACATACATACATACATACATACATACATACATACATACATACATACATACATACATACATACATACATACATACATACATACATACATACATACATACATACATACATACATACATACATACATACATACATACATACATACATACATACATACATACATACATACATACATACATACATACATACATACATACATACATAAATACAGAAAAAAATCTAAAAATCGTCAATTTAGTTTCAGTACCATGTATAAAGCCTATAAACACGATATCTTTGAAAACAAAGTAACTTACTCCATGACCAACATTTACAGATTTATTATTAGTATTGATGATGATCCCTCGGGAGCAGTCCTTTTTGTGGATGAAAGGTAACCTATGTCCTTTCCTCTATCCCTGACAACGTGTATGCAAAATAGTGGTTGAGTAGTTAAGGCGTGAAAAGGTAATAGATAGGCAGACAGAGTTACATTCATATTTATAGTATTAGTATGGACTAGTATGGATACTATCACTATTAATTCCTATAATAGCTTCTATACTGGTTTAGTTACATATATTGTTATTAGCGTTGTATAAGAACCTACTAAAAGGCTCTCGGAAGGTTCCATGCAACATTTACAACGTCTGAATAGCATATGCATTTATATGCTTCAGAGATTAAAAATATTCAAAGGACTTTTTTATGAAAGAAACATAAAAAATGCTCTTTCTTTATGATGAAGTTGATACTGTATATTATTTCAGTTACGTTGGAAGTTTGTTGGAGCTACTTTACGTATCCAAGTTAGGATAATGTAATTTCCCTTATAACAAGGGCTCATTCTATATGCGATATGGCATTTATAAGTCTCTTTTATTTACACAATATTTTTTGCACATTATCATCAATCAATACTAATAATAAATCTGTAAGGGTTGGTCATGGAGTAAGATACTTTGTTTTCAGAGATATCGTGTTTATAGGCTCTAGACATGATACTGAAACTAAATTGACCATTTTTAGAATTTTTTTCTATATGTATGTAAGTATGTATGTTCCTCAATAACGCTTAAACGAATTAACCAATTTTCATGAAACTTGGTACATAAACATTTAGACGTACAGGACACAGGATAGGCTACTTTTTTCTTTTTCAACGCGGACGAAGTCGCGGGCGCCACCTAGTAACTAAATAAAAGCGACCGAACATCATACAATTTTACATACACGTTGTGAAGGATACAGAAAAGGATATGGAATAGGGTTAATAATAGCAAGTATTTTTTCCCACGGCATCGCCTAAAAATAAATAAAAATTAACGGTCTACAAAACTATGTATAAGAATAATAAGTAAAGATTTAATAATGTTTTAAGAAAAAGGCCACAGCTAGTCATATATATTTAAGGTTAAAGAAGCTTTGAAACCGTATCGTCTGTATTGAATTTAAAATGAATTGTCTCCGAAACGCAAATAAATGGGTTTATATAATTTCCAATAATCCTTTGAACTGAACTTGTCCATATCAATTTGGGTACACCGATTTATTCTGACCTCGCTGTAACTTTGATTTATTACAGAAATTCCTGACAAACTTTGTTGCGACCTCAGATTTCAAAGTTTAGAGAATCGATCACTACGGAATGTGATATATATATATCTTAACAGCATTCATAAATATTCCGCAATGTTTTTGGAATTCTTTTTATATTTATTTATTCATCAATGTTCAGCATCGCCCAACGTGGGGCTCGAACCCACGACCGTGAGATAAAAGGCTCCTGATCTAATGATTGAGCTAGCCGGGTATTTATTGTCTAGGTGTAATTGTTTATTTGTCTCTCGTGAAGGATATTTTATTTTACTAGTAAAATAAAATTAAAAAGATGACAAAACGAATGATACCCAGAAATGAAATTTTGTTAAACCTAAAATGAAACAGTAATTTATTCATTAAATAGGTTTAACCGTCAATAAATTTTTACCAGGGTTTCTAAAAAAATAGCCAACGTGATGACGATCCTGAGAAAAAACCTCGAAAGACACTCAGTATATATCATTCTTTTTGTATTATTAAACTTACAGTAATTTTCGGTGATTTTGCTGTCATTTACTCTGGATTGATATAATCTTGGCTATATTTTTCGTAAACCCTAGTAAAGATAGTGACCCTTGAAACCCATTTAATGAAATTAACTGTTTCTCTGTATCAAATTCTCAACTAAATAAAAAAATATATAGCAGCGCCTCCTTGAGGAGTAACAAGAGCTTACCTTTCATTACGGCAAAAGCTGTCAAAGGCTTGACACGGCTCACATGTTCCCGCCTCCGCGAGATAAGAGAACAATTTGAACTGTGAAGCCAAGAGGAACAAACTTATCACTTTAGATCCGAATGAACGAATCTGTTAAGTCTATCGACTCGTTGATCGATTACCGATTTATTGAAAAACTTTTCCACATATTATTCATCTCTCAATTTAAATATCTGAGCCGTTCGTTTGTTTATGAACTTTTCAAATTTATCTTAATTTATAATATGTCTTGAAATTAATTTTAAATTTTCATAATAATAATAATAATATTTTTTTTATTGGTTTGTGGAATACATAGTTTAGAACTGGTTTATATATATACATATTTTCCTTGAATTATATCTTAAGTATTAGAAAATAAATAACATTTCCATATCCTGAGAGTGGAATAAACATAGGCATAGTAGCAATTGCATCAATAAATAAAATATAATATATTTCCACTTATATACAAGAGAATGAAGCTTGAATTTATTTAGGTTAGGTAGATTAGTATAAGAAAAAAAGGCAATTCATACTTTATTAAAAAGTATAAATTTATGTCAGTCAGCAAATTTTATTTTAAGAGCAGTAAAATATGAGTATAAATCTTGGTATCAATGAGTAAAAGCGAATTTTTCATACCTAATCCGTTGCTCATCAATCAACCAAAGTAGGATTATCGGAAGGTTATTTGGTGTGTGGTCTGAGTTAAAAGCGTAAGGATGGCTCTTTCTTGTTTCAGCTGTGGTATACACCACAGCTGAAACTTAGCGACACTTGCAAATAAAATTAGTTGGCATTTAAATATTTGTAATCATGAAATCTCAAAGATTATCTATAGAAAGCTATAGAAAACCTATAGAACTTTCAATCGATTGCTGCTTGTCAAAGTATACTTTGTAAAATAATGTATAAAAATTACCAAGTTACTTTGTAAGCGATTATTATCGATTCAAAGTAAACGTTTGTGTCGTGCTTCAATTATTACTTAATGATAACTTAAATTTTTAGTAGAAGAATCAAAACAAACATTACGAGTATTAAGCAGAGTCTTAGCAGTAAATTATGTCTTAAAATTAAATACACCAAATTTCTTTTGGAATATCTACAGATTGCAAAATATCTAAAAAAATCCTGTTATTTCATCGTCTATAAAATCTTTCATCTTGACTGACTATCAAAGCTCAACCAAAACTACTAAGTCTAGAAAGCTGAAATTTGGAACAAAAACATAAATAAAATAGCTCACATTATTTTATAAAGTAAGCTAAAGCATCGGCTAAGAATATTTTTGGAAATTTAACTCCTTACGGGAATACTTAAAGATCTATTAAATTAAAAAAAAATGTAAAACATTATTTATGTCCCTTTTCAGAATAGTTTTATGAAAACAATTTTAATTAATGATTTGAGTTGTATCCCTATTTAATTTAAGGAACATTATGTTTCCGCTTCCGTTTGTTATATAGACGCAAAATATAATTATCATAGATCACAGGATTTCTGTATAATATCCATACTGATTGATTTATTTTGTTATTGCTTGGTAGTTATTATTAAGTTTTGAACGGTTTTTCTGTTTATTTTTTTTAACAGTGGAATAACTATGATTATCTTCTTACATATTACGTACCGAGATATAATTTTAGGAACCATTTAAAACTATTTCTTAATACAACAAAAATGTCATCTAGAATTTTATTTTATAAATATTTTATTTACGTAAATAATTAATAAAATAAAACTCATTTATTCTAAGCATTTAAAAATGGTCCAGATATAAATATATTAAATTACATTGTAAAATTATATAATACTAGCGATCCGCTCCCGGCTTCGCACGGGTGAATGTTTTGTTTTTTTTTTTTGGAAAACCTTTTTCTTTTTTAAAATTCTGTTATCAAAAGTTACTATAAATAATTACTACATAGAAACTTAACTGAATTATATTTTTGAGGAAGATAAGAAATATAAAATTATTTCTTTTATCAACATTTTTATGAATTAAAACATTAATTAATAATAACTAATAATATTTCAGGTTTCCTTATATAAGTTTTTTAAACTATGAAAAAAATATTAACAAAAAAAATACAAAAGTCCAAACGTTACCCAGTAAAACAAAACACAATGATATATGACATATTTTTGGTAACTTTGAACATTCATCACAAAAGTCTATTACGTGTCGCCGATGCCCCGGAGAGATTTACGCCGGAGGCTGTTGCCAAAACAGTCCAAACTACACGAGACCTTTTCCCAAAAAAGATAAAGTTTAAAATTGTTGTGTGCAAAGTTGATATTCAAATTACAACAGGGATCAACGCGACTACTCGTGCACGCCGACACACAATTTTAGAATATACTCAGCCTTGAACAATTCTGAGGGCGGAGGACAATTGAAATTTTTGAACAAGTGTTGTGTGTTGAAAGTTTTGAACAATTTTTGAACACTCCTGTTTTCGGCGGAAGAAAATTTCGAGCGATTTCGAGCATGACATCTCGTGAATTCCCGAGTTGCTAATGAGAGCTCTTATCTTGAATATTTGGAACTCGTTTTCTTTTTTTAACCTCCAATAGTGTGGCATGATGAAACACTAAAATCATTATTTCATACTGTTTTTCCTATAGTTTATGTAGATATACAATGTATATTATGTATATTGTATATCTACATTTGCGCTAACACACACTTGCGCCCACTCTTTGTACCAAAAAAAAATTGTTTAAGTTAAAAATGTAACTAATAAATCACTATTTCAACTATTTTCCCTATAGCTTATGTAGATATAGAATGTATATGTATATGTGTATATATACAACATATGTTATATATTATCTTCAATTGCGCAATCTTCAATTTATTTAAACGGTTAAGTAAGAAAATAATAAATTATTATTTTCGTTTTAGACGAGTCATTTAAAATTACTAGTTTCATGATTAGGGGACTAATAGCAAGTCACTCAGCTAGCTAGCAACACAGAGAAGAGGTTTCGAACCAGTACAGTTAAGAATTCATACTGTAATAGGGTTATTCTAAAATATTGCATCACCTCTTTCTGTTTACTGGAACCGTCCGTCATCGTTGTGGGCGGTCTATTTCGGAATCGCATTTACAAAAGTATTGCAATACGGTGTTAAAATAGCAAAATTAATGGCTGCAATATGTTTATCAACAGATCGTAATTCAGTTCTCGAAAACAATGTTTACATTTGAATTAGATAGAACACACTGTTTTCATAAGTGGAAATCCATTGTCCCTTGCAAATTGAAATTTAGATCAGAATCGTGATCGCGTACGGACTTTTCCAGAATTTATTACAAACCATTTAATTATGTGGGATCAGGACTTAGTGTTACTTGAATAAGTTTTTCATACAGTGATTGTTCGTGCAGTGACGTCACGTCATCATTATCGCGATTATTGGCTTGTTGTTGTTTTGCCACAGTTGTTGATTTGCCACAGAAAAACTATGTGTTGTTTTGCCACAGTTCAATTTTTATGAGTTAAATTTAATAAATTTATTTTGGATTGTTGTTCTTTTGCCGCAGTCTTTTTTTTCTGTACAGACTGCAGAGAAACCAAAACAAGAATAAAAATAATATTTATTTTTCTAATGATCACAGTAATTCTTAACATTTTAATTTTACATTCGCATAAAATATGTATCTAATAATCACAGCAATGATCACAGTAATCATTTTTTTTTAAATAGTTTTTATCTCTTATTTGAAAATCACAATCTAAGCGCTTGCTCAAACGCCATCTCTATTAAAGTAATCATACAGTGACGTCACATCATCATCAACGTGATTGTTTCATACAGTGACGTCACGTCATCATCAACGTGATTGTTTCATACAGTGACGTCACGTCATCATCAACGTGATTGTTTCACAGTGACGTCATCATCAACGTGATTGTTTCATACAGTGACGTCACGTCATCATCAACGCGATCATTTCATACAGTGACGTCACGTCATCATTAACGTGATTGTTTCATAGTGACGTCACGTCTTACTTCTTACTCTCTAAGTACTTTGTTTCTGATTTGGTTTTGTATGAGAAGTTGTATTAATAAAATTGAACTACATTTTGTGTGCTACGATTTATCCCTGATTGTAATAAGGCGATTAATAAGTTCTTACTATTATTTAATCGTATTAGCTTAGCAGTAGAATTTAGCTTTGTCAAAATTTACCGGTTTTACCGAAAATCATTATCGATAAGCATCGAATCAAAGTCAAAGTCAAGATATATCCAACAAATCGAGTGTACGATGATTGTAGGTTCTCACGCGAAAAAACAATTTTCTTTACGACAGAATTATGTTCGCAAGTTTGTTAGATATATATACCTAATTCATAATGTAATCGAACATTTACATAAAGGAAGCGTACAAATATTGAAGATTCGCAATTTGTCGTGTATGTTAAAGAAAAGGGTATATATAAATGATTAATAAACTAAAAAAAAGTGTATCAGCTCCGATGCACGACTGGAGTTTACTCCTTACAAACGATAAATAAATAATTTAATAAATATAATTAAAACATATTACTATAATATATTATATGTATTATATTATATTAATATGTACTGAAGCATATTGTAGCCTGTAACGCGTAACGTGTGACATGTGACATTTGATTTTACTCCCATAAATTTTCATACGCCGGGCTTATATATGAAATGTAAACTCCAATAAAATGTGTTTATTACATTTCTGGCAATAAAATAAAAATGTATAATACATTTTCTTACGATAAAAGCACAAAGTGAAAAGGTACTTTTCCGTATTCGCTAGCGCGTTACTTATATTATTACAGACTTGTTTCGGTAATCCTTGACTACGTGAAAAGAATGAAGAACTTATTTTATTAGGAACTCATTAAAAGTTTTCCAATTCCATTTTAATTGATGTAATATTATTAAATAATATTCAATTCACAATAAAACACTGTAGTGCTCTTTAAAATTTTTATTTAGAGTTAGTACTAAGTAGTGATCTAGTTGATCACACTACACTAAATTGATTTCTAAATCGAAGATATAGAGTTGAAAATAGATAATAGAATCTAAAATCTAAATTGGATCCAATCTGTTCTAACTGTAATTACACCTTCCGTTTTCTTAAGTTGGTTTCCTACAAATTGAATGTGTATAATGTAATAACTGCTTTATAAAGTAAGCGGGCCATTAGATGGCAGTAACCATATCCTTACAGAAGACCAGAGTTAATTAATATGTGTTTCAATTTGTCTATTAACCCTTATCCCTAAGCGTGAATCTTACCTATCAAGGCTGGTTATAACTCATCTTGCCGAAATCTTTTTTCTTCGGACCAAGTGCTTTAAAACATCTTTTATAATGCACACTGCCAAGGATTACAACTCAGTGTCGGTAGTCTTTCCGAGTTCATATAACCCAAACCTTTTTAAAGTTCGAGTGAATAGACATCTTCTGAGTGAGCTCGCTCTATCGTCTCGTCTTTGCTGCACGGCTAGATCCTGGCCAAGAGCAAGTCCATTTATAATAATTAAAAAAACCACATAGATATTTTAATAAAAAAATATAATTACAATGTCAATTAACATGATTATAATTTACTGGATTACGATTGAAACTAAAACTTAAATTAAAAAAATCTTAATACAAGGAAAATTGTTTTATGGCAATTTCTTTTTGTAAACAATGTATTATTTTGTTCCAGGTAATCGTTTGAAAAATAGCATGTTGGAACAGTAAAGAAAATCTTCAAAATGGACGCAACGGAAGACGAATTCTACAGCATATGCCTTAATTTGACCAACGAAGAAATAGCCAGTCTTGGGGTGTGCAACTACAGCAGCGAATTTGAAAATGGAGAACTGCTGGAGAAGGTCGTGTCGAGGGTCGTGCCAATATTCTTTGGCTTCATTGGCATCGTTGGTTTAGTAGGCAATGCTCTGGTTGTTCTCGTAGTCGCCGCCAATCCTGGCATGAGATCAACAACGAATTTGCTGATAATAAACCTTGCAGTGGCTGACTTACTATTCGTCATATTCTGCGTACCATTCACAGCGACCGACTATGTCATGCCTCGATGGCCCTTCGGCGACTGGTGGTGTAAAGTTGTCCAATACTTCATCGTTGTAACCGCACACGCTTCTGTTTACACCCTGGTTCTCATGTCCCTTGACAGGTTTATGGCTGTAGTTCACCCTATAGCCTCCATGTCAATACGCACAGAAAAGAATGCTCTGCTGGCCATCGCTTGTATCTGGGTGGTAATCTTAACAACTGCTATACCGGTTGGAATCTGTCACGGTGAAAGAGAATACTCTTACTATCACCGAAATCATTCCTCATGCGTGTTTCTGGAAGAGCAAGGTTACAGCAAATTGGGTTTCCAGATGTCGTTCTTTCTGTCTTCCTATGTAATTCCCCTGGCTTTAATAAGTTTCTTGTACATGTGTATGCTGACTAGGTTGTGGAAGAGTGCCCCAGGTGGAAGGGTTTCAGCGGAGAGTAGGAGGGGAAGGAAGAAGGTGACACGGATGGTCGTGGTAGTTGTGGTGGTATTTGCTGTCTGCTGGTGTCCTATACAGGTAAGAACGTTATTGGAACAAATAAAATGTAATATCAAACCATAGCCTTCATAAGCAAAAGCAGAATAAACAAGGGCTGCTGATATAGTAGCATTAAACTGAAGTTATTCCTGAGTCAGAAGGGTCGACGGTGATTCCACAGATTTAGACCGGTCCTATGAGAAAATTATGTGAAAGGCCTATTTCCAACAGTGTATATTCTACGGCTGAGGTGATGATAGTGACGATGATGATTCCTGAGTGACATGATGAATTCTTACATTATTGATGGCACTACATATTTTATTTGAGATTGTCAATGTCAAACTCAAGGAGAGAAAATCTTTTGCTAGATCATTTTCACACAATATTTGAAGTAGACGTATTTCGACACGGTCCCTTTTTATATTTTATTCACAATAAAATGGGATAAGAGTGTCAACCAATTTGTTGAGATCGATCTAAAAGTCAAGAGAGAGGCAGCGTTGGCTGAAATATGGCCGCTAAAATGTCGTAGAAATGTCGTGTAAATAGAAAATTCCAAGCCGGTAAACATTTTATGTGTTCCGGTCTCGCACGTTCAAAGGCTTCTTTTATAGCAGATGGCTAATTATGGTGCTTTCGAATGACGACATGTTGGAACGAATCCAAAGGTTTACTTAGGCAGTATAATAAAAAAAAAAATATTAAAAATACTATATTCTCCTGCACGCTTTTGAAACCATTCAGTTTCAAGATATTTAATTACTTGGATAGCGTTCTTAATAATTATAAGATATATATCGCTGCTTAAAAACTAAAGGGCCACAAATCAAAATTACACTTTTTACAGGAGAGCTAATCGAAAAAAAATTAAATTACTTTTTGTCTATTTTTTTCTTATTACATATATATCAAATATATGCATATTATACATCGTTAGAAGCGTATTATTAAGTAGCATTAAATGTTTCAAGTACTTTTATATTAAACTGAATACTAGAAGAGATATAAGCATATAAGTTACTTTTGAATATATAAAAAATGATCAAAATATACTAAATATGGAATAAAACAACCATAAGTCTTTTTTCAACATACAATATGAAGGATTATGATTGTATTTTTGGAATAAAATCATTTTTGGATTTTTTGTTTTATGGCCCTTTAGTTTTTAAGCAGCGATATGAAGAATGGTTTGAAATATTAAGTCTTTATTACAAAATAGCTGTTGCACGCGACTTCGTCCGCGTTGAAAAAGAAAAAGTAGCCTATCCTGTGTCCTGTATGTCTAAATGTTTACCTACCAAGTTTCATGAAAATCAGTTAATTCGTTTAAGAGATATGAAGTAACATACATACATACAATGCCTACAGTTACAGATTTATTATTAGTATTGATGATGATTGATGATGATATTTCCATCTACTTCTTATATACCATATATGTATTGATTGTTTGTACATACGAATATTGTTTATAAATAGCAAAATACTCGTAGTTCATGGAAATAATGGCCAAACATTAAAAAAAAATCTTCTTATGATGAAACAAATTGAGGAAAGGCCTTTGAAATCAAATAATAAATTCTCTTTAATATCGTAAATGAAACGTTTTGAGATTTTAATTAATTCGTCAAAGTTTTAATGTTTTAAGCGCTTTCTTAATTACAAGTTATCTTCTTCACCTTCTATTTAAAATGAGTTTATGGATTATATGATTTTGTTTTTGCTGATTTTAATAAATATATTATTTGTTTAACTTGTTATGCATTGTCTGAAGCTGTCAAAATCAAAATTATTTACTATTTGTATGTAAAATAAAATTGCTTATTATTTGTAGTCAATAAAGCAGTTTATTGTTATTATTGTTGGTGAATATAATCTCGGTTTCATTTCTATGATAATAAAACGATCGTCTAGAAGTCGAGTCTAAATTGCATGGACAATTTATTGCTTGACATTAGGATGGAATTTTATTTAATTAAAAAATACAAATCTCTATTATAATAAAAAAAATTCTGCAAACGTTAAACCTACTAACATAATAAAGATAAACTGTTTTTAACCCTCGACGCCCGACGCAAACACAAGTTTGACGTGTGTGTGTATATGTCGCAGTCATCTGGTTGAATCTGCTATTTGATTTAATGACTAGCGCGTTTTTTTTTATGTTAAGGCCGACAGACAGGCTGACGGTCCACTTGATGGTAGGTGGTAACCGTCGCCTATAACACAAGCAACGCCATAAGTGCTACAAGTGCGCTGCCGACCATAGAAGGATTCAGGATCAGGGATAAGGGAGGGATGGGGTAATAGGGCTCTGGCATCCCTTACTAACTCATCGAAACACAACAGCACATAAATGCTGTTATTTCACGGTGGTATTCTGTAATGTGGTGGTTACTGCCGCCAGACCGGCTGCCCAAATGACCACGAAACGCAGTGTGCCCAAATCCAGACCAGTCAATTTTGAAAATTAAATTAAAATTTCCAAAGTTGACCCCGCCGGGAATCGAACCCGGGGCCCCTGAGACGTTAGGCAAGCACCCTTGCCACTCGTCCAACTCGTCATTCAATCAAATAGCAGATTAAACCAGATGACTGCGACATATATACGGTGTATCTGTGTGTCTGCTGTGAAATCATAGCTTCCAAGCGGATAGACCGATTTTGATCCTTTGAAGGTTTTTTTGTTGAACGCTAATGACGATGGAACTTCACTATTAATATAATTTATGAAGACCAGTTTAGGCGTTTGAAGACCAACAGCCAATTTCCTAGTTAATTAAAGGATTTCGCTAATTTCGAAGGGCTTCATTGATGTGAAATTTGGTATAATATTATTACGTCTGTGGTATTTCTATGTTATCTATGGTAACCTTGCAATGTAGCATCAAGTAGTCCGCGTAATTCCCAACTCCTTGGCAGATAAACGTGCTTAGTCTCAATAGAAAGTCGGATATTAGTTTATGATTTTAATTAGTTGTGGAGTAAAACTTCACATGTTTCATAGTAAAGTGTATAATATTTTATCAATACTAATAAATACTAATAATAAATCTGTAAGTGTGGGTATTGTATGTATGTATGTATGTATGTATGTATGTATGTGTGTATGTATGTATGTGTGTGTGTGTGTGTGTGTGTGTGTGTGTGTGTGTGTGTGTGTGTGTGTGTGTGTGTGTGTGTGTGTGTGTGTGTGTGTGTGTGTGTGTGTGTGTGTGTGTGTGTATGTATGTATGTATGTATGTATGTATGTATGTATGTATGTATGTATGTATGTATGTATGTATGTATGTATGTATGTATGTATGTATGTATGTTTCCTTTTTTCACGCGGGCGCCAGCTAGTACTAATAATAAATCTGTAAGGGAAGGTCATGGAGTAAGTTACTTTGTTTTCAGATATATCGAGTTTATAGGCTCTATAAATGATACTGAAACTAAATTGACCATTTTTAGAATTTTTTTCTGTATGTATGTATGTTCCTCCATAACTTGATTTACCATTTTTAGAATTTTTTTCTGTATGTATGTATGTATGTATGTAAGTATGTATGTTCCTCCATAACTCTTAAACGAATTAACTGATTTTCATGATACTTAGTAGATAAACATTTAGACGTACGGGACACAGGATAGGCTACTTTTTTCTTTTATAAACTGCTAGTATGTTTTATAAACTGTCTAGAAAACTAAAACTTTTTAGTTTTCTAGACAGTGTGTAAAGTTTTATTATTTCATAGATACTTACTTATATAGTTATTTTATAGAGGTCGAAAAAGTTTTCAGACTATTCGTAGAACCAACTTCACAGACCAATTTATAAAGAATCCTAACTAATATAATATTATAAATTGGAAAGTGACTTTCTTTGTTAGTTAGGTATGCTTTCACGTATTTATTACTCAACCAATCATCAAAAAATTTCGCATACACGTTGTCTGTACGTTGTTGCATACAGAAAAGGACATAGAGTCCTACCTTTCATAAAAAAAGTTCAGTGACTGAACATCTGAACATTAAAAATTAAAAATAAAAATACTAAGCTTGACAAAAATATATAAGCAATAGAATGGAATGGAATGGAATGGAATGGAATGGAATGGAATGGAATGGAATGGAATGGAATGGAATGGAATGGAATGGAATGGAATGGAATGGAATGGAATGGAATGGAATGGAATGGAATGGAATGGAATGGAATGGAATGGAATGGAATGGAATGGAATGGAATGGAATGGAATGGAATGGAATGGAATGGAATGGAATGGAATGGAATGGAATGGAATGGAATGGAATGGAATGGAATGGAATGGAATGGAATGGAATGGAATGGAATGGAATGGAATGGAATGGAATGGAATGGAATGGAATGGAATGGAATGGAATGGAATGGAATGGAATGGAATGGAATGGAATGGAATGGAATGGAATGGAATGGAATGGAATGGAATGGAATGGAATGGAATGGAATGGAATGGAATGGAATGGAATGGAATGGAATGGAATGGAATGGAATGGAATGGAATGGAATGGAATGGAATGGAATGGAATGGAATGGAATGGAATGGAATGGAATGGAATGGAATGGAATGGAATGGAATGGAATGGAATGGAATGGAATGGAATGGAATGGAATGGAATGGAATGGAATGGAATGGAATGGAATGGAATGGAATGGAATGGAATGGAATGGAATGGAATGGAATGGAATGGAATGGAATGGAATGGAATGGAATGGAATGGAATGGAATGGAATGGAATGGAATGGAATGGAATGGAATGGAATGGAATGGAATGGAATGGAATGGAATGGAATGGAATGGAATGGAATGGAATGGAATGGAATGGAATGGAATGGAATGGAATGGAATGGAATGGAATGGAATGGAATGGAATGGAATGGAATGGAATGGAATGGAATGGAATGGAATGGAATGGAATGGAATGGAATGGAATGGAATGGAATGGAATGGAATGGAACGGAACGGAACGGAATGGAACGGAACGGAACGGAATGGAATGGAATGGAATAATAATTAATTTATTGATCATAATGTACATATAGGTATTTCAATTAACATTGGATCTTTAAGATCTTTTTTCTTAACCCGGATACCCGGCAGTGTAGCATTACTGGCATACAAAACCTTTATCTTAAATTCTAATTTAACAATAAAGATTTAATAACATTAAGCGCCTGTTTCACAAACGCCAAGTAGGCCAAACTGTCATTTAAAGTCACCGATAACCGGGGATAACGGAGCTGATATACCTTTGTTTGTGCGGTAAACGCCCCAAACATTAAATCAAAAATAATAATAAAAATTCGGCTATCGAATGATGCAGTAAACCGAATGCATAATTCAATATAACAGAAAATGATTTCTAAAAGTAACTAATCAACACTTTACATGTAGTTTGTGAAAGAGGCCCTAATAGTAATAAATCCTGAAACGATAAAAATGGTAATAATGATAATGATGATAAAGATATTAAATAAAATATAATCTTAGGATTGTAATAAAAACAAATATATTATTCTATTTTTCTTTCTTCGGTTGAAATGAATAAAAAAATATTAGTTTTTAGGTAGTCATGTACCTTAAAGATAATAATGAAGGTTCTATTTGTATTTGTATTTGTAACTAATCAACACTTTACTAGTAGTTTGTGAAAGAGGCCCTTAAACACCTAACAGAAAAAAACGTGGACGAAGTGGCGGACTTGTATTTAAGTAAATATGAAAGTATGCAGACATATGTGTGGGTACTCCGACAGATAAAGTCCCGATAAACTGTATTAATTTGTTTGCTAAATAAGTCACATCAATTACAGTTTTATGCACGTACAACGATTAACCAGATGGCTGGGACTCGGAGTTAGTTGTCATATTGACACAGATATACTCGTAGGTATTGTACTCGCATGTGTCTCATAAAGCAGAAGGGTTTGTTTGGTTTTACGGGCTAATCTCAGGAACTACTGGTTCGAATTGAAAAATTATTTTCGTGTTGTATAGTCAATTATCTTTACTTTCATTTATAATGTATTTATCTATTTTGAATATTTTTTTAAATTGGACTTGGTTTACTTAGATAAAATTCAAATCTAGGATTGGCTATTTCTCTTTATACGCGCCCTTAACAGTGACGACACGTTTGGTCTATGGCTAGTAACCCTAGCTGTTAGTTCAAACGGTCGCAGGTTCGAATCTAGCTAGGGGCAAATTTTGTGTTAAAATTTACCCTTGTACCTGAGTCATGGATGTTTAGTATTAATATGTATGTATTTACAAAAAATGTAAATTATGTAGTATATCAACTGTTTGGTATCCATAATACAAGCAATCGTTGCTTACTTTAGAACTTCATGGTGCTGTGTGGAATGTGTGAAGATATTTATATAGTATTCTTTTTTCATTGATCAAAGAGGTAAACAAACAATTCACGATATAGAACTAAACAAACAATACGAACAAATTCTAAATGAGTTAATCACTGAGTCTCTTTGATAATGCCTAATGTACAAATCCCATTTTTAAAACAGTCCAGTGACCATGGCGATGCTACCTATATTTGTTTACGTTTTTGATCAATAGAAAAAGAATAGATCATACTTATCCTATGCGAGAAGTAGTCATGTCTTGCTGGCACATTTCGGATTGTTAGGTGCCCAAACTATTCCACTTTTCTTACTTTTACGAGGATGGCCAACGTTTAGGAAGCTCGGCAACACTTTCTTATTTAAAATCCTCAGTGCTTATAAGCAAACGTTTTGACAGTCCTCGGAGCACTGAAACGTGATCTCTAACTATAGGAAATCCACATAATTAGTAAATCAAAAGTAAAGGGGAGACCATGAACCATGTAAGAGCAGCGTAGGATTTCCACCCACAAAATGAAGACCGCAGGTCGACTCTGAATTCAGGCATGGCAAGGGTGCTTGCCTAACGTCTCAGGGGCCCCGGGTTCGATTCCCGGCGGGGTCAACTTAGGAAATTTTAATATAATTTTCAAAATTGACTCTGGTCTGGATTTGAAAAGTAGTGGTAGGGCACACTGCGTTTCGCAGTCATTTGGGCAGCCCGTCTGGCGGCAGTAACCACCACCTTATAGAATACCACCGTGAAATAACAGCATTATGTGCTGTTGTGTTTCGGTGAGTGAGTAAGGGATGCCAGAGCCCATTACCCCACCCCTCCCTTATCTCTTATCCTTAATCCTTCTATGGTCGGCAGCGCACTTGTAGCACTTATGGCGTTGCTTGTGTTATAGGCGACGGTAGCCACCTACCATCAAGTGGACCGTCAGCCTGTCTGTCGACCTTAACATAAAAAAAATTACAAAAAAAGGCTGATTCTGACCGGTCCTACTGGAAAACTATGGGGGAGTCCCATGTCTTGTCAGTGTACGTCCTAATGAGATAATGATTAATAGATTATTTATTTTGTAATGAAATGAAATTATCAATTGTTGTTACAGATAATTTTGCTCGTGAAGGCATTGGACAAATACAACATCACATACTTCACGGTGACAGCTCAGATAGTATCGCATGTGCTTGCCTACATGAATAGTTGCGTCAATCCTGTGCTGTATGCTTTCCTGTCAGAAAACTTTAGGGTGGCATTTAGGAAGGTGAGTGTTTATATTATTGTTAAGAAACTACTTGTAGTTTACAGAGGTAAAGGTAATTGTAGTTTTTATTATTTATATTTATATACATAAAAATTAACATAAAATATGCAGATAAATTTTACAAGAATTGCATAGAGTAAAAGCATGAAGAAGATTTCCAATTAGAAAAAAATTCCATCCTATTAAGTCTTCGTAGCGAAGCATGACTATTTCATTAGCGCTCTAGTGTGGCGATTAAAGAAAATTGCAGTGGGAAAATAATAACGCAAGTTTTTCAACACTTTTAGCATATTTTAGCTAGTATGAAATGAGTTTATATTAGTTCATGTTAGTTTAAATTAGTTTAAATTTGGATTTAGGAATGAATATTACAATTTTATGCTCTCTGAAACATTTATCGCGTAACAAATAAAATTCACAATAAAAGTTAATTTGAACTTTATTTTGTTTAACTAACTATATTTTATTTTAAGCTACAGTTGTTAAATAATTGTTAATTAATTAATGTTAAATTTTATTTAAGTAAAGTTTAATATTTGAGAAATAATAGACAATCAAAAATTTTTGACATAAAAAAAAATATGAACTTATTAGAAATCTTTTTCGAATCTGTTTAAACAGTTTCACATGTCTGGGACTGTCAGCCTGTCTGTTCATCTTAACATAAATATCGTAGAATATGTCTATTTCTAGACACCTTTGTGACATTGTACCTTTATATAACGTACCTAATGTTACAAAGGTTTAATTCCGATCATTGTGTTTGCACTGGGATTGGAGATAGAAAATATCCCTTTCACAACCAACAAACGAAGAGACACCCTACAATACTTCCTTTGACGCTATTGTACCGTAAAGAATAGCACACGTGAGATTCTTTTATTTATAGATTTTTCTATTTGTTTGTTTCTTACCTCAACTGAATACTATTATATAATATTATATACTTTTCATAACTATTTTTTTATGTTATGTTATCTGTCAATTAGTTTATTTAATTGTTTTTCTCTTTCTTTTTTGTTTAATTCTCACCTTTTTATATGTTTTCCCCCAGCTCCAATATTCTATAGTGACTTTGTTTGACTGTAGTGATAATATGTTTTAGTAATTTAGTGGAAACTTTGTTGATTTATGTTTTTTTTTTTAAGTATGTGGTGTAGCGAGATATGCTTCCCTAATATAAATTAAATTAAATTAAAAAATAACTATAGTAAAAAGTGTTCAGAGGAAGTTGTGTTGGTTTATATTAATAAAAATGAAGCCTTATTAAACTTCAAAGAGATTTCTGTACTCTATTGTAGCGTTAAGATATAAATATAATCGCAAAGTTTGTTCACTTGAAAACTACTTAGTTTCAATCTATTTGAATCCGCTTTTGTTTATTAACTTTTAAATCGACAAAAACTTTATCTCATCTTCTAAAGCTTTATGCATAGAGAAAAGTCGCTTTGCACTTTAAATATTCATACGAGGATAAAAGGGAAATGTTATTAAGAAAAGAGAAAAATATTTTAGAGAAAAATGGAAGCTTTATTAAATTTTCTTATTGTACAGCATATACGTTTTATAAAATTTATAGGATCCACAGAATGATGTTACTAAATCAAAAGTTTAAATATACTGTAGTTTTATTTGTTTACTTATTATTTAAACAACACATGTGGTGTTCGTTCTTTAAAAAAGATGAGGTTGAACTTAAAATATTTTCATACTTTTATAAGATATTGAAAATAAATGATTTTCAATGAAGCTTTTAAAGCAGATAGACCTGGATTAAAACATAGGTCACTTTTCCTAACTCATCTCTTAAGTAATTCCCTATATAGCCAAAAAAAAAGTTTATCCTGCTAATATTATAATATACGAAAGTTTATGAGGATGTACAGATGTTTGTGTCTTCAATAACAGCTGACCGGATTAAGATGAAACTTGGCATACAATACCTAAATAACCTAGTTTATTATCTGGAATAACAAGAAGATACATTTTATTCAGAAAAAAAATATGTTAGGGTCTTTCATCCAAATCCATACAGCCGCTTATGCGTAAAAGAGTGACCATCCATATTTTCTCATGTATTTTTTTTTCAACGCGAACGAAGTCGCGGACACCAGCCAGTTTATAATATCGCTGCTTAAAAACTAAAGGGCCATAAAACAAAAAATCCAAAAATGTTTTTATTGCAAAAATACAATCACAATCCTTCATATTGTATGTTATTTAGTATATTAGTAGTATATTTAGTATATTTTGATCATTTTTTATATATTCAAAAGTAACTTATATGCTTATATCTCTTCTAGTATTCAGTTTATTATAAAACATTTAATGCTATAAAATACGCTTCTAACGATGTATAACATGCATATATTTGATATATAGCTAATAAGAAAATAATAGACAAAAAATAATTTAATTTTTTCGATTAGCTCTCCTGTAAAAAGTGTAATTTTGATTTGTTGCCCTTTAGTTTTTAAGCAGCGATATATATTGTTCGTGTTACTGAAAGTAATACTCCCCTATCAATATTGCCGTTTCTTGTCTCTTATTCCCTTTATGTTGTTCTGCAGGTGATGTATTGCCCTCCGCCATACAATGAGGCCATGTCCGGCCGACCACAGCCAACGAAGACCACCAGGACCGGAAACGGAAACTCATGCCATGACATAGTCTGAGAATCAGTTCGCAGTCGCTCCCGCTTCCTGTCCACAGAACAAGCAACTGTAGTCTAGTCAAATCATGTAGAGTAGATATTCAAACAAAGAATGAGCGACTGTTCCAAATTTAAACCGAGAAAAATATTTATACTTAATGCATTTGTAAAATAAAACATAAAATGTTTTATTATGTAAATAGTTAAATTTTTCATTTATTATATACGAATATTATTTTAAACGCTATTAAAAATTGTTAAATTTAAAATAAATAAATTTAAGCGAATATATTTAAAATTGTTGTCAAATGCTTTTTGTAGAAAAAATAATAATGATACAATATAAATTTTTGTTCATTTGTAAATAGTGTTATAAACACACTTATTTCTATATTTTTTGAGCCCGAATATGGAAGTAAGTGGCAATTAAATTGTATTAAATGTAAAATAATGTAAATAGATATTTTGTGTAGATAATATTATAATAAATTAGTGTTAGAACTTTATCGTAAATTATAGTAGTTATTAGATATGACATCGAATTATAGGTGAATGTTAAAATTTAATGAATGAATACTACTGGCATTTAATTATACAAAAAAAAATCGTACTTCAGAAGGAACCAACTGTATTACGAAATTTAATGTAATTAAATATTTTATGATTTTAATAAATAAAATACCGACACATCGTAATTGTTATAATTAGCCATGGTTAATGAGTATGATAATAAATGTTTTTATAAATATCATTGTTTTATTTTATACCCATTAATTTTTTGCAAAAAAAAAAATTGTGTAGCAGTTTAAACATAATATTGAGAAAATAAAGTGAAAAAGTATATTTTATTACTAACGAACCTGCAAAAATGAATCATATTTTTTTCAACTTGAATCGTTTTGCCATCAAAAGGTCTGACTTCAAAGCAGTTGCCAACTAAAGTACGAGTATTAACGAAATTCACAAGAAAATGATTTTATATTTTTTTATTGCGGTTTTCGTATAGTTAAATGGTTTCTTCTATTAGAGGAATGATAAAAATAAACCTTATAAAATATACAACTTTACAAATGTCTGACTTTACTGAGACATCTGTGGTGTTTTCAAAAATAAAACCATAGAGGTCTCTCAGCAGGGAATTCTATATTCTCTCTTGCAGTGATAGAATTAAGGAAGAAGAAAAATAGAGACAAGGAAATAGGCTCTCACATCCCTTAAATATTTACATAACAAAAAAGCATAAGTGCTGTTATTTCACGATAGTCTTCTATGAGGCCCACCAAGGGCGGATGCCCATTTATCATCAAAACGTTACCAATTTGATCCTAGTTAGAAATTTTGGAATTTGGTTTTCAAGAAAATCATTTTTCGTTACATATTAACAAAATATATCCTTCAGTCCTTATCACGAGCCCTCTAAAGGATTTGTAATTGCAATGAAAACCTTGAATTTCAACTGATTCCTTTGAAAACGTCTCTTGTCGGCTTATTGAACAAAGCCTACTCGTGAAGTTTTATTGCAGCCATTGTAAGAAGTCGTCGGCTCTGAATTACGCTTCAATTCTATTGTAACAAATAGCAAAAGTTTTAATAAGGAAAAATAGATAAATTTTTAACCGACATGGATATGAATATATGTAATTTAGTATAAATATTTTGCATTAACTCTTACGGGCCTAGGTAATTTCAAAAAAATTGTTAAATCGAGGAAATCGCCACATTATTGAGGTTCATTATATTAATATATATTTTTTACATTGGTAACATACTTTTGTTTATTTTGAAAAATATTTAATCTATTAATTATTAAAAAAAAAAACCAAACTTCTCCGAAAAGGCTGAAGGATTTTTATGAGATTTTTTTTGTATATTCAGTAGGTCTGAAAATAGGTCGTTAACTATTTTTTATACCTCTAAGTGATAAGGGTTGCCCACCCAAAAAATTTTTTTTTTTGGCAAAACGACGTTTGCCGAGTCAGCTAGTAATTTTATAAATAAAATGTTGAAAAATATAACCTATTTTCAATAGAGGCTTTGACGATTAAATACGATTATAATCGTATTAATTAAATAAAAAAATAAATAATAAAATAATAGCCTTTTAATCAGATCAACTTAAACCTAATAACAATAATTGATTATAAATATAAAAAAACTTATGCTAGTATTTGTTTCTTGCTTGTTTTTTGAAGATCTGTTTGCCAATCGGCAAAGGCCTCCTCCAACCTTTTCCATTCTGATCTTTCCTGAGCCACCCTGTTCCACATAACTCCTGCCACTTCTCTAATATCATCATCCCATCTTTTCTGCGGTCTGCCTCTTTTCCTTTTACCTTCTCTCGGATACCAACATGTCACTTTCTTGCTCCATTTGTCATGACCTCTTATCATGTGCCCAGCCCATCTCCATTTGAGTCTTTTAATTTTCAGTTTTACATCTATCGTATTAATTAGTTATTATTATTAGTTTAGGGGTATACCCCTAAACTATTCTGGTTCACATTCTATAACTATTTTATTTGGCTTTGTTAACAAGTCGCTGTAATAAAGTAAAATCAAATCAATTGGAAAACTGAACAGTACGAACACGAGACGATAAAAGCTTTCATTTCCTGCACAGACCAATAATCAACTGTGGAATTTAAGGCGTGTTATTATTACAACTCTAGGTAGGTACATATACGAAATAAAACGAATACGAAATAAAATGTGAATTGTTAGATAAAATGCTGACTATTGGAGTTTACTCCTTAAGAATCGATCGGGGTATGAAAATTAAAATTGTCACACGGTATGCGTTACGTTCTATTTTCGAATAATCTGAAGTTTCAGAGATATTGCGCCATCTACACAATATCACTGAAACTAGAATAATTTACGCAATTAATTCGTTATGATAAATGTTTTTATAATTTTTATTATGTATTTTATAATTGTTCGTAAGGAGTAAACTTCAGTAGCGCGTCGAAGCTGACACATACACACACACTTTTTTTTTTCAATTCATTCCTTTTTCAAAACTGTTAACATACAATTATTATTTACCATAGCGATCTGTATTTTCCTACAATGAGCTATTAGTAAGTACACGTTGTTCTTATATATAGGTTAAAAAAGTAGTTTTTTTATTTTTTGTCTGTTTGTTTGCAAGTGCATTAGTGAACGCTAATCTCAGACATCTTAACCGATTTATGCGGTTTTTACTGGTGTATACTACAGTACATCAGTGAAAACAATAAAAAAACCAAGCCTATGAAAACCGTACGAAGTTTCGGGCGTAGTTTTGTAATAATTAATATTTAATTACAAAATATAATTTGATTTTATTGAACCACAAATTTCCAAGGCATTTCTCCAGGGGGAAACATAAAAGGCCCATTATGAAGAGTTATAGAGAAATCCTTTTTAGAAACAATTTAAATATCAATAAATGAAATTAACTTCATGAGCTGATCAAAGACAGTAAAAACTTCGTTAAAACGTCGGTAAACAGGGTTTCATCCGAAAATTTAATAATGATTTTAATTATGAGTAAAATAATTTTAACAAGGATTATTTGAGATTCATTTAGTTAGAACAATCAAATCAGGTTTGGTTTGATCTTCAGTTATGTTTGCACCTGTTACGAGCAGGGTTAAAATGCCGTTTAGGGGTGTAAGAACACGATTTATTTTCGCAGACAAAGATGACTTCCAATATTACAGAGCTTCTCTAAATAAATAAAAACATTTTTTTATTTATTGGCAATACTTACTGAAACCTAATTCAGAAACATTGTTTTCGTCTAAATAAATTACTATATAAAGAGAATTGAGATTTTCTTTTGTGATTCTTGTTTGTGAAAGTCCCATTATAAACATACTTGAAAGAAAATAAAACGAAGAATGAATAAATTGAATTATATAAACGTAAAGATAATGGACTGGTGAACGAGAAAGCCTGTCTGGAAAATAAAGCTATATGTGTTTCTTGAATCGGCAATCAAGTTTGTAAACAGCATGTGTGCTGTTGTGTTTCTTTGTGTGAATAAAGGAGTGCTTACCTATTAAGCAAAGCTTCCACCGTTTTGCCAATTGCTAGCAAGTGTGTTGTGAGCTTTCCTGACACATTCACTGTAAGCTTTTATTACATCGAAATAGTATTACGTACGTTACTTCGGTAGACTTGCCAAAGTCGATGACTATGTATAGTGGATTATCTAATATTATAATAACGAAAGATTTGTTTGTTTGTTTGAATTTAATATACATATACACATATCTTTTGAATTCATGTAAATAATTGTATTCATTCACTTTTGGGAAGCTATATTATCAGCGATTAACATAGGCTATCAATACTAATAATAAATCTGTAAGTGTAGGTATTGTATGTATGTATGTTCCTCCATAACTTAAACGAATTAACTGATTTTCATGAATCTTGGTAGATACACATTGAGACGTACAGGACACAGGATAGGCTACTTTTTTCTTTTTCAACGCGGACGAAGTCGCGGGCACCAGCTAGTATATTATATTTTTATGTTGTTTCCAGACGGAAGATTGAAGGAAAACATCAAACAGTGTACCCTGGCGTTTAATTCACGAATTAATTAAATGATGTACAGGAAAAACAGCTATTTATTAAAATTTCTTATTGGAAGGTACAAAGACTAGCGATGGGTCATTTCGGCTCCGAGTGATTGTAGCGAATAATAAGGGGAGTCGTTATTACTCCAGCTTACATGTCTAGATATTTTCTGACCGTGCCGGGGTGGTTCCATTTTTTTCTAGAATGTTTGTTAGAGAGATTTGATCTATATGATTGCCCCTATCGATTGATGCCATAAAAGTAGAGGCGGATTTTAACCGGTTCGATTCCCGCGTGTGACATAGTTTTGACGACACGTTTGGTCTAGTGGCTAGTAACCCTAGCTATTAATCAAACGGTAGCGGGTTGGAATCCCGCTAGGGGCTAGGGTTTATGTGTTGAATTTTTTCTTTTGTACCTGAGTCATGGATGTTTGTATATATATTATAATATGCATGTATGTATTTACAAAAAAAAAGTAATCTTTGTAGCATTAGTTGTTAGTGTGAAACTAGATAGTGCTGTCTGGAATGTGAGAAAATATTTTTTATTTATTTTATTTTATATATTAAAAAATACTACTTATTCAGTTTTATTGCTTAAAGAAAAGAATAAAATGTGTCCTTACTATCATTATTTTAGAGTACTTTTCTTCAAGGTGGGGGCTTAAAAAATTCCACCCCATATAAGGTACACAGTTATAATACTATGTGTAAAGTTCAATTATAATCTGTGCCATTAACATTAATAACTATGAATTTGAAATTTGTAATATTAGAACCGTCTATGTTAGGGGGATTAAACCTACACAATGGATTATGTTAATGAAAAGCAGCCTTGATATTAATTATTAATCAAATGTAACAAAAATTAATAGCATAAAAGTTAGTGAAGTATCTTACCTATTTCTTTCTAATAGGAGATACGAAAATTATATTCCAAAAAACATATGCCATTTTGAAATTCTAACTATTAGTAATGGGAAAATGAGTTTGTTTGTTACGCTTTCACGCCTTAATTACTCAACCGATCATCATCAAATCTTGTGTCAGGACATAGGGTACCTTACACTCTGAAAAAAGTACATTTCTCTAGAGATAATTAAAAAGCTCGCATGTAATAATATATATATAAAGTGTAAAATAAATATTATAATTTAACTAACTTTTGTATAAGTTTCAAAATCGGTTCAGTATTTATAGAGGGTTGATAATACAATTAATGTAAACAAACAAATTTACCTCTTTATTATATTTAGAATGGATGAAGGACTCGCCAAGGAAAAAGCGAGGTACGTTGCTATGACAACTCATTAAAGCACCCTGTCCTATTAAGAGGCTGGAGAAATCAATTTACGAGTATTTGTCTGTTCATCAAAGCTCAGATTATTCTCTCGTGATCATTTAATTATAGCGTTAGCTATATGAACCTCGATGTTATTAAATAACACACATATCTATATCTTCTATAGATGTATATAAAATTCTCGTATCACAGTGTTTGTAACCAAATGATACCGAATCGAACTATATTCGGTAGATCTGAGAGTTGGTCGTAAACTATTTTTATACCCCTAAGTGATAAGGGTTGCCCATACCATTACTACCAGATCAGCTAGTAATTGTATTATATACAATTTTTACTTTATACACACATATAATTATGTACCTAAATACATTTAATTTTATAAGATATTTTTTGTAAACAAAATAGCAAGTTGCTACCACAGGTCTCTCCTTTGTGTGACAGATATTGGATGTAAACAGATATGTGTAATTTACATACACATTTGTGTGTGTTTGTGGATAAATAGGTTAATTATATGTTAATTCAGGTAATAAACTATCTGTGTGAGAAATTTCATCCAAATCTGTTCAGCATCTAGTTCCATAGTAAGCAACTAAAGCTTTTATGGATACCACAGTTGATATACTACATAGATTACTTTTTTTGTAAATACATACATATTATAAATACAAAACATCTATGACTCAAGTATGGCCGACCAGAAAAGTGCTTTATCAGTTTCGATAACAAATTCCATTCATTTCAAAATTCGCTAAGGCTTAGATTTGAAATAGGTATTGATTACTGCTTGACATAATTGTCACTTTGAATTTTCAAAGGAAAACAGACCTTAACAAAGAATGTTCAATCTTAGGGTGATAAAGCACTTTATTTGTCGAGTTTACAAAGGAAAATGTTAACACATAACATTTGCCCCTAGTGGGATTCGAACCTGCGACCGTTTGGTTAACAGCTAGGGTTACTAGCTACTAGACCAAACGTGTCAACGGTGTATAATTATTATACTACAGCGTTTAGGTACACACACTAAGCATGGATGAAACGATGGGACACAGCTAGTCTACTCGTATATACTAGCTCTTGCCCGCGACTTCGTCCGCGTTATATAGCCTGAATGCTTTCTCGATAAATGGACTATCCAACACAAAAATATTTTTTCAATTCGAACCAGTAGTTGCTGAGATTAACGAGTTCAACCAAACAAACTCTTCAGCTTTGTAATACGAGTATTAGTATAGATAAAAGTCGGAAAAATAATTAGGTTTGACCCAATGGAACTCACGAAAATATACCTAATTAAGTTTCCATTCATTTTGCAGCAAACAAAACGGAACAAGAACCGCTGTACGTCAAATAGTACATACCTAATAGCAGCGAGTTAATTTAGCAGCGAATAGAAGTTAGTTTTCGATATGAATGCTTTAATTTCTAACTGCGCCAGCTCGCTTTGTTGGATTACTTCCATAAATTTATTTATGCTACAAAGTTCCAGACAATAAGTTCAATGCCATTCATTTTTCCAACGTACTGTGTCACAGTCCTTACTTAGGATAAATACGTCGTAAACAGGTTCATGAATGTTTATCTACCAGGTTTCATGAAAATCAGTTAATTCGTTTAAGAGTTATGGAGTAACATACATACATTACCTACACTTACAGATTTATTATTAGTATTATTTATTTATGGTGGTGTTAAAATTAATGAGTTTTTTGATCAAAACGCTTAAAGATAAAATTGATATTTATACAATAGACAGAGGTAACGGCTACACTTTCCAAGCTTTTGAATCGCAATTCCTATCAGATATTATATAACAACAAAGTCAGATCAAACGGGAATTTTCAACCGTCATTTCGCTGTCACGCAATGAGCTCAACCGGAAACTGCTTTAAAATCGGTCAAAGGGTTTGTATTGGTAATGTTTTTTTTCTGTTTTGTTTATGATGACGAATAATATCGTCAATAATATCGAAATAAATATGATGTTTTTGATATATATTGTAGTTGGAATAAATTGAGTGTTCATTTCAAAAAATATACTTTTTTTTTTTCAAATTCAAATTCAAATTCAAAATAATTTATTTGCTGAATATAGTTATACATAGGTTGTTGTAAATTTAAATATTTAGTCCATATATTCTACCGACAAGCGGTGTGCAAATTTAAAGAATATTAAAATTCTTCGATAGTTTAATAATTATTGTATTTTTTATTTTATTTTTATTTATTTTTCATGCTATATTTATGTAAGACATGTCCTTGCACCGCCTACACTATATAGTGTCATCGTTCAGGAACTCATCAAGTGAGTAGTATGCCTTTTCCAACAAAAAAATTCTTAATGTATTCTTGAAAGTTGCCAGATTCCCAATGTTTCTTATACTTTTTGGAATTTTATTATATAAACGTGGTGCCATACAAAAAACACTTATTTTTTTCATTCTTGATTTGGCAGGGACTACACAAAGTTTATCATTGTGACGTGGACGATCCATGAACTTAAATATTTTTATTTTATGAAATCCAACAAGGTACAATATCACACCAAAACAGTAACTTTTGCGATATATATTATTACATACTAGTATATATCTGCAACTTTGTCCGCCTCCGATCGCTACCAACTTCACAGGATTACCCGCTGGACTAATCTGAAGGTTGTTTGAATCGGTTCAGCGGTTTCGGAGTCCATATGGAACAAACATACATACATACACACATCGCCTTTTATATGTAAAGATTATTATGAATTTATAAATCTCCTCAATCGACTTGTCTTCTTAGAATAAGTCAACACGAACAAAATACAAAGACAATTATGATTCACAATAATGCGGAATGAACAGGCGGACACATAGCTGTCTGTGTATTTAATATGTCTACTTCGTTTCCCGTAGAAATGCTGCAAATGGAAGGTCATTTCGTTGAAAATGAGAACCCAACGACCGTTTAATTCCGGGAACTATTGCATCATTGTGGATTTCACAATACACACAACGCCCAAGCGACATAATATTCCACTATCTATGATATTATGAATTGTTAGAATTGTAATTTACTGAGAAAAAGTATAAAAGTATATTTTGAGCATTTATTACGCTTTTTCGCCTTAACTGCCAAACTTGTCATCAGAAATTTTTGCATACAACTTTTTCAGAGACACATGGGACCCTGAAAAACGTACTTTTCGCGAGAGATACTTAAAAGGGATAGAGAAAAGGACCTAAGGTACATTTTATTTAGGATAAAAGTACTGTTCCGGGATTTCACCTAAAAATTAAAGTAAGAAAATCAACAACTGATAACAATATATGAGCAATAAAGATGCTCATCTTTATGGCTCATATAATAACCCTAAGAAAAAGTATTAAAAAGTATCATCATCTCAGCTGTAGAAGTTTTCCAGTCAGAAGCAGTCTCATTAGACTAAATTGTAGGTAGATATCCCACACTGTGTTGTTTGCCGCTCTGTGGTCCCCACTCAAGCAAGAACAAAAAGCCACAGAACATGACTGTATCCTGCAGATACATAGACAATGATTCATGTCCAGTGTGGATAAAATTTAAAAAAATATGATTTGAATTAATATGAAGTGTTCATTCATTGTCAGAGGTGAAGTTTGCTAAGCGGTTCATTCGGGGTCATTTGTTACGCAATTCTGCTCCGCAATGCCTTATCTTCCAAGCCCGGGTGCGTTAAGGGGATTTCCTGAAAGACCTGTCGAGCCCTTACACAAACCTGCCTACCTATTTCACGTTAATAGTAACGCTTTCGATACTATTACTTATTTAACACGTTCACCAGTCTCCTGGTGTCGGTTCACTTGATGGCTAATTATTATCCTCATTATTAGTATTTTATAACAGTTATAGAAAAAACCCGTGTTGAAGATAAAAAAAGTCTTATTGCTATGACTGTCTTTTCCTGTATCGCTGACAACGTGTATGCAAATTTCATGATATCAGTTGAGTAGTTAAGGCATGAAAAGGTAACAGACAGACACTCAAATAGAGTTACATTCACATTTATAATATTAAGTAAAAAAGTAAAATAACTAAAGTAGTATGAATAGTATGGATAATGAGTCCAAATTGAAATGTGGGCGAATCACCGTTGACTCTTCTCTTGACAATAATATACTTGAAATAATCTTTGAATTCGTTGATTGAATTCCTTTTCAATAAGTAATTTTAGACGAAATTATGTGTATACGAAAACGGGCACAAGTCAAAATCAATCCCTTTTCAATGTCCAATCACTTATTGAGGACAAAAAATCTAATCTTTTGTTAGATTAGAGAATTATGTGGTTCTAATAGATCAGAGGTTTTGTAGGTGTTGCTAAAGTTTAGGAACCCTGTATCATTAAAAGTTTTTTTTTAAGTAGTGGCATGTCACACTGCGTTTCACAGTCATTTGGAAAGGCAACACCCGCTTACAGGAGACCAACGTGAAATAACAGCATATGTGCTGTTGTGTTTCGGTGAGTGAACAAGGGATACCAGAGACTGGCAGTGCACTTGCAGTACCTGTGGCGTTGCTTGTGTTATAGTAGGCGACGGGTGGCGACGGTAGCCACCTGCCATTAAGTGGACCGTCAGCCTGTCTGTCGACCTTAACATTAAAAAAAAAGTTAACTATCTTAAATCAATTAGTAAAATCATCCGAAACTCTCTTTCAAGTGTTGAGATAATGAAGTGTCTTCGGAAATATTTAATTAAATCTAGAACGACGAAACGCCACCCTTATGTTAATTCGGTACGCCTTGTACTTCAAATTTCATATTCATATAATATGAATATGAATAATACTGTTTGTCTGTAACTTCAAACAAAGGTGTCCAAAATAATTGGTTTAGTAGTGGTTTCGCACAATTTTGTAGAGAACAAGGCTTTTGTTTTTGTAATCGTGGCGTACAAAAATAAATGTTCAATAAAACATTAATTTACATATCCATTAAGAATGGTAAATAATAGACGAAAGCCTCGGTTCTAAAGGGAAAACATCAAATAAAAAAGTCTGGAACTAAATTTATATGGAGATATCTATTTCTGGAATGTTTGTGCAATATTTTTTTATATGTTTTAGTAATCTATATTGTATATCAACTGTCTGGTATCCATTATATAAGCATTAGTTGCTTACTGTGGAACTATATGGTGCTGTGTGGAAAGTGTGAAGATATTTATTTATTTATTTATTTATTTATTAACTGACTTTTTTTATGTTAAGGACTACAAACAGGCTACGGTTAACTTGATGGTTAGTGGCAACCGTCGCCTATAACACAAGCAAGTATGGTGCTGCATAATATTATGTCGACTACAATAATATTAAAGATTAAGAAGGTAAGATGATCATAAACTATACTATATTATAAATACAAAAGATTTCTACTGAAAAACACTGGACCGATTTTGAAAATTTCTTCACCTATAGATTATCATTATCATTATCAGCGAGCAACAAAGGTTATCAATCAATATTAAATATCATCAATCAATACTAATAATAAATGTGTAAGGGTTGATCATGGAGTAAGTTACTTTGTTTTCAGAGATATCGTGTTTATAGGCTCTATACATGATACTGAAACTAAAATGACCATTTTAAGAATTTTTTTCTGTATGTATGTATGTAAGTATGTATATTCCTCCATAACTCTTAAACGAATCAACTGATTTTCATGAAATTTGGTAGATAAACATTTAGACGTATAGGACACAGGATAGGCTACTTTTTTCTTTTTCAACGCGGACGAAGTCGCGTCCAACAGCTAGTTTAAAAATACGATTTAAATATATTTTAGGATAACATAATTGGGCACTAACGATTCTACAAAACCTGATCGGTTTTAGGAAAACTTAAGTGAACACATGTACTATAAAACATTTCCAAAATGAACGAAGCCGCGAACAAACAGCTAGCTTAGATTATACAGGACGTTGGTATAATTACAATTGTTTAATTATCTCCCCTAACCCCAAAATCCGGAATGTAATTAAACCGAGATATTTTTTCAGGACGAACCGAAATAATTTTGTTGGAAAACCAAAATAACACATTATCACGAGGGTTCTTTAGAACGCTTTATTTAGCTTTACAGAGGGGTTACCTCATTGTTTTTATTTAAAAAAAAAACTAGCGACCCGTTCTCGCCTTCACCCATGAAAAAAATTAATTAGATCTTATCTATCAATCTATTTATTTATTTATTTAATATTTATTTATTTATTTATCTATTTATGAATTTATTTAATATTTATTTATTTTCAAGGAAAACTCACAGTTATATTTATTCATAAAATTACTTAATAGCTAAATGACATTAATTTATTACCATTTACAAGTTTCAATATATGTACTAATATTTTAAAGAGAAATTATTTGTATATTTGTTTATAAGGAATAAACTCAAATACTATTAGACTGATTTAAAAAAAAATTTCACCTATAGAAAGCTAACATATCAGCGAGTAACATAGAATATATTTTATAAAGTTACTCGGGAGAAGTCGCGTGAAACAGCTAGTTATATATAAAAAATTTCATGAAAAATTTATTTTACTGATAGTGAAATTCGCATTAAAATCCATTGCGTGGTTCAGACGAGAAAGCGACTTCAAATTATACTATGTCAAGAAAATACTTGCATTATTGTAAGAATAGTGATTTTAGAAGTGTTAAATACTTGTTAAAATTAGTGTTAAATGCTCTGACATTAACTGGAGTAACTGACAAGAGATTGTTTCTTAAACAATTAAGGCTTAAGTTTATTCCTCTTACACAAGAGCGTGTCGCTAGCAAATATTTATGTTAACAAAAATTGAGTATTATATGGAGTTTGAGAAAAAATATAATTTCAGTTAAACACAACCATTCAATATTTTGAATTGTTAAATGAAAAAAATCTTTGTTATTTTTATATATTAAGAAAACGGCAGGTAGGATGACGATCGACTTGATGGTGAAAAATATGAATTTAGTTTAATCGATATGTTGTCGTCAGGTTGCCGTACGTCTATTCATCTTGTCAAATTCCTCTTTTTCGAATCAAACGTTTTAAAAACTCTAATAAGCACTGCCAAGGATTGGAACTCCTTTTTCAACGCGAACGAAGGCGCAGGCACCAGCTAGTTCATTAATAGTTGCTGACATTCACATTTTAAATATTAATTTTAGTATTAGTGGTCATCTAGAAATGTGTATTATTATATTGTGTTATTGGCATACCACAAAGACAAAAATATTTATAATGAAACTAAATCATCTTTAGGCTCTAGGCTACACTATTTTATTATCCTAGTGCCGGCAGAATAAATAAACGTTTTACCAAAACTCGTTAAACTTTCCCAGGGACGTACGGACAGATAACGAGTTCTTTGCGGGACGCGGGACTTATTTAATAGAACCTTCATTCAAAATATTTAATCAATACTTTATCATCAAATTACTACAATATGGAACACGCGTGTCATACAAAACAACGAATTTTATGGAACATTTAAAAGTGACATATGCGTAGAGCATGAACTGTCATTTATAACAAAATAAACATAATAATAAGTACGTAATTTAAAGAAAATGTGACTTTACGTGAACCCATTAGAGTTTAAAATGAAATAGTGGAAGTTGATCGTTACTACCTTTTACCATTGACGCGTGAAGGCAAGAGTCCGCCATGATTCTGTCAAAGGCGTTCTTTTTATGTTCCCCTTTGGCACTTGTGACGCAAATTCCATTGTAGTATTTCGATGATACTTAATAATATTATAAATGTGAATGTGAGTTTGTTCGTTTGTTACGCTGTCAAGCAAAAACTACTGAACCGATCACCGTGAAAACATACACGTTGTCTAAGACACCAGAAAGGGCATAGGGTACCTTTCATCCAGAACGCGGACGAAGTCGCGGGCAGCAGCTAGTACATATTATTATAAAACTAGGACGCTGTCTGCCTCTCTGTTTCTCCGCTTATTTCTTCTAAACTCGCATCGTATTTTGTTACGGTTTTCACAAATGGAAAAAGCTATAAACGAGGAAGGTGAATTGCATCCGTGTGAATCCGGGGAGAGTCACTAGTTCTTACATAGTCGCTGTCTACGTCTGTCTTTGTATATCCGCTAACTCCTCCTATACCATGCAATCATATTTGATGCGGTTTTCACCATAGCCTAGATAATTTCACGTCGTGAAGTCGATAGTATTTCAAAAATAACATTTTTTTCTTAACAATTGATCAATGCTTCTGTCGTCTTTCCCATTTAAATTGATTTCCTCTATCAAGGTATGTAGGTCAATGGGAAAATAACAATTTGTTAACAGCAGGGGTTCACGTTTCTCTCATATAATTTGTCTTCCATCCCCTTCCATCCCCCACCCCCTCTATAGAAACAGAAAGTGTACCTCCGTTTGATAGCACCTAGTAAATATTTATAAGTAACACTTGACTCGCTCTAAGTTAATTTTTTTTCTTTTCTTGCGATCCTTTTAATATTATTACAAGGAACACCTTCTGTATTGTAATTAACCTACATTTATAATATGACAGCTTACTGCGTTAAAGTTTAGCCTAAAAGTTTGAGCCAAGAATTGGGTTCCAAAGTTCTAGAGTTAAAAAATAGTTTAATATGCATATACGAGAGATCTAGTTATTCAAAGAAGAAGTTAAGACTACTTTTATTTCCATAAATATAAATATTTTAAAATATAAATATAATATAAATATAAATACATTAAAATGTAGCTACGCTAACGATGTTCCCGACTTTACTTACTCGTATTTTGTTACTCGTACATTAATTTTAACGAGAAAATTCGTATTTTGAATTCTGAAAGCTGCATTTTACTTTGCGTGCTGTTGGTAAAGCTGCGGTTGGTACGTATTATATCCGTTAGCGATTCGTGAAAGTTGCGAGCTCGTTCCTAGAACTCCTGAAACACAAATGTAAAGTAGGGTAGTAAGAAAAGCTACGTTATTTTAAAGCCTACATTTGTTTGCACCAAGGCAATCATCAGTCATGACAAAATTTCATTTCAAAACGTCTGTCAGTTGTATGCTTTTATTCAAAAGATAAGTCTACGACTTGATTAAGGTTCTTTCTATTTTTGTTTGTACTTAATGGATAAACTCAAAAACTACTAGACCGATTTAGAAAATATTTTAACTAATAGAAAGCTACTTATCAGCGAGTAACATAGACTAAAGTTATAAAGAAATAATTGTTTGTAGTCAATAAACTCAAAAAGCTTTGTATGGGTGAAAAATTTTTTAAAATCGGTCCACTGGTTTTTGAATTTAAGTATTCATTACAAACAAAAACACAAAAATACAAATCTTTTCTCTTTAAGTATAATATTATATTGATATAAATGATTAGTATTTGTTGAACCACGAAATTGTGTTTGCTCCGACGGCCGACAATTAAATAGTTACCATTTAGTCTAACCAAAATGTTTAATGTTGCATACATTTGTGCTCATTTGATAGTTTGTTAATGTCCTTTGTAATCCATTCGTGCAAATATTTGGTTGCTGTTGTATTTCACACAATTATAATTTAGAACTAATTATTTTTACCTTTGGGTGTATTTTTTTTATATAGAAAAGGTGACAGACATGGCCACAATGAAATACTGAATGCGTCACAGAAATAATTTCCTTAATTACGTCAGTACTTTCTGTCAAGTTTAGACTATTTTTAATAATAACATTTCTAATAAGTGGGATGATACAATTTAAGCTCAAAGCTTCAGAGAAGCTTTCTAATTTGGCAGTAGGTTACAAGTTACATTCAACTTTATCTTGCAATATGTATAGATAAATTGTACAAGCCACTTACAAAGATTATAGATAAAATGAGCGATAAACGAGGAAGGTTTTCATATATTTTCAGAAAAAAAGAAAAAAAAATCAGAAAAAAATAGCTCATGCGAAGCCGGGAGCGGGTCGCTAGTTAATGTACACTAATGTACACTTGTTATAAATGTTCCAACGCAACATTAATATGTTAATGCACAACTCATTCGAAGCCCATAAATCTTAAATAGTCAGGTCTGGTAGTCCAGTCATCTCAGTTTAATTCTTAAATTCTATTTAGAGAAATTTTTATACAAAAACTTTATAGTGACTAAAACTGTTCTGAATCTGAATCCGGAGCACGTAAATTTCCTTTTTAAAAAAAGTCCGCCTTTATTATGAAACCAGGTTCGTGGTGATGTAATGCACCAACACTTGTCAGGTACACACGTATACATACAGGTATATATTTAAATATGTGCATAAGTTGAACGTCCATATGCAAAATGTCGAGTGTGCGGCGTAGCTGCTAGCAGAATTAACCAACTTATTTAAGTTATCAAGCCATGAGCGAGAAGAATATTTATTGTTCACTTGATTTCCTTCTTAGCCATTAATGACTATGTTTTGTTTGACTATAAATATCATAACAGAACATAGAAGCCACAACGCGTTGTGAGCTATTTTTTGTATTAACATAATATATGCAATTTGAGCTTAATTTGAAGAAAAAATAGCTTCCGTACGAAGCCGAAGGGCGTTTATTTTTATTTATTTTATTGAAACACAGTCACACAGTACTCATACGATAATAATATAAGAAATAAATATATATGTATACTTAAAACCTACTGTCAATAACGGACTTCATTATTTTACCATAAAAATAGCTATGAACACAATACGAAATAAAGATAAAAAAATAAAACAAACCAAAAACAAAATTTCAAAGGAAGAGACGCGTGTGCAGTGATGTGTGTGTGTGTGTGTGTTTGTGTGTTGGCGTTTAGAATAATAAAATCAAATTCAATTCTCGTGGCGAAATAACCAACCGTAGGTATAAAAACTTAATTTCAAATTTTCCAACCTCTTGGGATATAATATGTCTATTTCCGGTTAGAGATACCAAAGTTTTACTGGAAATTATCTCGATTCCTCCTCCCTCGTGTAGCAGTTTTTTTTTTTACATTTCAACAAGCGATTTACCTAGTGAAGAAAGTTTTTTACTTGCTCCAAACGACAGGAGATAAGGTGTAGCCATTTAAAACCTCCAAAAGGGAGGAAGAGTGACGTAAACATTGACGACTTCCGTCGTCACGTGAGCAAAAGCTTTTTAGGGAAGAATTTTGCGGGAAGCTTGCGTCGTAACCATTCTTATAAATGCTTTCGGATGATATTACCATTCACCCTTATATACTTATTTAATATTAAAACGTTTTGAAACAACTATTTCATATTACATTATACAATTATATTTACACTAGATTTAATCAATCGTACCATTAAAAGGGGTTAACTTGACACGTTTGGCACTGGCACTTTACGTTTTATATGTTTGCTGTGAATATTGTTTGTATAAGCCTAACTAAAACATGCAAAATTCTATTTATTACTTGTTTAAACCGTACACATATATGTGTCGTTCATTGTAAAAGTGGTGTAATTCCCTATTTTTAAAACCATCTTTTCTTGCCTAATTGTATCAAATTTAGTCATAACTTTCAATATAAAAGTGAAGTAACTCCAATAGTTGCATTAAAATCCCATAGATGAAAACAATGAATGAATGCTTATATTTTTTTTTCCTACACTATAATTCGCAAAAAGCTCGTTATTCTAAAATTCAGTTACAAGGAGATAGTTTTACAATGAACGACACATATAGTGGTTATCATTAAAACAAAGAAATAAATAAACAAACATACTTAGGGCTAATTTTAATTTTACCATATTATGAATTTTTAGATTTTAGACATTTCTTTGGTGGAAACATCATACAAATAAGTGATGTGGCTGTCAATTTTCCAAAAAAAAAGGAGTTGCAAAAATCTCGAAAACCGCGCGGCTTTTACTAAAGCAAAAATGTAACTAATGTAACTATTGTCTAACTATATTATACCTATAACTATGGGTCAAAACTAGACCTATCTTTGATTCCAAGGTTATCCATTAAATGTACGAGTAGATACATTTATGTATTATAATCCTACTAATATTATAAATATTATAAATGCAAAAGTTTGTGAAGTAGTATATTACTCTTCCATTAAAAAAGTACTGAATCAATTCTGATAAAACAATGCAGAAATTACCTTATTGCTCTACTCATTTGTACCTTAACTAAATCCGTTGGGCGATTGAAACAGAGAAAGGCTGACAGGATTTTATTTTATGACTAGCTGGCGCCCGCGGCTTCGTCCGCGTGGAAAAAGAAAAGGTAGCCTATTCTGTGTCCTGTACGCCAAAATGTTTATCTACCTAGTTTGATGAAAATCAGTTAATTCGTTTAAGAGTTATGGAGGAACATACATACATACATACATACATACATACATACATACATACATACATACATACATACATACATACATACATACATACATACATACATACATACATACATACATACATACATACATACATACATACATACATACATACATACATACATACATACATACATACATACATACATACATACATACAGAAAAAAATTCTAAAAATGGTCAATTTAGTTTCAGTATCATGTATAGAGCCTATAAACACGATATTTCTGAAAACAAAGTAAATTACTCCATGACCGACCCTTACAGATTTATTATTAGTATTGATTGATGATAATGTTTTATCAGTAACAGCATTGGCGCGAATTTTCACATAACATTCTGAGTATACTTAAATTGATACCCGCATGCGATGGCACCTGATAATCTATGATACAATCTAATTAAAAACGCCACCAACCTTGTTACGTTCCATGTAATATCATTTACATTATTATCGTCTCCTGTTAAATCTTGGTAAAGTATGTTTACTATATACCTAGGTATGTATTTACATACTTCATATTTGCTAAAAATTGAGGATGACCTAGAAAGAGCGCAACGTTCACTTATTAAAATAATGTATTTTAAAAAAAGGGTATTTTCCACAGACACACTTTATAAACGGTCTAATATCAGTCAGAAAATTATACATGTTAAACCATAGATTTTATATATACGGTAGTAATGCTAAATCTATGTCTTAAACTGTATACTAAATTTGCCCAAATGCAACACTATAAAAGGTCATCATTTTTATATAATAAAATCTTAATAAAGAAATTGATATAATGACAAACTGTACTTCAAATGTAAAGTCTGGCTTAAAACAAAAAAAATATGATGAAGTGGAAGACCTACTATTAAGAATGCAATAAAATAAACACACACACACACACACACACACACACACACACACACACACACATTCATACTCAATATTTAATATTGAAAACCCTAAAAAATCAAATCAAAATGGATTTCTTTTATCCAATCACAAACTTTGTCAACTCAACATTTCAAATAGAGAAAGTAAAAATGAAATTAAGTAAAACTTTGAAACACATAAATTTTGAAGGCGTTCAACAAGTTACATTTCCATTGAAGATTCAGAGGTCGTTCCTCGTGAAATTATTCATTGCCCACGAATATTACCTCTTCAAAAACAGTCAACTCTTGTTTATTTTATCACCTTATAAATTGTTACATAGTAAAACCTTCGGTTTGTTTAGGACACGTTCGGCTGTTTACGGAGGAGTTTTATGAAGAAACACTAATGCAACAGGTACGCGCACTTATAAAAATAATCTTAACTCTATTCCTCTTGGAATAAAGCTTACAATGCAGTGTTTAAAAGTGTCTTACCTATTTGTGGAAGTCAAGGCGATAGGGCAGCTTGAAAAGATCAGTGATTTGATTATGTTTTTCAATGACAAACATTGATTTTTGTTAAATAAATATTTTTAAAATATGAGACTGCTTATGTAATACAGATTTACATTCACACAAATAAATCTATCTATTCATACACTAACAAATTTATACACACACTCACATACCTTATAAATTTATATATTATTAAGTTAAAAAATAAAATATACATAGATGGCAATATAAAACTCCTGGCATATTCACTGCGTTTTACTCTTTCTAGGAGTAGGCACTTAAATCAATAATAAGTGAATATAATGTCTTATTCGTCTGTCTTAATACGCTTATCTACAGTTACGATAAAATATACTCTTAAAATTTTCAGAGTAATAATCTATATGGATCATATAAATTTATATTCATATTTTAAAAACAATCTTGAAAAAATATTATTATCGAGGTCATTCTCTTCTCTGAAACACATCCGTTCTCCTCGACCGTTACAAAAGGCTACATTTGATCTACGCCCGTACATCCTTCTTGTCGCCGCTGTCAAAGTCTTTTGTTCCGTTGAAAGAAAACGAACCGTCCCTCCCTACTTCAGCCGTAAAGCCTTTTCAGAGCTCGTTTAATTATTATTCGTCGCCACCTCTTCAAGCTCGCCAGATCGGGGTCAGACGTGAGCTTTTTCTATTACGAAGGTAATTGAAAGAATTCTTTGAGTTCTGGATTTACATTAAAAGTTTCATCGTTAATTTAATTTGTGTATTTAAGTTATTCAATTTTAAATTTAAGTTACTATCAATGCCAATTGCCTGCGATTACGGCCGCCTTTATCTTACATGTGTTTATTCAATCTTGGTCACATATTTATTGAAAGATTTCTTTGAGTTCTACATTTATGTTAAAAGATTCAACATTAATATAACTTGTGTGACTATTTAAGTTATTCAATTTGAAATTTAACTTACAATCTATATGACTAGCTATTGCCTGCGATTTCGTCCGCACCGCAAATCAAGAGAACACAAGGAGACAACGCAACCTGGAGCTTTTCTCTTAATACGAAGCGGCATAGTCTATACTTACTAATATTATAAAGAGGAAAGATTTGATTGTTTGTTTGTATGTTTGACTTGAATAGTCTCCGAAAATACTGCACCGATTTGAAAAATTCTTTCGTTTTTGGGAAGCTATATTATCAGCGAGTAACATCCGTACTAATTATAAATGCGACTGTTTGTATGGATGTATGGATTTTTAGTACTCTTTCACGCAAAAACTACTTAACCTATCACGATGAAATTTTGCATACACGTTGTCTGGGACACGAGAAAGGACATAGGGTACCTTTCATCGTTCAACGCGGACGAAGTCGCGGGCACCAGCTAGTATAGGTTATTGTATGTATGTATGTATGTATGTATGTATGTATGTATGTATGTATGTATGTATGTATGTATGTATGTATGTATGTATGTATGTATGTATGTATGTATGTATGTATGTATGTATGTATGTATGTATGTATGTATGTATGTATGTATGTATGTATGTATGTATGTATGTATGTATGTATGTATGTATGTATGTATGTATGTATGTATGTATGTATGTATGTATGTATGTATGTATGTATGTATGTATGTATGTATGTATGTATGTATGTATGTATGTATGTATATATGTTCCTCCATAACTCTTAAACGAATTAACTGATTTCATGAAACTTGGCTACTTTTTTCTTTTTCAACGCGGACGAAGTCGCGGGCGCCAGCTAGTAGGTATAGTATAGATTGAATTCCCTTTATTAAAAGTTTTTCTCAATTAGATACCAGCCCGCTCTCAATTCAAAGAGTTTTCACATGTGTTTTAATATTCAAAGAACAAGATAAACTTCATCTTCGGATAACTTGGTACAACTTCTGCGCTTGTTATTCAAACCTCAGTCAACGAAGAGGTGCATTCTAACCGCGTACTTCACTAGAAGGTCGTATTCAAATATATTACATTTATAGACGTATCTACCTCCTGAAGTTGATTAAGCTGAAAAAATATATTTTTTTCTTGTTTATAGAGTGAATATAATTTTGATTTTGATTCTCATTTTAAGCCTGATTTATCAAGAACTGTGTGTAAATATGTAGTTATGTCTTTCATATTTTGAATTTAGTGGTAATAATAAAACATTTGTTAATAAAAAGATTTAATTAAAATGTGTTACGACATAAAATACGTATATTCCTTCAATCTTTATGATGTCTCCCATTTCCGTCATCCAAAATGTAATAAGTATTAAAAATATTATTTTCCTGATTCGCCACAATTATGTCAATTCGATTTTCGCAAAGTCGCATATTGACGACCTACTTACTCATAATCCTATTTTAGATCAGTGAGTTGGATAATTCGAAAATTATCCCACAAAGTTCTTCCGGCAATCTCAAAATTAAACGAAAAGCGACTACGCGGCGAAAAATCGGTGAATTGTTATTTATTGTATACTGTATTTTTTTTTTATTATAAAATTAAATGTCCAAATAAAAATTATGTTTTGAAAAAAAGAGGCACTAAGATATTGGTGACAAATTCTGTAATCTGCAGATATTTGGGCTAAATTAACCATCGAAATACTACAAAAAACTCTGTAAAAATTATGTATATAAAACAAAAAAAAATGTGAAAATTATGTATATAATGACTCTTTGTTTCCTGAATAAAGACAAAAAATAACTGAAAAATTAGTATTTCGTGGTACGTACCTATAGTCTTCAGTTTATTTATGTTCTGTACCCAGCCACAACTAGAATATATTATTTATGTATAAGTTTTGATATTACAACATACTTTTTTAATAAATACAGTCGTTTACCTGGTTTCCAATTAATTAATCCCTATAAAAAAAAGAAGTAAATACAATTCACAATATTACTTAATTAACTTCACCATGAGGGTGATTAAATCTTTTGCGGCATCAATAAATTTCGTATACACAGATCGTGTATCAAAGATAATTAATGGAGGCGGTGTCGTACACGTTTGGTTCCGACGATTCCGCTGAACCCTCATAAAATATTTACACAATTATCTTGAAAACTCGCAAATGGAGCTCAGTTAGGTGTACAACACCTGCCCTCCAAAGTAATGAGCGTAAAACCCGTGCTCCAAGAACGCGCCATGTGTAAAAAACGACTGCTAAATAATATAGAGTTTTTTTTGGGGAAAAGAAGTGTCGACTGTGATGTTAAAATGTGTGGGCGATAACTGTCAATGTATTTACAATGATACAAATATATTGATGAATTTGTTTTGTAGATATAATAAAATTTACATAATATATAGTTTGTAGTTGTAGTTTTATTTATACGAGTTTGTTTATTAGTTAAGCTTTCACGTCTTAATCAATTATTATAAATTTTTGCATAGGAACACATTGTCCATACAGAAAAAAAATAGGATTTCTTATGTGTTGAAACATTTATAAATCTTTATTATTCATATATATTTTTATTAGGTGTCGAAACAGTACGTTTTTCTGACAACTTGCCTACAAAATTTCTTATGATGTATGTACGAACGAGAAGTCAAGGTGTGAAAGTGTAAAACAAACAAACTCACTTTTTCATTTATTATGTTAGTATACATATAAAATGAAATTCTATATTTATTATAATTCGCTACGTAAAAACTAAAAGGCCACAAATGCAATTTGTTATGCAATTTGTTTTGAATTTTATAAGTACACTATTACGTTGGCTATCCATAATATATAAATAAATAAAAAATATTAAAAAAAATCAAAATTACACTTTGCAGGAGAGCTAATCGAAAAAAATTAATATTATTTTTGTCTATTTTTTTCTTATTAGATATATATCAAATATATGCATATTATATACATCGTTAGAAGCGTATTTTTAAGTAGCGCTAAATGTTTATAAGTACTTTTATAATAAACTGAATACTAGAAGAGATATAAGCATATAAGTTACTTTTGAACAAAGATTTCTTTTGAATATATAAAAAATGATCAAAATATACTAAATATGGAACAAAACAACCATAAGTCTTTTTGCAACATATTATATGAAGGACTGTGATTGTATTTTTGCAATAAAAACATTTTTGGATTTTTTTGTTTTATGGACCTTTAGTTTTTAAGCAGCGATATGTCTAAAAATAATAATGTCTATATATAATTATGCCGCTTTTAATTTTAGAATTCCAAATTAATGTACCATCAAATGATAATATAACTTGCATTTCGAGAATTTTGATTATTGCACATATAGCGTACTGCAGCGAAGCCTCTTGGGAATCTCTTGTTAGCTTGTGAATGTGCTTCATAATTACGGAATCTGAATCAACCCACGCCGAGTGTATTCGCATGAACAGGCAGGTATTAACGACTACAAATCTAGATAATAACAGGAATACCAGACATAATGTGTTATATCCATACTAATATTATAAAAAGGCAAGATGTATTTATTTTTTATTTGTATTAACACAATGAAACATGCAGGCATAATTATGTATCATCCTACGAGTATATCTAACGATCTCATGCGGCCTATATAGATGTATTTCTCCTAATTTATCAATTTTATTATTTTTTATTAAAAACACCGTTAGCATTGTAAAGATATATATACTAAATAAATATACTCAAATACTAAATTAAATACTCCAATAAAATTATAATCTATAAACGAAGATACAACGCATGGCGTCAATGTATGTGAGGTGTTATATTTATCAGGCGTTATATCTTTTATTTTTCAACGGAGATGAAGCCGCGGGCACCAGCTAGTAAATAAATAAATAAGAAAACAAACACTTCACAGTATCAAAACAATGTTATTAATAACACACTCAGTAACAATTTTGTATAAATCAGGCGATAACATATACGTCTGGTTCTTACAAAATGGTTGTATAAGGATATTTTCTAACGCTGCTACGTTAGAAACTACTGCTCAACGCTTTAAACAGTAGTCTTCTCTTAATTTATTGAAAACATTCATAAATCGTACCATATGAGATATTGGTAGGGGAGCCCAAGAGGGGAATTTTGGATTTTCTCGAGCGCATCAGATATTGCCAATGTATGTATATGTCTCCGTGTCACGTGTCTCCTATAACGGATATGTATTAATCTGACGGTTTGGTTGGTGGGGTGGCGGGGGTGGGGGTAAAATTTTAAATAAAACTCGAGCGCGTCAGATTTTCAGAGGGGATGTTAAGTGAACCTAAACTAAGCTCCCATTTAAAATTCAGACGATTCCGATGTAACGCAAGCTCGTGGCAGCTTTTTGAAAATGCAAAAAATATTTATGACGATTCTCATTTTGTGTTACTCGTGCGCGTCAGATTTTTATACAGACGGTTCAGCCTAAATTCCTGATCGTGCTGATTCTTAATCTGACGATTATATGGAGGCTTTTTAAAATCCAGTACCTAAAAAATTTTGAACGCCTGTAGACGCTCACCCCACCGCTGAAATGAAAAACTTCATATAACCTTTTTTTTCTTCTTGCCATCCAATCTTCAAAGTCCAATAGGTGCCCACGACGCTCGAGTGACTACACGTTTAGAATCGTGGGCTCCCTAAGCATATGATTTTCTTCAATAAAACAGAGGTTTCCCAGAAATATTTTTAACGATCGAGGCAACACGAGTATTTACGTTTCACAAACATTTCCTTTTCAGCAAAATTAACACCCCTAATGTAATAATAGACGTTTTGAAATAAGTATCGTATGGAGTGGAGAAATCTTGCTTATACTCGCTAACAGATTTGTGATGGAAGGCGATTAATTGGTATCCATTGTACGATGTAATGAAGACGCTAATGAGCGAATTTTCTCAAACCGTCGAGACTAATGGATCTTGATATAATATATAACAATATACATAATAATATATGCTTGTTATCATTAATTAAAACTCCTCAATTAACTTACCAATTATGAGGTAATCGATAAATGAACTAAACTTACTTAACTAAATTAATTAAATAAATGTGTTTTCGAGTCAACTTTCATTGTATGTTTGCAATGAAAATGTATTTCTTTAATTTCGAAATGTTTTTGCGAATCGTGTTTTTTTATTAAACTAATTATATTGGAATACAAGTAATAAATAAACCAGTTAAGTGATTTTTAAATTGCTTATGCGCCTGGCTGCCATTTTGATGACTGTGACTCGTGACACACTGAGTGCCGTTGGCAACACTGGCCGGCGAGTTTTTGGTTGCAGATGACGTCACGTGAATGCTTATGTGACAAGGTTCCAGTGCATTTACAATTTACGGGAATCATTAAATAAAAAGGGTCTCATTTTTAAGTGAAGTGAATTCTCAACGATTTATTGAAATAAAGAAATTGACGCACAATAAACTTCTACGAGCTCGAGAGAAAGTTTTATAAAAATGATTTTTTTAATATTTCAAATTACTTATAGAAATTGTGAAAAAGTTTAACTTTGTTCTATGAGTAATGGAATTTGAAATAAAAAATAAACAGGTCTATTTATTCCTTAACAAGAGAAATTCTAATATTTAAGTTAACATATTTTTGTTGGTTTTTGCCAATACTCGCCACGCTTGGCAAGCTCAGTTTTATAATAATTGTTTGCCAAGGGCGGTGCTGTCCAGTGCCCACCTTTTGGTGGTTTTCCCTTAGCCGTTTTTTACGGCACTCACGGTTTGAGAGTGGGTACCCCACGGCCAATTAAAATATACATTTTTTTTAAAGAATGTAGGTACCTACTTTTTTTTCATAGAGCAAAAATGGATCTTATAGTATAGGGCATAAATTGTACTTCAATATCAGTGCGGTTCTTCAAAGTACGAGTATCCTATATATATGCAGGTAAAGTATCCTTTTCACTTAAGTTTTCTGCTAGTGTAACACGTAACACTTCGTTTGTCAATAACTCATAGGCTCACCGCAATATTTCACACCGTGGCGATGCAACGGGTGCCAATTTAGCAGATGGTCGGTAGAATGTATTTAGATGAAAACATACAGCATAGAGAAACGACAGAGATCGCTAAGCGAACCGCGCGATGCGATGTGATGCGATGCGATCACGTAGCTCATAACACTAGTGTGGTTTGCGTAAAAATTAACGATTTAGTGTGATATTGCACAATTTTTTCGCATTTTTCGCCTGACGCTCAGCAGACATATTTAGATAATAACGTGAATATGCGTAATTCTATTTGTTACGTGCTGAACAACGCGACGCCGCGACACTCACCGCAACGCCGCAAGTCGCACCGTGATGCTATCCACTTATTATTAAAAATGGATAGCATTTGAAGACACTATAGTTATAAAATATGAATCCTTATAAACAAATAATGCAATCATTACATGCGTTAAAATATATCATGTGCAAGCGCCTCGGAATACCTAGCGGTTTTACAAAACGAACGCTCACGCAACGAGATCGTTAATCTACTATAAACATATTATTTTACTTAGCCACGTGAGTATTTATCCTTTTATTTTATAACTAATTCTAAGACAAAGAGAAGATGCAAACAGATATAGCATAAATGCAACATGCAGCTCAGAATTGTTATGACGTATGTTTCCAAAACAAGGTACCTTCCAGTGATGCACAACGCGTGGATCGAATGTTGTATAAGGCGCTATATTTCAATACCTGTACGGAATGGGATCCAATAGAGTTAGTAGTTTGTCTGAAATTCAAAACTGTTTTAAAATAAAAGGAAGAATTCGACCTTATTTCTAAAATTCGAATTCAAATATAACAAATGTTTACAACGAAGTCACATTCTAAGATTTTATATTGTAGTATATGCTGTTAAACTCAGCACTTTTCTCGGGTATCGCAAATTAGGTCATTTTTTTATGTTTGCGGTAAGGTGGCTACCGGTAGGTCCAGTAGGATAAGCGTTGTTAAGGGACAGTGAAATAGCCTCTGGCATCCCTTACTCACTCACTGAAACACAACAGCACATACGCTGTGGAATTTTATTATTAAAATTTATTATGAATAGTTAGGATTATAATTAACGTTAAATATTATTATGAATATTAAATATTTTTAAGGTAAGCACAATTTTATATTTAGAATTGAAAAGATGAATTTTATTGAGAGGCATTGAATGGTGTTCAATCAACGTAACTCGATAAATCATGTCATGGTAGTATTATGGGCAAAAGACGCTCTTTTCCGCCAAATGAACCAATACTAATCTTCTAATTGAGTGTATACGTGTTCATATTTTGTTTAGTATTTCCGAAAATCTGTCAAGTGGTCATCTATACAAAATATTTAGGAGTACCAAACTACGTTCAGCAGTGATAAATTTGTCTTTCCTTCTAGAGGCTTTAACTACTTCCTTGCAAGAGAGTACCAAGAAAATAATGAGAAATTATTTGGATGAACTTAATGATACTACGTATGATATTTTAATGATATGATCTATGACTTCGTACGTGATCTTACTACCACGGGTTAATTCGATTGATGTGAAACTTGGTATTCCCACCATGGTGAAATTGTATTTATTGGCTGTTATTTCGGTGAGATTTCCATGACATAGTAACATACCCGGCTTGTTGTTGTTTTGCCACAGTTCAATTTTTATGAGTTAAATTTAATAAACCAACTCATCAGCAACTTACATCAGATATAGCTCAATATCTGATGTAAGTTGCGGCTAAATAGAAAGTTAATAATGTTTATTTATATCTTGTTGTTTCAACAATGGCAATGGCAACAACCTGCCATCAAGTTGGTTGTTACAACAAATTAATTCCATTTGATCGCAATTTTGCCCCGTATGTTTCAACCAGCAAAACTTCAAGTTCACGATACAGAAATGATTGATGCGTTGCAGACGTTTGTAAAGGTGTTACCTATACAATGGTAACACCTCGGCGGCCATAGGGCGAATGGACCGATAATGGATGGCGACCGTTTTGTCCAGTCATCTCTGACTCGTAACCACCCAATAATTAATTCAAACCTGTATAATGATAACTTTTGAGTGATAATATAGTGTTGAGCGTTGTACTATATGACTCAGTTCGTGGTTCGCACCAGCACCGTCTAACCGCAGTTTATAATGGATTTATTTTAACTTTAATTTGTTATTTAATTTATATTATAAAAAAAAAACTTTAAGTTCACTTGAATTTTTAATTTGATTAATTAACATTTTGGCTCAATTTTTTTATTGAAATTTATATTCGAGCCACTTTCTCTGATGGCCTATTAGAATTCATTTGCATTATGGGCTCGCTATAAACCTGCGGAGAGCATAAGACAACCACTGCTTGACATTGACCTTCCCATAAGTCTCCAGTAAGTCCGGTCAGAAGCAGCCTCGAACCAGAGTCAACCCGCAACCTATTTTAAATTGCTTTATTTACAAGAATGTTTAAGAATGTAAAGAAAAATTCCCCATTGTTAAATATTTACTTTAGAAAACCTGTCGATGTGAATGATTTGGTTGTAAATATTGTATCCAGTGCCTCATAAGCCACAACAGATACAAAGGAAACGGAATAAAGAAAATGCCACATTATAAAGTCGGCGTACGAAAAACCTTCATTTTTTTTAAGTTCATTTCTTTTTCAATTAGTACCTTGTGAAACTAAAACTCTAAGCAGACAACTGACAGACGTTTTAAAGTGAAATTTTTGGCATTACTGATAATTGCCCTAGTACAAGAAAATGTCGACTTTAGGTGCCTTTTCTTATCCGACTTATCCGTATTCCGTATTTACAATGATATTAGTGCTTTGTAAAATAATTTGAATTAATTTGAATTTACACATTAATCTAAAGAATGCTAAGGACAGCTCGTCACTGACAGATTCGGTGCGACTGAAAATAGGCATTAGGCTTCGTTCCTTTATCATTTACAAAGGGAGGCATTACCCCTGCTTTACATTTCATGTTTCTTTGTTATAGAATTACGATAATTACTTGCAGAATTTTATATTTTGGATACATCATGCGCGGTGAGAAGTATAATCTACTAGAGCTGATCATGTAGGGTAAAATACAAGGTAAACGCAGGCCGGGCAGACAAGGTACTTCCGGAGTCAAGAATCTCCACAATTGGTATGGCAGAAGTACAATGTTAGGTTCCTGAGGGATCATCTATAGGGATATATTTTTTCATTTTAGACGCAGACGAAGTCGCAGGTCCAACAAGTAAATACATCCACCGGGTTGACAGTGGAACCCAGGCTGCTTCTGACCGGTCTTTTTGGAAAATTATAGGGAAGGCCTACTTATGTCCAGCAGTGGACGTCCTGCTGCTGAAATGTAGAATAATTATGAAAATAAACTACAATTAAATCCGCAACGTATTTTTGTGTATGTATGTATGTGTGGAAACAATGAATAAAAAAAATTTTTTTCGCATAATATATTCTTCCATACACTCCACAAAAATGTTTTAATCGCTCGCGCGTTTGCGGCTCGCAATAAATCTACCGAATAAAACATGAAGCCAGAACGCGAAGTGAATCTTTACCACTAGAGTTCCTAAATTATTGGAACGCCTGTTGTCGCATATATTTTATACCTACGTCCGTCTGTACCGCAGGCTGAACTGTCGTCAACTAACGCGCTGCATAATATACGACCGAATTATTTTGCAAACTTGAGACGTACATATAATATACGATATTGTGTTACATTTATTTGAAGGGCTTCATGAAATTTATGTCCCTATCAGACCACCGAATCCATCGCGTTTCTAACTTTATTATATTGTATATTCTCGTCCGGATAGGATCGGATAGTCGCGGTTATAAAATAATACAAAACAAGCTGGTGCCCGCGACTTCGTCTGCGTTGAAAAATAATAGATATAACGCCTGACATTATACTTTTGCTAAGCGTTGGATCTTTATTTTTAAATATGGTTATTTTTAGATGCTGAAAAGGGTTGCAATTTTGAAGGCCTGTTTGGGGCAGATGATTCATTACATATGCTCACATTCCTTTCATTTTTGTGTAAAAAAACCTAAAAAATGAAAATATAAATCTGCAAACAGAATGGCAATGTTAAGCCTAAACTTCCCTATTCCGTATTAGTAAATCCATTTTATTTCTCCACAAAATGTTGAGCGTGGTTTTATAGTAACATGTCAATGGCACTGGCTTTACTTTGCAACACAAAACCTCCCCTATCACATGTCACTTTTACCCTATACTTGGTAAAGTTAAGCACATGTTAGAGAGAGAAGCGAATAATACAATTGAAGTCCATATAAGTATCACGATAGTGGCCTTTAATAGCACGAGTGCTGATTCGGTGTGTGAAGGTACTATGTACTATGTATTTTAACATTGCTATAACAGATACTGGTGTCCAATTTTTGGGTCCATACTTAATGAAATTGTCGTTCTAAAATATTTTTTATGGAAAAACTAATATTTATAAAAAGGTTTAAATACATTTACAAAAACTGAAGCTAGATTTATTATTTTATTTAATGTTTAATTAAATAAAATAATAATATTTTTTTGTTTTTTTTTATTGTGGTTATTTATTACACTTTTGTCAGTTATTTTGATTAATTCGATTGGAAAGAATTTTTTTTCAGTTTTTTTTTTTTTATATATTTTATATTAAAAAAACTGAGAAAATATATTTTTTATTATATACTACTATAAACAAACAAAAAAACTCACATTCACATTTATATTATTAGTAAGGATCGGCAAACCCTCTTACTCTTAGTGATAATCTCCTACCACTTCTCTGTAATATTAATAAATAATTGCTCTTATAATATATTTTTTTCTTTTTGCCATTTATTACCTAAGGAAATCGTGCTACATAAAATAATCGTGTATTTCCTCATACAAGTAGCACTTCTTAGAAGTGGAGACGATATTTTTGTACGTATAAAATATTACCTTCGTAAGTAATGCCTTTTAGACGACATGGAAAATAATGAAAATAACTTTGTTATTCTAAGTGAAGTAACATTTATTGTAAATAAATAAAATGAATACTTAAACAAATCGCTTATGTGAATTTCTGAATATTTCCTTTATGAAAATGGAATTTCATTTTTTTTTGTGCATGAGATGAATTCTAATAATATCTTCAGTAATTAACATAAGTAACCTGTATTTATATGTATCATAGCATTGTTAAGCAGTGTAAATTGTCGTTAAGTTATTTAAAAATTATTAATTATAATTACTTAAAAATTATTTTAAATTATTATTTACTAAAATAGTGACAAATATTTTAAAAAGAAACATTTTAATTTAATTCTTACATATTATAAAACAAAGGCCCCTGTTTGTATGTATATTCATGATTATCTCAAAAATTACTGCACTCATTTTCTTGCGGTTTTCACTAATTTAACAAGCATTAAATGAGGAAGGTTTTTATATAAAATTTACGGAAAAAAATTTCGGTCGCTAATTATAACATAATTTTTGAACACCGTTTTTTCAATTGGTTCTAGCAATAACAAAATTTCAGATGGTATATACTATACCAATGGTTATTGAAAAAAAAACCTTATTACTATTAAGTACTGTTTTAGTGTTTTCACAGAAATTTATGCAGTCTTTTTTTAGTTCGGTAAAAAAAAACCGCTATCAGCAACAACATGCTCCCTATATAAAACCGCGTAGTTTTCCGTTACGTGGGGAAATCTATTGAAAACGTGACTTGAAAGATACCGTTAGTATTACCATTATTTTAGGGTCAACCTGCTGGGAGAGGATGTCAAAAAATATGAAGGATATCGTCTACATTGAACCTTGGTGACCTCTTAAGGGAATTGTAAAATATACTTTTAAAAATAAATCCGCGTCTTTTTATATCTTTTTATATATCTTTTTCGAAACAGTATTATTATTTGAACTACAGATTGTTTAATAAATTTAAGCCAACAACGGGTCATTTTGAAAAATAATTCTATACTTGTGTTTTAGCTCTGATAATCCTTATATATTTAAAAATTATATGTCACATTGTTGAGGCCAATGAACTCCTGAATTCTGAACCGATTTTGATAAAATTTCATAACATGTGTAATGTGATCCAACTTAAAAGATAGGATAGTTTTTATTTTGAACCCCGGCGAAGCCGGGAGCGTGTAGCTAGTCTTATATTATATATTACAAGAGATTTCCTCCCGGTTTCGCATGGGTGCAATGTCTTCTACAAATCACATACTTATAGCCAATTAAAATCATATAGATAGACCACCAAAATCATATATAACGTACGTATATGTAAAATGTCTATGTAAAACTTCCAAATCTATACCAATATATAAAGCTGAAGAGATTGTTTGTTTGTTTGTTTGTTTGTTTGTTTGGTTGTACGCGCTATCTCAGGAACTACTGTTTTTTTATTTATTTAACTATTTATTAATACAGTAATGTTTACATTTAAATTAACATTGGTGTAAACATAAACTCATTAGAGTTTCACCGCACACCATGTTCAGTTTACATAATCATTAAAATTTGTAGGTACAGACAAATAATTTATATCAATATATATATATACATAATAGATAATATTAAAATATATACATTTGTGCAGATACTTATTATAATTTATTCCGATTACCCTTGATTAAACCTTTTGTTGACGCTCACGAACACTTTCGTTTGAATTGAAAAATTCTTTTTTGTTGGATAGTCTATTTATAGAGGTATATTATTTATAGAAGTCTATTTATAGGCTATAGGCTATAGAGAACGCGAACGAAGTCGCGGGCACCAGCTAGTTTATAATATTGGTATTAGTACTAAATCCATATTATTTTAAAACATGTATTCTCAGTTCAAAATCAATAATCATAGAACTCAGAGTTTTATAAGAGCTAGCTGGTACATATATTCCTCCATAACTTAAACGAATTAACTGATTTTCATAAAACTTGATAGATAAGCTTTTAGACGTACAGGGCACAGGATAGGGTACTTTTGTTTTTTCAACGCAGACGAAGTCGCAAACACCAGGTAGTATAAATAAATAAATAAAATGCCTCTCGTGTAATGCCCTTTTTAAAGGTTATGTAACATTTTATCAATCCATCATTATGAAAGATTCGCATTGTGAAGTCAGCGAAAGTATCTCCATGTGACTTCGCGCGTCTCATCAATCATATGAATATACAACATTGTTCATTAGGAAAGTTTAAATATTATATCCTTTACAAAGCAGCGTTATGAAATCGTTAAGAACTGTTTTTTATATCTATACTAATATATATACTTTAGTATAGATATAAAAGACAGTTCTTAACGATTTCACAACGCTGCTTTGTAAAGGATATAATATTTAAACCTTCCTAATGAATATATATATAAAAATTACGTGTCACATGTTTTTCCCAATGATAAGACTTCGTAATTATCTTCAATTTGGTCCTACTTAAAAGATAGGATATATAAATTGCAACCGGAAGCGGGTCACTAGTATCCTATCCTATCCTATTATAAATGTGAATGTGAGTTTGTTCGATTGTTGATTGAATGTGATGATCACCATCACCATCAAACTACTGAAATTTTCCACCATGATCACCATCACCGTCACCGTGAAATTTTGCATACACATTCTCTGGGACACCAGAAAGGACATAGGGTACCTTTCATCGTTCAACGCGGACGCAGTTGTGGGCACCAGCTAGTTTTCTAATAAATTATTTTATTTTACTTAACTTTATGACACTGAATTATTATCATTAATTTATCATGACAATGTTTATTTATTACCCCATGATAATGTCATCGTAACCGCATTAATCAAGCTCCGATAGGCAAAACCGTGGCATAGGGTTAATGTGCCTTAATGTAGATTTCATTGAAGCCTAAATAATAACACGGAGCGTTCTAATTGTACCGACACGTGCATGTAATGTGTCATAAAAGTAACAACAACCCGTCCATTACCAACGTGGAGAATTAATTTATTCAGTAATCATTCATTTCTTGCGTGTAATTGCAGCGTACCTAATTTTCTTGATGAAAACCTACTAGGTTCTGTTGCTATGTGAGCAAATCGTAAAACGAAAAAACATATTTTACAACTTAGGCACAAGTACCAAATCTATTTTCAAAATAACACACAATCATTTAAATATTGGTATTACTAGGTTTTTTATCACCTTTTTTGTCTGTCTATATTCTCGGAATTTTTTTGAAGGAATTCGTTCCTATTTGCATAGATAGAAAGAGGGTATTTTAGGGATGGTATTTTTTGTATAATTCGTGACAATTATTTTACGAGTTATCACCATAAAATAACCAGCAACGCGGTTCTCATGCTGCCATGTGACAACTGCGTAGCTTTTTGACACAATACAACAGCATGTGTGCTATCGAATTCGGATTCTCTTTCCGATCCGCCTGTGGGAATACTTTGTTGTTTTTTTGACTTCTAAGACTGTTCTTTTGAAATTTTTTTTAACTTTTTTCTATTTTATTTGGTTTTAACGAATAAATAAGTGGCACCTTTCCAAAGAATTGGTGACTATTAAGGGTCCAAACTATTAAGTGAAAAAGTCTAAACAAAAAAAGCTTTAGCTTCTTTACATTCGTATGAAATTAATATTTACTCGTATGTTATTAAAGGTTAAAGGTGATAATAAGGTTAAAGGTGATGTAGTTATATATTCGACAGGCACTCCACCCAGTCATATAACAGAAGCGAAACCATAAAAATATATCGAATTTCACTAAACAATTAATACAATTTTATAAAATAGGATACAATATTTAATTAAATTTACCGAAAATTTATTACAAAACTCATAAATTTGAAACTACAGCTCAGATAATGAAAATTAAAAGTACAAGAAGACGCACCGTTAATTTACGACGTACTCAACTCGCCCGTCGCTTCTAACTACGAGTAAATTTATAATTAAACTAATAGAATTCCTCAACCTGATTCAATTCTCTATTATATAAGGTCGCCCCATTTCTTTTTTAGTTTTGTGGCTTTTTAGCTTAACGAAGTAACAATATTTCTCATTAATTTTGACGACACGTTTGGTCTAGTTGCTAGTAACCCTAGCTGTTAATCAAACGGTCGCGGGTTCGAATCCCGCTAGGGGCAAATTTTTATGTGTTTAACATTTACCTTTGTACTTGTCATATTTATGTTTGTATTTAAATATGTATAGTATAACAACTGTCTAGTTGCTTACTGTGGAACATACATACATACATACATACATACATACATACATACATGCATACAGAAAAAAATTCTAAAAATCCTTAATTTATTTTCAGTATCATGTATAGAGCCTATAAACAAGATATTTCTGAAAACAAAGTAACTTACTTCATGACCGACCCTTACAGATTTATTACAAGTATTGATTGATGATGACTAGTATTGATGTTACATAAAATGTTTATATTGATGTTGTTTATGATAACATAAATGTAATCAAATTCACCGCAAAAAGGTATAATATGCTGTCAACAGTACCTACACTGTGCCAAAGGATCAATTTATTTTGTTTGTATTCTATTACGTATCCCCCTCGGATTTATGCTCCGGTAAAAGGTATGCGTATAACGAAAAATATCGTAAACCTTACGTACTCTGCCTTTCCATTATTAGTGTGGTACTACCAGACTGGATTTCAATTACATTTGTGTTTCACTTGCAAAAAGACATCGCAGTTTAGGTTGTTTCGGCATTCGTCTCTCTTTTCAAATTCATACTAGTATTATAAATGTGAAAGTAACTTTGTCTGTCTGTTAACTTTTCACGCCTTAACTACTCAATCCATATAACATTTTGAATATGGATTTTGAATTATGAATTTTGAATATTTTGAATAAATGTTAGGAATATAAGAAAGGACATAGGGTACCTCGTAGACACAATTATTTTGAGATGTAACAGTTACCATATGAGTCGAATTACCAATTTCATTTAGCATTCAATAAATTAAACAAAAGTCTCTGTGAAACACAGTAATTTGTTGAAACTGTACAGAAAGAGAATTCGGTACATTTGGAATTGAAAATAGCAATCGAATGAACAGGTTTTAAGGTTTTATTTTGTACCTATGCATGTTATATTGAAACTATACATGTGAATTTTGCCGGTTTTTCATAAAATATACGATAATTACAATAAGATTCCATCAAAGCTTAAAGCTTAATGGACGAAATACACGATCAATCATTTTGGCGTGACGCCAAACTGACGTGACGCAACGGCGCGATTTTTCAATACAGTGTTTGACATCAAGCCATTAGTTTTTACCATTCACGATCAAATTTTAGCTTCACGCCAGTTAATTTGACGCGATGGACTGACCGTGTATTTCGTCCATAAGTCGTATCGTTTACATGTTCGGGTCATATATGATAGGTAATATTTTAGGCTTGGCAAGCAGCCTAAGGCGCGAAGCCCACACTTTTTCAACGCGGACGAAGTCGCGGGCGCCAGCTAGTCTATAACTCAAGCATTAGTTGCTTACTGTGGAACTAAATGGTGCTGTGTGGAGTAGGTGTGTGAAGATATTCTTATTTATCTTCCTCTAACCTGCCAAAACATAACAAAAAGTGATTTTTTTCTGGGTAGTTTTGACGAGCCCGTTGGACGAGTGACAAGGGTGCTTGCCTAACGCCTCAGGGGCCCCGGGTTCGATTCCCGGCGGGGTCAACTTTGGAAATTTTAATGTAATTTTCAAAATTGACTCTGGTCTGGATTTGAAAAGTAGTGGTAGGGCACACTGCGTTTCGCAGTCATTTGGGCAGCCCGTCTGGCGGCAGTAACCACCCCCTTACAGAATACCACCGTGAAATAACAGCATTTACGTGCTGTTGTGTTTCGGTGAGTGAGTAAGGGATTCCAGAGCCCATTACCCCATCCCGTTCTTATCCCTTATCCTTAATCCTGTGGTCTACAGCGCACTTGTAGCACTTATGGCGTTGCTTGTGTTATAGGCGACGGTAGCTACCTACCATCAAGTGGACCGTCAGCCTGTCTGTCGACCTTAACATAAAAAAAAAGTACGTACATTTTTTATCCTCCGATGTCGTAGTTTCTACATCCAGATTCAAATCTCTTAATTAAGAAAGTCCATTAGGGATTCCAAAAGGTACAAAAATGTTTGTTTTTTGGTTGACTTTTCCGTCTCCCTAAATTTATGCAAAAAGAGCACTTTTCCCACAGTAACATCAATTCCCCAATCTTATCTTGCACGGTTTTGCTCATAAATTATTTGCCGAACATTTAGTTGGTGCAAAAGGGACACTGAATTGAATCCCACTAATTTATTTACATTGAAGGTCTATAAATCTGGCATGTGGCAATAAAAAATGTACCCGGATTTATATAGGTTATATAATTACTTAGTTTGGCTTCTCTTTTCTTTTTTTCTCCACATTTAAAGTTACCAACCATACTTGTGCATGGATTTCTCAAGTTTTTTGAAGATTGCAAGTGCTCTCAGAACAGCAGGTTTCTCAAAGTACTCGTAAATAAATCAGATGAAATAAAAAATTTCAAAAGCGCTGGCTCGATTCGAAACTCTTTTTGCGCAGATCGCAACCGAGCGTGAATCTTTACTTACTAGAAAATTATCTTATACTATAAAACCATACACTCACTGTCTATATCCTTACTAATATCATAAATGTGAATGTGAGTGAATGTGAAGCGATCACCATGAAATTTTGCATAGACGTTGTCTGGGACACCAGAAAGGACATAGGGTACCTTCAGTACTAGATATATTAATATCCCTATTCTTAGTCAGTGTAATGATTTAATATTTATGTCATAACGATGTTATACATCATATATTATAATTATGCCAGTACGTTATTGATTTTTAAGAATTTATTGAAAACTTTCATGGCAAGTAAAACGGATGAAAATCCACTTTTTCATCATAACGATGAAAATATCGCTTTGATGAAGAATGAAAAATATAACATCTAACTAGGACTAACGCCTGACGTTAGTCATAGTTAGACTGATGTTATATTTTTCATTTTTTAACACGGACGAAGTCGCGGGTACCAGCTAACACTTAAATAAAATCGTAGTAGGTACTTCATACAATATTATATTTATCAGTAATTTGTGAAGTATGGATTTAAAGTGCGTCTCTTAGCACGAAATAAAAGACAAAACGGACGTTAAATATTTAAAAAAGAAATTCGTTGTAGCCAATAAATTTGTTCCTCTCGGGCTGAACGACGTCCATCGCTTATTAATATTAAATTATTCCATTTTGAGGGATGCTATATTTTTCGGTAGAAATTTTTATCGTTTTTAAAAGTACGTTTCGGCGGAAATGTGAGTTACGTAAAAATACCTTCCGCTTCCTAGAATCATATTTTCGACGCGATATTTCCCAATAGGATATAATTTTATTGTTTTATAGAAAATCTTCGATATTCTTTTTCAAAAATGTAACAATATTACAGTCGATTGCATTTTTATATTATCAATTTACAGAATTCTTAGATTAGTTTTTAGGAGGTTATATTTATTTTTGTTATGAAACCTAACAAAGTAATTTAACGACCAAATGGACCATTTATGCAAGTGAAGGAAAATTAAAAAATAAGCAAAGCCGGAGGCGGATCGCTATAGTTAATTTATATCAATATAGTATACCTAAATAACAAATGCCTCCGAATAATAAAGACATTAAAAATTTATAAAAATATAAAAGAGAGTCTTAAAAATAAATAAAATGTCATCTTCACCCACACACAGTGACATAGCAAAATCTAGACATCAACCCTTGTCTCAAAAGAACCCTTTTCAGTTGAATGTGATACCATTTTGTAATGTTACTAACAAGTGACCTGGAATTGATTGTCTTACATTGCGTTTACAGAGTCTTTGACGACACGCTTGGTCTAGTGGCTCTGAACTGTTAACCAAAGGGTCGCGGGTTCGAATCCCGCTAGGGGCAAACGTTTACGTGTTAAAAAAAATGTTTATTAACAGTTAGCAAAATCGTTTTTACAATAACCATGATTGAAGATGCCTTTTAAGCGGAAGCCTGTGCCAGGAGCCTTCGCTCTTCCATAAAACCTTTTTTTAAACAGGAAATTTTTTTTTTTAAATAGAACGAATGTGAGTACACGCGCGCGTCTTTGTGTGTGTGTGTGTTAACATTTTACCTTTGTACCTGAGTCATGGATGTTTTGTATTTACAAAATAAAAGTAATCTATGTACCTACTATATCAACTGTCATAATAGAAGCATTAGTTGCTTACTGTGGCACTAGATGGTGCTGTGTGGAATGTGTGAAGATATTTATTATATACTAGCTTGCACCCGCGATTTCGTCCGCGTTGAAAAAGAAAAAAGTAGCCTATCCTGTGTCCTGTACGTCTAAATGTTTATTTATCAAGTTTCATAAATATCAGTTAATTCGTTTAAGAGTTATGGTCAAATTGCGTTCTAGACCGTCTGAGACCCACCCATACATAACAATACCTACACTTACAGATTTATTATTATTGTTTGTGTTAAAGACGACTGTAGCAACCTACCATCAGTTGGACTGTCAGTCTGTCTGTAGAGTTTAAGGTAAAAAAATATTAAGTACATAATTAAATTTAATTATGATTAAAAATCACATGAATTAGGAAAGTTATTATAAAATTCATTATTCAAATAATTAATGTTAATCATTGCTTTCAAAAGTAACCACTATTTGGATTAAAAGCTTAACACTGTAACCATGAAAAACAATTGATAACTGGCGTATGTATGGAATAATATAATACATAATTCTTAAGGAGTAAACTCAAATAATTTCCTTTGATATAGAGAATCTTTGTCTTGCATCAGGAAATGAACGGAATTATCCTGGACATCTATTTGTACCGTTACGAAAGATGTAGAAAATTCATTGAAAGGATTTTACTTTGAGAGGAAATTAACAATTTCCATTGTTTGAAACAAATACAAAAGCGGTGTGTACATTTTAACAAAAGGTGTTTCCTGTGGTTTTCTAATTTTGATTTTCAAATGGTTTCCAGCTTAACATGGGAATGTTATATATTATATTTTCATTTGTAATGCAATATTTCGCCATTGTCAAACCAAATTCTACTATGTGCAAAAAGTATACTTTTGAGATATAAATAATGATTTACAATTTTAAACCAACATACATCAAACTACTACAACATGGAACCCGCGTGCCATACAAAACACTACGAATTTTATGGAACATTTAAAAGTGACATATGCGTAGAGCATGAACTGTCATTTAAAACAAAACAAACATAATAATAAGTACGTAATTTGAAGAAAATGTGACTTTACGTCAACCCATTAGAGTGTAAAATGAAATAGTAGAAGTTGATCGTTACTACCTTTTACCATTGACGCCTGAAGGCAAGAGTCCGCCATGATTCTGTCAAAGGCGTTCTTTTTATGTGCCGCTTTGGCATTTGTGACGCAAATTCCATTGTAGTATTTCGATGCCAACAAATGTAAGTTTAACTTTTAAAATTGTTTGTCCTCATTGACTATCAAAGCACAGCCAAATCTACTAGTCTAGAAAACTTAAATTTTGAACTTAAGTATCACCATGAAATTTTACATACACTGTCTGGGACACTAGAAAGGACATATGGTACCTTTCATCGTTCAACGCGGACGAAGTCGCGGGCACCGCTAGTATATAATAATACAGGAAAATAATTATGAATTTATTATTAAGTAATTAATTAGAAAATTAATTACTTGCTATGTTATTAATAATTCTTTCATCGTTACTTGTAAATGGAGTTATTAATATGTAATAATTAGAAAAGCCCTCTTGCCCTTGATATTTCGTAACTCATTTTCGTTATATGTTTCGCTGCCAAAATTACCCAGTTACTTATTAGTAGACCTAAGTTATTTGTGAATACTTAATTTAGCAAAATTGTGAGATGTTAAACGTTTCATCCCGCTCACTAATCTTGTTTACAAACAAATTAACAAACTTCGAACTGTGTGCTGTAATCAGACTGAGTTTAACATGTTCTAAATTGTGTTGGTGCCTAAGCAAACTGGAGATGATGTCATTCCGTGCATAGGCCCGGACAAATTCCTGTTCTTCGTTGACACTGTTAAAATGGCGACCCATTATATACATTAAACTAATTAAGCGCAAGATAAGATGTATATATTAAGCCACTAGCTTTTGCGCGTAACATTATAAAATATTAGCCTATGTTACCTCACTGGTATAGCTTTCTATATAGGTGAAATTATTTTCAAAATCGGTCTAGATTTTATTTTTTAGTTTATTCATTACAAACATACAAATTTTCTCTCTTTATAATATTATTATAGACTAGCTGGTGCCTGCGACTTCGTCCGCGTTGAAAAAGAAAAAAGTAGCCTATCCTGTATCCTGTACGTCAAAATGTTTATCTACCAAGTTTCATGAAAATCAGGAACATACATACATACATACATACATACATACATACATACATACATACATACATACATACATACATACATACATACATACATACATACATACATACATACATACATACATACATACATACATACATACATACATACATACATACATACATACATACATACATACATACATACATACATACATACATACATACATACATACATACATACATACATACATACATACATACATACATACATACATACATACATACATACATACATACATACATACATACATACATACATACATACATACATACATACATACATACATACATACATACATACATACATACATACATACATACATACATACATACATACATACATACATACATACATACATACATACATACATACATACATACATACATACATACATACATACATACATACATACATACATACATACATACATACATACATACATACATACATACATACATACATACATACATACATACATACATACATACATACATACATACATACATACATACATACATACATACATACATACATACATACATACATACATACATACATACATACATACATACATACATACATACATACATACATACATACATACATACATACATACATACATACATACATACATACATACATACATACATACATACATACATACATACATACATACATACATACATACATACATACATACATACATACATACATACATACATACATACATACATACATACATACATACATACATACATACATACATACATACATACATACATTTATTATTAGTATTGATGATTGTTGATACATTTCATTTGTGAGGATTCATTTAATTAGTTACAAGTATTGATCATCACAGTTTAATCTTAATATCAAGAGGACCGTCTCTTTGGCTCTCGTAGTATAAAAAAAAAGTATTAAGCAAAAAGTTCGCAGCAAATTAAGAATGTAACTAAGACCGTCAATTCTCTCAGGCACCTGGGACCCTAACAATTACTATTTCTGTTCGATTCACAGCCTCCGTAGCCATTAAAAGGTGATAACAATGTAAAATTGATTTTACATTGCATTTACTTCATTTAAATGCTTTCTCTGCTGCTGTAATAAAGGCTACTTACGAATTTGTTAATTTATTATTTCTTAAATGGTTACAACAATATTTTTAAATTAAAGTCTCAATTAGGACATTCCATAAAGCCTTAACTGTAGGAGTACAAAGGAAATTAATAAATATACTTTTGTTATTATCGAGCGAGCCTTTTCCACATTTCCTCTTCATTCCTTACAGCTTTTCCCGCGACTTTGTCCGCGCCCCTTTCTAAAGCTATTATTTGTGTTATCTGAAAATTAATGATGTTAATATACTGTGGGACTAAAACTATATTTGCACAAGTTAAAAAGTAACAAGATGTGTACTTTATACCTACTGTGGGTCTTTGTGTACTTAGTTATATAAGCTATTGTGAGATTTGTGAGCCTTCGGGGCATTTTCTTTCTGTATGTAGCTACTATAAATTTGTTGTGACATTTTTTCCAACTGATGTATTTGTCCTGAGACGACAAAATATGAAGAAATATACCCGTAATTTTTGCGGTGACAATTCATAAGCTGTTCATAGTTAAATCTTTTAGTTAGTATACTAGATGGCGCCCGCGACTTTGTCCGCGTTGAAAAAGAAAAAAGTAGCCTATCCTATGTCCTGTACGTCTAAATGTTTATCTACAAAGTTTCATGAATATCAGTTAATTCATTTAAGAGTTATAGAGGAACATACAAACATACATATATACATACAATACCTACACTTACAGATTTATTATTAGTATTGATTGATTGATAAACTCTTCCGAAACAGCTTGGCAGATTTTTATAAAAAAAATTGTGTATATTATGTAGGTCTTCTGAGAATAGGTCGTAAACTATTTTATATACACCTAAGTGATAAGGGTGGCTCACCCCAAAACAAAATTATTTGGCAAAACAGGTCAGCTAGTTAAATATATTGTAGAAATACAGAATTTCTCTAACAATACATCCAACGAGGTCTGGCCTAGCTTTCACAACACATATAATTACTTAATGAGGAGGCCTTTCTTTGTGCATGTGTACCAGACTAATTACGACCTCCAGACAAATAACATGGTGGAACTAAAATGCAAACAGCCAGTAAGATGGGATATCTAAAACTGTACAATGTCAGGAAATACTGAAAAGGTCAAAGGCATTTTTTACCCTGAACTTCACTACTGTGTACGGGTAATTCATTATAGTTGTCTTCCTGTTCCTGAGAACATAGATATTAAATGTATGTATTTAATATTAGGTGTTTAAAGTTATAAATAAATAAATAATAATGTTTAGCAGTCATTTGGGCAGCCCGTGTGGCAGTAGCAACTACCTCTTACAGAAGACCACAGTGAAATAACAGCATGTGTGCTGTTGTGTTTCGGTTATTGAGTAATGGATGTCAGAGCCCATTTCCTCGTTTTCTCATCCCTTATCCTTATTCCTACACAAAATCGGCAGCATTCTTGCAGCACCTGTGATGATTATTGTTGTGCTATAGGTGATTGAAGTCACTTACCATCAATTAGATCGTCAGCCTGTCTGACAACTTTTGCATAAATAGAATAATATATGAAAATATTAAAAAGGATATACAGGAAACGCTTGTCTTTTATTATTTACATCGCAAAGACGGTCTAATAAACGAGATGTTTGGGTATCTCGCAAGCTTTATTAAATTTATTATCATAATTTGTTGGCGGTACCTACATACGCGGCGCCCACGACGGTATTAAAGACGTTCTAACCATTGGTGAAATACGTATACAACCATTTATCTAACTGTGATAAGTATATCATATTTAATAAATAACAAGGCGTGTTTTCATAGTGGTAGAGGTAGATATAACAATTCGCGGCAGACGAGACTTAATAGACTTGTGTTAGCTTAAACCAGAAAGTAAACTGAAATACAATTAAATAGTTATTTAATGATAAACATAACTGTCATTCACAAGTTATTCCAAATAAAATATATCGAGATGTAAAAACGCTCCCATTTTCTTTTTCTTCGTTTTTCGTAACCTTGGCAACCACACTCCCAGCCGCCCTCACTAGACGGCGCCACCGGTGTTGCCAATACTTGATAATTCAATATCATCAATATCATCAATCATCATCAATCAATATCAATATTAATAATAAATCTGTAAGTGTAGGTATTGTATGTATGTATTTATGTTCCTCCATAACTCTTAAACGAATCAACTGATTTTCATGAAACTTAATAGGTAAACATTTAGACGTACAAGTCGACGAAGTCGCGGTAATAAATAATAAATATCTTCACACATTCCACACAGCACCATCTAGTTCCAAAGTAAGCAACTAATGCTTGTATTATGGACACACAGTTGATATACTACATAGATTACTTTTTTTTGTAAATAATACATATTATAAATACAAACATCCATGACTCAGGTACAAAGGTAAATGTTAACACATAAGCATTTGCCGCTAGTATTGGAACCCGAACTCGAACCTACTCGTGGGATGGTGTATAGAAGATTGATGGAATACGTATTTACGGAAGCCCCAAGAAAAACGTTCAATTATAAGAAGACTGTGTAATGTTCATTATTTTTTTGAACACGCAGCGTCAGCGTGTCGTAAGAGATTTTATATATCTTCTTTATTATTTTTTATATACATACTAGCTGGCGCCCGCGACTTCGTCCGCGTTAAAAAACAAAAAGTAGCCTATCTTGCGTCCCGTACGTCTTGACCAACCCTTACAGATTTATTATTAGTATTGATGATGATATAAAAATTACACGCTGTGTGTTAGTTTCGCAAAAACTCAAGAATTGCTAGACCGATTTTAATTTGGTTTTCACTTATGTATAGAGGAGTGAACGTGGAACATTTGTATATTTACGTATATAAAAATCGCACCCCGGGTAACCACTTATATATAAAAATCAATTTCATTGCGTTAGTCTCGCAAATACTCAAAAATGGCGCGATCGATATTATTTCGGTTTTCACTTATGAAAAGAGGGATAAACATGGAAGGTTTGTATATAAAAATTGCACCCCGGGCGAAACCGGGGGCGGATCAATAGTGATAGATATCTATACCAATATATAAAGCTGATGAGTTTGTTTGGTTGGTTGTACGCGCTAATCTCAGGAACTATTGGTTCGAATGGAAAAATTCTTTTTGTGTTGGATAGTCCATTTATCGAGGAAGGCTATAGGCTATAGAGAAAGCGGACGAAGTCGCAGGCACCAGCTAGTTTAATAAATATAAAGAAATATATATGTCATAGGGAATACCTATGTCCAGAGGGGGATGTCCTGCGGCTGTGAAAATACGATTTGAGTTCAAAATAATAAATAATTTTGTTTATTTTAATAAAATTTTATTCACAATAATAAACTGGAGCGTTAATCATTATAAATTTCTTTAACACCAGTTTTATGTGGACGTTAAAATTCAAAACTGCTTTTAGAAGCAAGGATTATACAAGCTAAAGTATCCATTAGGGTACATTTTATAAAAATAAACTTCATGAAAAGTTTGCCTTTTGTTTTACGACTAATACAATTAGTCTTACTTACTTAATGTACGTATTTATATTATGATAAAAAAAAATCTCATAATCCATACTCCACTTACTAATAATTATAAGAAATATTAAGGCCTCTTTCACAAACTACAATTAAAATGTTGATTAGTTACTTTTAGAAATCATTTTCTGTTATATTGAATTATGCACTCGGTTTACTGCATCATTCGATAGCCGATTTTTTAAAATTATTTTCTATTTAATTTTTGGGACGTTTACTGTACAAACAAAAGTATATCAGCTCCATTATCCCCGGTTACCGGTGACTTTAAATGACATTTTGGCCTACTTGACGTTTGAGAAACAGGCGCTAAGAGTTTGTTTGATTAATTAAGGCATTAAACTCTGGAACGACCAGTCAAATTAAAAAAAATCTTATTACATTTATGATGGCTCAATTCTTTAGTTAGGTTATTAAGCTATTGTCGTCACACTTAGCAGCCGAGTTGAGGCCGAGTCGAGTACAAGTAGTATAATGAGAGAGGAATTTTAAGCTCAAATAAGATATCATAATATTATTGAGGATAGCTAGTTTTTGGTTTTTTATTTTATTGTATAACTAGCTGTTGCACGCGACTTCGACCGCGTAACTTTATAAAACATGGCCTATGTTACTTCTTGATAACGTAGCTTTCTATAGGTGTAAGAATTTTTCAAATCGGTCCAGCAAATTTTCAATTCAATTCAAATTCAATTTAATTCAAATAAACAAACAAAAAATCTTTCCTCTTTATAATATTATCTCTAATATATAAAATTCTTATGTCACAGTGTTAGTTGCCATACTCCTCCGAATCTTAGAATGTTAGAAGAATAATTTTACCAAAATATATTAAAAACTCTTAAAATATCAAATAATTATAAGTGTTGCATATAGGTACGTAAGTGTCTAACTTTATATGTTGACGGCTTATTACATCAAACAACTAATACTTGAGAAGGGTTGAACAGCAACAAAAACTTAAATACTTAACTCGAAAGTTAAGTAACAAGTCCCTCGATCCTAACTTGAATTTATCTCGTTAACTCACTTTTCCACATGAGCCAATATAAAATTAGTGGACGCACCGCACTAAAATGGACTGTATTTTATTTTATTATTAATTATTTTCAAATTATTTGAAATTGCAAAAAAGTATTAATAAAAGTTAATAAAAATATTTATAAAAATATTTTAATCTTGGAAGGTGGGAAGTATGAAATATTGCCATACAGCTATTAGGTTAGCTTATAACTCCTAGTACAGTTATTCCTAACAGTGAAATGTAATAATAAAAATATAGTAAATATAATTGTAATGTACAGACGTTAGTAGTGGCTGGCTTGTTGACTTCAAATACATACCCAACTAAAATCATCCTTGGCTTTTGAGCAATAAGATCAAAGCTTTTTTAAAAGCATCCCCCCCCCCCCCCGACTTCTTCAAAAAAAAGCCCAAATAATTTGTACAAAAATAATAAAGCTCCTTTCTTTCTATCATTAAAAGAACTTCTTACTATCGAATTAATGAATATAAAAACAGGAACTAAATATAATATAGTGGTGTAGGTAATTTTTAAAAAAATGTTGCTAAAAACAAAAAAGAAATCTGGATTATGAAACTATAAATTTGTATAGAAACTTAACCGGATAACACTTTAAAATGTAATTTTCATTTCAAAAGTTTTAACACAAAAGCCGGACCTACAATAAAACTGGAGTAATCTACTATATTAATCACAACCCTGAATAAATTTAACATAAAGATCCCTTGGGAATAAAAACAAGTCGTTTCAAATCAAACCCTTCAAGAGCGGATCTGATAAAATGACAAAACGGCCTTAAATAAGGAATTTATGAGCATTTTATGGCCCTACGGAAGTGCCTACATACAAAAGACGAAACAAGGAAAGTTTCAATTTTTTTTTGTACACATTTGGTCTAGTGGATAAATGTTTATATGATAACATTTTACCTTTGTACGTGATTCATGTATGTTTGTATCTATAATATGTATATATTTACAAAAAAACGTGATCTATGTAGTATATTAGCTGTCTGGTAGTTTCGACATTAAAGAGCCTAAATAACAACATGAAACATTATAAAAATGCTAATAAATTATTAATGTCGTAATAAAAATAAATCTAGAAGCAAAATATAATAACAATAATACACAATTTAGCAATTTGAGCTTCTTACAACATGATTAGCATACTGTCGTGATAAACGTTAGTCGTGTGATAGATAAAATAGAGCAATACATATGCATGAGAGAAACCTCTATTCGATGATATGGCTAAAATTACGCCGGCCGCGACACAGGAACTTCTCTAAAAACAAGCCAATCCGAGAATAGAACTCAAGGCCCAATACGAAGTATGCTTTCTGAGGCAATACTCACTATAGGAAATTCAAATCACTGTAGGAAATTTCAGTTCTACTCTCTACTAAGTAGTCTTAATGTCAACTGTCTGCTAAGTAGTCTTAGTGTCTACTGTCAGATAAGTAGTCTTAATGTCTACTGTCTGATAAGTAGTCTTAGTCTCTACTGTCTGATAAGTAATCTTAATGTCTACTGTCTGCTAAGTAGTCTTGGTGTCTACTGTCAGATAAGTAGTCTTAATGTCAACTGTCTGCTAAGTAGTCTTAGTGTCTACTGTCTGCTAAGTAGTCTTAGTTTCTACTGTCAGATAAGTAGTCTTAGTGTCTACTGTCAGATAATTGGGCTTAATGTCTACTGTCAGATAAGTAGGCTTAGTGTCTACTGTCTGATAAGTAGTCTTAGTGTCTACTGTCTGCTAAGTAGTCTTAGTGTCTACTGTCTGCTAAACAGTCTTAGTGTCTACTATCTGCTAAGTAGTCTTAGTGTCTTCTGTCGCCTAGTAAGTAATATAAGCAACGCCATAGGGGTTGCAAGTGAGGGGATAAGAATCTGGTTCTAGTGTCCCTTGAACTCAAAATGAAACATAAAACAACACCAACAGTTTCACGGTGGTCTACTGATTACCTAATTTATGATTGAGTAACGTCAAAACGTCCTCTTTCTTGTAATCCTTAGTTAGGTAACTATTTAGTTACGTACCTTAGGGAGGTAGCTAATTACGACAAAGCTTTATCGGATTAAATAAATATTATAATATAATGATTATATCATTCGTGTTTGATTAAATTAAATAGCAATCAGTCAATGAATTGCTGAGGATGAATTAAATGCGAAATCGTACATATTGGAAGCTGCCATGAATTAATTAATTGCTGTTTTAATGTATAGTACCTTAAAAGTGCTTTCACGTTATTTCAACATATGAGTATACTGCAGGCATTTAACTTTATATTTACAGCCGAGTAAAGTTTATAGTACTCGAGTACCCCTTCATATTTTTAAGTTAAATACATATAATTATGTACTTAATATATGAACCATACAAACATAACTAAGTATTTTGAAAACTTTGTTAGTTACGATTGCCAATTTAAGTACTCAACTACTCAGCATGTTTTGCAGAATGTTTTAACAAATTTTTATACACATTATTACAGAAAAAGGAAATACCTTGTACCTTTAAGCTTCGCCCGCGTTGTATTAAGGCTTGAGACAAAATTTAATAAACTCCTTACTAAGTTTCATCACTTAATTTCAACACTTAAGGCCGTTTCAATTTGTTAAAACTGAATGGAAAAGGGAAAAGAGGAGTTTTTACATTTGTACGGGAAATTTTTCTCTTCATAAAACAGCCTTCGCTGGACTTATTTGAAGCATTATTTCAAAAAAATGATGAATCGGTTCAGACGTTCTCGAGTTCTGTACTTATCAACACGGTTTTACGAATTCATTTTAAATAGTTTATTTATACGAATGGCACATCGAAATGATCGCGAAAAAAAACTAAGTATTTGCATGTTATCAATAAAAGTTTATTGCTTTTCCAGTTGTATGTCCTCTTGCAATTAATGCATTTTTGCATTCTTACGAAACAGTAATTGAAGCTGTAATTCCAGTCTGAAGTAGATTTTACCAAAATGACCGATTCAAACCGCTGACAACGAAATTAACCTTTAATTTTATGGAACAGATTGAATTTATAGATAAACTAGCTGGCGCCAGCGACTTCGTCTGCGTTGAAAAAGAAAAAAGTAGTCTATCCTGTGTCCTATACGTCTATCTACCAAGTTTCATAAAAATCAGTCAATTCGTTTAAGAGTTATGGAGGAACATTCATACATACATACAATACGTACACTTACAGATTAATTATTATATAGTATTGATGATTGTCGGCCTTAGTATCCCTTGTCCTTTCCGCTAAGTATTAAGATAGTAACACAACTCAGTATTCTATTTTCGAAATGTATCGACCACCACGTTGCCTATTAAGACAAGACTGAAAAGTAATTGAGTACTGCGCGCTTACGAGCAATTAATTATTAATGAAAGAGCTCCGCGAACATCCCGCGTGACTCTTTGTGCAATCAATCACATTGAGACACACAACGTCGCTCTGGTTACACCACAAGTGACACAAATTGTAAGCCTACGTCATTAATAAATAACAATTTGCCTAGCTAACGCCGATGCGAGATGAAATAGATCATTTTTAGCTGTGTGAAACATGACTATATTATTACTGTCAACACTTCCATTAACATATTACAAGTGTAAGAACTCTCTACTTCGGGTACCTTAATTAAACCACTTTATGTTGAGTCCAAATACTTTTATCGTCCGACCGATATAACTACAATTCTAACTCTAAACATACGATAACGACCTCTCTTCGTGGACGCGTTCGTTTAACTGACTTTTTTTAAACCCTTTTGATATAATACCACCGAATGAATCTCAATGAACACCTCTTTTTAAAACGTCTCAGAACACTTTTCAATCAACTTCTAGTCGACATAAATAGCATACACTAACACAGGAAATGGATTTTAAATACTATCCAAGCTTTTATGTAAGGTATTTTTTAAATTACTATCCAACACTGATAAAGACTGCGGGTCAACGGTGGATCCAGGCTGCTTCTGACCAGTCCTTTTGGAAAATTAGGGGGGAGGGGAGGGCTATCTCCTGCAATGGACGTCCTACGGATGGGAACTTGAACTCGGCCATTGAACTTCCACTGCTGGAAAAAACCGCAGGTATATTCTAGTAGGACCACTCATAAGCTGCCTTGATCCACGGTCCTTATTCTAAGCTTATTACTAACTTGTTATATAACTTAAAATTAACCAAGTGTTTTGGTCTTTAAAACTGGTTTTTTTATTATTGAGAAAAATATTGCAATTTCTCTTTCATATTGCATTAATCAAATATAGATTAAATCGTACATACGGTTAAACTTTGAAATTGAGTTCAGTTACGCAGTCAGCTCAAATGCGAAAACTGACACGGATTTCTAACCGAGTTTTATTCCACACAGTACTTCCCCCGTAAATCAAAGTGCTCATGGAAAATCTTTTTACCTTTCTACGTGTAGAAACGTCATATATATGACATATTATTATCTTGAGACATAATATGTTTTTTGTGTTTCTATGACATAAGAATTTTCTTTCATCAAGCTGCAGAGATTTGGTATGAGCATTATATGTAAAGTCTTAGAAGAAAACCAACTGCGCTATTATGTGAAGAATAGTTTCATATGATACACTGACATGTTTTTCACTCGAGTTTATTATTTACTAGCTGGCGCCCGCGATTTCGTCCGCGTTGAAAAAGAAAAAAGTAGCCTATTCTGTGTCCTGTATTCTGTGACCGGAATATCTACGCTGCAAATCAAAAAATAACCGAGTTATGAAGTTTTGAAAAAACTGCACTTTGGCCGGTTTTTTTCGATTTTCTCCTAAACTAACGGTCCAATCGAGTCATTCAAAACTTTAAAAAAAACAGCGATTTGCTAATAACAATGTTATAAATAATAAACTCGAGTGAAAAACATGTCAGGATATCATATTAAAGTATTCTCCACACAATAGCGCAGTTGGTTTTCTTCTAAGACTTTTTACATGTCAAAACCTAGGTAGATTGGCCTAACAGCGCTTGTGTCGTGTTGCTTTGAGCGACGGTAGCCACCTACCATCAAATGGACCGTCAGCTTGTCTGGCCGACCTTAACATAAAAAATAACCATATGGTTCGAAATGATTACCTACAGTTACCATCAAATGAATTTTCATTCTCTGCCTGCAAGCCTTTATCATAAAATGAAATTTAAAAAAAATAACTAATAACAAAGAACGTAATTAATGTTTGTTTATTGAGAAAACAGTGTGTATCGAATAATCCCTTATGAAAATGATTTTGTATTGTAATATTTTGTTCACGTATATAAGCATTTGTTCACAAAATAATTTAGAATGTTTAATGTTTTATTAATTATAGATACCTACTCCTCTACGTCTTATGTTACTTTATTCTTGATTTTTGATGCTGTAAACATCTACATATATATACTATAGACCACCTTGTCTGTTTCTCTTCTGACTTCTTTTAAACTCAATTTTTTTTTATACAGTTTTCATCAATGCAAATAGTGATAAACGAGTTTCTGCATAAAAACCAAGCATAGAAACAATATTGGATTTATAATCTCTATAAATATAAAAATTATTCGGAGTTCATGGGCGTCAAACAAAGTGACACACTTTGTTTGACGCCAATGAACTCCTATGAACTACTGAATGAACTAATTTTGATAAAACTTCGTAACCATGTGTAATTTGGTCCAACTTAAAAGATATGATCATTTTTATTTAGTACCCGGGCGAAGCCGGGAGCGTATAGCTATATAGTAATGATATAATTAATATGTAGTATATAATATGATAATGATCAGACTAAGGACTGGGAGCAAAATTCTGCACATCTAGACCTAGTAGTATAAGAGGTGGCAACGTTTTCGAAAGAGAATTTCAGGTCAGCTGGTTTTTTGATATGTCGTCTCTCTTGCCCTTTCGGTTAGGATCTGGGCAGTCTGGCTAGCGGTAGCGGTTGCGTTTGCCTGTGCGCATCCTATTTGTGCGGGTAATATACTGACTTTTAAAATCATTTTATGAAGGTTCAATTTTCATATTTTAGCTTAAGATAAGTTTAACAAACATCAATCTCTTATTGCCAGACATTTTTATCGTTGCTAATAATGAGCCAGACGCGAATTTTGATTTCATTTTTATTAAAAAATTAAGTTATTTCAGAATGTCTGTCATTTTAATATTATGTTGTTTAAGTATGAACAGACCTAAAAATAATTTGCCAGACATTAATTCAGTTGCTAAACCATGAATCAGAACGATTAAAGTCCTGAAAATTCATACAGTAAAATCATTTTATGAAGGTTCAATTTGCATATTTTAGCTTAAGATAAGTTTAACAAACATCAATCTCTTATTGCCAGACATTTTTATCGTTGCTAATAATGAGCCAGACGAGAATTTTGATTTCATTTTTATTAAAAAATTAAGTTATTTCAGAATGTCTGTCATTTTAATATTATGTTGTTTAAGTATGAACAGACCTAAAAATAATTTGCCAGACATTAATTCAGTTGCTAAACCATGAATCAGAACGATTAAAGTCCTGAAAACTCTTACAGTATGATTCTACTGGTCAGAGAGAGACAGTTGAGTGCTCTCAGCTATAGATGGGTAAGCACTGTAGTATTACTCAAGCCAGAGTAAATACTCAGTAAAAACTATTTAAGTACTTTTTTTTTTTTACTTTATACTCAGTATTACTACGAAAACTTAATGAGCTATGGCTATCGTTCATTACCACGATTCATTCATTAAATGAAGGATTAACGGGTGATGATAATTATTATTATATAAAATTGTTAGGTACAATGTTTAAATTATCTATACTAATATGTAAAGCTGAAGAGTTTGTTTGTTTGGTTGTACGTGCTATTCTCAGGCTGTCGGGCTAGGCATCGCGTTGGCCACGATCTACGAGCCCGTAGGTTTGTTGAAAAAGTATCGATATTTTTAATTAGATATATTGACATTTTTCCTCGATATATCGACGTTGATATTGATATTTTATAAATGAAAATTAATACCGTTTTATATTTCCTAATTATAGTTTTTTAATAGAACACTAGCTGTTGCACGCGACTTCGTCCGCGTAACTTTATAAAATATAGCCTATAACACTCGCTGATAATATAGCTTCCCACCAGTGAAAGAATTTTTCAAATCGGTCCAGTAGTTTCGGAGCCTATTCAATACAAACAAACAAATCTTTCCTCTTTATAATATTAGTATATATAAAAATTCAATGCAGGTGCGTCGGCAATCTTTTGTATCTACTTGTAGGTATCATCCATAATTGATAATTGTTTTGATGAAAAAAAATCTCTTGTATCCGTATGACTCATTTCTGTTTTAGTTTTAATGTTTGAACAAAAGCAATAAAAAATGTTCCGTGTTTACTTAGAGACCTTCTATCTAGTTGTCTTGTTTATCAAAGTTATCATAGTAGTACTATGTGAAATAGTTGTTATTCTAATATCCGTTAATTTACTATAAGGTTTGTAACCTCTGCTATGCCGCCGATGGGCGGTCTCGGCATGTGAGTATAAAATTGGCTTTTAACAATTTATAATTTAATTTTAACTAATTTATTTTTAATTTTAATTTTAATAAATTGACTATTAATTTTTACAATATAATTAATAAAGTCAAAAAATATCTAAAATAAGAATTTAGTAATTACTTATATGATGTCAAACAGGTGACATGTAACATAATTCTTTTGTTTTTTTTTATATTATAGGTATTTCTTATTTGGTTAATAATCTTTTCTTGTGAGATAATTAAGAATTTTTAATTAAGATAAACGCAAAATTCACTGCAATAATAACATAACTAGTAAATTATAATAATATGGTGTAGAGTTAACTTGGTTGTAACTATATATAGGTAGATAAAAATGTAGGTTTTTCACTCATCTTTACATACTTCTATGTATTCTTCTAATTTCCATGCAATTAAAAGGTTGTTGACATCGTCATCCATTAGGAATATTTGTAAATTATAAAATTTTTTTAGGCAATACGAGTTTATTAAATACGAGACGCAATGACTATCACGCTAGAAAGATTTGGACGAAATGAATGATTCGTTTTCACTTATAGGTAACCCATTTTGCTTTGCTAAGTATTTTTACTTGGTTAATATTTAGTAAGCTGTTTGTAAAGATTAGCAAATGTGTCATGGTAAAATTTACAATCACACTTATTTAATAACAACAAAATATCAATGGCTATTTGTAACCGATTACGTTGTAGGTGGTAACAGAGATATATTGGTTAATTTTAACCCTTTTTAAACATATTTAAAATTACATACATAACTTGGTTAGATTTAACAATATTAAGTATTAAAATTTAAACAAGTCTGAATTGGTTCAGAATGCTAACAATTTTGTTTAAAAATTATTAAGTGCAATGTTAAAAATAACCAAGTATCCATAACAATGTTGACGTGTTAGATTATAACCAACTGCGCTTATATATTCTTAAAAACGAGTTTTAGTTAATTTTTAATAATCTGCCTTTAAACGAGCCAAAATGTTAAAGTAAAATTTTCTCAGTGTATCATAGCGACAAGAGTATTTCAAATAAAAAAAAAACTTTTAAATTTTCAATAATGTTGTTTGATTTCCTGCTATCTAATTCTATCTCATTTCAATTTTTTTTTATGTTAAAATTTGCTAAATGCTAATAAAAAATAATATCCCTAATTTAAAAAATATTGAACTTACGCAATTGTATATCTATTGTATGTATATATAGATATACAGTTTACATAAGTCCAATTCATACTGTAAGAGTAGAATCATACTGTAAGAGTTTTCAGGACTTTAATCGTTCTGATTCATGGTTTAGCAACTGAATTAATGTCTGGCAAATTATTTTTAGGTCTGTTCATACTTAAACAACATAATATTAAAATGACAGACATTCTGAAATAACTTAATTTTTTAATAAAAATGAAATCAAAATTCGCGTCTGGCTCATTATTAGCAACGATAAAAATGTCTGGCAATAAGAGATTGATGTTTGTTAAACTTATCTTAAGCTAAAATATGCAAATTGAACCTTCATAAAATGATTTTAAAAGTCAGTATATTACCTGCACAAATAGGATGCGCACAGGTAAACGCAACTGCTACCGCTAGCCAGACTGCCCAGATCCTAATCGAAAGGGCAAGAGAGACGACATATCAAAAAATCAGCTGACCTAAAATGCTTTTTTTCCCGACGTTGCCACCTCCCGGACTATAGGATCAAATTTGAAAAGTTCATTTCAAATTTGAGGCAAGCATCTTATGGATTTTATCAAAGTCGACCAAATTAAATTGGCTCGTCAAAATTAGTCAAAGTAATGTCGTACAATAGAAGCCTTTCTTTGTTTATATCTTTCAATGTAATAAAAACAAATTCAATTTAACTTTCTAGCGTCAGTAAAGTTGATGATAATAAGTGAAGTTATTGTAAGACGATCTATCATAGAAATTGTTTCGAAGAAATTACTACAGAGTTAGTTTATAAATTGAAATAGTGAGTATTATGAGGATTGACATTCATATTTTTGCTTGTTTTATAGCCAACTAGGTTCTGCCCGCGACTTCGTCCGCGTCCGATCGCTACCAAACTTCACAGGATCACCCGCTGGACTAATCTGAATCGGTTCAGCGGTTTTGGAGTCCATTAAGGAACATACAATACATACATACATTGCCTTTTATATAGATAGACTAGCTGGTGCCCGCGACTTCGTCCGCGTTCTGGATGAAAGGTACCCTATGTCCTTTCTGGTGTCCTAGACAACGTGTATGCAAAATTTCATGGTGATTGGTTCAGTAGTTTTTGCGTGAATGTGTAACAAACAAACTCACATTCAGATTTATAATATTAGTACGGATAGATAGATAGATAGATGGTACCCACCGACCAATTACCTATACCAAATTGATCGTCAGCCTGACTGCCGAGTTTTATCATTAAAATGAGTTTTATCATAATGACAAGTGGTTTGGGTGCTTGCATTAATGTAGGTGACCAATTTGTGACCAAGGTTGCCAACTTATGGCAACCTGTGGCGACGGTTACAGGCGAGGGTGACCGTCAGCCTGTCTGTCGAGTCTAAAATTTAAAAAAAATTAAAAAATTTATGCCATAAAAACTTTACTTCCACGATTTTAATTAAAAGCCGTGTAACCACAACGCAACGTGGAAAATTATTTTCAATACGAATGATTCGAATAAGTCTTGGCAAAATGAAATAATTGAAGCGTTAATAAATCCATTTCAGTTTTAGCATTCGTTAAATGAATTATCTCTGAGGGGCATGAAAATTTTATTAAAATTTTACACAGTTGTGGCTCGCAATTATTGCCGTAAATATTATATATTTTTTTTATTTTTAGAGAAAAAAATTATAAAGTACTGCCCAAAAAAAGCCGTTCTCGTCAAAGTAATAAATGATTAATCAGTTTAATGAAGAATTTATAAGAAAATACAGATTAAATTACACTTCAGCTATTGTAGTTAGCTTTTGACCGAACGTGTGTTGGGTCACGTCATAATAGAGAATATTTTTATGGTTTCAAACGCTATTTATAAATATAACTCCAATATTGATGCAATTAAAACATCCAATATATCATTCTCAAACCGGCAATCAAAAAATGTATTTCATTGCAAATAAATTAAGAAATAAAAATATTTTGCTTCAATCTACTACTATCTATATCTACTAATAGATAAAATTGAACTGTCTGTTTGTAATGTCAAAGTAACTTGTTTTTTACTAAATGTATATACGTACTTACTTTAATTCGTAGCATATCGTAGCAGTAGCGAATCGTAGCGTATCGTAGCATGTCGTACCATATTATCGTAGCATATCGTAGCATGTCGTAGCATATCATAGTATATCGTAGCATAACGTAGCATTTTAGGCCTTTCTTTGCACTCCGGCCACATCGACCTCGTACCGTAATTTAAAGGCGTGAAAACGTAACTAACAAACAAACTCACTTTCGCATTAATAATATTATTTAGGATCTGACTTCAATGACGTAATAAATGCACGTCAATAAGGCAGGTGCATTAACATGTCACTTTGCAAATAAGGCGGTGACACTGATTAATGTCTGATAAAACTGTCAGCGTTTAATTGGTTTCGAATAAATGAACATTTACTGGAATAAGTTAAGGCTATTAATAGTTACAGGAATATAAGACTGAATTCTGGCTCACCTCCAATCCAATTAGGTGGGAGAGAGACAGGGTTTTGGTTTGCCTTTGTCAACGTTATTAACTTTTTCCAGTAAGGTTGTACTAACAATTTGTAATAAGTGGTATCAGAAAATTTGTCGTCAGTTAGGAAGTACGATCGATCCCTGTTCAGGTTTGTACGTGCATGGGTTTCTTAATGGCGAGTGTAAACCAAGAAATATAGGTACATGTAGGTATACTTTTTTACTAACCGAAACTACACTATGAATCTGGAAAAGTTAGCTCTCGATACTCAGCGATAAAAATGTCTGCCACTTGACTACAAATCGAGAACTTTTTGCTCCAAATGGTTTTCGAGTCTGCTCTATCAACTAGTCACGTGTGAAGCACGATTTTTTTTGTTACTATTTGCATTTCCATTTAATATTTGCAACTTCCAATGTCACGGAATTGGGATTATAATGTTTTTAATGTAACGGTAGTCAGACAGGAAAACGGTAAACTAGATGGTAGGTACTAAACATTGCAGATGAAGAAATTTGCTCCGGCATCATGCTGGCAAAAGCACACATGCTGTTATTTCACTATAGTCTTCTGTAAGAGGTGGTTACTGACACAAAACGAACTGCCCAGATGGCTGCAAAACGCAGTGTATTGCCACTACTTGTCAGACCCTTAACTTTTGCTAAATAGGCAAACTCTAGAGAGTGGACCGCTATCAAAACTGTTGAGCAACTCTTCTTAGTGGCAGTATTTAAAAGTTTGACTGCCAACCTTCAAGTAAAAGAGAGGCATTGCAAGAAAAAAAAAATCAAAAAAGATGGCACCCCGTCTGGCAGCAGATTCCCTTACAAAAGACCACCGTGAAAAAACTCCATGTGCTTTGTTGGAATCCTGTAATTGTGGCTAATCGTGAACTTTAGTCGTTCGACTAATCAGAAGCTACATTATTACACAAAGCTCTTTAAAGTTCGAGTGAATAGGCATTTTCTGGGTGAACTTGCTCCAATGTCGGCCTCGTCTTTGTTACACAACTAGATGCTGGCCAAATGCAAACCCATCTTTAATAATAAGTGTCTGTATAAATGTATATATTTTAATGTTATCTATATGTATGTGTATATTGATATAAATTATTTGATTTTAATGATTATGTAAACTGAACATGGTGTGCGGTGAAACTCTAGAGAGTTTATGTTTACACCAATGTTAATTTAAAATGTAAACATTACTGTATTAATAAATAGATAAAAAAAGGAGTTTATTGCGTGTTAATTGCCTTGAAAAAAAAATTATTACCCTTTTTTGGTTTTGTTATAAACTAAAAAAAGAATTCAATGATGATCTCTGTCCCCAAGGGAACTAAACATTAAGTTTCACTAAGTTTGCAGTCCATCGAAATATTTAGTCGCAGTTCCTGAGCGAACGGTTTCGCGGCCTACTTCAAGCTCATTAAGTTGAAAGCTTCCTCAAGTTTAGTGTATAGTAAAATGAAATTTATGCGGCCCCTCGTCTTACTTGCCACAGATTCATTTACATATCGATTTCACTCAAACATACGAAGATATTGTCTTGGTAAACCTTCAGATTATCTTGGGCCGTATATTCCATTAAATTATCTTTTACAAATGAATAGCGAGATAATTGATTTTCAACACAAAATTTCGTTCAATAATTATTTTTTTAATATATAAACGTACCTGAATTAATAAAAATAAATTTATACACTTAATAAAATCGTAGACGTGTTGTATGTTTGTCTATGCATGCTAACAATAAGCTCATAAACGGCTTAACGGATTTGGTTGAAATTTAACACCGTTAGTATAATATATGTTAATTATTTAAATTAACATAAAGGATAATTTTTATCCTGGAAAAATTTTTAAAAATCGAACTATACAGAACCTACGAAGTCGCGGACACAGCTCCTACTTTATAAAATCTTTCAAAAATCTCTTTGCATTTGTTACAGTTCAAATAAATTAAAAGTTAGTCATTATAATAATACAATTAGGGCCTCTTTCACAAACTACATGTAAAGTGTGGATTAGTTACTTTTAAAAATAATTTTCTGTTATATTGAATTATGCACTCGGTTTACTGCATCATTCGATAGCCGAATTTTCATTATTATTTTCTATTTATTGTTTGGGACGTTTACCGTACAAATAAAGGTATATCTCAGCTCCATTATCCCCGGTTACCGGTGACTTTAAATGACAGTTGGGCCTACTTGACGTTTGAGAAAGAGGCGCTTAAACCAATAATATTATATATAGTATATTTTCTCTAAAGAGATACAGTACCGTGTATAACATACAGCAAGTGTATTTATTTATTTATTTGTTTATTTTCTAGGAAAACTTACAGTGATATTTATACAAAAATTTACTTAAAAACTAAATGGCAGATTAATTTGACACCATTTACAAGTTTCCACATATTGAATATAATAAAATAAAATAAAACCAATATATCAGTAACTAAAAACAAACTACGACTAAAAAAATATTAAACAGAGTACAGCTTGACAGCTAAATAAAACAGAGAATTGACAGCAAGTGGCTACCGTCGTATATATACGTATGATGTATTCTTTTTCTATTGATCAAAAACGTAAACAAATATAGCGTCGCCATGGTCACTGGACTGTTTTAAAGATGGAATTTGTACATTAGGCATTATCAAAGAGAGTTGCCTCAGTGAGTTGTTCGTATTGTTTGTTTAGTTCTATATCGTGAATTGTTTGTTTACCTTTTTGATCAATGAAAAAAGAATACATTATATGTATAACTATGAGGAATAGTTCCTTAATTCCTCGCAACCAAGGGCACATAACAAAAGCATCCTTACTTTTATTTCTAAGAGTACTTCTCCATTGTTAAGCTCCAACTCAGTATATTAATTCATAAAAATGTCTATAGTCTTTCAGACAGGACAGGTGGTGCTACGAATTTTTTTTTAGAAAATGTATGAAACATTGTTAACTTTGATCATTTTTTCAAAAAGTTTCTGTCCGATTTCATGGTTTTGGTTTCCAGTAACAATTTCTGGTATTAAATTGGAACATCTTAATCTATGTCGTAAATCGAACCTAACTTAAATATTGATATAGGATATTATCTCATTTCCTTAATGTGTTTGTATTAATTAACGAAACCGCGTTAATTTATTCATATGATTTGCTCACCGGGCAACTTTCAAGTAACTCAGCTGTTAAATCTATTCATTTTTCTTTTTTAATATTTTTTTTTATTTCATATAATTTACAATCCATTTGAGAAAAGAAACTTAATTTAGAAATATTAACAATATTTACAATCTTAATTTTAGAAGTATTAAAAAAATCGTTAATCTAAACTTTTAAAAACACCTTATAAGTAATCTTGTAGTAATTAAATAAAAAACTAATATTACCACATAATTGTTTTCACGTCGAAAATAGTTCTTTTTTAAATTATTTATGTGCTTCATTTAAATTTTATTTCAATTATTTTTTAATTTTTCAATATTCATTACTATTATGACGAATGACATACATACTAATGACTAAAATTAATCAAAGAGCTTTTTATAAAGATATAAACAGGCAGACACTAAACTTGATTGCAGTTACGAAAGGCGATTTTAATAACGAAAACAAGTAAGGGCTTGTTTTCGGTAGTAAAATTGTAGTAAAATCTGCAATGATGCTGTCAACTACCTATTTACCATCCTGGAAGTTATTACCGATTAAAACGGCGTTAATGATAACGTTTTCAAACAGTTTATTTTCCGTTCAATTAAGACAACCAATAAGCATAAAAAATCGCCTTCGAAGCAGCTTTTACAAAACGTTGAACCTTTTAAAGCTTTACTTAATTACAAATTGCGGGAGCAGTTTAATTAAATCGTTTTTAAATTAAAAAGCAGAGCGGATCTCGGGTCCCTTCTTCCAGATCATAAATCTTGGAAAACAGATTGCTACATAAGGGGCCATATCTCATGGAGAGGAGACGGCCGCTGGCTCCACTCCACAGCTTTTTTGAACTTAAACCGCCAGAGTCGGATTTATCCGACAATTGAAGACGTGAGTGATATGTCGCATAATTCCAATTTTGAATAAATCGAAGTTAAAATTTTACTTTTAACTTTTGAGAGATATATATATACGACAAATTCCTCTACTTGTATAATGTTTATTTTTAAATCATTGCGTTGCTTTCTCCAGCGTGGCGCCAGCGCTGCGTCATATTTTCAATTCAAAGCAAAATGAGCACCACATAGGTGATCTCTCACCTAACCTAAAATTTTCCAGGATAAAAGTATCCTGATAATAAACTATATGTGTGCCAAATTTTATCCAAATCAGTTCAGTAGTTTTTATCTGAAAGAGTAACAAACATGTATGGAATTTTCATTAATCCTCCCAAACTTTCGCATTTCAGGGTATAAAGGCAATGAAATAAACATGAAATAATAAAAAAATACATTTTAATGATGTGTCATACATAAATATCAACTTTCAAAAATTACAACATAATCTTGAGACTTAGGGCCTCTTTCTCAAACTACAAGTAATGTGTTGATTAGTTACTTTTAAAAATAATTTTCTGTTTTATTGAATTATGCACTCGGTTTACTGCATCATTCGATAGCCGAATTTTTTTAATTATTTTCTATTTAATGTTTGGGACGTTTACCGTACAAACAAAGGTATATCAGCTCCATTTATCCCCGGTTACCGGTGACTTTAAATGACAGTTTGGCCTACTTGACGTTTGAGAAACAGGCGCTAAGTACAAAAAATATATAATCACATTCTTTAACGTACAAAGGATATTAGCCTTTAAATATAATAAAACAAAAACTTGTAGGTCATACAAAAATGCTTTGACAGAAATTTGAGATTTTACATTCTTATTTTACTTTATTTTACAGGCTATTACAAAGCTGAATATAATGAGTAAATATTTGAAACGAATCTCTCCTTTAATTAAACCTACGCAAACAATTTTGACGCATATACTTCGCACTTTAGTTTATGTTACAAATTTACTAGGGTGAATCAAAAAGTTCTTAGAATAAAAGAACATCGGATTATTATTTTTTTTTTTTCAAAATAAACAAATAAAAAAATAACAATTAACAATCTCGGAATACCAATTTTATTTTTATCCTTGCTGTTGCGGACGGCGAAGAAGGTTTTAGTTGATGTAAAGATATTAGGTTAGTAATGATAGTTATTGTAATAGTAAGTTTAAGGAATGTTGCGAATCCCTACAATTAATTTGTAAACGCACTTTGTTTGTACCGTAAAAAACCTTGAGCTTTTTGTTTATAACAAAGGACACCCAAAAGTAACAGTTTGAGATAAAAGGAAAGGAGACTTTCATTGGTTTGCCTTTGAGTGGTAATTAAAAAATCGTTGAGATTATTTGAAACCTTGTAAATAGTTATAATAACTAGCGTAACGCGCCGTCTCGCTCCCACACCGTCCAGCGCGCGCGCGTTAGCATTCAGCAACATTCGTTCGACCACGTGGTCAGCCAGCCAACGGCATCTGTCGTCCGCGCTCGGGGACATTCGGATTTCCCCGCGCGAACTACCCCGCACCGCGCAACCGCGTCGGCAGGTAGCCAGGTAGGTACCAGTACCAGAGTCGTTTCCGGGTCGTCAATACGAAAGCACATCGAAAGCATCATCTCGTCCTTCTACGTCCCCCGCTTTTCATAACGTGTTTTATTGTAACGGTATTGATACCGAAGTTGTAATAAGTTCTAGACATTATTATTAATTGTATTGTAAGGAAGAAGTGGTCAATAGAAGTGAACTACATCGATCTTTTATAGTGGCGCCCAATGTGGGGCTCGAACCCACGACCCTGAGATTAAGAGTCTCATACTCTACCGACTGAGCTAGCCGGGCGAGAACGAAGATCGCGACGAGATCATGAGGGACGACGCAAGTGAACCCGACCAATATCACCCTGCAGCGACGGCGGAGCAGAGCGCCTGAGGCGCCCCCGCCCCTTCACCGGCCCGCGCCGCGGCCTCGGCCGCTGGCAACGCCGGAGCTGCACCGAACACTGTCTCAGGAACTAACAGGGCCCTCATGGAGACCCTACGGGCGTTCCCATACGGCAGCAGCCCATGTAACCCACCGACTTCGACGCCAACGTCTAACGCCGGCAACCCCGGCAATTTCTCCAAGTGCAGCGCGCGGTTCGACGGCAGCTCGCGCGACGCGGAGGTGCTGGAAGCGTTCATCGATGCGGTGTAGGTATTTAAAGAGTGCGCCGACGTCAGCGACGAGCACGCGCTGCGCGGCCTGTCCATGCTGCTGGCGGGCGAGCGGCCGTGTGGTGGCGCGGCGCTCGCGCCTCCGCCAACACCTGCTCGGAAGCCCTGGCGCGCCTACGCACCATGTACGGAGTGCAGAAACCGGCTCATAAGATTTTACGTGAAATCTTCTCTAATGAACAGAAAGACTGAAAGAGCCGAAGTGTTTATATGTAAAGTTCGTTCATGGATAAGGAAGTTACCGTATTTAGTGCCGCCATGTATGCAAATAGACATGATGTACGGTTTATTACACCGCCGGGTCAGAAAGCGTTTACCTAGAGATAAGGTCAGTGACCTAGACAGTTTTTTTAGAAAAGGCGAGGGGCATCGAAGACGAGATTTCCGAAATTAAAGTTCCAACATCGTCCGCGTCAAACGAGGTGGCGCTAGCGCCGCCGTCGATAGGTACGCAGCCGAAAAATGGCGACCCCACGACGCGCGGGCACACAGTCGTGGGGTCACCCGAGCGCGGCGCTACTACCGGTTCGAAAGTCACTTACAACTCACCCGATCGCGGCCCTACTATCGGTTCGAAACTCACTCGTAACTCGCGCGAATCATAACTATCTTATGCTTTTTAAGTTACTATAGGTATTTATTTTTTAAATCGTTTCCCGGTCGATTTATTTACTAAAATATTTATTAGATTGTAATGTTTTCAACAAGGAAATTAATTATTTTTGTTTATCGGTTGTAATTATGAGCACGCCAAGAAAAAAGCTATCGGCAGCGGAATATAGAAAAAGGCTAAATATAGGGAGTTGCAGGGGAAACAATGTGCAAATAATATGAAAAATTGGCTTCGCAGAGGGGGTGACCCGTCAGTATCTGCTGCAACTTCCGAAGTTGATATTCAGTTAGAGGATGTTTCTCGTACTTTGCCCGATCAAACGGATCAAGATTTTTCACAATCTGATTTCACAGTGCAAACTTCACCATCTTTATCGATGTGCAAAGAGCAACCTGAACTACTTGAAAAAACAAAGCCAGAATACGAAGGATCTAAATTCCCGCACTCGGTTTTGGATGAACTGCAAAAAAACGGCTGACCAACAACGGTCTTTCTTTAGCAATCAGGCTGTATTATTAGCAGAAAATCACCCCGAAAACATTGAATTTAGATCTACTGAACGCAATGGCAGACATTTAACATCTTCTATGTGGTACAGGACGTTGGCTAATTGCGAAAGGGTTAAAAGATCTTGGCTTATATATTCTAAGACAAAAAATTCAATTTTTGTGCGTGCTGCAAGATTTACCAGAAACCGTCTTCTACCGCCACATCTTCATTGTTTTCTACAGGGTTTATTAATTGGAAAAAAGTTTCAGAGAGATTAACCAAACACGAGGCAACTCAAATGCACAAAGAGTGTATGATCAAGTGGAAAACACGGGTACAACAATTGAAATCATGCCTAGGTAATCAAGACATTGAGAGAGTAATTCACTCAGAGAAAGAAAAATGGAGACAGATCCTGCGTATTGTTATGGATGCTGTATTGTATCTATCCACAAACTACCTTTCTTTTCGCGGGTCCCACGAAACTCCTAGCGATCTCATCACACAATGTCCTCAGCCTAGTCAAGGTAACTCCTTGAACTTAATTTCCCCAAACATAATTCAACTCTTAAGTTTCAATTAGAACACTTAAAAAAGGGACAAGTATCATATTTATCAAAGACAATACAGAATAAAATAATTATGAAGAATACAGAACGAAAATGAATGGCAAAAACAGTTAGAATTAGAATTTTAAATGACATCAAAGAAGCCAAATACTACACTATAATGTTCGACTGCACTCCAGATGTATCCCATACAGAAAAAATGAGCCAGGTAATTCGATATGTAAAAATAACGGGCGATGTGTGTGAAATAAAAGAAAGTTTCATTGATTTCATAGAAGTTGCTGGAAAGACAAGACATTTGTCAACAGATTTTAGAAAAATTGGCAGTTGATGATTTAGATATTGGACAATGTCGTGGCCAATCTTATGATAATGGGTCCAATATGGCCGGCATCCATAAAGGAGTACAAGCCAGGATTGTAGAAAGGAATGAGCTGGCCGAGTTCGTACCGTGCTTGGCTCACTCCTTAAATCTTGTAGGTGTTCATTCTGCCTCATCATGCCAGGAAGCTATTAACCTATTTGGACTGATTCAAAAAGTATATTGCTTTTTTGTTGGCGCCACTTCTAGTTGAGACATTATGAAAAAATACGTTAAAACAAATTTAAAAGGGAGTAGTCAGATGAGATGGTCGGCGAAACATGTTGCTGTGAATGCCCTATTAAATAATTTGCCAGAAATAGCGGAAGCCTTAAAAGAAGTTAAGCAAACTTCTCATGCTCCAGAAGCTAAGTACGAGGCAGGTCATCTCTTAACTGCTATAAAGAATTTTAAATTTATTCTTAATTTAACTATTTGGGCGAATATTCTCAGCGAAATCAATCGAGTTAATATAGAAATTCAGAAAGAAGATCCTTGCCCGTTCCATCGCACTAATGGATGGTCTGCTCAAAACTTTACAAAAAATGAGACAAAATCCAATGGAATAGGATAAAAGAGGCTGGAGAAATTGCTGAAAAAAGTGGTGTTGACCCTATTTTGCAAAACAAACGAATTCCCAAATGTAAAAAACATTTCGATGAGATGTGTGAAGACGAATTACAAACAATCCAACCTGTTCAACTATATTTTTAAAAAATAATGATGGTATCGAATCATATCAGAAATTAAAAAGAGTTTTGATTGTGCTACCATGTTGAATTTTAATTTTGCTTTTCTTAATGGTACTTACTAATATTTTGAAAATATCAATTGAAGAACTGCACAAATATGGAGCAGATCTTGCTCGAAAACACAAGCGAGATTTAAGCGCCGTTGAATTCTGCCAGGAACTCTTTTTTAAAGAGCAAGCTCTGCTTTTATTTGGTGATATAGAAAAGGCTAACGGTTTCTATCTCTTACAACAGATCTATGCGCATGATTTGCAGGATGCTTTTCCTAATATTTGTATTGCTTTGCGAATTTACGCTTACTACTACATCCGCAAGCTGTGAGCGAAGTTTTAGCAAACTAATTAAAAATTATTTGCGATCTTCTATGAGCCAGGAACGTAGCCTGTGTATAAATATGGGTTTTTCTATATTCTTTGTATAAATTTGTATACATTTTTAGGTTGTATTTTAGTTTTAACTATTTTATTTTTAAAAAAAAATTGTTTTGTTTTTCATTTTGTACTATGTTTGTTTAGTAAATGCGTAACCTCACCATCGGGTCCAATGGAAGACCAGCGTAGGTTTTTACAACCTGCATTATGCTGAGTCGGAGCCGGTTTGTGACAGGGGACGTTTGTGCTTGTCTTTATATATGTTACCTTTGTATGCTCCTTAATCTCCTTTACTACAAATAAAACATTATTCTATTCTATTCTATTCTAATTGGAGAAGCTCTGTAATATTGGAAGTCATCTTGGTCTACGAAAATAAATCGTGTTTTTATACCCCTAAACGGCATTTTAACTTACCCTGCGCGTAACAATATATTTGATTTTTATTTTTATTATACATATTTTTATTTAAATCCTATCCTATGCTGTGTATAAAATATATATCCTACACAGAAAGAACAGCGATGGATGCATTATTTCTGAAATGTCCAAATGTCAATCAATTGGTGACATATGTGGGCGGGGGCGGCATTTTTCAGTTTTTGCCCCACCTAAAAAAAATTGAAGATCCGGGGCTGTTAGATAGAGATAGATCAGGGGAGAATGGTAAAAATGACTTTGTTGGCTCTTTTGGACTTGGTAAGTATTAGCAATGGACAATACATAGAGGAAAACCGGGAGAATATCTCCTATGGAAGTATTCTACTGTTTTCATAGGTATTCAACACCCTATCCCGTATTCAAGTGCGAGGCATGCGTGTCAGACACCTAGTTTAGTTTTAGAAGTGGTCTGGGCACAGAGATAGTTACTCAATTCCATTTAAATGTATAAGTACAGAGATATGAAGATATTAATTAATAAGAAATTATTATGAAATTATGAAAAGCGTTCGATAGGTAGGGTTTCGCCATGAGCAACTGCTTCATATTCCGGTACATATTGGCATGGACAAGCACGATCTAAGAATTACAACTAAATCATACTGGGCACAAAGACTAATTCGGTCAAACAATATACCTAAGTTAAGTGGATTAAAAAAAAACCTAGATATATGTCGCTGCTTAAATTTGTTATGTAATAAAAATATTAGAATGTTTTATTTTATATTCTAACACGGAAAATTTAAATATAGATATTCGAAATTTTACGTTCGTTCCTGTATAAATAAGTAAGACCTCATGTTCAGGTAACTAAGTAGATAAAATGTTTTTCAAAGAGCGACCGAGCAAAGGGACTTCGTCATCAAAATATCATTAGGCAGTAGTAAAATCTCATAACTTTTACGTATGTTTGAAATATTTAAACTCAACTAAATATTTCAACTACAAATACAATAGTAATAATTATTTAAACTAAACTAAACGTTGTAACTATGGATATTGATAGTAATAATTATTTTACATTCGCAACTTTAATTTATATTATAACAAATCACAGTTTAACATAGTACTTTACATTTTGTCTATTTAATACGTGCGAGTTAGTTAGTGAGTTTGTTAATCGGTCGACAGAACAACAATTAATCACTAATTAAGCCTTTTTTAAGTCTTCAGTAAATAAGGTATGATTTTTATATAAAATTATTGAATGTTGTGAACCTATTCTCGTAAAAGATAAGTTTGAATCTCTTATACGTATTTCTATAATTTCTTAATTCTTTTTAATCAATTATTAAAATTATTAAAAGTATTAAAAAAACAATTTATCTTTAAAACAAACACCTATGTCCTCGGCCGAATTATCTCGCGGATTCCCGGTCTATTGGTGAAAATCCAGGGCCGAATATTCATAAATTAATCATTAATTAACTGTTATTTCCATCAGGACGTAACAAATTCAAAAGTAACAAAAATAAAAAAAAATCCAACAATGAAAAAGAAAAAGATCTTTAGAGATTTTGGACATACCCTTGCACCTGCTTGCAAGCTTCTTGGGGAGTCGTAGGCTCTCTTGGATTCTTTACACCTATTCGTAACACGTGGTCATGTATTCACTTTGACTCCCCATGAAGTGGTCGCGATAAGGTTGCATCTTTTTGAGGTGACCGCAATGAGGTTGTATACTCTTGATGTAGCCGCAATGAGGTTGGATACTCTTGATGTAGCCTCAATGAGGTTGTATACTCTTGATGTAGCCGTAATGAGGTTGGATACTTTTGATGTAGCCGTAATGAGGTTGTATACTCTTGATGTAGCCGTAATGAGATTGGATACTCTTGATGTAGCTGCAATGAGGTTGTATACTCTTGATGTAGCCGTAATGAGGTTGGATACTCTTGATGTAGCCGCTATGAGGTTGGAGCCTCATGATGTGGCCGCGATATGGAATGTGGTCTGATCTTCTTGATGTGACCGCGATTTGGTTGGATCATCACGAGGTGGCAGCAATGTGGTCGGATCAAATTGTTTTTGAGCTGTTGATAGCAACAGTGAATCGATTTCCTCTTTATATCTAGGCACTTTTAATTTTAGCTAGTGCTATCACGACTAAATGTAAACCTTTCCATAATGGAAGTTTCAAAAACATTTCTACATTTGAGTAAGTTACAACTAAGTTTATTATTCACAAATCTCAAAATTATTTTAAAAATTGACCGTTCACAGAGACCGAGAAACACAGAATGAAAAATTACAAACTCGGACATCGGCTTATATTACATTACCTACCTACTTTCTATTAATAATAATTAGATTACCCTTGCCTTTTTGTTATCGCTATTCAAGTGATAGAAAAAATACATTCAAATCGCCGGAGAACTATTTTATTGTCTCTTGGAATTTGCATTTCTGTAATTCCCATAGGTATAGTTGGGAATTCCAAGAAATACAAATTCGACCAAATGAAACATTATACCTACAAAATATACCTAAGTATATTTTGTAAAATGAACTTAATTAATTTTATGTTTGTATGTAAATAAGTTGAGAAAGTTGAACTAATATTTCTTTAATTTGTGTGTAAAACATTTTAATGAAATAGAATATGTGAAACAATAGCAAAATTAATTTGCCTACCTTGCCGAATCGATTTCCTCCTATCCCTAAGAGACTGTTGAAACGGTATAGTTATGTAAATTTCCTTAAAATATTACGTTCACTAGGGTCCAGGACCTAAATCGATTTAGAAATATATTTGTTTTACGACCTAAACATCCATTGTTATTTAGAATACAAAAAGACTGTTTTTATACAATTGTTTTTATGCAAAATTATCCCAATGTTTCTCAGAACGTTCTTGAACAGTCACAGTTACAACAATAAATAAAATTAAAATATCTAGATACATATAATGAAAACTTAAACAAAGCATGTCTGTCTGTATATTAAATACTGGCTGTTGCACGCGACTTCGTCCGCGTAACTTTATAAAACATAGCCTATGTTATTCGCTGTTAATATAGCTTCCCAACAGTGAAAGATTTTTTCAAATCGGTCCAGTAGTTTCGAAGCCTTTTCAATGAAAACAAACAAACAATAAAATATTTCCTTTTTATAATATTATTATAGATTTTATTAAGATCATTTATACACGTTCTACTTATGTTACCGAAGTCAAAAAATAGTTTTTAGAATTTTTGTCTGTCGTGTTTATCTGTTTGTCTGTGCGTTTGTGCACTCATAAACGGCTTAATCACTTTGAATGCGGTTTTCACTGATGTGTTGACGACTACCTGTAGTAAACTATATAGGCTTTTTTTGTACTGAAAAAATGTTATATATCTGTAGGATTTTTAAAAAAAACAAACTACAGCTGGTCTGAAATATCTAAATATTTCTATAATAAATATTGTCTAATATATATAATAAATATTATCTAAGTCGGTCTAAACCGTCTAAACCGGTTTAGGTCTAACCGAATCTAAACCTACCTACTTAGATAATTTTAAAAGTGCAATTTAAATATATATTTTTTTAAATAGCATCAAATTTAAATAATTTTAAATGGCAATTTCAAAAGTGCAGTACTTAGTTTTGACCGCCAGTGTATATGGTAACGCGTAATTTGAGACAATTATGATTATTTTCAGGGAATAAAGACAATAAAATAAACTTGAAATAAAAAAATACCTTGTATTATGTAGGTGATAAGTGTCATACAATAATAATTATAAACTGAAAAAATACAACAAAATCTTAACACGAAATTCAAAGAACAAATAATGACATTCCTTATAGGAACTGTTGATTAATTTACTGTTTACTAACTAAAAAAAAGTTGTTATAATTTATTTTAAACTAAGCTTATCCGCTTACACTTGTTCATTTATTTACAATAGATAGATACTAACAAATATTAACACTAATAACAAATATTACGTATAACAAAATTCTAATATATATAACACTAATTGGTTAAATTTCACTGTTTTATTTAAGACTGCAGCCGATGAAATGTAAGACTGGGAGCTATGACCCGGCTCTTCCAATTTTAAATATTCTGTTTTTAAAAATTTCTGAACTTTCGTCAAAGTCACCATCCAAATGTCTTTCATAATGACACCTTATCATCAAAAAAACTTTCACAAGTATACTAACTTCTAAAGAAGCAATTTGTCTATGGTGATTAGTTTCAAAAAAGTACTTGTCAGTCGGTTTCATGCCTCGGTATAAATTTACAGTAAGACCGTATACTGATTTGATCAAACCCGTCAAATTAGTGGTAGGGAACCCAGATATTAGTGCAGCGTAACGCAGATCTAACGCGTTGTTTACTTCAAAAGAGAATTCTGGTGAGTTGAACAGCGGTTGAGGGAAGTATCCAATTTTTAATATGTTCTCGTTTTGAAGGATCGCCTGAAAACAAGAAACAATTTGTTAACGTCGCCTTAACAGAGTTTTAACCAAAGGATTGACAAGATTACGTCAAATGTCTGAGTTTTGTCCATCACACTAACAGTTTAGTACTCGACCCTCAAAGTTCTTGATGAATTCGTCAACTTGGAACTAATTTGATGAATTCAATTGGGTAGATCCAACTTATACAAGGAAAGACAACTGTGGAATCTTATTAAGAATATTTTTGCCCTGAAGTGGTCGGCCTGATGTGGTGAAGTTAACACCACGAGTAAACTCAACATATTTAAAATTATAACCTTATAAATTATCTTTTATAATTTACTAACAAATAACCTACCTGCATAAAATCCGGGAGGGTCTCATAACCCTTCCTGACTCTGTGACAAATAGAGAGCCCTTTTGGGGAACACATCTGCAGAAGACATATTTCCGAGGTTTCCTCTTGATGTCTGCCCCATTTGTAGGTAAAACCTACGAACCCGTATTTGATTGCACATCTGGAAACAAAGTGGATTATTTTTATTATGTATAATCCAGTATATCACAGATAACCACTTTTATAACAACAACCGAAATAAAAAATATAATAATTGTCATTATTTATAGGTTCTTGCTGATTTTAGACCTTTATTTTTTATTTTATTTGATTTTGAACACATATAAACCTTTTCTAAACATTTATAATATGTACAGCAAAAAATAAGTTTCACTAATTAATTAAAGTAAGAAATAGGTGCCGAGATGGGAATAAACCGAATATTTAAAAATAATAAATATAATGTCCAAGTTTGCGACTTATTAAGTATTTAACTAGAATTTGGCAATCAAAAATAATCAATTAAATATAAGTCCCGTTGACGGAACTACTGGGGAAAAAAATCTCACTAGTTCCGCCACGGAACTACTTCAACGGAACTAGTGGAAATGAACAAAATAAATTTTAGGAAAGAGACGAAGATCTGGGAAGATTTTGGACGTACCTGTACAATCGCTCTTCGGCATCTTCGGCAGCCCGAGACTCCTCTGGCATCATCCTTACTTGGAACACGTTATCGTGTCTTCTCTTTGACTCCCCTTGAGGTGGCCGCGATAAGGTGTGATCTTCTTGAGGTGGCCGCGATAAGGTGGGATCCTCTTGACGTGACCGCGATAAGGTGGGATCTTCTTGAGGTGGCCGCGATAAGGTGGGATCCTCTTGAGATGGCCGCGGTAAGGAGGGATCCTCTTGAGGTGGCCGCGATAAGGTGGGATCCTCTTGAGATGGCCGCGGTAAGGAGGGATCCTCTTGAGGTGGCCGCAATAAGGTGGGATCCTCTTGAGATGGCCGCGGTAAGGAGGGATCCTCTTGAGGTGGCCGCGATAAGGTGGGATCCTCTTGAGATGGCCGCGGTAAGGAGGGATCCTCTTGAGGTGGCCGCGATAAGGTGGGATCCTCTTGAGATGGCCGCGGTAAGGAGGGATCCTCTTGAGGTGGCCGCGGTAAGGAGAGATCCTCTTGAGATGGCCGCGGTAAGGACGGATCCTCTTGAGGTAGCCGCGATGTAGTTATATCTTCTTGAGATGGCCGCGATAAGGTGGGATCCTCTTGAGGTGGCCGCGGTAAGGAGAGATCCTCTTGAGATGGCCGCGGTAAGGAGAGATCCTCTTGAGATGGCCGCGGTAAGGACGGATCCTCTTGAGGTAGCCGCGATGTAGTTATATCTTCTTGAGATGGCCGCGATAAGGTGGGATCCTCTTGAGGTGGCCGCGGTAAGGAGAGATCCTCTTGAGATGGCCGCGGTAAGGAGAGATCCTCTTGAGATGGCCGCGGTAAGGACGGATCCTCTTGAGGTAGCCGCGATGTAGTTATATCTTCTTGAGATGGCCGCGATAAGGTGGGATCCTCTTGAGGTGGCCGCGTTAAGGAGAGATCCTCTTGAGATGGCCGCGGTAAGGAGAGATCCTCTTGAGATGGCCGCGGTAAGGACGGATCCTCTTGAGGTAGCCGCGATGTAGTTATATCTTCTTGAGATGGCCGCGATAAGGTGGGATCCTCTTGAGGTGGCCGTGCTAAAGTGGGATCATCTTGAGGTGGCCGCGATGAGGTGGGATTCTCTTGACGCTGCTGCGATCTGATTAGATGGGATTGCTTTTGAGGTGTTGATGAAGCCATTGTATCGATTTCCTCTTTAGCTTCTATTAAACCACACACTGTATCTAGGCACGCTTAATTTTAGTTAGTACTAGCGCAACTAAATGTAAACCTTTCAACGATAGTTTCAAAAACTTTCAAATTTGAGTAGTTAAGTTACAACAAAGTTCATTCACAATTCTCAAAATCTAAACACCGACCGTTCACATAGACCGAGTAACTCAGAATGAAAAATTACTAACTCGGACATCTACTTGTTACTTTCTATTATTATTAATTTTATTAATTAACCTTTTGTTGTCGCTTTTAAAGTAAATAACAATGCAACAATTATTTAAACATAGGTAATAATAATTTGGGAATTCCAAGAAATGCAGATACAAACAAAGTAATAAACAAGTCATTATTTTTAAAACACTTTTCGGAAGACAAAAGGCGACAAAAGAGAGTTGAATATTAAACAAATTATTAAAATGTATTTTGTAAATTGAATTTCATTTTATGTTTGTATTGTAATTATACCATCGAAATACTACAATGGAATTTGCGTCACAAATGCCAAAGCGGCACATAAAAAGAACGCCTTCGACAGAATCATGATGGACTCTTGCCTTCACGCGTCAATGGTAAAAGGTAGTAACGATCAACTTCTACTATTTCATTTTAAACTCTAATGGGTTGACGTAAAGTCACATTTTCTTCAAATTACGTACTTATTATTATGTTTGTTTTGTTTTAAATGACAGTTTATGCTCTACGCATATGTCACTTTTAAATGTTCCATAAAATTCGTAGTGTTTTGTATGGCACGCGGGTTCCATGTTGTAGTAGTTTGATGAGTTATACCTATAACACCTAGTGAGAAAGTTGAGCTAATATTTATATTTATTTTACTACTTAACATACATTCTCAATTACAGGGTTTCTTTATGTAGGTCTTAGACTTTAAATTGATCACCTCAGTTAATTTCTAATTATTAATTCTAAACCATGGGAGGGGGATCTGGGGTAGGGTATGAGCAATATGTGTACGTGTCTCTCTGTGTGTGTGTGTTTGTGGGTGTGTGTACTCTTACGAAAGAGTAATTGTTAAATAAAAATAATAGCAAAATGAATTTGTTTGTTACTGATTTGAGGTTCCAGTGATATACACTGACGGACTCATAAACTGCATCAAAGTAATAGACGACTTTGAAATAAATATTTTAACCAAGTATTCAAACTTTCTATACAGATTTAAATTGAAACCTCTAGATTGGTTCGTGAACTTTAAAACAGCGTATCCTTAAGTTTAAGTTTGTGTACTGGAAAGGACCTTAAGACTTTTTTGAAGAAAAAACAGAAATTTAAGGAAAATTGGTTTAATAAAAAAATTGGTTTTAACATTAGACACAAACTTTATGCAAGGGTTTATTTATGTTTTAATAGGGTGTATTACCCCCACGTGCCCTTATTAGGGATTCTAATCGGTTCCGCATAGATTTTATTAGGGTTATTAAAAGATCTTGCGGAATATTGTCCCATTCTTCTGAAAGTGCTGTTCTTAGTGCTGCCACTGTCGTGGGCACAGGATTTCTCGCATATACAGCTCTTTTTAAATTGTCCCAAACATGCTCAATGGGATTAAGATCCGGGCTGCGTGCTGGCCAATTCATTGTACGTATCCCAACCTCTTCGCAATATTGTCGAACTTGTGCAGCAGCGTGCGGCCGGGCATTATCCTGCATTAAAGTAAAATTTTCGCCTATGAATCCCATGTAAGGCACCACGTGATCTTCTAAGATCTCTGTTATGTAGCGATGTGCAGTCAAACCCCCTCTATTACCGTTTTGACGGACCATGTCTATGAACACAAGTTCTGTTCGCCCGTTCATCGATATGCCACCCCAGACCATACACGAACCGCCTCCAAAAGGAACACTCTCCTCAATGCAACTTTGAGCATATCGCTCCCCACGTTGACGATAGACTCTTCTGCGACCATCTGCACCATATAAACATGTCCTACACTCGACCGTGAACAATACGGAGGCCCATTGCTCTTCTGTCCAATTTAGGTGATCACGCGCAAATCTTAAGCGAGCTTGTCTGTGAGCTACAGACAACTTTGGACCATTTGCTAGTCTAAAAGGGGTGATATCCGCTTCCTTTAACCTTCTTCTTATTGTTCGTGCACTCACATTTACTCCACGCACTTCATTAAGCTCTGTTTTGAATTTTAACTGACGTGAGGAAACGATTTCGCAGGGAAGTTGTAACAATAAATCGGTCATCACGACCGGTGGTTGCTCGAGTCCTGCCTGTACCACGTCTCCTTCTGTAAGAACCTGTCTCCAAAAACCTTCTGTATATTCTAGAAACCGTAGACTGGTTTAAATTTAAATTTCTACCAATCGTTCGTTGATCCAAGCCCTCCCGCACCAGTGCTACAATTTGAGCCGCTTGTTCGGACGAAGTATCCATATTATGGTTCAAAAACTCTCGATGAGTTAAAAAACTAACCCAACAATTCTGCTGGTAACAATAATTCAATTGAAAAAAGAATAAAAAATCAATGCGAATCAATTTAAAACTTTGCTTTAAATAACACGCAAATCTGATACTACGAGTAAATTTTCTTTTCCCTCCTATATTCATTTGTTTTACTGCAGTTCAATTTTTAAATTTTGCTTTTTTTTAAGATTAAGAGCCTGTCTCTCCATATTTATATAATTTAATTTAAAAAGTTTGCATACTTATTAAAAAAAATCATTTCAAAGTAATCCTGAACTTTGATGCAGTTTATGAGTCCGTCAGTTTATATGTATGATAGATGGTTGGTGGTAATTTTATGTAAATTTCTATGAAATAATTAAATTAAATCGCCGGAAATCATGTGCGTTTTTAAATATATTTTTACATTAATTTTTTTTTTTTAAATCTGAATATGATTTTTGTTTTAAAAAGAAGAGGACAAGACTAGCTTTAATCAAAAGAAAAAATTCTTTATTCTAGAACCTAATTCTAGAATATTTCGACCATTTAAGTTAAATGCTCGCCATGAGAAAGTTTATGCAGGTTAGGCGTATAGCGGCAAATATAAACAAAATCATAAATTTAAATGTATTTGCATTTGTAGGTTGTCTATTTGCTTAAAAATGTCTACTACCATCTCCTTGGATACAATACTTAGCGTAAATTAATTTACAATTCCCATTAATACATCACATTTCCTTATGTTGTAGTCCAATGGGAGCTTCTCAGCAGGTTAAACACAACATCCCACGAAAAAAGTCTTACTCCATACGAAAAAAGTCTTACTCCATACGAAAAAAGTCTTACTCCATACGAAAAAAGTCCTTACTCCATACGGTTTGTTTAGCGACTCTTAACCTAACTATATAAGGGTGCTCTTTACACCATTATAGCGCCTAATACTATGATACCACTAGCTAGTGGCCGCAACTTCGTCCGCGTTGAACGATGAAAGGTACCCTATGTCCTTTCTGGTGTCTCAGACAACGTGTATGCAAAATTTCATGCGATCGGTTCATACATCCATACAAACTTTTGCATTTATAATATTAGTATACGGAAGTACGGATTATATAGTCAAAAATTTTTTTCTTCGATCTTGCTCGAACATGTTACAGAATCTTTATTTTAATTTGACTGTCCTAACCAAAAGTCCCGATCCATTTGAAAATGTGACATTGGGAAACAAAGGAACTGGATCCGTTGACAAATTCCCGATAGCCAAGTGTCTATCTGCGGAAAACAGAAAACGATAATCATAAAGTCGAATTGCCTCAAACCTCTTTGCTGAATCAATAACGACCCTCGAAAAGGTTCCGTTATGCATTTAACTTACCATGAGCTTAAATAACGATTATGCATTCAACGGGACATAAACATGCCATAAAATAAAAGAAAAAAGGCTTTAAGCGAACATAACGCTATTATCCCATCCACTTATGAGAACCTTTGTCAAATGTAAACCGTCAAATTTTGCATAATTTTAAACGTAATAAGTTCAAACAATGATCAGAGGAAAATGTACTTTATGCATCAGACTTAAGGTACTTTATTGAATGGATGCATTTAGTGTGTTGCTCGCTAACTGAAGCGGTCAAATTTTTGATAAAGGGCCTCAAGTACTTAGCAATTACATGAGATTATTACGAATAGATGTCTGTGTTTGTAAGTCAGCCTTGCTCCCGTTTATAACATATTGCATAGTTTAGTAGGCACCCAAATGGTTTCCAAGTTACTGCAAGTTTTCATATGAGGGAAATACAATTGAAGGGATTTGAATAGAAGGGTTACTTTATGTATAAAGCATATAATTGAAAAACGTATAAAATACTAACTGGTTGCCGCGACTTCGTCCGCGTTGAAAAAAAAAATTATAGCGCCTGACATTTTACTATTGCTCGACTCCCAAGGGTCTCGCTTTCTCAACATAATATTATCAATGCGAATGTTTGTATGCTTGTTTGTTACTCAATCACTCAAAAGCTGCTGAACGGATTTGGATGAAATTTGGTACAATAAATAGTTTTATACCTGGATTAATATATAGGCTAATTTTTATCCTGGAAAATTTTTAGGTACTTGTAAGATTTTCAAAAAACGAACTAGAGGTTAGTAACGTCTTTTTTATTTTATCAGTGATGCACCACCATGCAAGAATATTCCATTTCTAAGTAAAATAAGTGGTTCTGTCTGTTTATGGGCTATTAAAAATAGATCGTGCTGATTGGCTTTAAACTCGGTAAACATCAAATTGTCTGTTTGAACATCATTCGTGCCGATACATTTACTTGTTATTCTTACACAGTATATTAAGATTTCTATAATTCTCTAAGTGTTAAATTTTCGAAGTATTATTAACAAATAAAATTTATTTAACAAATAAAATGTAAAGGTAATTGTTAGGTCTATTATTATAGTTAACAAAAGACAAACTCATTTAAAAAAAAGATGAAAGTAAAATAGAAGAACTACAAAATATAAATTAATTGTTTAATAGTCATTGTATTTCTTATCATTGTTATTGTAAAAAAAATCATTGTAAACAAAAAAAAAACATTTCTATTCTTTCGAAGAATTGGCTTTTATTTTTCTTAAATGGCTTCCAAGTGCAAAAACATTCCGAAAGCCAATTCTTAGAAAACATTGAAATGTTGGAAGCTATTAAAATAGCTAATAATATGCTAATATGGATACTATATCTAAAATAAATGATGATGATGATGACGATTATTATTATTATTATTAAAAAAATTGAAAATGAATCACAGAAATATTAATTAAATTATATTTGAAGGTGACCCTGCACTTACACATACATGAAGCAGATTTGTCTTGATAAAAATTTCGTCCCATGTTTGAGACCAATGAACTCCTAAACTAAACTTCGTAACTATGTGTAATTTAGTCCAACTTAAAAGATAGGATAGGGAGCGTGTAGCTAGTATATTTATATGTTTTTGTCAGGCGTTAATTCTGTTTACTTTTCAATGCTCAAAAAAAGGGCCGCAGACGAATACGCGAGCAAAAGCTAGTAGGTTATTCTCGAGCCTATGTCACCACTGCTAGCACCAAGTGCTTTAGCAGTGCTGTTAAGGTGAATATAATTCCAAGTTCGTAACTGTGCGATACTACTTTTGCTTTCTACTTAAATTTAAATTTGAACGTGCAAATCGACTGTTCTAAACTGTTTTTACCTAAATCGCTGATCTCTATTCAAATGGTAAAACTGTTTACTTCGTTTTAATGTAGACTCATTCAAATTTATTTATATATCACTAACTGGTGCCGGCAACTTCGTGAGCGTTAAAAAATTAAAAATATAACACCTGAGAATATTAGACGGTGGCGTCTATAATAAACAATAACCCGTAAAATTCTATGCTTAAGCCCATGGTCTCTTGACGATGGCAAAAAAAAATCCATTGGAATTTTCCTGAGACAATGGAATTATGGCTCTTTCATAAGTTTACACTAGAATTATATGTTGACATATTGGTACCATTTCATGTCTTCGTGAAACATTTACCACAGCTAGTACTGCTGCAGGCACCACAACATTTCTATTATCTTCAGTGCCGAATCGCTAACGTTCGATCGCACTTATATTTGTTAACTTTTAGAAAAATAAGGTAAGGACGATATCACTAGGGACCCCAGACCTGGCTATGCTTCAGTCAGCCAATCAGCCTTGCTATATGACGATGTAAAGCAATCTGCAACCTTGGACGGCCTATAAGGAGCCGAATCTATGTGTGATTTATAAATAAAACTAGCTGGTGCCCGCGACTTCGTCCGCGTTGAAAATTATATACTAAAATCTTCCTCGAGAACCACTCTATCCATTGGTGAAAACAGCATGAAAATCAGTGCAGTAGTTTTTGAATAGGCTCTGAAACTACTAGGCCGATTTGGAAAATTCTTTCACTGTTGGGAAGCTATATTATTATCAGCGAGTAAAGTTCGCGGACGAAGTCGCGGGCAGCAGTTAGTATTCGCTTCTATTCACTTCAAATCAGCAAAAAAAGGGATAAAATAAATAAAAAAGTTAACCTTAACAACTCTCTACTTAATCCAGCAAACTTAGCGTTTACCCGCATTCCGCTAAAAATTTATCTGAGGAGTTATTTACATAAGAAAATTTCTATCTTGAGTAAACCGAGCGAAGCAACATTTTGTCGTAACGTCCCCGTACAAGTGTGCCGTACGACGAATGAATATTCATGAACCTAGGTCCTATCTAGGGTAAAGACATTTGTCGCTAACACTGTGGAATAAATACAATGGTTTTATCCCTTGTAGAACAACACTTACGAAGCTCATTAATATCGGTCGAGCAGTACGGATCGATGGACGACAATTATTATACATATACGAGTATCTATACTAGCAGGTGCCCGCGACTTCGTCCGCGTTGAAAAAGAAAAAAGTAACCTATCCTGTGTCCTGTACGTCTATATGTTTATCTACCAAGTTTCATGAAAATCAGTTAATTCTACCGATAAAGTCTACGGTATGACTTGTCTACTGATAAAGTAAAAAGCTTCTCTAGAGCTTAAAGCAGGACAGCCGCAACATCATCCTGAAGGCATTATTATATTAGAGGCAGAGATTGCACACTTTTTAATATATTTAATTCACCCATACACGCTTGGTGTGGAAAACTGGAGAGAATGGCTTAAAAAGGACTTTTGCTTTTCATTTGCTTAGAGTTTACCGTCAGTCTGTCTGTCGACTTTAACATGAAAAAATAAATAGGTAATTAAAATATTAGAATTTTATTTGCTTTTGCATCGAGAAAAAAGCAGCATATTATTCCGCACTCAGAATGCGCTCCATTCCCGTTCAATATCTTGGTTAATTTAGATTTAGTTTTGTTGTTTATTTTATGAAAGTTGATAAAAATGCGAAATTTTATTAAATGCCAATAAATAATTTTAATTGTATAAGCGTGCTTTCAAAAAACGCAATACACTATTGATGTTTAAAAGGTTTATAATATCAAATTTATATTTTTTAGATAATAAACCATAAGTAGATCCTTTTCAGATTTTTATAGCGGGTAACTCGATTTCGTTCAGTAAAAAATAATCATAAATATACTCTTTTATATTTGTTTCATAGCGCCCGGATTTGTGAGATAAAATTAAAGGTCCCTTTTTTACGACGCGTTATTTTATCATTGCGCAATTCGTATACGATTTGATATGATTTGACAGCTTAGGTTTATAAAATGAATTCTATACTTTGTTTTTTTTTTTCCTTTGTCTGAGAGAATCAAATTGTCACTATTATTATAGATTCTTAGATAATTACTAGCTGTATTATCTAAGAATTATCACCCTTATCACTTAGGGGTATACAAAATAGTTTACGACCTATTCTCATCTACCGAAAATACACGAAAAAAATTCATAAACACTTGGTTACAAACACTGTGACACGACAATTTTAAATATATAGATAAATTTCAGCTAACTATAAATAAACCCTATGAAGCCTATGTCCAGCAGTGGACGTCTTGCTGCTGAGATGTTGGCCCTTTATTATACCGGGTGTCCCAAGACTATGCGACATAAAGGGAAAGTACCTACCTTAAATATCGTAGATAGGATATTTTGCTGAAAGAAGACTATGTTATTTTTTAAAGTTAGTAATATTGCATTCAAAGATTTTCTAAAAATTACTTGCTTCGTCTGGGAATCGAACGTCTAAATATCGTTTAAATATTTTACAAACATTGTGAAAAGAGATTTTGGATTAGTTGATCTTGTATTGGCCCTTTTCAAAGTATTTTTTAGGATTATATTTTGTAACCACTACAAAACTAAAAACTTCAATCATCTTATTGGGTAAAAATCAATAAAACAAACGTATTTTTTTTTACTTTTTTATTACACTACTCTAGTCACATTACTTAACTTCCTTAACTTGGAGAACTGAAACAACATACAACAATTCTAATGAGAAATTATTATTATTATGTCGGTGGAATATTGATACTTGTTTGTGTAATTAGGTAAGGTAATATTTCCTTAAAGAAACATGAATCCCATTTCTACAGGGTGTTCCAAGACTATCTGATATGAAGGGAAAGAACCTTAAATATCGTAGATAGGATATTTAGCTGAAAGGAGACTATGTTATTTTTAAAAGTTAGTAATATTGCATTCAAAGATTTTCTAAAAATCTGGGAATCGAACCGACTTAAATGTGAAAAAAAATCACCCGTATTTTTATGATTCCAATCGAAAGAATGGACAAAAATAATAATTCTTCTTAAGCAACATAGTATCTTAAAAGAAAGGAATAACGTAAAATGTTTGATTCAAATTTCAAGAATATTTATTTATTGGCGACGATGACGTAATTTTTAGAGAATCTTTGAATGCAGTATTACTAACTTTTAAAAATAACATAAAGTCTTCTTTCAGAAAAATATCCTATCTACGATATTTAAGGTAGGTACTTTCCCTTCGTGTCGCATAGTTTTGGGACTCGTGTATACTAGTAAAACGAAAGATAACTTGTCTCGAAATAAATATATGCAGTACATTCTTTATTTAAATGTCTTTCGCCTATGTACAGTTAGCGCCCTCGGAGAACTTTGTCACAATTTAATGTGTTAATATATGTATTTGTATCTAACATTTACACGTGAAGGGATGATTATGATTCAGAGGGGATAGTTAGAGGCCTCTATTCAAGCACTCACAACTTAACTAACGCGTCGTAAAGCATTAGATAGATTAGGGTAAGAAAAGGTAGCGAATTTAGTAAATAATTTATTAAACTCAACATCTAATATACGCTTATAAAACATGTTTCTATAACTAATTATATAGACGTATAATTTTAGTAATTTCCTTTTAGATTAAACATGAATTTAACATGTTTATCATAGTGACTTAAACATTCACATTTCTATTGTCTTCTTTATTATTATTTATTATTTTTTTATTATTTTCTTGTCTCTCTAAAGGGTCTAGTTCTACTGTTAGCTAAAACACTTAGTTTGTCTGGTACGAACGTAGGTAGTGCACTTACATTAACTACGAATAAATAATGTTAAGATGCATGCACTTATGTTCAACAGAATAAGATAGTAGGTATTATCTAAAAGGTTTAATCTTGTTGTGTTTTATGTAAAACTATTAGGACTGGTATTACCAGTGTAGAACATCTGGCCTACATCTGCTGTAATTTCATTGTGGTCTTCTGCCAGCCACCAAGCGATTTGCCTAGTTTATGTTTAAGACTAAATTCGCTTACCGCTCCACTCATCACTGTGAACGTATTTGTTTACATTTCTCTTTAGTTGTCTGCTAAATACAACAAAACAGTGAAGGTTTGCTCAACGTTTAAAGCAATAATATGTCTTGAGTTGAAACAAAAGATAACAAATAATAGTTTTCTAAGAACGTACAGGAAAATATTGGCCATAATTCTTAAGAAATGTGTTGTAGTTCATTGCTGTATTGGAATGTTTCGCAGAATTTTGAGAGCTCAACCCACGTGCCGTTTCTTTATATTTTATTACACTCTCTTTTTTATACAGATATATAAAACAAAAAAAAAGAAAACTGTCTTGCAGACAAAATAATATAATATATGAAATATGTAATATTTTTCTTGTTAGGAAACTAATGAAATGAAAATCATGTCAACGAATATATTAAGGTTTAGTTTTCATAACGCAGCAGTTCAAGGGCGCACTAAGGAAAATTACCGAAGTAAGTACTAAAAAGCTTTCGTGATAGATTTTCAATAAAATGTTTTACAATGACGACACGTTTGGTCCAGTGGCTAGTAACCCTAGCTGTTAACCAAAAGGTAGCGGGTTCGAATCCCGCTAGGAGCAAATGTTTATGCTTTATAATTTACTTTTGTACCTTAGTCTGGGATGTTTGTATTTATAATATGTATGTATTTACAAAAAAAAATATTGTGTGAAGATATTATTATAAATGTTCATGTCATGTAAACATTGCAAGGTCAACATTACATTATTTAACATACCTACAGTAAAGAATATAAACCTATACCAGGAAATATCACAGTATTTCGGCACGAAACTGTTTCACCAAAAATAAATCAAAAATATATTTTTTAGCTTTATCAGAGTTCTTTTATATAAACGTCTTCAGACAGGCTGACAGTCTACTTGATGGAAGGAATGGGATAATAGGCTCTGGCATCCCCCTGGGCCTACTCATTTTTTTATTTTATTTTTAGTTATTTAATTATTTCACGTTGTCGTTTTTCACAATATATCGTCTCAAAACATTGAGAATCATCTCAAATCTTAAAATCTGAGATAGATGTTATCTGTCTCAGTGAATCATTTACACAGAAAGGTTCTGAATCATAAATAAGGGTAAAATGTAATAAATTAGAAGCAAAAAACAAAAAACGAGGCGGCACTTGCACTTTATTGAGGAAAAGATATGAATTGAAATATTTTTTGGGTGTACTGTACATTTACTTTCAAACAATGTTTCCTTTGGGCATTGGGTGTTATTTAGGCATACTTAATTTATTTATTACTAGCTGGTGCCAGCGACTACGTCCGCGTTGAAAAAGAAAAAAGTAGCCTATCCTGTGTCCTGTACGTCCAAATGTTTATCTACCAAGTTTCATGAAAATCAATTAATTCGTTTAAGTTATGAAGGAACATACATACATACAGAAAAAGAATCTAAAAATCGTAAATTTAGTTTCAGTATCATGTATAGAGCCTATAAACACGATATCTCTGAAAACAAAGTAACTTACTCCATGACCAACCCTTACAGATTTATTATTAGTATTGATAGCCTATGTTACTCGCTGATAATCTAGCTTTCTATAGGTGAAAGATCTTTCAAAATAGATCCAATAGTTTTTGAGTTTATTCAATACAAACATACAAATCTTCTCTCTTTATAATATTAGTGTAGATTTTTATCAGACGTGGGGATCTTATTTTTGACGACATGTTTGGTCTAGTGGTTAGTAACCCTAATACGAGTATATAGGATGTTGACCAAACGGTCGCGGGATCGAATCCCGCTAGGGGCAAACGTTTAGTGTTAACATTTTACCTTTGTACCTGAGTCATGGATGTTTTTTTATTTATAATATGTATGTATTAACAAAAAAGTAATCTATTTAGTAATCAACTGTCTAGTATCCATAGCATTAGTTTCTTACTTTGGAACTACAATGGTGCTGTGTGGAATGTGTGATGATATTTATATTTTTACATATTTACAATTTTTGAACGCGCCCTCTATGGTCTCTTCTCTACTCTGAATTATTTTGTAAACCTACGATAATATCACTAAGTAAGTAGCATCGAAACGGCTACCTTCGATTCGATACACTACTCTCGAGTATCAGTTAGATTAAATTTCACGTTTCTGACTTATTACGTTACATTACGCTATTCCATTCCGTTCCGAGTTAGTTCCACGGACGCTTATTTATTGTCTGCTACTATCCATTATCTGTCAGCTGCAAAATTACTTGAATTTGATCTAACATGACATTGTACTTAGCAAATTAAATCAAAACTCTTTTAGAATCTTTCTACGTCAATAACTATATGTATATTTACTACATTAGTTTAAAAATTGAGTAGTGGCTGAACGCACTGCAAATCTTATCTATATTTGAATAAACTCAAAAAGTACTGGACCGATTTTAAAAATTATTTTACCTATAGAAAGCTACTTTATCAACGAGTAATATAGGATATATTTTATAATGTTACGCGGACGAACTCGCGTGCAACAGCTAGTAATCAATAAAGATTTATTAAACTACAAAAATTTCAATAAGCACTGTTTAAACAAGTGCTTACTTAGACAATGTATAACTATATAAAGTTATAGATGGATAAGTAATTATATAGAATCTCGTAACTTAGTTACTTATTTTATGGAGTTTGAAACTAGAAACAGCGGGTTCACCTTTATTTCTGAAGTTCGTCACTATTTTTGTTAAATTTGTCAGTGGTATTGTGCACTGTCTAACTGTGACAAACCACACGCCGCACTCAGCGAGATAAACAAACTGCGCGGGACGATTTGTCGGAATCTGCATAAATTTCAAATTTTTCACGATGAATATGTATTAGCTCTGCTGACATTTTGGGGTTGGCTTAAAACCGAATCGTATGCAAGCTGGATTGTTTTGCCTACTGTTTGCAAGTAACAAATTCAAGAGATTTAAAATTATGTAAGTTTGATGTCATAATATTTATTTTAACACTACTTAGTAATGACATATTGGTGCATTCCATAAAGACTTTTCAAGAATTTCACGTTACATGTGTGTATATCCCATCGTCATACCGATTAATAGATATCTACTATTTTTTTTTTTCAAAAATTTTAATAGTAAAGGCACAAAAAATTTAAAGTTGACATAATATTTTAAAATTGATCTAAAAGAGATACCTAGACCTCATTTTTCTTCCCAAATTCCTTAATGGCATTCCGCCAGTCTGTTACAAGACATATCTTTTAAAAATTAACTACATTACTGCATCACATGCTCACCGAAAATACGTGTATGTAAGCTCTAGGAAAAAAAATATGACCTAGTTTGGGCTGCCGGCCAAACTATGTTTTGTGAAAATAATTATGAAAAAAATTAAGTCAAAATAATATCCATAAAGTATATTATGAACATAATAATATCATTATAATTATCATGTATTTACATTAAAAAGACATTTAAAAAAATGAATATTTTCCGATTTTTTCATATCTCTTTTTCTCAATTTGGTCTTGCCTTCAGGGTCATCAGCAGATTTGCATTTCCTAGAGCTCCTTCTTTACCTAAATACAAATCTTATACCTAAGTATATCATTAGGAATAAGTGAATCAAATTCATCTAATTGGGAGAAATGATCCCATTTTTTTTTAATTGCGATTCAACCAAAAGACGTCACTTTTGACAGATATGTCATCTCACAAAAATCTAATAAGTTTGAAATATTCCAAATATGTATTGTCGGAATAAAGCAAAGCTTTCCGACTTCCTTCCTAGGGCGATTGAATTTATTTTCAACGCTCAACGGATGCAAAGCTAATAACAGTTTGAAAAATGACAGCTGCAGGTGTAACACGGACGCCGAAGAAATTTATGACAGGAAATAATATTGTCGCAACTTGGATTTGGTCGTAAAATACTCTTGTGACTGAGACAAGTTACAGTGCATATAATTTGTATATAATTTAATTGTATATTTAGTGTGTACTTTTCAACCGATTTCAAAAAAAGGAGGAGGGCTCATTTCGACTGTATTTCTTTTTATGTTTGTTACCTCATAACTTTCGACTGGGTGGAAAGGTTTTTTATAATTCTTTTTTTATTTGAAAGCTGGTGCTTCCCGTGTGGTCCCATTTCAATTTGGTCCAGTTCTGACAATGGCATCCATGAGAAAACGGTTTGAAGTCGGTTTTTTTTTTTGTTAAAAGGAGTTATTTTCTGTCTGTAATTTAAACATTTAAGAGCAGGGTTTTAAATGAATGAACAAATAAATTCTTCTTTTTCGGCTTCACTCTTGACAGAGTGGTCGTGGCCATCACTTCAGGTGTTGGTGGCAAGCCTCACAACACGCCGCCATTCCTCTCTGATGGCCGCCTTCCTCGTGCACCCCTGCAGTGAGCCATTCAACGCAGCTTTTACTTGATCCGTCCATCTCATAGGCGATCTTCCCCGCGGCCTGGTACCCTCAACCCTTCCCTGGACCACAAGTCGCTCAATAGCCACCTCCCCTCGGCGGCAGACATGGCCAAAGAACGTGAGGATACGGGACTGTACCAAAGATGACAAGCGCTGCTTGATGCCGAGTTCTCGAGTCGAGTCGAGTCATCATGAACAAATAAATAAATACACTTAAATTTAAGCTTCTTATCAAGTTACATCAAGTAAGACTTGTCCTAAACATATTGCTTGGACATCCGAGCTGTTTCAAAATACACTTGTTTGGAATTAAGCAAATAACTTAATTATTAACTTGTCATATAAAATCGTACGCTTACAATTACATTTAAAATTGCTTTAAAGCGACAACACAATACCTCTCATATCTTTATCTATAGTTACTATTATTAAAGCTGAAGAGTTTGTTTGTACGCGCTAATCTCAGGAACTATTAGTTCGAATTGAAAAGTTCTTTTTGTGTTGGTTAGTCCATTTATCGAGGAAGGCTTTAGGCTATATAACATTTTGAACGCAGACGAAGTCGCGGGAAACAGCTAGTCCTTAATATATTATAAAACAAAGTCCACCGCGGCGTCTTTCTATCTTTCTGTTCGCGATAAACTCAAAAACTACTGCAGCGATTTTCAGGCTGTTTTCACCAATGCATAGAGTGGTTCTCGAGGAAGGTTTTAGTATATAATTTGCAAAGTTACGCGGGCGAAGTCGCTGGCAGCAGCTAGTATAATATAAAAATTACGTGTCACGTTGTGTCTCCGGGATGAACACCTAAGCTACTGAACCCAATTTGATAAAACTTCGTATCTATGTGTAATTTGGACCAACTTAAAAGATAGGATAGTTTTTATTTTAAACCCGTGCGAAGCCGGGAGCGTGTAACTAGTATTAAAATAAATTTATTTTTTTGTGAAAATAAACTTGAAATAAACATTAAATAAAGCGTACATGTTACATCCCTCACTTGGTAAGCAATTTTTATATTTCTCACTTCGCATAAATCATGGTTGACGCGCGACTGTCGCGGACGTATTGCGGTGAAATGACAATTTGCATTTATATCACCAACTGTACCGGCAACGCGTTGACTAAAGTACATTCGTGCACAGTGTTGCAATCTGGTTCTAGACATTTACACGTCTATGTTACCTAATCTCAAAGTTCGCCTAGAATCACAGAAATTGGGTTTAAATAATTCATATAGTCAAAGTAAGTCGAGAGAATCAAGAAAGCTTTGTGTACACAATTTGCAGAAAAATTTTTGCATCCGCAAGATCTCTAGTTACGAATAAAAGCAAAATAAAATTGATCGAATTGAAGATAAAAGTAAGTACCTAAATGCGTCTCATAAACTTCAAAAACCTCTATTGTGTCGTTCTCAACATTTTCACGTACCCGTTTATTGGCGAACACTTTATACAGAACGACTTTATGGTCTGGCGATAAATAACATTCCTTATTGGATTAGTTTGACATAAAGTTTCAACTGCGGCAAATAGCTCCTTTGAGAGATCGCTATAGCCTTCAAAATTCGAAACCTGGTCGGGTTACGTGCGAAACATGATCGTGGGACTTCCCCTAATTCTTGTTCTAATTGTCCTCCTAATTAAAATCTTTACTAATTGTACAATTGCGCGTGTACTCGCAGTGAATGATATAAAAAACACCGATGGGGCTGTCACAAATAAAACTCGGTGCTTTTACATCTGGTGACGGACCTCAATTTATTTGATTAACTCAACATCAACATAATATATCAACCTCAACATAATAAATACATCAAACATAATCATAACGCCGAACTCACACAATGCAAAGCGACAGCTACTTAGCTGCATTTTGTGTTCTAGGGTTTCAACAAACCACTAGCGTCATCTAGTGATCTTTAGCAACATTACAAAAGGAATGATTCGACCGTTGGTACCGTTCAACACTAATTGTTACCAAAAGACCGAAATATCTTATTTCTTAACTTATAGAACTTAGTGGACTGTCAATCTGCCTGCCGATTTTCTCATTGAGAGAATCATTCATGTTTAATACAAAAATAAAACTTTCTCACAAAAGATTTTATTCTGAAACAAAGTGTGTTTATTTATTTAAAAAGTTTGAAGCATTAGGAGCTTTTATCGTTCCATTTACAAGCACATTTTCTTCGTATATTATGTAAGGAAGGTTTCATATTATCTCAGTTCGAAAGTCTTATAAAACTGCAGTAAGAGTAACCGACTGCGATTTTGAAATAAAAATCTTTTTCTTCTAAAGCTCACGTGTATTCATTGCATGATACAAAAAACAAAAAGCATTTTCATTTTTCAGTACTTTGTCCCTATTAATTTCCTTATCCGATTTTATATATATTTTTAAATTGTATAAGTTCATTTTTTATTAAAAAATATCTGTAAAGAAAAAGCTTCTTGAGATACTTACTGTAATGTACAAGAGCCTTCAAGCGTTAAAATAATAAAGCTGTTAAGTTATACAAAGTTTTGGGGGTAGCCCATAAAATTTCGTTTATTGCCTATTACATCAACACGACGATACTTGGAAAAAAGTTAAGGAAGGCTGTGTTTATAAAAATGTAAAAAGTTTGTTTGTGACCTTCTTATCGGTAAGTATGTAAGTAAGAACTTTTTGATAAATACTTAAAGATTTCGGTTCATTTTGCATAATGTGCTTGTGATATTGTATTTCGGTGCAGCATTTATTTATCCTCACTTATCTCCGACTAGCTTTTGCCTGTGACATAGTCCGAGCTCCCTTTTTTTAAGAGTTGACAAACAAACAAAGAAACGCCTCACAAAAATACATAAGCAATAAATTATTCAATCTTTATTGCTCATATATTTTCATCAGTGGAATTTTAATTTTAATTTTTCATGATTCCTAGGGAACAGTGACACTATTTGGATAAAAGGTGCCTTTTGAACTTTTATGTTTCCCTGGTAATGTGTACGCAAAATTTAATGAGAATCAGTTTATTAGTTAAGGCGTGAAAGCGTATCAAACAAATTCACTTTCACATTTATAACAAAAAAAATTTCTTTATTATTTGTTTAGGATGTTATTTAAAAAAGTATGTAGCAATAATAGGAAGGGAGATCTTTTTTATTTATTTTTCAAAATTTAAAAATCACAGCCTATTTATAATTCTTTGCAATCTAAATTTTTGCTATTTCTTTTTTGTAAAACTAAATTGTCTCTTTCAAATGTTAAAAATGAAACAAAATTCAGCATCCGTGACAGCTCGTGGACTGATTAATAAACGACCAGTTTCAATTAACTAAAAATATTCCGGACAAAGAGACTTTTTAAGGGACACAGATTAAAAAAAAAACAGAATTTATTATAATCTGTAGCGGTAAAAGAACCTGTTGGTCCAGTAAAATGGCCGCATAGTCCTACAAATTGAGTGTAGTTGTTCGTCTCGGCAAACTGAAGCTACTCACGAAGATTCAGCCTGTTAGTAATCAGAAAAAAAAATCCTTTGAGGGATCCTGGACTATGTCTGGTAGTAGTATCCAATCCAATACAAAATAGCATTTTTGTATTTCTGTCAGTGGTAAGTTATGTATGGACTGGCATAAGTTAAGTTATTTAAGTTATGGACAGGCAGAGCCTAGTGTTGGGGACAGAAATCTATAGACCAAACGTGTTGTCAGTTGTAAGTTATGTCAGAATTCAGAATCAGAGTCAGAATTATTTATCTATTGTAATTAAGTTGTGTTCATATTATATTACCACCAAATTGATTGTTTATTTAAGGAAAAAAAAGCTCTGAAAGCTCTCATGGAATGTGAGTCCTGTCTGCGTCTTACTCTGTTTTTAATTTTACCAGAACACCCGTGAAGAATTTTTCATTATGTTTAATCATCCCCCCCCCCCTAAAGGTTAATATTAATTGGCAATTTCATGGCCGCCATTATATCCAGCCAGTCCTTATCGAAATTAAAATCGACTTCTGTTATCTTTCACTTTGTATTTTGTTTGAACAAAATACACTTGTAATTTTGTTTTAACAGTGATTTCAACATTTTTGTAATAATTTTGCTCAACTTAAAAAAGAGAAAATACAGATTTTAAGAAAAAAATAATAGTAAACAATCAGTGAGAGTACGAATAGTAAAAGATCCTTACATAATATTATAAAACAAAGTTCTCGTAAACTCAAAAACTACTGCACCGATTTTCATGATGTTTTCACCAATGGATGAGTGATTCTCGAGGAAGGTTTTAGTATATAATTTACAAAGTTATGCGGGCGAAGTCGCGGACAGCAGCTAGTATAGCTATAAATTACTCGTTAAATGCTATCATAGCCTTCAAATAGTCATTGCATTGATATGTGCTCAAAGTACCTTTAATCTATATTATGAGGAGGAAAGATTTGTTTGTTTGTTTCTTGCTTTGTTTGTATTGAATAGGCTCCGAAATTTGTGGACCAATTTGAAAAATTCTTTCACTATTGTGAAGCTATATATATTATATAAGGTTATATTTTATACAGTTACGCGGGCGAAACCGCGTGCAACAGCTAGCTAAATATATTTCTAGCAACTGTTATTTTGATATATTTTCTAAGTTTTTATTGTCTTCTCAAAGATCACAATAACCTATAACACAAAAGTGTCTTTTGAATTAGTGAAGTGACAAGCTAGTGATATGTAGTGAAGTTAGTGCTACTTGTAAAGAACTCAATAATAAAGTTTTTTCCCCTTAATAGAGACAAGAATCGTGTTAATGGACATTATTCTTAGTAAATATTACAGTTAGTAGTTTAGGTTATATTAAAATTACTCATTAGTCCTAGACTAGATTGTAATCTTATAAGGATGCACTTTTCATGTTGTTATTGTTTTTGTTATAACCCGATATATGAATATGTAGTCTTTCTACTCTTTCAAACTTATAAAAATGCAAAGTAAATATTAGCCTTTAAAAGTATCCGTTGGCGCAATAATAAAGTATGCGTCGACTCAGCTGCTCGTAGATAAATTGCTTTGCAAGGGATATTTGCTTACAAAGCAAGATTACACCTTTTCACAAAGAAAACATAATTTGTAACTTGATCACTACACACAGTTGTTATTTAATAATGTTTCCAATAATCTCTTTCACCAACTACAAGTGTTGATTAGTTACTTTCCAAGTAAAGCTTATTGGCGAGTAAATGTTACGCGTAATCTTGTGTCAAATTCTTTGAAATTACCCTTGAGTAATGCTACTCGAAGGTGGTGAAACTCGTGCGCTTTCTTACCGGTGACTTTAAATGGCGGTTAGCCTACTTGACACTTTACTCAGAGATGGTGAAGAGAATAAAACATTTCTTAGAAGTATACACTCAAAAAAATTTTTTCTTTGTTTTTAATTTTTTTATGTATATAGTAAATTTTTATGTCAATGTAGGCAAACAGGCTAACAGTCCACTTGAAGGAAGGTGGCTACCGTCGCCTATAACACAAGCCAACTTGGCAAAGTTTATCTAAAAAGTTGATTAAAAAAACATAAGTTCTGTAATTTTACAATGGCCTTCTGTAAGATGTCACAAGATGTGCGAAATGCATTAGTCCTGCAGTCTTTTTCCTGTCTTTTCAGTTTATTTTCCCTTCAGTCTTTAAGGGATGATGTTTTGTGTTACAACAAAGCGTTTATTTGTTTGTTAATCTTATTAAATTCGCAGAATGACAGAGGCAACCCATGTCACCTTACACCTTACACAATTGATGTGTAAAACACGAGGGTCTGGTCCGGACACTAATTCCATTTGTTATCTTGTCCATAAAATACACTCGACCAATATCGCGTAAGTGGACAGACTTGGTAAGTTTGTTTATTCATGTTATATGGTGACTATCCAAATGCGTTTAGCGGCAGAATGAGCACAATACATTTACATACAGTTGGGCAACGAATGTACTTGCACAGAGCAACGGTGGGGGCTGGCGCGGGGAAGCGGCGAACTCACATAGTTTGCATTACAACTATCAAGGCTGGCGCGTACAATATGTTTTTGAGTTGAGTGAGCAGTGGCGGATTTTCCATTTTGTGACAACCCTAGCGCGTGACAGCGAAGTACTTACACGAGTGGCGGCGTCGCCCGACATCAAAGGCGTTGCCCAACTGTATGGATTGTCAAGCTGTAACAATAGCATATGTAATCAAGGGATGTCAGGACTCACCTTATATTACCGGTATATCGCTTTATTCCAATATGGCTCAGAATGGGTTTTGCATTCGTAATGTTAAATATGTTCCTTAGCGACATAGCCAAAAATGAACCATGAAACGAGCCTCTCGACCTGACTATTTCCGAATGCAAATCAATTTGTGATCATGCTTGGAATCTACTATGGAAGCAAATTTAAAAACCTATTCATATAAAAAAACAATCACAGTACACACTGTACCTAGATTTCTTAATTTGTCATTATTCGAGTATTATTTATTCGTAGGATAGATACAATCTTGCAATTTAATATATAATCCAAGAGCACCGAATACCAGGTAGACGAAAAACATCTTGGCTGAAAACCTATGTGAGTTTTTGGGAATGAGCTCACGATCTTTGTATGGAGCGACTGCAGATAGAATTTTATCGATAAATATGTTCATAAATATAGCTGCTGATGCTGAAAACTAAATTTAGATTGTTAAATTTACGTACCAAAAGTTTGCTATTATTAAAATTGGAATATCCACTTATTTCGCATGCATTGTGTTTCAAATGCTTGCAAAGGCGACTTTAATTTCCTGAACAACCCAGTCAACGTACAAACATACAGGCAAACTAGTATGTAACTAACTTTATGAAGTCTCGACAACACTGCTAGTAACAAAAGTAAATAACAAATTTTGATCTTTTGGTTTTTATTATTAATAAAAATAAGACTTAATAAAAAATAGGCTATTTATTTTACAAAACTAGAATTACGATACGATCATAAATACGAGTTATGAGAATTTTGAAATTTATACACTTTTATTCTAAATATCTTATAAAAAATCACGTCAATAAAAATTTACTATAATGTGCTTACTCGGGAACACTTCTCTTTAAAGGAAATCCAATTGCGCGCAAAGGTAGTTTGCTCAAATTCGTGATTCTCCATCCGCCATCCGGATAAACTCTGCTACTAAAAACAACCTCACCTTCCCCGCAAAATAATTCCAGGGAACTCGCGTCCAGGAAGAGTCTCCACTTCTTGGAACCAATTGGTTTCCATTCTACTTGTCTCACATCTCCGAATCCTCTATCGACTACAACTTTCTTCGTTCTCGGTTCCCATCGCAGTGAGGTTTTATTTCCACCGTTACGACCTTCAATTTGTAATTCGATCTTTGCCCTAAGATTTCCGTAAATGATCAACTCGGCTGTTTTCTCAAAATCGATTTTTTGTCGAGGCCAAAAGAGACCAACTTTCTTAGGAAACTCTCTGAGTTTCTCTATTCCGTCTACTGGTTTCATTATGAGTCGATCCCCAACTAGTCGCAATTCTCTAACTAAGGTCATAGCTCCTGACCATCCATCCTCTTCTTCGGGGTGAGGTACTTCCCACATATTAAACCAAGCAATCACATACCTTTTCCCGTCTAAATCAGTAGTTTGTGTTGCGTAAAAGTCATGACCAAAGTCCAATTCTTGAAAATCAACTTCAGGGACAAATTCAAATGTTTCGTAATTGAAGTTGCCAATAATGTAACCTGTTTGATGTGTGTTTTTGTACCTATCTCCTACGGGTTCCATTCCTTGAGGTGACATTAATAATATGAACTTTCCGTCGAGTTCGAAAAAGTCAGGACATTCCCACATGTAACTATCTCCATTCGACTCTCCAATAATTGATAAAAATTCCCAATCCTTCAAATCTGTAGATCTATACAGTAACACTCGCCCTCTGTTATCGTCTGTTTTGCTGCCTATAACTACATACCAATGATCACCGTGCTTCCAAACCTTGGGATCACGGAAATCTGGTGAATTGTTAGGCGATGTGGCCAGAACTGGATTACCTTCATACTTTTGAAATGTCACTCCATCGTTACTGAACGCTAGATACTGAGACTCATTGTAATATGGTTCATTTTGTGAGACCTTATGGGCTGTGTACATCAAAGTCAACGTATCACCGTCAGTCACAGCGCTACCGGAGAAACATTGCTCTTCTTCTGGTATAAGGGCAGTTCGCATTTGATTCCAATATACTAAATCAGGACTTGTCGTGTGTCCCCAGTGCATAGGTCCCCACACGCTGTCATATGGATAGTACTGGTAGAAAAGATGATATTGCCCTTTGTAATGGGAGAATCCGTTGGGATCGTTGATCCAACCGACTGGTCCAGCCACGTGATAGTGGAGTCTGTATCTGGGATTTATCTCTTGTTTTTTACTTGCAATATATTCTTCTAAAATCTGGATTTCATCCTGGTCCTGGCGAACTGATGTTGCGGAAACTACAACTAGGAAGCCAATAAATATTATCACATTTCGTATGTGCTCCATGTTTGATTGATTTAGTAATTCGTGTGTGGAAGTAATATATATACGGAGGATATGTGACAAGATAAGATTATGTTTGAGTGTTTTGTTTGCCACTTGGCTAGCCCTCTTGCCTGATGTCTGCAGTTCACGAGAGAGACTTGTTCTGAAGTATTATCTATTTTTGCATTTCACGTTGTAACTATTAAATTAACATATTATCAATAATTTAATAAGTTATTTTGATAAGAAAATTGCATGCTTAATAAGATATCTATACAAATATTATAAAAATAGAAGATTCGTATTATTGTATGTTTATAATGAATAAACTCTAAAACTATTAGACCGTTTTTGAAAATTCTTTCACCTATAGAAAGCCTAATAAAAAAGGGGAAAGAAATTATGAAGTTATAATCAAATTTTTACGGACCTTGCATACTTCAGCAATATTTGCATTATCATCTGTGCATGCATTACGTATCTGGAATATTATTTACAAGTATCCACTCACTTCTACTTATGTTATAAGTGCATCATTGAAATTATAAATTGTTCAATTTTACTCGAGAAATTTCTAACAATTATTATAGTGACGATATAGTAGGAATCCATGACAAAAATAAACATAATTTCATTATAAATAGTATATTCATTATAAAGACGGAACTTTTTATATGCTTACCTATAGTTTTATAAATATTGATATTTGCATTATTCAAATTTATACTGAATAATATAATATATTCTTCACAGTTTCTGTTTGACATTCATAGCTCGAAATTGGCATTTTCAAAGAACAAATGGTGAAATGGCAAGTTGCCAAACAGTAACGAATCTCATTTGTATAGAACGTTTCGCGAACATGCATTTTGCACTAACTGTTAACATTTAGTTAGCTGAGCAAATGTTAACAATTGAAATAAAACAATTTTACATATTATATTAAACAAAATTTCAGTTTACTTTCATTGATACAACACAAAATGTATTTTTATGGTCGTCAGAGAGGCTAGTTACCATCTCCTATAACACAAGCAATGCCACAGATGCTGCAAGTGCGATTAAGGATAAGGGATAAAAAAAGGAAGTCTAAAGGGGTCCCTAGACGATCATGCAGTATGACATGCGTTACGTGCTGTCGTGCATGCATGACCGTATAATTGTATTGATTGATGTGAATGACATGCAACTACGTGCTGGCAGTTGATTGATAGTTCCTTTTAATTTTTCATCCTGCATGCTATGACTGACATGCAACATGATCGTATAGATCGAGGCATGTTATGCAACAGCTCAGTTTGTTTCACGACGGCGTCAAAAATGGACATGAACAGCGCACCGCAAGAGTTTCTCGTCGACCACGACGTCCACGTGAGCCCAGATGGGAAGGAATTCACCCTATTATTACATTAATATGCTATTATTATTAATTCGATCATGAAAAATACAAAGCCTAGGTACAAAAAGGGTGTAGGGGATCTCCAATTAAGTACAAAAATACTTCTATCAGGAGACCCCCGCTCCTCCAAAACCGTACTTAAATCTAAGGCTAATTTAGAATACAAACAATAATAATAATAAATGATGTAAGTAGTAGTAATTATCATGCAGCATGATAATTCACGTAAAACGCATGTCATGCCACATGATAACTCACGTAAACGCATGTCATGCCGCATGATCGTCTAGGGACCCCTTGGGAAGATTTATGAAGTCCGACAACGTAACTCATCAGCTCATTACCAAGGAAACGAAAGTTTTGCACTTGAAAGAAAATTCCTAAAAATACTTTTAAACAAGTAAAAGCGGTAAGATTTTAAGAGTATAAAGCTCAACTTTTTACTTTTTCATATTTCTGAATATAGGTATAAAATGTTTACCGAAAACTTTTAATTGGCGCTCTAACTTAACTTTCCATCTTAAATTAGGGACATTTTGAAGTACTGTTTTCCCATGTTAACAAATATATAAGTAAGGGTAAAGGTAAATTAAATAAAAAAATAAAAAAGTTAGAATGATATTTTTATATATGTAGTCCAATGTCGACATAATTAATAACTACTTCAAATAATTATCAACACATATTATAAAACTAAGTAACTGTCCGTCTGTCTGTGTTTCTCTACTAACTTCTTCTAAACTACGATACCGGTTGGATATAACTATAATATAAATGAGAAAGGTTTGTGTGTATAATTTGCAGAAAAAACCATTCGTGCAAAGGATATACGAATGGTTTGCTAATATGTACATATTATAAAAGAACGCTGTCCTCTCTGTATTTCTCCGCTAACTTCTGCTAAACTGTCCAATAGATTTTCATACGGTTTTCATTTATGAAAAGAGCAATAAACGAAAAAGGTTTGAGTAAGTATATAAATATTGGGTACTACAAGTGTGCTTCCTAAGAAAGAGGATTAGAAGAGAATAAACACAAATGAACATTCTGTTATCTCAGAGTGGCCTTCTGTAAGTTTTTTTAATAGATAGAGTGATTCAAGAGTAAGGTTTTAGTATATAATTTCAACGCGGGCGAAGTCGCAGGCACCAGCTATCTACTAAAAATAAAGATACAACCCCTGAAAATTTTATAACAGCAAAGATGTCAGCCGTTATATTGCTTTACACATTTAGTCAGGCCTTACTTTTACGCGGGCGAAGTCGCGGGCAACAGCTAGTATGACTAAAAAAAAAACATTGTGTTCTGCTACTTATTAAATTGGTTTTAAATTTGTTTTATAATTTACATCATAGGTTTCATCTTCGCTACGTGGCTGGATGTTGGATGGAGCACACATTTCTATTAAAAAAAAAAAACAGTGGCACTCCGGGAGTGCCGACGAAAGTGAAAACTTGAACAATTACGTGTGTATTTTTTGAATCGTCAGGAAAGTACATACTTATATACAGATGTGTCGGTTACGGTAACATTGTCGTGAGTTCAATGATTTCTTCCCATCTCAAAAATTGTTTTTTTTTTTTTATTAACATCAGCGCCATCTCTGTTCGCATTGATGTATTATTTCAATTCAATTAGTTTTTGCAAGGATGTATTATTACGTAACATATTCTAGTTTCAGTGATATTGTGTAGATGGCGCAATATCTGAAAATATACAGAGGTGTCGGTTACACGGTTACGGTAACAGGTCGCGAGTTCAATGGTTTTGTTCCCATCTCAAAAATCTATTTTTTTTTTTACAATAGTAAGACATTTTTTAATAGGCTAACTTAGGCTGTACTTTTTGAACACTTACATTTTAACATTAAAACTTAACAATTATAAAGTACAAAAGGGTTCTCGCTCATAAATCCAAGGGACCTTCACAAAGGCTGCAAGTGTTACGTGAAACGTGTTATAAGAATAACGTTCTTTTGAAAGTTCACTTTGAATATTTCCACAAAGCGTGCGTTCCATCGACCGAGCGGAGATTTTTATGTGTTTTATTTTTACGATTAAAGGAACATTGTACTAGCAAGTGAAGCCATTAAATAGGTATTTGATGTCTCGATTTACTTGTTTTCAGTACACACAATGCAGCACTTATTGAACTCGCGAAAGGCCTGACTAATATTATAAATGTGAATGTTTGTTTGTTTGTTACGCTTTCACGCAAAATCTACAGATCACAATGAAATTTTGCATACACTTTGTCTGGGACACCAGAAAGGACATAGGGTACCTTTCATCGTTCAACGCGGACGAAGTCGCGGGCATCAGCTAGTAATAAATAAAACATACGCCACGACTTCTAATATTTTTAGAAAAAAATCTTTATAGATCTTTAGAGATTTTTTTTGTAATATTTATGTTTACTACTTAACTATAGATTTTATAAGATTTTGACTAATACTTTTGGTCTTAGTAACCCGATTAAAGAACATTTATTATTATTATATTTTATAAAGGGTAGCTATCCCCATCCAGTTTTTGCATGGATGTTTCCATGCAAAAACTATATTGGCTTATACTTAGTCAGTAATCACAAGAAATTAATCCGCGAAAAAAAACCTAGACCCGGACCGATACAAATCTCACATTTGTAGACTCTATCTAAGTACTTAAGTATAGTTATATAGCACAAGGTTAATGTATAGTAAGGTAAGTACATATTTATAGCCATATATTGCCTATGTAGACACACAAATAAATATTTGTTTAGGGCCCAGTTACATTCTCAATATGTGGAGTTATTTGTTTCGTATCTCTGTTGGCAAAGTGCAAATCAATCGCTCGTCCCTCTCCAATGTCCTCAAGACAAACATTGAAAATATAATGAGTACGCTTAGCGCAACATTAAGTAAGTATTTTTGAGGTGGTTTGCTTCTTCAAATTTACTTTTAATTCAGAAAAGTGATAACAGTATCGGGGGATATAGTTAATCAGGCTTTTTTGTCACTTTTTTTGGGGGCACGCTAATTCTCAAAAGTTGTTGGTCAAAAAATTATGATTTTTTTGTACCCCCTCCCCATTCCTTGCCACTGTGATTTGAGGAAAAAACGAAGTAAATATTTTTTAATTGTTTAATAACATAATAATTATCTTTACATCACTGGATCAATGGAGGATCAAAACAAATATTTTTGACCATGTTATGTTGCCAGTGATGACATGTGGCACTTAAACATGGTCAACTCTACATAGCTCAAGGAGAGCTATGGAGAGGGTCTATGCTAAGGTTACTTTGCGAAATCGGATCAGGAAAGAAGGAATCCGTTGGATTCCGAGAAGTAATCTGAAGTGACGATTGGGAGTTAACAGTCATAGTAGATATGCAGCTACGAGATTTTCTTTGAAATGGGATTCAGCTGTAGAGCGCGAATTATTGAACTGAACCGCTCATTGAAACTGACTATTTATACTTTAACCTTAAAATAAATTAATAAAAAAAAATCCTTGAGTTATAATAATGATCTTTTATTTATATATTCTATACTTAGCTACACGCTCTCGGCTTCGCCAGGGTTCAAAATAAAAACTATCCTATGTTTTAAGTTACACATAGATACGAAGTTTTATCAAATTTGGTTCAGTAGCTTAGGAGTTCATTGGCCTCAAACATGTGACACTAAATTTTTATATACCTATACTAGCTGGTGCCTGCGACTTCGTCCGCATTTAAAAAGAAAAAAAGTTTGCCTATCCTGTGTCCCGTACGTCTAAATGTTTATCTACCAAGTTTCATGAAAATCAGTTAATTCGTTTAAGAGTTATGGAGGAACATACATACTTACATACAGAAAAAATTCTAAAAATCGTCAATTTAGTTTCAGTATAATGTATAGAGCCTATAAACACGATATCTCTGAAAACAGAGTAACTTACTCCATGACCAACCCTTACAGATTTATTATTAGTATTGATTGATATAGAGATATATATTATGTCTTGCTGTAGAGTACAGGGTTAAAGCTATCAAGAAGTTGTTCCACACAAAACGGGAAAAGTTCCAAATTGCAGTCGTCTCTCTGCTGCATGCAGTTGACATTAAAAATTCAGTGGCCATAAACGAACCCGCCCAACATGATACTATAAAAGCCACTGTAATGTTGTTAAAGGAACATCAGCTTTGAATAAATTGCTTTAGAAAACTTAACACTTATTTCTATCTACATTATGGGTTTTCTTGGAAATTTAATAGAAAACACGAAAATGTATTTAGTGGGGTAAAGGATAACGGACTTGTCAATACGCTATGGAAAGAAGTATGCTGAATGTCAAGAAATCAGATAGACTAAAAAATCGTGTCATCAGAAACAAAACAAAAGCCATAGATGTAAAACTGAAAATTAAAAGACTCAAATGGAGATGGGCTGGGCACATGATAAGAGGTCATGACAAATGGAGCAAGAAAGTGACATGTTGGTATCCGAGAGAAGGTAAAAGGAAGAGAGACAGACCGCAGAAAAGGTGGGATGATGATATTAGAGAAGTGGCAGGAGTTATGTGGAACAGGGTGGCTCAGGAAAGATCAGAATGGAAAAGGTTGGAGGAGGCCTTTGCCGATTGGCAAACAGATCTTCAAAAAACAAGCAAGAAACAAATACTAGCATAAGTTTTTTTTTTGTATTTATAATCGATTATTGTTATTAGGTTTAAGTTGATCTGATTAAAAGGCTATTATTATTATTATTATTAAAGGATAACGGACAGTGCGAGGATAACTTAATAATAACATAATTTAGAAATAATAACAAAAACAAATATTTACAAAAATTAAATTAAATTACAAATATTTCCTTTGAGCATTATAATGTACATAATGAACGAATTAGACCATACCATATTATATATTTTCTTCTTCGTTAAGTACCCTATCAGGTCTATCCGACGTTGGCGATCACCCTCAAAAAGGGCTCTTTGTCACGGGTCACTCGGAACAACCAAGACATCTGTCTTCTGCCGTTCTTCGCCCCTTAATCTTGCCCCCCATGATAAGGTAGAGCACATGGTACTTTTCCATATAGCTGGTGCCTGCGACTTCGTCCGCGTTCAAAATGTTATATACCTAAAGCCTTTGATAATCGCGCACTCTCGCGGTGAGTAGCCGACTTGACGAGTCAAAGCTGTTTGTTAAAATAGTTCTGCCACTGAACGATAGATGGCGTTAATCTAAATAAGGATATAATATATATATATTATTTTTTTAGCCTTTTAGGTCACACTAAATAGCCTTAGCCTTCTTCAATAAATGGACTATCCAACACAAAAATAATTTTTCAATTCGAACTAGTTGTACGATCTTTCGTACATTTTATTGACAAGAAAAGCCAAGATGAAATGTATATTAAGAAATGTATATTAGTTTACTAAGCGTATGGAACCATCCCATTAGGAAGTAATAAAAGGACACGTATCAGTGTTTCTCTTATTTGTACCAAATAAATAAGGAAATTATACTTAAATGGGAGCACGTATAGACATTTTCTACGTGATAACAAATAAATTAAGCATATGTAAACTAAATTTCATGGTCGAAACGTGGAAACGTGACAATAAAAAAAAATAAAACATATGTATATAATGTAATTCATTTACAAAATGTTTTAGTGTTCACATTGCAGTCAAGTTGACTATAGCTACCGATGGTTGTAGTCTTCTTAAGACAAGTATCAAGACAAACCTTGATACTCGAGATCACTCACTTTACTATGTAAGGGATTTACAACCCCTAACACTAGTAGTTCCTGAGATTAGCGCGTACAATCAAACAAACAAACTCTACAGCTATATTGGTATAGACATACCAAAAATATACTTGATATGGATGTACATAGATAATAGATAAACAGCATCATATTTTTATCTCCCGATTCTGTGATCACTTTTCTCTATTGCCTCCCACTACAGAAGAACATAAGTTAAAAAGCGGTCCCTAGACAATCATGCAGCATGACATGCGTTATGTGCTGTCATGCATGCATGACCGCTTAATTGTATTGATTGATGTGAATGACATACAACTACGTGCTGGCAGTTGATTGATAGCTCTTTTTATTTTTCATCTTGCGAGCTATGACTGACATACGCGCATGATCGTATAGCGGTCCCTAGACGATCATGCAGCATGACATACTTTATGTGCTGTCATGCATGCATGACCGTTTAATTGTATTGATTGATGTGAATGACATACAACTACGTGCTGGCAGTTGATTGATAGCTCTTTTTATTTTTCATCTTGCGAGCTATGACTGACATACGCGCATGATCGTATAGCGGTCCCTAGACGATCATGCAGCATGACATACTTTATGTGCTGTCATGCATGCATGACCGTTTAATTGTATTGATTGATGTGAATGACATACAACTACGTGCTGGCAGTTGATTGATAGCTCTTTTTATTTTTCATCTTGCGAGCTATGACTGACATACGCGCATGATCGTATAGCGGTCCCTAGACGATCATGCGGCATTACATGCAGCATGATCGTCTAGGGACCGCTAAAGAGTTATTTGCTGCAATTCGTTAAGTGATCGGGAAGAAATTACATTACTTTATCATTGACAGCTGACAATTTATTTTACCCTTGATATTATTTCGATCTTATCAAAATGAAGTGCTATTATATCTGGATAAGATTATTTCCCTTTACTGGTTTATAAATGTACTACTTTTAGAGTTATCTAATACACGATTACGTATAATGTTATATGCAAGTAAATAAAATCTGAACATTTATTTTTTTTATAAGAAAAAAAAAATACTTTATCTGACGACATTCTTCTTATTAAAAACTTTTTTAAGTAAAGATACTTTTGATGGTAGGTGGCCACAGGTCACCTATTATTACAAGCAAAGCCATGACTGTGGTCTTTATATAAAAATATTGCATTAATGCATTTTACTTTCAAAAATAAATAGCTTTTTTATTTTGCTTCACATGTAATATACATTTTTCAAAAAAAAATCCATCAGCTGTAAGAAAGTAAATACAAAAAAATTTACATAAAATGTACAGTCCTTTTGAAACTAAATATAAAAGTTATAAATTGAGTTAATTTTCACCATTTAAAGATTTCATTAATTTTGATGACTTCTCATTAAATAATGACATCTTATTAAAAAAACTTTTCAAATGTATTAATTTGTGAAGACTTGAGTTTGTCAATTATACTTGTAAATCAATGAATTCTTTTAAAACCGTCCTCTGAAAGACTTGTTTGTTTAAGAGTTCACTTGGCAATTATTTTTAAAGTGTCCAAGTGTCGACGAGCCGGGGCACCATCGTAAAAAAAACACGGTGACAAAAATCAATCTGAAATTCATTAAAATTCAATTAAGATCTCATTAAAATCGAATCACCCCATTTTTCTACGCGAAATGTCGAACTAGAAACGTGAATACATCACAAACACAATTATTTATCGCATTTTGAAATGTGCTCGTTTCGTTACGAGTAAATGGAAGGCTAACCTAACCGCTTCGATCAGATGCAGGCTGTTCGTCGCCCATAACATAGATCATTGAACAATAATGTCAGTTATAAGTTTAGCATTATAATTAATCTGTTAACACTATTATTAATTAATTAACACAAGCGTGTTTGTTTTACACTAGTTATTTAAAAAAAATCTCATTTACTTAGTAGATTAGATTACATTTAGATTTAGTACTTTTAATGTATTTTGCCTTCTTACTTTCTTATCTTTTCTTATATTTTCATTTATCTTCTTACTGATTTCTGCTATTTTACAGCGGTTTATTTTATTTTCTTTCCTTTGTATTAGTTCTTTTCTCTCCTGTAGCAGTTGTTTTGTCTCATGAGATTTAGTACATTGGATGTTGCTTAGAGCTTTTACTGGTGCAGATAAATGCTTCCTATAAATGGCCAAGTGTTACTTAATTTAAACATTGCGATATTGTTCGATGCCTGCCTCGTTGGAGGCCTAAGCTTGTATTATAAAAATAAATATATATATTTACTAGTAACTAGGCTGTGTCCTGCGGTTTCACGTGCCGTGCTCTTCTCAGTAATGCCAGGTTCTCAACAGTCTGTTTCATCGTCAGACACAACGCGACATAACTTTTCGTTTTTTGGCCTTTTGTCCTATTCCTCGGCTTCTAATGGTCATAGCGTGGTGATACATAGCTTATAACCTTCCTCATAAATTAGGCTATCAAATGTAAAAAGATTTTTTAAAAGTTAAGCTCGACAAACAGACCAACGGTACAACGCGTTAAAGTCTAGAACTACCAATCGGCAGTGGCACTGCATTTCAGTCATTTCGGCAGCCCTTAAAGAAGACCACCGTTAAATAACAACATGTGTGATTTTGTGTTTCGATGTAGGGAGTAAGGGATGTCAGAGCTTAATCCTATTACATAGTAATAATCAGCATTTGTTACAGCATTTGTTGTGTTATAGGCGAAGGTAACCACCTACCGTCAAGTGGACCAAGTTAGCCTGTCTGAGGAACTTTATATAGAAAAAATATGAATGTTTTTCTTTCACGAAACAGTTTAAATTATTTTATTTTGAAGATTATTTATTTTAAGCTAGCTGGCGCCTGTAAGTGTAGGTATTGTATGTATATATGTTCCTCCATAACTCTTAAACGAATTAACTGATTTTCATGAAACTTGGTGGATAAACATACAGGACACGGATACAGATAATAACGTACAGGACACGGGATAGGCTACTTATTTCTTTTTTAACGCGGACGAAGTTGCGGGCGCCAGCTAGTATAGTGATAAGTTTAGAGATGCATTTATCAATTGTTATACAATTTCTCGGGATCCAGTTATCAGTAATTGCAAACGTTGTCGAGAATCTTCCGATAACTCGTCAGATATGAACGCACAGGTAAAAAGATTCATATTTATTCTTTTATTTCTTTTTCGTTCAACTTGCGGCACAAGTTAATTAAGCTGAAGAGTTTGTTTGTTTGTCTGGTTCGAATGGAAAAATAGTTTTTGTGTTGGATTGTCCATTTATCGAGGAAGGCTTTTGGCTGTGATTTATACAGTTATGCGGGCTAAGACGCATGCAGTAGCTAGTTTAAAATATCGGTCGTCACTTCTAGTAAAAATATATGAAAAACCAATGATCCATTTTGTCGCAGAGATTAGAGAATTGAATCGTATTCGATTGAACACGAAACAATTAGTACATACAAATACATTCCGCACCAAAATGTAGGTTCCAAATGAAAATTCCAAATGCCTTGTGTACCTGATGTACGATTAGATAGAATAGTACTTACCTGCACTAAAGGTAATTTAATGTAGATAAAATGTCTGTTTCATCGTCATCATCTTCAAAATATAATGTAAAAACTAATAAATAATACAAATTATTTGTTGTTAATGATATTTCAATGACTTAATAACTTTTACAAGGCATTATACACTGAGATTCACGGTTGAACTTGAGTACAGTGAGTATGGCTGAGTACTGCGGGCTCTCTGCCCTCTATCTCAAAAACGGTTGGGAGTATGAAAAAAAATTTTAGACAAAATTTGTCGCAAATTTAATGCTCTACAATTTAATAATAAATGTTAACATCATTGGATCTATAGAAACCAAAATAATCGCGAAAAACTGATTTTTGTGACCTTGAATAACTACGAGTACGACGCAGACATGAGATTTTTAGACTTTTGAGACAACTTTTAGAATACCAGAATGAAGGTGTATACGAGTTTACATCTTATTAACTCTCATTCCGAACTGAAACCCTAATTTGACTGGACTAAAAGTAACATTTAAAAACGATAACGAAGTTCGAAAGAATAAAATATATGGTATGAATCACGTGATGTAGCGACGGCATATTATGTCAATTCCATACATTTTATTGCTTTCGAACTTCGTTATCGTTTTAAATTGTTATTTTGACTAACTCCCTTGACTATCTCTTCCTAACTATATTTTAAGTAAGTTTTAATTTTAAGTTGTAGTTAGTTTTAACTTGTAAATTACTTAAAATATGTAGATATAGGTATCCATAAAAAGTGGTCAGTGTCGAGTTGAAATTCTTCACACATGTCAAATGAAATTTCATTACTTATCGAATACTTAGTTCATAAAGTAAACATCTCACGTATACAAACCCCGTTTAACTTGATCAATTCAATATTAAAGTTTCACTTGAAAGGTTATAAGAGTACGACTATCGCTTAAAATCTATTCAGTTTCCTGTTCTGTGGTTTTGACACATTTTTCACTACGCAATTCTTCATTTTCACTTGTAAATCTGTACCTACTAATATTATAAAGAGAGATTTGTATGTTTGTAATGAAAAAACTCAAAAACTACTATGCCGATTGCAAAAATTCTTTCACTCATAGAAAGCAATATTATAAGCGAGTAAGTTATAAACGTAAGTCTTCATGATGCCTCATTTCCATTTGCGTACCATGAGCGTAATTTGTAATAGATATTTACTGACTAATCCATATAACTAACTATAAGGAAATAATGTACATTAAAACACTAGCAAAAAACCTATCAACATTTAAAAATAACATGGGAAAAATCACATGTCGCTTATAGCTTTCTTAAAATTATTGTGTAACTTTTTTTTTATTATGATACCAATACTGTACCGCGGCATTGCCCTTTTTAGTTTTAGTTTCATGCATTTGACTTACCAAGTGATGAAAGACCATTTTATTAGACTTAACCATACCTTTTATATATTCATTCAAAACATTGGTTAGATATGGGACAAAAATTTTAAATTGCCACCAGTAAATAAACTATGAATATCAAATTAAATAAATAGGTAAATAAAACTTATTGATTCCATTTCATGTATTCACCACACAAAATACACTGGACCGCAAAGAAAAAAGGTCGGTTAGAAAATCTTCGATATCTTCAAAAGTACCTGACCTAGCTTTATGAAATAAAGACTAAATTAAAGAATATTTTAATGGGCTTAAATAAAAATTAAATTAATTTAGCTTTAATTTAGTCTTTATTTCATAAAGCTAGGTCAAGTACTTTTGAAGATATTGAAGATTTCCTAACCGACCCTTTTTCTTTGCGATCCAGTGTATTCGTTTAGGTATAGGTAGTCACGGTATCAAGATTATAGGGGTGTATCGACATTCCCCTTTAATAATAAAAAATAAATATATAAAAATAAAACATAACTCTTTTACATTTAACCTTACTTACCATTTAAGATACCGCGACATATATGAGGTAAATTATCAGGTGAATGTATTTACATTAGTTTCAAGGCAATTTAACTGAGTTTAATTAAAGCTTTTGCAGTCGGGTAACGTTACCAAGATTTACGGCGAAAGGAAATATCTAATTCAAATATTATAAGGGTTGTTTTCCAATTATTTTTAACAAGCGACACGTCTTCGACTTCTCAACGATTTCATTTTTATTCTGTAAATTAACATCTTAATTTTAACGCTGTTTCTATTAGTGAAAACCTCATCAAAATCCGTTGGATGGTTTAGAAGAAGTTAGCGGAGGAAAAGACAAGAGGCGAAGAACGACTTTATTTTATAACTAGCTGGCGCCCGTGACTTCGTCCGCGTTGAAAAAGAAAAAAGTAGCCTATCCTGTGTCCTGTACGTCTAAATGTTTATCTACAGAGTTTCATGAAAATCACTTAATTCGTTTAAGAGTTATGGACGAACATACATACTTACATACATACAGAAAAAAATTCTAAAAATGGTCAATTTATTTCAGTATCATGTATAGAGCCTATAAACACGATATCTCTGAAAACAAAGTAACTTACTCCATGACCTTCCCTTACAGATTTATTATTAGTATTGATTGATTGATGATGATTGATTGATTGATATGGCCTAACGACCCGCCTCTAGCTTCGCGTGGACACGTTTTTTCTGTAGTTACAGACACAAATTTTTCTCGTTTATCTCTATTTATTTTAATGAAAATCGTATCGAAATCTGTTGGATGGCTTAGAAGAAATTAGCGAAGAAAGAGACAGAGGTGGACAGCGACTTATTTTAATATGTATAAAATTATTTTGAGGTTCTGTTTGTGTAATTTTTTGTGTGATTGTTCTCGACACCCAAAAATATTATTTTATTTAATATCATTAGAACCAACAACATTTGCAACACATAGGGAAGACATGCAAATAACTTTAATTGATTTGATTTTTTTTTTTCTTTTAATTCATCTTTTACGTAAATTGATAAGCGCGTCCCAAATGCATATTATGTCTTCAAATATTTAATTTATATTGATCTAGAATAATTTATGTAATAAAATATTTAAAATGTAGCCAGATTAATAATATTTATACGAAGTTGTTTGTCTATTCAACTATAATATATTAGGTATGTTTTATTTAAATTGTAATTTTAATTTCCGTGACTCATATGTAAGCAATTTATATTTAAACATATTAATCACCATTTAATACGACAAATATTAAAATTAAAACATTATTTACATTTGAATTTAAAGGATGAAGCTATCATATAAATTGAAATTGGTAAACACTCAAGCATAGCGTTCGATGTGAACGCAACCTATTACATTTGAAATGGAGATAAGCAAATTTAATATGAGTGGGGATGATTAATTGTGAATTTGTGGGAATACCTAACCCGCTTCGACCCAATTTGGTCGCTAATTTGAATGATAGTTCAAAAAGCGAAATGTTGGCTGACGACCGCAGAATAATGAACAAACCAGTACCTAGGAATATTGTAGATATTTAGAAACAAGAAGGAAAAAATTCAGCCCGCAAATAAGTTGATAGTTAAATTATTATATGAGTATGAACCCTAGCCTATTTCTTTTTAAGTTCTAGATAGATGTTATCACAGAGAAACAACAGAGAACTAATGCAAGCACATCATTGTAAATTTCATGGGTCGTCAATGTCATACGATATTAAATAAATTACAAAAGTTAACAAAAAAAAATCACATTAATAACGTACCAACCTACTAACTATTATAATATAAATGACGACACATTTATAAAATTAATATTAGGTCATGTAATTTGACAGGAACTAGATATTTCATAGTAAGTAACTATACTTATATATTTACAAAATATCTATGAAAATTCTCAACTTATCTAACATGTTAAGGGAAAACAATTCTTACCAAAGTTCTATTGCTTAATAACTCGTTGACGTCAATAACCAGAAACCATAAACAATATTTTTTATTATCATATTTTTCAAACATAATAATTAAAAACATTTGTACTAAATAATCATTTATTATCATAATAACTATCAAGACTGATTAAATTTGAACTTTTTATAAGTAATAATACTCTTGACCTATATTCAAACTTAATTGTTATAATTATATCTCAATAAAAAACAACACAAAACAACTGTTAAATGCTTTATACTGGTAAAATATCATCTTAAGCAAATTGTATTGTATCTAAAATTAATCCGGTAATCATAATTTAATAGAAAAATAATAAATAGATAAAACTAAAACTAATGTAAACTACCATTTATAAATTAAACCCAAAATTGAAACTAAAACCATTACTCTCAGTCCTTTTAAGTACTTCCAATATTTTATCGTTGAGTAATTTTGGAGCATCAATTGCCCACAAATAATCTATATGATTGAACTCAGGACAAGGCACCATGTAAATCTCCGTAGTCGATGGTAAACGATCATACAGTTTCATTACATCCTTCTCATCCGATAACAAGTCGTTTTGGGCCCAAAACAATTTAATCGGCAATGTTACCTTCGCCAAATCGTATTCAGGTGGAGTGTCTGAACCGTACATTCTCTGATTGTGATTAGCGCCGTAGTCGAACTGTTGGAATTTGTCGCCAGATATCACTTCTTGAGCGTAATGAACCGCAGTTTTCCATGACGTCCCAGTGCCGATATGCGAAAGGAACACCGGCAGAAGAGTCTTGTTGAATTGTTGCTGATTATAACCACAAACATAAAAGATAATGTTCTTACAAACAACGGCGTCCATCGTGTCTATATTGCACGAACTGGAGATCCTTCCGAGTGATGAGTTCTTTGGAATAAATTCGTGAGATCCATATAACATTTCCATATAAGCAACGTTACTGGTAATCGTCGCTAAAGACTTTAGTGGGGATTTTATGTTTGACATGAACACTACTGGTGCCAGCGCAAATCCCGCGTGGAGTATTTGATTATATTCAGGCCTTAAAGTCAACATGGCAAACAGGATCGTAGTACCCATCGAATGACCCATATATGTTATTTTTGTATCTGCACCTTTCACTTTGAGAATATAATCTATGACAGCAGGTATATCATGTAAGGCGACATCGTGCCAAGAGAAATTCCAGTACGCCTTCGAGTCGGTTTTTAACCAGGCGTGATCTCTACAGTACCTGTTACCTCGAATGTTTGACATCCATACGTCGTAGCCAGCTTCGGATAAGGCGTAGGCGAGCGCTTTCTCAGGCCCGTTGAGGATCCAATCAGCTGAAGTAGCAAATAAACCGTGCTGCAACAAAACCGTCTTCGACGGCACATCTGTACTGGTTTTTGATCTTGGAATTCTATGAATGTTCAAAACATATCCTTCAGAAATAACTGTGTGAGTTTCACATGTGTATCCATGGCGGGTTATGATCGCAGGTACGGTAAGAACCATGTCAGGATTGTCTAATCTTGCACTGGTTTCGTCACTGGGAAGGTAAGACCACGAATCGACAACTTTCCTGCCGTTCTGTTTGACCGATTCCATGTAATTGTTAATGTCGTTGGTGATTTTCTTTTGCTGCTCGTCCAAGTAGTCCTTGACTGAAACTTTCATCTTGACGGCACCTTCGTAGCTAGAGTTCAATGCGCTCTCAAGGCGACTCCTTTGTTCCTCGAAAAACGATTTCATTTGATTGATTTGATTGATTTGTTCGTCGAAGAAACCTTTAATCGTGGCGCCGGGATTGTACCAAGATTGGTCGTCCGGCGTGAGTTGACCGGTGCACGCAGTGACCAACACAAATATGATATATTGTATGTTCATAGTATCGCGTTTATAGCAAACACTGAGATCCGCTGTATCCGCTTGCTGTAATATTATATTCCTCATTGACCCCGGAGCTGGAGGTCAGGGGTATGCGTCATACGCACAGATAAAGTATTATTTTGTCTGCGACAATTGTGAATTAGTAAATCTTCAACAAACTATAATATAAATCGTTTTGGTTTTCTTATGTTTGACACTAATAAGGTCAAAACATTTGATAAGAAAAGAATACCGGATGACAATAATGATTAATTATTAGTATCAAATACCTATTGTACCTACTATATCAACATATAAATACATTATGGCGTAATTCTAACCACAGCTGCATGAGGCGGTTTAGACCATTGCGGATTGGTAGAGGTTCAAATGTTTTCGAAGATCTGCAATATTCTCGGAATTTCTCGGATATAATTTGTATTTTGGTTTGCATAAACTAGCGGATACCCTAGTTCACAATCATATTAATTACAATTTAATTGGCGCACCAAATTTTTAAAATACTTTTAGATTATCCCTCGGGAACAGTATTATTTTCTGAATAAATGAATGTCCTTTCCTGTATCCCTGACAACATGTATGCAAAATTGTATGATGATCAGTTGCGTACTTAGTTAAACCGTGAAAAGGTATAAAAGGCAGACAAACAGACAGTTATATTTTCACATTTATAATATAAAGTATGGATGACGTATGCTATAGTAAACTACGTGAGTACCTAGAAGAAAATATCTTTCTATAAAATAAATTTCGTGATCTTATTTGCTGAGCGTGATAAAATTAAAATATGTATGCATATAATTTTTTTCAGTCCTATTTAAGTACTTATGCCGTGTGTGTATTTTTTGCAGAGGCACGCGCTACAGATTTCCACGAAACTTTATTAATATTATCTGACATATATTATGTTGAATTGAAAGATACGTATTAAAGATTTGTAAAGGCAATTTGTCAAGTGCATAGACATTTTGACAGTTTTTGTACCGTCGGACAATTTGATTGTTAAGTACTTCTGATTTTATTTTTGACAGCAAGTGTACACTTTGAAATTTAACAAAATATAATAAACTAGCCACATGCTCCCGGTTACGCCTGGGTTCAAAATAGAAACTATCCTATCTTTTAAGTTGGACTTTTAAGATAGTTATGAAATTTATTATTATTCATGAGTGTCAAACTAGATTTCATTAGTTAGACTTGTCATCTAACTAATGTGTTAAAAAATCTCGAATCTAACAAATAAGCGTATTTTTCGACAAACGTAGAACACAATATTATTATTATGATTATTTATTATATGATATCTGGTTTGACACCCATGTACAAGCAAATAAAAAATAAAATAAATATAGGTTTCTCGACCTTATTAATATTATTATTTAATTATTATTATGACCCTAATTAAAAAATAAATCTATTATATTATACTTAGGGCCTCTTTCTCCAACTACAAGTAACGTGTTAATTAGTTACTTTTAGAAATCATTTTCTGTTTTATTGAATTATGCACTCTGTTTACTGCATCATTCGATAGCCGATTTTTTAAAATTATTTTCTATTTAATGTTTGGGACGTTTACCGTACAAACAAAGGTATATTTGCTAAATTATCCCCGGTTACCGGTGACTTTAAATGACAGTTGGGCCTACTTGACGTTTGAGAAAGAGGCGCTTAGTATAAAGATTAGACAGGTTACCCTCATGCTTAGCAGGTAAATTAAATAGGTTTTAGAATACATCTTTTTTTTTTTTTCAAATAGAATAGTTAGTATATTTTGCTGTCATTTATCAAAAAACTTATTTAGGAGTTTACTTCATTAATTAGTGAATGTCAAGAAGCTTCGCTCAGCTTTTAAATTCTATTACATTTTTATGTCTAAATAAAAAGTTAAGGAAAATACTTATAAAAAAGAAACAAATATTATATTAGTTATTAAAACTTTTAACGTTTTTAATTGTATCGTTAGCTGACATTGCTATAACAAGCTTAGATAGAAATAATTAATTTTAATATATTAGTTTCCCCGTATTGTGCATAATTGCATAAAAACAAATACAGATATGTTTCGTTCATTATTATTGTATGCTTCAGTGATAACGGAACATAATATATTGTAGGTATTAATTATTAAGAGACACGTGTCCGAGAACGTGTCCGTTCACGTGGCAATTTGATAATTAAATACTAGAAATATAGTGTTAATATTTTTCCAACAAGTAGTGGATTTAGTTAGTAGGTACAGTCGGAGTAATAAAAAGTTCGTCACCTTAAAGTCGACATTAGCTTGCACCAGGGCAATAATTGTCAGTCATGCCAAAACTTCATTTCAAACGTCTGTCAGTTGTCATCTTAGTGCTTTGGTTTCATAATGTACTATAAGAAAGAGGAAAGGAATGAATTTGAAAACTGATGAAGGTTTTCGTACCCCAACTTTACCTACTTGCATTTGAATTGCAGTGGACGTATGAAATGCGTATGAATGGGATTATCTTTCAGAAAAGATTGAGTCACGTGCAGAATCTATTGGAATTCCTGCACGTAAATATCTAAGTAGGTATGTCTGAAGAAAACTTTTAAAGAATCTTGGAAGCGTCCACGTAAGTCGAAAAAAACCTTGTGTTACGGACAAACTAGAGAAAATTCTGGAGATCAAAACAAAAGCAAGAATTCAGTGACTACGCTACACAAAAGAAAAACAATCAATTCTATGGCATAGTACAAGGTAAATTAATACATATGAGAGCACGACATAGCGTTCAAGATCCTGTGATTAAGATAAAGAAAGGAGTTCTTCTAGAAGTTTGACCAAAAAACAGAACAACAAGGAACCACACAGCTGTGATTCTAGATATTACTAATCCTATTTTTCCTTTAACCGTTGTCGTGCCCCTAGCGCCTGACTCGTATTTTTTTAAGAAAAAGCAACTCAATGATTTAAAAATAAACATTATACAAGTAGAAGAATTTGTCGTATATATCCGGTTCTGGCGAAACGGACACGAAAATAATTGTCGGATAAATCCGACTCTGGCAGCTAGGGTTAAACTGGGTCCCAACTTCCCGATGCCACCTACTGATCGAAGCAATCTCCTCACTTGAGGCTCAGATTAAATAAGTTACCTTGAGGATCGACTCTGCCTTCGGTGGTTTGATCCACTGACTACAAAAATTATTAAAAACTAGCTGGCGCCCGCGACTTCGTCCGCGGTGAAAAAGAAAAAAGTAGCCTATCCTGTGTCCTGTACGTCCAAATGTTTATCTACCAAGTTTCGTGAAAATCAGTTAATTCGTTCAAGAGTTATGGATGATCATACATACATACAATACCTACACTTACAGATTTATTATTAGTAGGTATTGATTTATTAATATAGCTGGTGCCCGCGACTTCGTCGGCGTTGAACGATGAAAGGTACCCTATGTCCTTTCTGGTGTCCCAGACAAAGTGTATGCAAAATTTCGTGGTGATCGCTTCAGTAGTTTTTGCGTGAAAGCGTAACAAACAAACTCACATTCACATTTATAATATAAGAAAAGAAGGTACGCTTCCAAAAACTCAACAATGGGTAGACCGATTTAATTCGGTTTTCACACATGGAAAGAGGGATAAACGGGGAAGGTTTGTAGGTATATATATAAAAATTGCACCCCGGAGGAAGCCGGGGGCGAGACGCTATAGATAATAATAAAAGTTCCCTCTTAGTTAATTGCAATTAAAAACAAATGAGGAAGCAACAAAACATTCTCTTGCTATTTCCATCTTTGGTAATCAATCATGAAACTTGGAGAGTGGCTGCGGCCACTAACTTCCAGCATCAAATTAAATTAGCGAACATAAAATTGATTTTGCACACAATGTTTGCGCACTGGCTATTGGGCATTTTGAGAGTACATACATCAAAGAGAAACCTTTCAAATTTACTATGTAAAGAGTGAATCGTCAGAAATGTTGTGCGGATAATATCTAGTACGGTAAACATTCCCGTGAGTGCTCATTATATATTGTATTAGCGAAATAATATTGTTGAAGCTATAATATGTAGTAACCTATTTGAATAGTGACCTGTTTTCTAGTATAGAAAGAATCTATCGTGTCTGCTTTTTGAATAAATAAAATATTCACCTTTTAACGGTGCAGGGTCGTGCTCCTACTAAATTATGCCACTGGTAGGAGCACGAATACAATAATGTACCTACTGACTCTCCTACTGGTAGGAGCATGAATACCATAATGTCCTGATTTTCCTACTGCAGTACTTCCTACTACAGTTTAAGTCAAAAATAAGATGACCTCTTAAGTATTTACCTCAAAATTTACAAAAAATGAACCAGTTATTTCGCCATGAAGGCTGTTCACTGTTACTGTTTCACGAATTAAATTGTCCTTCTCAGTTTGGTCCCGGCGTCGTTTCTTTGGAATACTGCCCTTGTCATGAGTTGCTTTGAAGTTTATTATTTTTACTAGCTCGCGCCCGCGATTTCGTCCGCATTGAAAAAGAAAAAAGTAGCCTATCCTGTCTCCTGTACGTCTAAATGTTTATCTACCAAATTTCATAAAAATCAGTTAATTCGTTTAAGAGTTATGGAGGAACATACATACATACATACAATACCTACACTTACAGATTTATTATTAGAATTGATAATCATGGAACAGTTACTGTTAAAGTTTAGTAAAGAGATCATATACGGATAGGTGGACCACGGTCAATACACGGCTTTTTCAAGGACATTCAGGGTATTTTTTTGTAAATTTTGAGGTAAATTCTTAAGAGGTCATCTTATTTTTGAGATGTTTTGTGACAGGATGAAAAATAATAAAATTTGAAATATATCTTCATATACAACTGGACATTTTGATACTTTGGTCATTCTGATACATAGGACCTAATGGACCTGAAGGAATTTTTTCATCTGCAGTAGGAAAATCAGTACATTTTTGTATTCGTGCTTATTCCTACTATATTCAGGATAATATAGTAGGAGCTCGACCCTGCACCGTTTTTTAACCTCAGACACCCGATGCAAAATACTGGTTGTTGCGGTTTAGAAATAATTGTCGGATAAATCCGACACAGGCGGCTAAAGCGTTTAACAGACTAGTTTTTATTAAAAATTTAACTTTATTAGGATCATTTCACACCGGTGTTATAATAATACAACAATAAAGGATTAAAATACGTTTATTTCTTACAATTTGTCAATAATTCCATTCGAACAGCATTTGGCGCCATTACAAGGATTCATAAACAACAAATAGTTAAATATGATATATATATAAACCTATATATCAGTATCAACTAATACATTACGTTAAAGTGTTACCTATTAGCATTTTAAATGCTTTATTAATTACTCTAATAAAAATATGTCACCGGGACTTATAGCTATAGGTAAATTAGGTAAATTGTATCCACATACAATATGCCAGGTCTATACATTTTTTTTATACATACACTTCATTTCACTTACACGTGCTATGTACTTATGATTTTAATGTGACTGTTATTTTTTTTTAAATATCGCAAAAAAACTAGTTACAATTCACTTGTAACAAAAAGAAACCTATTTTTTTTAACACGTTTAAAAACAAAATTGAAATAAAACAATTTTAATGCACTTGCGATATTTATAATTTTATAGCAACTAGGGTTTTAGTCGAACCTAGGTTTCGGTGTTTCCAATCTAAGTTCTAATTTTGCGTGAATTCATCTACTATTTTTTTTTTTTTACTAAGCTATTATTGTCGGACGTTATTCAAACTTCCTTTGATCAACCTTTATGGCTTTTTTTTATCTCGTAGCTATTATAAACCGATTCTAAATTCAAATATAGGGTGTGCCTAGGGCTTTTAGCATCGCTTAAGGCTGAATGCAGACCGAAAATTAAGCAAACTTAGGTCGCCAAAGTTGACGCAGTTTTTCTTACTTGAAGACGCGAGTGGATGAAGGTGATATGTCGCATTTTGGGTATTTTCGTTTTTTTTTTTTTTGCGTTGATCAAGGTAATATGTCCATATATAAATGATTACAGACCTTGAGACCGTCGATTAAAGACATATTTTGGAATATAAAAAGTTGAAACAGTTAGTTTTAAAAAGCAAAAAGTGCAGAAAGTTTACTTGTGTTAATGGAAGAAGGGGCTATGTTAAATTTTTATTTTAAAAAATAATACAAATGTTCAATTGCCATCGTATCATTAATATTTTACGTTGTTTAATTAAACACAACTTTGCATCATAATTTAGTACAAAAATCAGTTTCTTGGCGACTTGTCTCGAAAGTTAAAAGTAAAACTTTAACCTAGATTTACTCAAAATTGGAATTATCACCTTCATTCATTCTCGTCTTCACTTGTGCAAACAAATATGAGAGACTGTGTCAGTTAAGTTGTTTAAAAGCTAAGTTGGAGCTTATCAGAAGCTAAACTAAGTTAGCTTAGTTTTTAGTCTGTATTCTGTTTTAATTTCAGTAATACAAAATAGTGTTTAGGTTGATAAAAACACTTTGGTTCAGCAGAACGTCATGATGTGGTTCCATTGCAACAAAAACCGGCCAACTTAGATATGTACTTAAAATAGATTAAAAATTCAGAATAACCCGAGCAATTAATTATAATTTACAATATTATTTAATACTATTTGTGATGCTTATATAATTATTTTTTTAAAAAAAAACAGCAACGATAATTGATTGCACACATTTCGATTTTGATTGAAGCATTTTCAATACTTAAAATTGGGGAGAAAAAAAGTACAATAATCCTATATAAGTAAGTACACCTTAAAATATTTTACGAACATTTTGTCTTTTGAAGAAATTACATAGATTTTTTTAGTGACGATCAAGCACAGGATAATAATAAGATATATATCTATATAAATAAATAAAAATAAATCGCTAATAGGGAACGGCTGGACTAATTCAACTTTTTTTTGTTTTCAAATATTCTTTGAAGTCTGGGGAAGTTTTTTTATAAAGAGCAAATTTCAAAAAAATATGCCCGAAAATTGCATGCGTGCGAAGCGAGGGGCAATTTGCTACTATTATACATAAATAAAAATTAAGAGCTAAAAGTTCTTGGAAGGTTCTCGTGACGAGAAGAATTGGAAAAAATTCCAGAACATTGCTTCCGCGCGGAGCCGGGTTCGGGTCACTAGTTTGCAATAATTTTAAAAATAGTTTGGGCCTCCATAATAATTGTCATAAATGCCAATAGGTGAAAACATCAAAATTACACAGAGAATTAAATTTCTGGAGTATTTCTGGAGATGACAAATTGGCAACCAAAGAGCAATTGACCTCAAGTATAAACTTCAATGTTTGTATTGCTCTTGATTCGTTAGGTAGATTAATTTTCCAGTTTTGGCCAGATTATCTCCGCTAATATCCACTTAGGCGTCAGCGTCGAGGACTCGGCGTGTAGCTGTCAGCGCGTCAGCGCGAGTCGCTAGTGTTCGTGTCGCGCTGACCGTCAGCGCTGATAGACCAATATTATATGATTGTCGGCGCGTACGGTCCGCGCGACACGAAAAACGCTCACTGAAGACAATGGCAGAGGCGCGTGAACCGTCAGCGCTGAGCGGTCGGCGTTACTCTAAAACGCTGACCGGTCGGCGTGACACGAAAACCTGCCTTAAACTCGACTCGTCACAGACTACATACACCTATATGGGAGCGTTCAAGTATTACGTAACGCAATTTTTAAAGATTTTTTTTTCTGTGCCCAAATAACCAATTTACACCAAGTGACCATTTTTACCAAAGAGAAGGTTTGCCAACTTGGGATAACTAAATGAAAATGACGTACAATCACTCGAGGGATTCCTCTACCGTAAAACTACCGTAGTCTAAGTTATATTAATTAAAGCAGAAATATCAAAAACTAGAAAACATTTGGGCAAAAACGGATCGCACATCATTGACGCATACATCTATTTTATCTATTTGACAGAATCGGTCGACATATATACATATAATATAACATATTATTGCTTAAACATAAAGGAAATCTAAACGTAGTTATTTTTTTTTTTACAGGGACGAAACGACAGAATAGATCCGTACAGAAAAATCTCAAGCTGCGAGCGATAAAGTAATTTTGTTCTGAGCAAGGAGAAACTACAAATTAAAAAAAAATGCATTCACATTTTTTAAAAAAAAAACCTAAATCCAAAATATACAATTAACATGTTAGAACAAATTTCTACTCTCACAGTTTCAGACATTTTCATATGGACCTATTTTTTTTTTGTATATAACACAAATATATAATATAATATTATGTTATTATTATTACTATTAAAACATAGGTACGCAGCGTTAAAAATAAACACTCAAATGTACACTTCGCTCGACCTTTTACACATCACACATTAAGAAAGCCTCGAACACAAAAATTCACAGAAAAAAATATTTAAATGCCTAAAATATGATCTATTTATATTTATATGTGCCTTGATTTTGCGGTTTTTTTCTTTTTATTAATGATATTGCAATTTATTCGTTTATTTGAGTATAATATCATTTTATTGATGAGAAAACGCATAGAAAATGACCTAAATTTATTTGCGTTTAAACCGTCTTTTTTTTACATTATAGTATAATATATAAAATTATTATACAATTTCATGTTTTCAGTTTATTTTATTTTTTCTAAAAACAATATACATGTTTTGTTATAATATCATATCAAGTGGGTATATGAACAATTCGTTTTAATATTGAACGTTAAACATTTTTTCTTATTTTCTATAAAACTGCTTTAATAACGTGGCAGGCGAGAACAAAATAATATTCCACTATTATATTATATTATATTTTATGTAGCGTTTAATATATTATGTTGAATATAGACCAATGTTGTTGCGAAACAATGTTTCAATTTTCTACTAAAATCTTGTCTACTTAATAAAACTTCATCTGTATTAAAAAATTAAAAAAAGAAAACTCAAAATCCTCATCCGCAAATATTGATATTTTTGATTTAGTATGCCTACACACTCGTCAGATTCCATTTTCGTCATAATTCGAAATTTATGAAAATTTATTTCGCTTTCGTCATAAATGACGAATGTGGTCAACCAATAATGACACTTTCGTCAGTTTCTACCAAATAGTGTAACAGAATGTCCGTTTTTTATTTCGAGCTAGTTGAATTAAATAAATCATTTGCTTTTAAACAAAGACAATTTCACAAAATTAAATTTAGTTTTCAAAATGTAAAATGCGTAGCCGCCTGCACTTATTATTTAAGTAGGTGTTACGTTAGGTGATCTGACGAAAGCGAAATCGTCGAATGTGGAATTACCATAAGTGCGATTTCGTCATCAGTTTTAAAATTCTGACCTATACGGAAAAATTAAATGACGAAACCGGTCGAATCTGACAATTGTGTACTAAATCAATTTTTTACATCAGCAACAACCCTAGTATATAGACAATCAAAAATCTGGAAATATTTTAGCATTTTTTTTGTTTAAAACTATAACTGGCAAAGTATATGAATTGAAATATACATTTTTTTTTTCCATAAATATTCACCGCTACCACGAAATCACTATTATACAAAATTTATTCTAGCAAACATATACTGTATAATTGTCGTATGTCGTAATTTTTTTATAACCGCGAGGAGGTGAACTTTATATTAAAGACATCATATTAATATTAAAAAAAAAAACCTTCGTTTACTACACTACATCACAAAGCTTTCAAATTGTAACAACTAATACCATCTTATATACCGTACAAATATAATCGAATTAATTTAATTAAAACAAAAATTTTATAATTAAACTTACTCCTAAGTAAACTTATGTTATTAACAAAAACCTTCACTTAACTATGTAATCCATCTGTTTGTATTTTTAACCAAGAATTTAAATAAGAAGAGGAACTTATTTAATTCCCAATTTTTAATTTTTCAAAAACTAATTTTTAATACAAGTTAAGAGTCAATTGGAAATTGTATAAACTCCAAAATTATTTATACTTTTGGTTATAATATTGTGTTTGTATACTATAAAGAGACTTCATTGTATTTTTATAATTCAAAATAGTACGTAACCTACATTGTGATGAATGAACTATTATATAATACGGTTCAAATAAAAAAAACATACAGTATGTATGTTTTCAACGGGACAATAATATGAGATTTACTAAAAACTATAGCATACATATATATACAAAGAAAAGGTCTTTTTTTATGCAAACAATTTTGCCATAGAAATTATTAAGCTAAAAAAAAATGTGTAATGCAAAAATAACTCATTCACATTTTAATCATTTATTTATATGAAAGCCTTCGTAAAACAAAGAAAACAAAATACTTTTTTTTAAAAAAAAAAAACTTTTTTTATGTCCGTAAAAACTACATACTATATATATCATTAAGTAGGTTTTTTTTCAACTGACACATTTCTTAATTATAAATTTCTTAATTAATTCTGTACGCGGTTTATTCATTTTTAATTAAATGAATAATAAGTAGAAACTACCTACTTATTAACGGTCGCATTTAACGGTTTTTTTTGGATTGCGTCATTGTATCGCAAAAAAAATAATATAATTAATTCATACTTTCATAAAAAAATTATGAAAACTTGTCAACGTGTATCAGCATTGTGTATCCGTGTATCTTTTTTGTACTCGATACGCTCTTTTCAAGTGAGTGTTGCATTCAAACAGCATCATCATAAATCAACTGGCAATACGTTTTCCAAATGAGATCGCAATTTGAAATTGTGCGACAAGTCGGTATTTTTATATGTTTATATGTTTTTGATAGGGCAAAGGCTTTTGTCGAGTGAGCTAGTATATTAATTTATTTATTTAAAAAAGCCTAGTCTAGTAGTATCTAGGTTTATAGTATAGTAATCGAACCAACTGGAATATCGTACAAAGTTACAGAATACAGACAAATTTAATTTACTTTGGAGTTTTCGTTATAAACATTATTATTTTAAATATGTAATAATTCACATTTTTATAGTAAAAACTTTTGTAATCCAAAGATAATAATTTGATTTGTTTTTTTTTTTTTTTCAATTCCATTCTGTGACTGTAAATTAATTGTAAGGACTCCCATTTACATACCTATTGCCAGTTGTTATTCTGTTGCTTATCACAACCATAATAATTATATCAAAACTGTTTAAACTAAAAGACGTGTGTTTGTGATATTTACTTAAATAATAATTGATAATAAAAGTGCAGATATTTGAGTTGGAACAGTTTTGACGATGCTTCGAATGTTCCGGCATCGAATCGATACAAGGGGAAGATAATTCAAGTGGAATCTTAAAATCGTCCGTCACAGTCCACTGCGTCACTGCGTCAAGTGCGCCGAGCGCGTGTCGCTTACCTCAACACTGCGCGCGACAATCGCGCGAGCGTCGGCCGTTTGTCGCGCGACTGACGCGCGACACTCGGCTCCGAACGCGTCGCGGGCCGTCAATATGCGCGTCGCTCCTCAACTTCCGACACCTGAAAACATTTTTTAATTATTTCAATTTTTAAAATAACAACCTTTTAAAAAATGTATATAATTTTCCTCTAAACTGCTAATAACCTATACTCTGTTTTTTTTTAACAAACGAGTACTGAGTGAGTATGTCTATCGCATATTTCCAATACTAACAAGAATGAGATCACAAAATGGATCACCATATACTACAAATGTGCTCGATTCATGGTTATTTGGGGTTTTCGAATCGTGTAGCGATCGCCTAAGTTACTTGTTTATAAAAAGGTCCATCTGGAATGTTTTTTATTTTTATGTATAGGTAGAAGACAAGCGGACAGGCTGCAGTCCGCTTGAATTAGTTGATGATGCGCTATCAAATCAAATGCGCTGCCGTTATTGATAGGATAAGGTAAGGGGATTGGAAAATTGGCACTATCAACTATGACATCCATATGCATTATATACGGCCGGCCTTATATACATATGAATTGTAGTTGGTATATATGGAATTGTACCAACTAGCATATTGCACGAATGCAGTCCGCATTCGCATGATTTATATTCAGGATGAATAGCGGCGATGAAATGGCGGTGATGAATTCTAAACCCTGATGTTTTGGCGCTAGTACACGTGACGCAGTGTACGAGAGACAGAAGACTCACGTTGTGCAGCCTGGGCCGCTTGTGCGGCGGCTCCGAGGGCGCCTCCTCTATGACGAGCTCTCCGCCCAGCGCGTCGCACTCAGAGCCCGCGCTGCCGCTGTACCCGCCGCCATAGTACGGCGAGTGCTGATGGATGACGACGTTACCCGCCTGCACCTCGTCCTCCTGGATCGAAACCAGGTTTCCACCCATCGTCGTGCCCACCACGTACTTCTCTGTAAAGGTAGAAACACATTTGTTTTTAGTGGAATGTCCTTTTATGAATAAATTTTAGTGTGACACTTATTTAAAACTTCGTTGGAGATAATTTCGTATGGTTATTAATTATTATTATAGTGATTACAAACAAATGTCATGGTTCAATATTTAGATAACAAACCTTCTCTTTCCCCACCAGCACCATTCGTCACCACCGTGATCTGATGTCCCCCCATGGAGAGGCCACCGCTCACGGTGCTGTAAGATATGCCGTGCCCTAAAAACAATTTACATATGTACATTGTTTTACAGTGGGCAAGGTGATGGTGAGTGGGGGTGTTTCGTATAGGTATAATAAAGTACATACCGGGCGAGCCAGGCGCGCTCTGGCTGACGCCGCTCCTTTGCGGGAAGAGGTACTGCGCCGACTGCGAACCGCCACTCAGCCGCTGCTCGCGCTGCAACAATCAATTACACCTTACATCTGTCTCTCTATCTCTCACACATACACTTGACAGTTAATATATACGTACAGATTGATCCTGATCCTCTCCAAATAAGGGATCCGGAGTGGGCTCTCTAGAGAGCTCCTCGGGGGTCACCAGACCCGAAACTCCCACTTGGGATGGGGAAGTAGGCGCGCTTCTGGAATAGTGAGCGAAACATTACTATTTTCATCACTTATTCACCGTCCTCTGCTGACATCCCTTAAAACGAACGAGGGCATCCCTTACTCAAGCACTCAACAAAATCACGATGGTTGCCAATAATATAGACACTCTGTAGCACTATTTTTGTTTGTAATGAATAAGCTCAAACACTACTTGACCGATTTTAAAAATTCTTTACAGAAAGCTACATTATCAGCCAGTAAACAGAAAGTCCGTAGGAAATTATCTAACTAATGGTGAAAACCACATCAAAACCAAGCTTAAATACCTCGAAGAAAGGCCAAATGGAGCCCTGAACTGGACACCTCTCGGCCGTCTAGGCTTGAACGCCAGTTCAATGAGTTTTCCTTCGCTTTGAGGATCGATTCGCCAGAAGCTGCCCTTGCCAGGCTCCTCTTGACTTCGGGGCACTTTTATGAAGTATCTAGAAAAGAAAAAACATGTTAAGCTAAAAAGTACAACCTGGAAAAATGCCTGCGAGTGATTTGCGCCGGCAATGCTGGCATTATGAATCAAATGATTCCATTAAAAGCTCACCTGTTCAAGGATAGATTGTGACGGATAGAATTCTGCCATCCCTTGTCCGCGGTCCGGTAGTACGGGTAGTGTTTTGTTATGTAACTGTAGATGCCGCTGAGCGTCAGCTGCTTGTCGGGCGCGGAGGCGACGGCCTGAACTATCAGCTGCGCGTAACTGTACGGAGGCTTCGCGTCGTCGCGGCCCTCGCGGTGTTCGCGCGAGTCGCGCACGTCCCGCGAATTGCTGTATCCCGATTCCGATGTCGACGACGCCTGGAAGATAAATATCAGCCTTGTGAGAAACCCGGGGTTACACAGACTACGAAATCGAATCGGAAATGAAGAGATCCGTAGACGTACGAAAGTTACCGCAAATCAGTAAGCCTTGGGCCGCTGGTGCCGGAAGGTCCCTTAACGCTACTAAGGTCGACACCACACCTGAGAATCTGTAGTTACATGTGTTATAATCGAGGGTAGCCACCTACCATCAAGTGGAACGTTAGCCTATCTGACGAACTTGATATAAAAAAAAAACCTTACCGCTCATGGTGCGACAGCTATAATATTTTCAGCATTTCATTGAATTATTTTAAAAAGCATAAAAATATTTAAAAAAAAAATTTTAAATGTAAGATTCATGTAACATCGTAACTCCGTGTAGTGTTTATTCAAATTCAAAATAATTTATTTGCTGAATATAGTTATATTGTTGATTTTTTATAAAAAGTGACAAATACATATATAAATGTATTTCCTTAAGCCGATCGCGTGTGGGTCGACATTCCCCCGAGTGTTTGTTCTGCCAACTTAAACAATGACGTCACGTCGCTGCTAGTTTGCATTGGATTTTACGATAAAAGCTCAAATGGCAGCGATCGAATTACGCTGCTGCGTGAGACGAGTAGAAATCTTTATTCCACAACTTACCGCTGTGCCATTAGAACTGGGTCGCTGATCGGCCAAGGCTGCGTACTGGGCCACGAGGCCTAGATCGGCATGCCTTCGCCCGGAGGATCCCGCACCTCTCGGGGACGTCGGACAACTGTTGGCTGCGCTTATGGTGCCTGAAACATGCGGGGGTGCTAATAAATACTCATTCGATAAGACATACGGCGAAAATCCTCAAAGGGCTTCAATGGATGGCGAGATAAAAGGAAAAACACAGATGGCGGTACTTATTAACAAGGTACGTATTATCAGAAGGTTCCCGAGTCTACAGCTCTAACCACCGGTATCTTGGGCCTAGCCGCGCTAAGGTCAGCATATGTATTAGTATACCCAAGTATTTAAATTGCTCAACCTGCCTTAGGCGAATTCCCGTTAGACTTATTACAGGAACAGACTTTCGTGTCTTGCATTTTGCCCATTAAATACATATATTGGTTGAGTAACGCTTTGCAACAGAAAGTTGTTTTATCAGATGGAGATGTCGCCGGACGGAGGAAGTAATTAAGGTTTTCTCGAACCGAACCGAACCAGACCAGATAGACAGAAACAAATTGAACCATGATTCACTTCATATGCGGAAACACACGGACAACTGTCCGTACGTTTCACAGACAGATTTTCTGACCTGTGCATTGGAAGTTATCGTTGGTAGTCATTTTTTTTTTTCGTAGAACAACGTAGGCATACAAAGGTCTGTCGCCTGCGTGAATTTTTTTATGATCACACATTAAGAAACGAATTAGTCTACAATTACCAGTGGGTGATGGCGCCGGGCTTCGTCCGTCGTTTTCCACCGGGATTGTGATGCGAAGCGGAGGTAGCAGTGGACCTGTGCTTCCTCCGGCTCCTCCGCCACTCTCCTCGACGAGGGACTGGAACTCTAGCCGAATATTTGTTGATGGGAAGCGGAGTGTACATCTGTAATATGCCAAAAACTATTATAAGAGATGAGAATCATGTATGTTATGTTGGAGGTGAATTTAAAAAAAATCACTTTACTAACTAACGAGTTCCTAAATAATGAGTTTAAAAACTCTAACCAAACAAAAACCGTTGTTACAGTTGATTTGAATTCGCATTGTATGGCTGCGGGCTTAATATTTATAGCTTTTATTTAAGGTTTCGCCTACTATTACGCCTATAAGCACTAGTAATAGTAGGAAGGGACTCTGGCAATTCTGGCGTATCTTAGGCACAAAGTGCCGTTGAAGTGCTCAGTGTCCGTGTTTTTAAAAGAAAATGGACTTGGAAGTTGGTGAAATATTTGAAGAGAAGCATTACGTAAGAAATACAAAGAGTTGGGCGTCGACCTACGGTTTCAATGGTTTCAGCGAACGCTTGAACTCGTATAATAGGTGCATTTAGATCGTCGTCATAGCAACCGCATTATGAACGTACAACGTCACCAGACTATATATATATTACTACACTAGCTTCATTCGAGTCTCCCTGTCTGACCCGTTTTATTGAATTCGCTGCACCGCAGGCGGTCGGTTCCATGGAATTTTCTGCCTACAATGGCTGTTTTATCATTTATAAAAAAGTATAAATAAGGCTTCTATAGACAACTTTGTTGAAAAAGAGTCCTTCACAATCTTTAACCATCACAGCTCGTCCACTCGTTTTGTTCTTGAGAGTAGTTACTTGAATACTTCGTTGACATTGCTAGAAAATAGCAAAATATTAAAGATCTTCCTCTTTACAATATTAATCTACTTTAAAATATGAGTACTTAAAATTTAATATACTTGGAGATCTACCATTTTTCACACAAAAGGTAGAGTAATGTTTTATACCTAATCATGTTCAGTTTTATTTATTTCCGGTTTCACCTGTGTTTGTACCAAAATTAAATCAAATAGAATTTTTTGTCAACTCAATATGAAATATTGAAATGTCTGCTAAAGACATTAACTAATTATAAACACTAATTTAGTTTGATTTTATTAATTCTGTAGTGAGGTATAATTTTAGTTTATTTTTATCTTTATGAATTTAAATTTATATAAGACCAAGCGCATACATACAACTTTTGCATCGACTAAACTGTTTTGTCGAGTTGTGTACTTCTCGTGATTTCCACACGTCGGTTTTTTTATCTCAACAACAATTAACAAGAAAGTTCTAGTTTGTACTTTGCTTTATAGACATTTTAAAAGAAAAAAAAAGTAGATACTGTGTACATACTAGTACTCAGTGACAGATTATCTAGGGGAATATTTCATACGTTACATTCTAAGCTAACAGCTAAAAGAGCACCCAGATAAGTTTTTTAAATATTATAGAATGAATGAAGAAACTTTTAATGTAATAATATCATTAGTGGGTCCTTATATACAATGACGTGATACAAGATGGGAGACAAGAGACGTGTAACCGCTTCAAATGGTTATGCGAGACTGACAGTCGCGGATCACTCACCGATCGACTGTTTAGTTTAGTCGATAGTATGCGCACATCAATACAATGCAACTTTTTAATCTAAAGTAAATTTTTAAATCGATGCAGCTTTTTGACTTTTTTTGTCGAGCAACTATCGAGTTGACTGTATATGCGCGCTTCAATATATTATGATACACAACAAAATAGTTGTTCAACTAAAAGTTGTATGGTATGCGCTTGCTCTAAGGCAAGGCATAACAGAAAACAACTAACTTCGCCCCTTTCAGACACTAATGACATTTCCTAGAAACACTGGTTATTCCCAACGGCAAATCGATAGGGTGCAAACTCAGTCGACGCCTATTTTTTGTCCGTTTGTAAGGGAACCTCGAATCACTAATTTATTCGAATTATTTATGAGTTGAAATTTTCATAAATTCTTTCTTAGGTTATAATATGGTTTATATTATGTCTAAAATTTCCGCTTTCTGGCTTTCTTAAGTAGTTTTGGCTACATAGTCAGGCAGGATACACATAACATCAAGTATTGGTTGAGTTAAAGGACTAACACAGTCCTTTTATGTAAGTATTCAAAAAAATATTTAAAGACGTTTTGCCTTTTTAATAATAAATAAATAGATATCTTTAATATTACTATTATTTATGACTAGTAATATTGTAAAAATCAAAGTTTTTGAATATTCGGTACTCTCTACGCCGGGACCTTTAATACAATGTAGAATAGTTAGTTCAGAATCTTGTTAATAAAATTAATATTGGAACATAGATGCACTATCTCTAAAACTACGGGTAACTATCTCTAAAATCCATTCATTGACTAATTATTTTCACGATACTTAATTATCTAACCTCTATAAAATGACCTAACAATAAAAAGGTAATATTTTCACCACAACACATATAATATATCACATTCGTCCAGAATATGATATATTTTTAACTTAATTAACTAAAATACATATAAGATAAATAAAAGCGAAAAGGCAGATTCAAGTTTCAGAGAATGTTTACAAACAACCCTCACTTTGAGAATTCTAGAGGGTACTCGGGTTTCTTCGTGATAGTTATTTTCTTTCATCAATTAAAGCAAGTGTTATTATTATTTTTATAAATTTATTTATAAACAACCGATCACATTAGATGAAATACCGTTATAGGGTGAGATTTTTTTTTAAAACTTTCAACTCCGTGTGAAGCCGAGGGCGGGTCGCTACTAGTACTTAGTCTATATTTTTATTACAATGAAACACGTCTTTAAAACACAGAAAGCTACGAGCACAAAATATGTAAATACACGCGGAGAACATGTAAATAGAAATATAACGTAGCAGTTCGCAGTCGGTCGCAAACTTCGCAAACTTAGCGCCCGTCGACCGCCACATAATTGAATTGAATCATTATAAATATAAAACGACCCAACGACCTTGGACAAGCGAATCGTAAACAGACTTAGATAGTAGACCCACGACACATCTATGAATGGATAGAGTATAATTAACTATGTTTTCCAATTATGGCCACAGCGTTTGATGCACGTGTTTCTTCAATACTATATTCATACTAGTAACTAGATCATAGAGAGATCAGAATTAAATATATTATATCGAGTAAGTAACCATTACGATTCGTGTCGTCTATGGAATGAGAACCGAGAAAATGTATCAATGTTTCCAACCAAATATCTACAACTACATCCTATGCATAAATATAAACAATATCATGATTTCACGTACCACGTTTGACATATTTACACATTAAGGAATGTTTTGTTTTGTATGAAAAAAAAAGTATTAACTTTCTTTTGCAATATAAATGAGTCCGAGTTGACTAATAATTCTATTGCGTTAGGGACTCCATGTGTCGTTGTTTTTTTTTTGCTGTGTCTGCTACTAATGATTGTGGTCTTCATCGTTCTTCAGCATATGCTAATCTAAGCGTAATCTTGTGTACGATCCACACTAATAAAATAAAATAAATGCTTTCTTACTTTCTTCTTTCATCTTGTTCGATGATTTCAATAATAAAAATGTACTCGTAATGTTTTTATACTACCTAACGTAATCTATACAAAATTTACTAAATATATTTTGAAGCTACCTACCAATTCCATACTAAAATTTATTATTTTTTCTTTGTTTAAAATCAATCATTCTACATTAAACCTACATACAGTCCACATCGTTTTTTATTTACTAGACTCAAAATCAATTTCGAACTTTTATACACCAACATAAATGGTCACAATCGAGCCGGATAATCAGTGATAGTGCATAATTACAATATATACATACAATTTAATCGAAAGGGAAATACAATATGTCGAAAATAGATGAATTGTTAAATCTGTTGGAGGAGACTGGTAATCTTTTGAAGAAAACTCAAATTAACATTAAGAAGTGTTCTAAACAACGACTAACAAAATCGTATGTGGAAGGCCGACTTAACTGTTTAAATGAATATTGGAGTACATTAAATAAAACACATCAAGAGTTGATAAAATGTATTCCACGCGAACAAAAAGCATTATTACCATATTTTATCAACGAGGAATTCTACCTTTATGAAGAATTATATTTATGTATGCAAGCAGACCTCAAAGATATGTTAAGCCCAGCAAGTCAATCATGCCAAAGTAATCCAGATGATTCAACTCAATTAATGAACACAACTGTCAATGTAAACAACCCTCTTGTGAGGTTACCACGGATTCAATTACCAGTATTCAACGGAAATTATGAAGAATGGCCTACTTTTCAAGATCTATTTATTTCACTGGTGCACAACAACGCGTCAATTAGCAATGTACAGAAGTTGCATTATTTGAAAACAAGTATTAGTGGCGAACCGGAACATTTATTAAAACATATACAAATCACAGACAGCAATTATCAACAAGCATGGGACACACTGAGAGAGCGGTATGGAAATGAACGTTTAATAATTCACTCTTTGTTAAAAAGATTATTCACACAAAAGAAATGCATTGCTCAGTCTGCCAGTCAAATAAGAATTCTGTTAGACACAACAACAGAGTGTTTAAATAGTCTACAAAACTTAGAAATATCCATAGACTCATGGGACCCCATCATCATATTTCTAGTTGTGCAAAAATTGGATTCAGAATCTCATAAGAATTGGGAAGAGTATGCATACAATGAAAGTACAGGCAAACTACCTACATGGAAAGATTTGAAACAATTTTTAGAATCGAAATTCCGTACTCTCGAACTGATTACTCCACCTTCATCCACACGAGAACGAATAATCAAAGAACGCTCATTTCATGTCGCAAGTGTTCCAACGTCAGATAAACCATGCCCGTTTTGCAAAACCAGTCACAAGTTATGTCATTGCAAAGAGTTTACAAAGTTACAACCTACAGCGAGAGGCCAATATGTAAAGAATAACAACTTGTGCTTCAATTGCCTAGCTTCAGGACATGCTGTAGTTAAGTGCCGAGTACCAGTATCGTGTAAAATATGTTCCAAGCGTCATCACTCTCTTCTGCATGTACCAAAAAACGAAGATTCTATTGGTAATGAAACAAGCAACACCTCAAGCAATGTACCAGTCCAGTGCAGAAGTGTAGAAAACATAGAAGTAACCACAATGACAGCTTCGGAGAGGCTTCCTAGACAGGGAATCGCACTACTTGGAACGGCAATGGTTACAGTAAAAGGTATTCAAGGTACCACAGTGTTGAGAACCCTCATAGATCCTGGATCTGAGGTGTCATTGATAAGCGAGAAGGCAGCTCAATTACTGAGACTTAAAAGACAACCAGTAAAGGGAAGCGTAATTGGAGCAGGATGCAAAAGAACCAGTATCAAGCAAGTAGTTCAGCTACAAATATCATCACAATGGGATTCCAATTTTAGTTTAGATCTACAAGCCTATGTGATGCCCAAGCAACTGACTACTAAAATACCTAAGAACAATATCACAGTCAAAACCTGGCAGCATTTAGACGGACTCCACTTAGCCGACCCAACCTATTACATGCCAGGGTCACCAGATTTGCTTCTAGGTATCAGAGAATATGGACAAATACTACAACAAGGTCTCATTATTGGTCCACCGGGTACACCACATGCACAGAGAACCAACCTGGGATGGATTTTATTTGGAGACATAAATGCAAGCAACCAAGATAATACATTCCATGTTATGCATCACTCAATAGACATGGAAGACTTATTGAAAACAATTTGGGAAATAGACACAGATATTGTTCGGGACAGCCAATAGTTTAAATTGTAAAATAGTGAATCGTGTTAGCATTAAGAAATAAAATTAATAGTGAGAAATAGAAAGAGATAGACATATTATTTAGGGCGGTCGTGTCATGCTTGCGCGCTATCGGCGCAAGCTCTTTTCGCTCATGGCACGGCCGCCACTAGTTGTATAAGCAACTTTTTAATGATAAATAGGCGATTTTCTGCGTAAAATCAGTCTTCTTCGTGCTAACGCATAATAAAGACCAGTAATAGTACAAAGCTTTCGTTTTGGAATTTACACCCCTCCTCCTCGACTAATCGTCGACAACAGCCAGGCCTCAAATGATACAGGGCTCCTGTCCAGTACATTTTATGGTCCTTCGAGCCGGATATAGCCGTTTGTCAGTTTGCTGTGGTCGAGGAGTGAGGGAATAGTGTCTGGACAAATGCCGGTCACACGAAGTAGCTCAGCTCGGGGTGTCGGGAGGTCCATAGCTCCCACACCCACTGTTCGGGACGACGGGAGGGCAATCGCAATAGCTCCCGCGTCCACCCTTGAGGACACCGTCGCGTCCTTAGTTCGGGATGACGGGAGGTCAATTGCTCCCGCGTCCACCACCCCCGTTGGGTGCACCACGGCATCCACCACGACGTCAACAGACACGTGGTCAGCGGGGACTTCGATGACGTCACCAGCAACGACGACAACAACGTCGACGACTGCGACGCTCACTTCGGCACCGGCGGGAGCGGGGCACGTATCGGTCCCCCCGCACGGTGCACACGGCACGGACACCGTGCGAAATAGAAACGACGCACGCTCAAGCAAGAGAGCCACGTCACATCGATCGAAAAGGAAGGCCCAAATAGAAAAGGCCAAAATAGAAATCATGGAACTACAATTGAAAATTGCTGCCGCTAAACTGAAACAAATAGAAGAAGATTCAGACGCCGACACAATGGACGACGACACTGTCGAAGACCTTGAAGTCACGAAGGAAAGAGTCGACAACTGGGTCAATAGCCAAGCGCTTTTAGCGCCGGGTGCGCCCCCTATAGAAGAGACCCGCAACACAGAGCAGGCCCAAGCGCTACCCGTCACGATCCAGTCGGCTCCGCCCCCCGTGCATATAGAAGATCGGCCACCAAGCGGAAGCAAGCCAGTAATAGAAACAGTTCCCGCTGCAGCGCCCCCTAGCCAGACTATAGGGCTATCGGAGTTGGCCGCAGCGATCACATTGGCCGCCAAGTCGGGCCACCATCAAGCTCGTTACTATTCGGAGCTGCCATCGTATAGCGGGTCGCATGAAGAATGGCTATCCTTCAAAGCGGCCTATGAAGAATCGTATCGAAATTATAGCAATAGTGACAACGTATCAAGACTGCGAAAAAGTTTACAAGGAAGGGCCAAAGAAACGGTCGAAGGCCTACTCAAGCATAACGTGAATATAGTGGAAGTTATGCAAACATTGGAAAATCGGTTCGGGCAGCCAGATGACATCGCCTTAGCCGAACTTGAACGGCTGAGGACTCTTCCGCGGCTGACCAACTCACCACGTGACATCTGCAACTTCGCCATCAGAGTCACCAACACCGTGAAGACCCTACAAGCGCTGGAGAAGCCACAATTTTTATACAATCCAGCCGTCTTACGGGAAACAATAGACAAACTTCCCTTCGCAGTCAAGATTCATTGGGTGACCTTCAGCAAAGCACAGCCGAAGGAACAGCCAGACCTACTGAAGTTATCACGATTTTTCGAAACACAGGCGGAACTCTTCAGTTCGATGCCGGAGTCCGCGACGCCTAAAGAGGCGAGCCACGCACCCCGACGGACACAGAAGACTTACGCCGCAACAGAAATAGAAGTGTCTGCCTGTCCGGTATGTCAAAGTGTCGAACACAAAATAGAAAAGTGTTCGAAATTTATAGAAGCAGACACGAAAACGCGTTGGAATATAGCAAAGGACAAACAATTGTGCTTCCGGTGTTTGAAAAATAGATCGAGGACACACAAGTGCCACACATCGGAGTGCAAAGTGAATAAGTGCCCGCGTTTTCACCATAGACTACTCCACTTCGTGCCAACAAATAGTGAAGATAGTGCAAATAGTGATCGTACAGAAGTGGTCACCTCCACTTGGCAACCGTCGGAAACGCAGTCATTTTTGAAGTTCGTTCCCGTGCGCGTCTCCGGCCCCCGAGGGAGTGTCCACACCTACGCCTTACTCGATGACGGCTCGACGGTGACCTTAATAGATAGTGATTTGGCGCAACAAATAGGCGCAAAGGGGCCCGTCGACCCTCTACACATAGAGGCGATAGCTAACACCGAAGTGGATGTCAACAGATCGCGCCGTGTGAAAGTGACTTTACACGGCGACAGAAACAACTGCACCATTCGAGCGAGAACGATCGACAACCTACAGCTCTCCGCTCAATCTGTATCGGAGCGAGACCTGGCCAACTGCAAGCATCTCAACAACATCAGAGAACGACTCAAGTATCCACGAGTACAACCGAAACTTCTCATCGGGCAGGACAACTGGGACTTGCTGCTTGCCAAATATGTCAAAAAGGGACAACAACATCAGCCGGTCGCATCTCTCACCAAGCTCGGATGGGTGTTACATGGGTCACACGCGCGCATGCTCGGCCGCCGTGTAGACACCATAAATAACATCGTCCTTAAAAAAGAAGATAGCATGGACGAACAATTGAAACAATATTTCTCTCTGGAGTCGTTGATGATCACCCCGAAAAGACCATCAAACGATATAGAGGAGAGAGCCATCAAGACGCTTATCGACAGTACTCGACAAAATAGCGACGGACATTATGAAACATCGTTGCTTTGGAAATCGGACGAATTTCAGATGCCCGCCAACTACGACAACGCGCTTCGACGGCTCCACACGACAGAGAAGAAAATAGATAGAGATCCACATCTTCGAGATCGCTATGAGCAGCAAATGGACGCACTCATAGAAAAGGGATACGCAGAAAAGGCGCCTCCCCATAGAACGCCGGGAAGAACATGGTACCTGCCACACTTTCCCGTGCTCAACCCCACCAAACCAGGAAAGGTCCGCATAGTGCATGATGCAGCAGCTAAGACGATGGGACGTTCGCTCAACGATTACCTGCTAACCGGACCTGACCTCATACAGTCGTTGCCAGGGGTTCTAATGAGGTTACGACAACATAGATTCGCCGTGTCGGCCGATATAGCCGAAATGTTCATGCAGGTGAAAGTACGACAGCAAGATAGAGATGCGCTTCGATACTTGTGGAGGGGACAACAGCGAGGCAATGAGCCTCCAATAGAGTATAGGATGACCTCTCTCATATTCGGAGCCACGTCGTCGCCTGCATCGGCTATATTTGTAAAAAATAGAAACGCCGAAAGATACAAAGATAGGTATCCAGAGGCGTACACAGCGATTGTTCGAAATCACTACGTAGATGACTATCTACAGAGCTTCGATAGTGAAGAAGAAGCAATAGAAACAGCCCTTCGAGTACGCCAAATTAATAGGGAAGCCCACTACGAGCTGCGCCAGTGGACTTCAAATTCGAAGAAAATACTCGAAGCGCTCACCGAAGACTCCACCATAATAGAAGAGAGGAGTATAGACCTCGACAATAGCATGAAGATAGAACGTCTCCTGGGCGTCATATGGAGACCTGCTACTGACGAGCTCACCTTTGATCTCAACATGGCTCGACTGCCACCTGGCGCCATAGACAACACTCAACCGACGAAGCGGGAAACTTTGAAAATTATAATGTCCCTCTTCGATCCGCTTGGACTCGCATCGCCTGTCACCACACGAGCCAAGCAAATATTCCAGGAGTTATGGCGCAGAGGAATAGACTGGGATCAAAAAATAGATAGTGACATAGCTAGCCAATGGACAGAGTGGCTAGGCCATTTGAAGAGACTACGCGACGTAAACATACCTCGCTGTTACCACAACTATAGCGACGCCACTACAATAGAACTACACGTGTTCGTGGATGCGAGCGAGAACGCATACGCCGCAGCCCTATACTGGCGCATCACTAAGCCGGACGGACAAGTGTCGTTGGCGTTTGTGACAGCGAAGGCGCGGGTCTCACCCCTCAAACTGATGTCAATCCCGCGACTTGAACTGATGGCCGCAGTCATGGGAAGCAGGATGGCAACTACAGTAATAGAAGAGCACGACAGGAAACCTGACAAGAAGGTTTTCTGGACAGATAGCAAAACAGTGCTCACATGGCTGCAAACAGGCGCTAGGTCCTACAAACCTTTCGTCGCACATCGCATTGCAGCAATAGAAGAACATAGCAACATAGGCGAGTGGCGCTGGGTGCCTACCAAATTGAACGTTGCAGACGACGCAACCAGGGACGTGCCCACCGACTTCGACTCGCAACATAGGTGGTTCAACGGGCCGAGCTTCCTGCTGGAAGCACCTGATAGATGGCCACTAGAAAAGGTTGTCACCACCAAGCAGACCGGAGAAGAAAAAGTGCATCTCACCATAGTGAAACAGACATCGAAGTTAGAACAGTGCATTCCCGATAGCAACAGGTTCTCCAAGTGGGAGAAACTTGTACGTAGCACTGCACGTGTGCTGCACTTCATCCGACTCTGCAAGCTGAAAAAGGAACATGTAAATTACAAGAGGACAACAAAACGACCTGAAACCGATCCTGTATGGCGGGAGCATAAAATGTCACGGCAGCCACACAACAAACTTCCGAAGGCTCCTAAACAACAACAACAGTCATACACACCGATACCTACGGACCTTCTACACGAGGCGGAGAAGATCCTCGTTAGAAGGAGTCAGGAAAAGGCGTTCTCCGAAGATTTACACAACCTCAACAGTAATAGAAAAATAGCTACAAATAGTCGTCTACGCCATCTAGCGGTGAAAATAGAAAACGATGTCATCACACTGAAGACACGTATCGGCGCCACGCAAGACGTCACTGATAGACAGAAGAGCCCTGCAGTCCTCGATGGCAATGACCAAGTCTGCAAGCTCTACATAGAGTACGTCCATAGGCAATTGCATCACGCTGGCGTCGAATCAACAATAAATGAGTGTAGACAACATTTTTGGATACTTCGGCTACGCCCGGTCACGCGCATGATAGTGAATAGATGTCTCCCATGTAGGATTCGTAGATCGCAGCCACCAGTGCCACCTACAGGAGACTTACCACCGTGCCGGCTAGCACATCATAGACGTGCGTTCACCTTCACCGGGCTCGACTACTTCGGGCCACTCTCAGTCGCGGTGGGACGCACAACACAGAAGAGGTACGTCGCGCTGTTTACTTGCTTGACAACGCGCGCCGTACACCTGGAGATCGCCGCCTCATTGACAACAGATTCTGCCGTTATGGCACTGCGACGCATGATAGCGCGCCGCGGCTGCCCTACAGAAATTTGGTCGGACAACGGCACGAATCTTCACGGCGCAGAACGTGAACTACGGCGAGCTTCAGACCAACTGCTTCAAGAGGAAGCAAATAGGAAGAGGATCAATTGGCGCTTCATCCCTCCCGGTGCCCCCTTCATGGGTGGGGCCTGGGAACGCCTCGTTCGCAGCGTCAAGACATCACTCAATAGTGTATTAGAGGAGCGGCGCCCTACCGAAGAAGTACTCGGCACCTTAATAGCGGAGGTCGAGTACACCGTCAATAGTCGGCCGCTCACACACGTCTCGGTTGATCCTGACGATCCCGAGGCGCTCACACCGAACCATTTCTTATTGATGGGGTCGGGCCGAGATCCGCCAATAGGAGCCTTCGACGAGAAGGACACCATCGGACGCACGCACTGGCGTGCCTCACAACGTCTCGCCGACTTGTTCTGGCGGCGCTGGCTTCGGGAGTACCTCCCTGAGCTTCAGCACCGGCGGGAGCCCCAAGGAAGAGGGCGGCAAGTCGTTATCGGAGACGTCGTGCTCATCGCGGACAACACCCTGCCTCGCAACACATGGCCGCGAGGGAGGGTCATAGCGGCCTACCCCGGACCCGACGGAGCTGTGAGGACGGTCGACGTCAGCACCAAGGCTGGCACTCTGCGGAGGCCCACCAAAAAGTTGGTGGTCCTATCGACGGAGCCGGCTGCCCTCCAGCACACAGAAGCTGCGTCGCCCTGAGGACGACGCACGGCGGGAGAATGTTCGGGACAGCCAATAGTTTAAATTGTAAAATAGTGAATCGTGTTAGCATTAAGAAATAAAATTAATAGTGAGAAATAGAAAGAGATAGACATATTATTTAGGGCGGTCGTGTCATGCTTGCGCGCTATCGGCGCAAGCTCTTTTCGCTCATGGCACGGCCGCCACTAGTTGTATAAGCAACTTTTTAATGATAAATAGGCGATTTTCTGCGTAAAATCAGTCTTCTTCGTGCTAACGCATAATAAAGACCAGTAATAGTACAAAGCTTTCGTTTTGGAATTTACACCCCTCCTCCTCGACTAATCGTCGACAACAGCCAGGCCTCAAATGATACAGGGCTCCTGTCCAGTACAGATATCAAGAGAAAACTTACAATGGAAGAACAACAATGTGAAGACATTTACAAGCAAAGTTACACTAGACAAGAAGACGGAAGATATGTAGTCAAATTACCATTTAAGACAGAAAATCCAAAAGCTGCTGAAGGAGACACACGACAAATAGCTTTAAACAGACTTTTACAACTGGAAAGAAGATTCCAAAGAATGCCGCAGTTGAAAAAGGAATACACAGAAGTTATGGAGGACTACCTAAACTCAAACCACATGGAAGAAGTACCTCCAGAAGAAATGTATACAAAAGAATCTGTATACTTACCACACCACGCCGTTTTGCGCGAAGATAAGGAGACTACGAAGACACGAGTTGTATTTGATGCATCCTGCAAAGGCTCAAATGGCATTTCTCTAAATAACGACCTACTGATGGGACCAGTCTTGCAAGAGGATCTTCGTAACATAATAATGCGATGGAGAATGCACTCTGTCTGCTTTGCATCGGATATACAGAAAATGTACAGAATGATACTAGTAACCAAAGAAGACAAAGATTTTCAAAGAATCCTTTGGAGAAGAGACACCACCGAAGAAATCAAAGATTTTAGGCTTCTAACGGTTACATTTGGCACCACATCAGCTCCTTACTTGGCTGTAAAAACACTCATGCAACTTGCAGAAGATGAACATAAAGAATATCCCACAGCAGCTACGATTCTCAAAGAAGATTTTTACGTGGACGACCTTCTGTCAGGCTGCGATACCGTAGAAGATGCTATACATATTAGTCATCAATTAAAGGATCTACTAAGAAGCGGTGGATTTGAACTACGGAAGTGGTCTTCGAATAGCCCGGAGTTCATGAAATCTATCGATCCAACTGAAAGGTCTTCGAAAGCAAATGTGGGTTCTAGTATGAACGGCATTATAAAGACACTGGGTGTTTCATGGAACTTAAACACTGATCAGTTCCAATATGACATAAACCTACCTAAACAATCCGTGGTAACAAAAAGGACAATTTTATCTGATATACAGAAGCTTTATGATCCTCTTGGATGGATTGCACCCTCAATTGTTATGGCAAAGATTTTGATACAAAAGTTGTGGCTAGAGGGCGTAAATTGGGATGACAAACTCAGTCCCACACTAGAAGAAGAATGGTTAATTCTTAGAACTGACTTCGAACACATTAACCACATACGAATTGATCGATGGCTTAACACTTTCAACGCTAGCAAACAAAGCATTCAGCTTCACGGCTTCAGCGACGCCTCCCTACGTGCTTATGCTGCAGTAGTATATTGCCGAGCAGTCACATCCGATGGTTCCATAATAACGAAGCTCGTCGCATCTAGAACAAGAGTGGCTCCATTGAAGACAATAACCCTACCACGATTAGAACTCTGCGGAGCGGTACTGGTGGCCAAGCTGTTGAAACATGTCAGCACAGCAATGAGGATTCCTGCTTCACAGATCTATGCATGGACAGACTCATCAATAGTTCTGTCATGGCTCTTCGGTCTACCAAACAGATGGAAGCAATTTGTTGCTAACAGAGTTGTCGAAATCCTTGAAAATGTCAGCAATAGTCAGTGGCATCACGTCAGCTCACAAGACAACCCCGCTGATATTGCTTCAAGAGGCATGTTTCTTACTGAGTTATCCAACTGCAAATTATGGTGGGAAGGGCCAGAATGGCTGTCCACAGACCACATGCAATTTACCAGACCAAACGTTTTACCTACTAATTTAGAAGCAAAAGAAAATGTTGAAGTTTCTCTAAGTATACAAGAAAACACAGAAGAAAGCATTTCTACACTATTCGACGATTTTGATTCGCTGAGTCAACTTCTAGCAACAATTACACAATGCAAAAGGTTTTTAAATTACAAAAGAAGCCTCAAAATCGGTCCTATAACGACGCAAGAACTAGAAAATTCACTTGATGTTTGTATTAAATTAGTCCAAAAAGAAGAACATACAGAAGAAATAAAACTTTTAATGAAAAATAAACCAGTCCAGAAGAATAGCAACTTGAAGAGTTTAAATCCCTACTTGGACGACCAAGGTATTCTCAGGGTGGGCGGAAGATTACGACATGCTAACCTAGATGAAAACGCTAAACATCCTATAATTTTAGGTCATAAAAATAAGCTCATCCCCTTAATTGTAGCTGACGCACATAAGAAGACCTTGCACGGTGGCGTACAGCTTATGATGAATTTCATACGGTCTAAGTATTGGGTGTTGAGAGGCAAACCATTAGTCAAGAACTATATCCACAAATGCTTAATATGCGCCAAACAAAATGCAATTTCAAGGGCACAAATCATGGGAGACCTACCTAGGCAACGAGTAACTCCGACGAGAGCATTTCTACACAGTGGCGTAGACTTTGCCGGACCTTTCCAAGTACTTATGTCTAAAGGCAGAGGAGCGAAGACAAACAAAGCTTACATAGCGCTGTTCGTATGTATGTCTACAAAAGCCATACACCTAGAACTCGTTGGAGATCTAACTTCTGAAGCATTCATAGGAGCCTTCAAAAGATTTGTTTCACGGCGAGGAAGATGTACACACCTGTGGAGTGATCAAGGGAGGAATTTTGTTGGAGCAAACAAAGAACTCGCAATCGCGTGGAAAGAAGCTAACCTAGAATTCAGTGACCGAATCGTGAAAACCCTAGCATCAGAAGGCACTCAGTGGCATTTTGTTCCAGCATACAGCCCAAACTTCGGTGGACTCTGGGAGGCAGGCGTCAAGTCGACAAAATATCATTTGAAGCGTGTTCTAACAACCCATTTGACATATGAGGAGATGTCCACAGTTCTTTGCCAAATCGAAGCTTGCCTAAATTCTCGGCCACTGTGTCCGATGGACGATTCAGATGTTGATAGTTTGAGGCCACTTACGCCTGGACATTTTTTGATTGGAGAAGCGCCGATTACCATTCCGTCGCCCAGTCTAAAGGAAGCAAAGGTTAACACCTTATCGCGTTGGCAGTACACTCAGCGTCTATTACAAGACTTTTGGTCAAGATGGCAGCAGGAGTACCTTAGCAGATTGCAACAGAGACCTAAATGGCTAAAGAGAGAAAAAGAATTCACCATAGGAGAAATTGTTCTTCTAAAGACTGACAATCTGCCACCAGGGAAATGGGCACTTGGTCGAATTACCGATAAACATCCCGGACCCGACGGAATCACAAGAGTCTATAGTGTTAAGTGTGGTGATAGTGTCACTAAACGAACAGTTACAAAGTTGTGTGCATTACCTATAGAAACAAATTCAGAAAATTTTAGTGAAAATAGTGAAAAATTTGGTGAATAATATTGTGTTGTAAAGTATGGAATGGGTTGCTACATTAGATTAAACAGTTCCACTTAAATTTTGCATAATTTAGTTACACTTTTTCATTTTTTAGCTAGCGCATACTGCATCAATAAAAGGCCATGCTGTCCTTTGGTGGGCGGTATGTTCGATGATTTCAATAATAAAAATGTACTCGTAATGTTTTTATACTACCTAACGTAATCTATACAAAATTTACTAAATATATTTTGAAGCTACCTACCAATTCCATACTAAAATTTATTATTTTTTCTTTGTTTAAAATCAATCATTCTACATTAAACCTACATACAGTCCACATCGTTTTTTATTTACTAGACTCAAAATCAATTTCGAACTTTTATACACCAACACATCTGATACCGTCATAGAATTCTCAAGGACAGACTCAAAAGCGAGAGAAGCTTCTAGTTATTGCTATGTTTAACAAAAATTTTAATTATTTTTATTTTTAAACGATTTTTCCCTCGGGAACGGTACTTTTGTTCTGGATGAAAGGTACCCAGCCTATATATGTACCTACCTTTTCTGTATCCCTGACAACGGTAAACGCGTGTATGCAAAAATTCGTGATGATCGGTTGAGGAGTTGCGGCATGAAAACGTAAAACATTTACTTTGGAATTTATATTATTTATAAACAAATATAATTATTAAAAAATTACAGTATCCGCTGAGTCTATTTATAAATCAATATCAAGTTAAGATCACCTCATTTGAACAAAAAATAAACAGTTTTCGAGTGCTAAATCATTAAAAACAAAAAAGAAATATTTTTAAAAAAAAAGATGATAATATTATTTGCTATCGTGTTTACTCGAGAGTGCATCCACACCGAACGCGGACGGAGTGTGAACACTTATCAATCGACAGTCGTGACCTTTAATACACATTAATTAAATGATGTAACATTTTCATTCATTATGATCCAGTTCTACTTTTGCAAAACATTCTATAGAACCAATATTGGCTATACTCAATAGCCATTATTCTTATAAAATTCTTTATAAATTGCTCTCACTCAATGGACCTCGGTTGGTACAGAAGAAAGCAGAGGAAGTTAGCGGGAACTAGGTATAGTCCGCGTGCCGCGTGGAATTGGAAGAAAATGTTAAAATAGTCCGATCGATCGAACTATGCGGTCGAACCACGACATATACCACTCGTTGTGGATGGTAGTTTTTGGTAGTAGCCTCAGATTGTTTACACATTGTTTACGCATATAAATTATAAACATTTAGGTTTATTACAATAGAGCTCTTTGTTTCATATGAGCCTTATAAATTTTTACTGCGATTTTTCATGATGACGTGTAGAATAATTTAATTTGAGTAGTTTAGGCGTGTGAAAGCGTAATAAACAAACTCACTTTCTCATTCAAGTTAGGATATTAGGCATTGTAAAAGCGCTTTATGTAAAAGGTTTATGTTAAAAAACAATAATCAGCAGTGCGCTGTATTATATTAAAATTAAAACAAAATACAAATAATATTATTATAGTAGGTCACTGCTGGGTTATAGAAATGCTATTGTGTAACTAATAATTATGTTATAGATAAGTAATCCAATGTTTACGCGGAGCCAAATCAATACCGAGCTTGTTTACAACGAAACCTCACATTTTTACGAGCAATTCTGTTTACTATGCAACACTGTTCGATGTAAGCTAATTTAGACTCTAATGCAATAGTGTTACAATTCAAATTTAAACATTCACAATGTTACAACTGCCACACTGCACGTAGTAAGAGTTACGAACACTGCCAACAGGTCAACAGGCGCTGTTATTTGGCAAGCTGAAATCAGTTTTAGGCAGTACGTATAGAGCATAAATTGAGTTTCAAGGAACGCCTGTAAGTATCGATCGTCCGTCGATTTCCGAGCAAAGCGTCGTCCTTCACCCCGTGCCCTTTTAATTTATTAACAGAAAATTTTCAAGTTAAAACGGTTAGATTTTACTTGAAAATATTTATTAAGACTAACTTGAAAACTTAATGTAATCGTATGTACAATTAACTTAAACTTGAGGATAAGTTTGAGCTGTTGATATAAATAATACACGGATTTTTTCAAATTTTTTTTTGCTATCTGGTCGTGTGCACTAACTATTAGGTAAATATCTTAAGATTTTTATTTGTTGTAGAAAATCACTCAATATTCTAAGCTATATTAAAAAAAAGTGGTCTGCCATTTAAAAAAAATTGGTTAACTACTCTCTTAAAAGTAAAAATTACTCATTTATAAATAACAAACGTCTTATTTTGAAAGTAAACAGTTTACGAGTGGTTGGGGGTCGGAAAGAGGGGTTGAAAACACGACACGCACGCACGTGGCAACGCGAACGAATAATGAGGGTTTATTAAATATTCTAGCAAGGGGTACGAAATGTTTAAGACTATTAGAGAAATTAAAACTTGAAAAGTGTGCTTCCAAAACTTCCAAGTGAATTCTACCCCACATGTGATTGTGGACCAAAATTACAGTTAAACAGGACGCATAATAAAATCATTAAAAATATAAAACTTATAATTAAACCAATGATATAATTAAACATAATATTTATTGTGCAAGGTTCATATTCTAATCTATAGTGGGTCTGTTGTGGGGTGTCCAGACGGGCTGCCCAAACGACTGCAAAACGCAGTGAGGCCTGACTAGACCACACCACACAGCCAACTTTGAAAAGTTCATTACAAAGTTGATCCTACCGGCACCCCTAAGCATCAAGGCAAGCATGCTAACCACTCATTGAATGCCAAACCAAGTAATAATTTTAATTGAGCGATAGATGGCACATAGAATAGAAGCAAAAGTCAGCTTATTCTGTTGCTTCAATATTTGAGCACAGCCCATATTCTTTCGCAACATGTAACATTACAACTGTACCGTAGTAGTGGTGACGAGAATAACTTAAATGGGTCACAGCGTCGTCGGCGTCGGCCGGCCACACATTGCAGTCTGCATTATAAAGGGAACGTGGAACCGGGGGGTGAAAATTGACAACTAGGCTATCTATTTCAATTCAACATCCCGATCCGACGCGGCTTCGAAGGCTCACACTTTAGTTTGCTGATGAAATAGATCAGAGTTATAATGACAGTATGGCACTCTCAAAATCGCTTAGTTTAATAACCGAAAAAACAGGTCAGTATTATTTAAATTTAAAAGTTTAAAATTTAAAAGTTTGGTATTGAGGTTCCGAGGAGATTATTAATCCTAATAATAAAAGCAAAAATGAGTTTGTTTATTGATGTAATACATAAAAATTGTAACTATGGACCGCAAAGTAAGCACTTAAAGGCTTGTGTTATTGCACACCAACACCAGAATCAACTAGTTATGGAATGTTCATTTCCAACCGCTCGACCAATGTAGGCTTGTCAATTAACCAAAATTAGATATTGACCCAAAACAATCGGCAAAAAATATTAGCAAAACAGCTGTCGAATATTGATTATGGACAAATGGAAAGTTTACTACTACATCAGACTTGTTTCAATTAGATATTCCTGTAATAATTAAAATTCTATGTAGGTAAACCTAGCAACACACTATTATCAAACATGTACCGGTACTAACACACACAGAACATACACACACACACATACATTCCAAAGTGCAATAATCGTTGTTCAATGAGAAATTAACATAATATGTAATGGTATGGTGCAATTAGACTTTGACCCCAACATCCAGTAAAAGTATTATTTCCAGCTCCAAATTGTTCTATATAGTCCACTCATTGTTTGGTAAAAAGTTACACTTATTTTAGCGTTGGGTTTGAGAGGGGGGGAGGGGGGTAGATTTTGGAGAAAAAAAATCTACATTAAAATTCGAACAAAAATGGTCTATAGCATAATCTTGCTAAAGTGAACGGTTTCAGAGTTACGGAGCTCAAGAATTAGCAATTCTTCGTCTTTTTTTAGATTTTTGAAAAATATGATATTATCCAAGAAAACTAATTTTTTTTACACAGGATTGCGTTTTGTATAAAACAAAATGCGTTTTTATTGGCCGGGGGTAAGTTTGTGATAAATCCTTGAAGGAACGACAACCTCACCACCTTCTCAAGGGTCGCTACTTTTTAAGGGAAAAGAGGCTTCCACAGGCCTAGGTTACATAAACCTCTGGTACAGAGAAACCCACTTTGGTCTTTCACTGGAAGACATCTTGGGTCGCAAATAATTGCCCTGTCTTTATTTTTAGGGATGTTGTTAGGATAGATACCAATAGTTCTTGCATTTTCGAAAGACCTGTGCTAACTCAAAAAAGCTCGAAATTTTCAGACTGTCTTCAGTTTCATAAGATGCATATTCGCCAGATTTAGCCCCTTGTGACTAAAAAATGGCTTGGTAGGAAAAGATTTGGCTCCAACGAAGAGGTCGTGCACGAAACCAATACCTATTTCGAAGGGTTGCCTAAGTCGTATTTTATGGAAGGGATCGAAAAGCTAGAGAAACGCTGGGTGAAGTGCATTGAGCTACACGGAGACTACGTTGAAAAATAAATAATAATAATTTAATTAACTTTACTCCTTGTTTAATTTTTACCAGACTTATCACTCCGCCCTCGTATTATAGTTTGTATCCTCCTAATTTATTTCAGCAGTGCAATGCAAGAAAAACATCCCGATACACGCATTGTTACGAAATTATTAAATACAAATAGAATAATTGAAATGTTCATTAATTTATAAATAAATTATTACAAATATTTAATTAATTTATTTATAAATAAAAAATAAATAATATAATGACAATCGCGAGATTGTTTTGGCGCAATTTCACTGTGAGCTGGTATTTCGCAGGCTGTGCCGGGTTAGCAACAGGAAGCGAAGGGGGAAGGGGACAGGGGGAGGTGTATGACGTCACGCCGGTCGTCGCCCTCTGCGAAGGTCGCGCCACCCTCACACACATCGACACCAACGCGCGACGTCTACGCGCAAGTGGTACTTACACCAAACCAGTCAAATAATACCAATATTTCGTCATAATATACGATCATTATAGCGTCAGAACAGAACCCAAACCCATCTAACTCATTCATTGTCGCATACTACACTTGTCGGAGTGATCGTGGAGATGACGACTGTATCGCCCCAGCGATGCTGCTCTACCTTTGACGGTCAGAATACCCATCTTATTATCTATACACATCTTATCATCCTTTAATTATATATCCTGTCAATGTCAACCGGAAACTTGCATCCCCCTTGGGTCTCTTGCGCTTTTAGGCGACGGTGACCATCAGCTATCAAGTGACAGACAAAAAAAGTACAATTAAAATCGATGCTAAAGGTTCATCGACTCATTTGCTAGTCACTGTCCTTATATTACATATTTATAACATATTACCTATAGTAATATTGCAATAGGTAATATAATCAATTACCTATTATAATAGCTTTAATTATAAAATTTAAAAGGTTTAAATACTTTCTTTTTCTAATTTTTTTAAGGTCGTAGGCTGTTAGGAGGCTACCGTCGCCTATAGGACAGTATAAGTCCGCTGTCGACAATACTAGATAAGGGGATTAGGAAGTAAATGGGCTCTGGCATCCCTTAGGTTTTCACGGGCTGTTATTATTATCAAGGTGAACTTCTGTAAGGAGTGGTTACTGTAGCCAAGCGATCTGCCCAAATGACAGCGAAACTCAGGACAGATCTGATTAAAATGACAAGAGTGTGTATCAAAAACATTAAGAAGTACATTATGAAAACATTATTGATTATTAGCTCTTCGAGACAATCACAGCTGCAATATAATAGACAATAAAATGCACGCATCTGCGTTTGCGTATTGTATTAACAACTATATTTCTATTCTATAGATAATTATAATTCTATAGATTTATGTATTACGCATCGCGTCTAATTATAGGTCTCATAAGAAAGTTAAACTGTGCTCGGGGTTACACTGCGAGAGATGAATCGGGAAAACCCTGCCAAGCAACGTTCAGCCAAAATAATATGAATATTTCATTCTTGAACGAATTTTGAATTTTAAAAAATACACGGAGTTGAAATTATTGAAAATTTTTGAATATTTCAACTCCGTGCGAAGGGAGCGGGTCACTAATAATAAATAATAGACATGATTTCATAGGTTTTATAGTAACTCAAGGTAAATTTCCTCATATTTTTCAAGTATGTGTAAATTAATTAAGTGGATGGCAGTCAAGCAAAAAAATCGAGATTATTTCGATGAGAAGGAAATCTCCGAAAAGTTATGCGAAAAGTATCAAAGTACCGCTTCAGATACTTAGATAATTTTCGTAAAGTGAAAAACTTTTACAATATTTCCAAAGTAACTGAGTACTGTAAATAAAGTAGGCATTATAAATAATAAAAATGTTCATGCTAATAATAATGGCAACACAAACAGAAACATATATAAAAGTAATTTATAAATTATTTTATTATAATATATTTTTGCATAATAATAATTCTATTTTATACTAGCTGTTGCACGCGACTTCGTCTGCGTAACTTTATAAAATGTAGCCTATGTTACTCGCAAATTATATAGCTTCCCAACAGTGAATGAATTTTTCAAATCGGTCCAGTAGTTTCGGAGCCTATTCAATGCAAACAAACAAACGAACAGACAAACAAATATTTCCTCTTTAGGACGAAGTCGCGGACACCTGCTAGTAGGACATAAAGCGAGCACGGGGCGTTTGGTCTGCTGTAACTTGGTTGCTAAGACGCTGCCGTCTGCCGACGTCCTACTTGATGTCTGGGGCCCTAGCCAAGAGCAACCAGTGCAAACGGTAGCGTTGTGTATTTACGAAACGATAGAAAATAAAGCCCAGTGATTGGTCAAAATTTTATGTGGGCGTTACAACAACCAATCACCGGGCTTTATTTTCTATCGTTACGTAAATACACAACGCTCCCGTTTGCACTCGTTGCTCATGGCTAGGGGCCCTGGTCGCAGGAACTGATTACGCTCAGCTTGATCGGATTCGAACAGCTTTATTTGTATACCAGACTAGAATCTTTTTATTAGCGATGTTGTATGTATACGACTGCAAAACCTATTTTGCAATATTTCATTCCAAAATCCGTTGATATGAATATCAAATGAGATTAACATTAAAAATTTTGGTGTTTCTAAGCGACTTATTGTGAATTTGTGATGTAATGAATGTTATTTTTAAGGCATTCACAAATGCGAATGCAATGCGAAAGTTTGCCGTCGTAAGATTATTGAAAAGTTAAATCTATAACGTTTTCAAATGGTTTTCAGATATTCCGAAAATCTTTTCCGAAAATCCGATTGATTTTTCTTTGAAAACAAAAAAAGGTAATTTTGAGATCAGATTTTCTGCTTCGTGCTTTTCGCATTACAAGAAATTCATATTCGTTGGTTAATTTACTTAAGTAAGAGTTAGTACCATCTGCCGCTTTTCCATCGCTTTCTATCTGCTATATTCGAATAAATTTTACTAAAGTAAAAGCGAAATGTTTTAGGTCAAGAATTATAGAAACAGGAGAATATTCGTTATATCACTACCATCTATATTATACGATCAAATGGACTGCATATTTATGTACTATGTGCCGCCATAATTAAAATTGAAACTGCCGCCTAAATTGATAATTTAAAAAAAAATTATGACCCTTACAAAACACCCCATTGACTTTTACAGATGAAACAACGAATTCGTCATTTCAAACACATACAAATCAAACACATACAAATCAAATTTTTAACCATTTCCAATCTAATCTATGAAGTTGAAATTACATAATTACTAGCTGCTGCCCGCGCCTTCGCCCGCGTATAAAAAAAAAACGATAAAAATCTATTCTCAGACCTACCAAGTGTACATATAAAATTTTATCAAAATCGAAACCGTTTCGGAGGAGTATTGCAACTAACACTGTGACACGAGAATTTTATATATTTGATTATTAATATGAAACCGGAGCCACTTTTAATTAATTTAAGTATAATAAATCTAGTAATAAAAAAAGAAAAAAAAAAGAAAAAAATATATATGACAATAATAAGAGTGGAGAAAAACAAGTCAACGACAGACGCTATTCCATAAAACGTTCGTCATGTTGCCTATGGCCAAATTTCGGGGTTACATAAATAAACAGGGGGTGGTCGGGGGTAAGAAAGGACGGCCTTCGACTCGACGCGTGTCTTGTCTCACCCACAACGCCCGGCTTATGAAGCTTCAACAAAGCGTTCTTCAAAGTAAATTCAAATCTATTTACGGCAAATTAGTTCATTATACACACAATGGTGTGAAAATGCCATCACGACATCCAAACGTCACTATGGCTTTCGTGAGTTGAAAATAGGAAATTAATTTTGTTATACTCAGGTTTAAATGGTTTAATATACTGTTTTCTTTTCACTCTTTGTGAATCCGTAACGTAATTACGCGCCAAACACTTTGCTACAATGTTCTTGCAATTATAATTGATTTTTTTCGGAATAACTTTCTGATAAATAAATTTATTTAAATTATTACATTTTTCTATAACACAAGCAATGTCATTGCTGATGGGCTCTGGCATCCCTTAGTGAGTCACCTTGGTGAGCATAGTCAGCACTATGCTGTTATTTCACGGTGGACTTTTGTGAGGGGATGCAAAAAAATATGCTGATCTTGATAGGATCAAACAAAGTATTGATGAATAGAATAATCAATAGTAGGTATCCTTCATCAGCCTTAGAAAAAGCCTTAGAATAAAAGTATATATACTATTTTTTTAGATACTGAAGAGTATTGTAGTAACCACGTTGTCATCGAGTTTTCCTTGATCGTCATATAACAAAAAAAAAGCAACGTGGAATTAAAATGATCAACGTCACATCTATTTCTAGATTGATCAGCACCCATCCTATAGTAGAGCATGAATAATCGTTTAAGTCTTCACGACAACGTATCCGAATCCCAATCGCGTCATAAGCACACGACTTGTGGCTAGACGTCACTGACATTGGAGGAGAATGTGAATTCATTTCAATAAATAACGAAGCCTGTGCTAAAATAAACCGAAAATAATTGCATTATGCCTAGTCCTAGTATTGTGCAGTGAAGACCACATAAGGGAACAACATTTTCCAGCTAGAGCCGAACGCGTATAGATTCTTACTAAACTATCATTTGATGAGAGTTTTTGCTGTAAATTATAAACCTTTCTAGTTTGACACTCTTTTCATAAGTGAAAACCGCATTAAACTGAAGGGTACAGAGGGACAGAACACGGCGAGAAGCGACCTTTTTTTATACTATGCAAAGAAAAATTATCCTCAGAACTAGTTAGTTAAGATGATATCAAGAAGAACGGTTATTTTGCAGGCTTACTTTTATTAATGCTATACATACCCGTATAATATTGTATGTACCTACTCAAATAAAAATGTATTTTCAATTACATTATAAACAGGTGGACATTAAAATTATTTTAGTTTATATAACTATTATGTAGTATTGAAGAATAAATATGAAAGGTATTTCTGTTTACCGTGCTATGAAAATTATTTACGAGCAATATTAAAGTTTAATTTGTACGCTTTCATGTCGGCTTTTAAATTATGTATTGCATAGAGAATGTGCGGAAGAGTTGTGGCACCTTTCAAAGTAAAGCATTTCATTCAGCTCCGGTTTATTTAGTTATGAAATTCACGGCAGCTCGATGAGCATTTTAATTCCCAAGTGTAAGGATTCTTTTAAAACGTTTAAACCAGGGTAATTTGTGAGCAGGACAATTATACTAGTACATAGAAGGGCAGTAACATAATATTTAATAAATAATTCACTCGTTTCGCCATACATATCGCACACTACTTAGTTGCCAAGAAAGTGAGGGATGTTTGTCAAAACCAAAATGTTTGTCGAAATCAAAATCTTAATCTTAACTAATATTATATGTATAGATTCAAAAGTGAGTTTCTTTGTTACGCTTACACGCCGTAAGCTACTAAACCAATCAATTTTTCCATACACGTTGTCAGGGATACACAAAACGACAAAGGGTACCTTTCATTACGAAAAGAGTTACTGTACCCGAGGATTATCAAAAAAAAAGATCAACGTCTAACAAAAATATAAATGACATATAAAGACAGAAGAAATGTTTAGAATAAATAATAACACCTAAGAACCTAAATCGAATAAACATCTAAGAAAAAGGGGCGCGATCGAAGTGGCAGGCAAAAGGTGAGAAAAGTTTGTGAGGACGAATTTTTGTAACTCACGCAAAATGTTAAATTGATATTGATAAAACTTTACAGCACTAAATATAGTTTATACATTAATAGTTATGAGAAATAGATATGCATTAAGCACGCTACTAAGTAAAAGCTAAAGATATTCTGCACTAGACACAGCTCTTGGGTTCAAGGGACGCACTTCACAAGCGAGACTCCCAGTGGCGGTGGTCTCCAACACTCTAAAGCGCCACTTACACGCGATATACCAACCTAGTACACTACACTAAGTTACAATACAACATAAGGGTTGTATGTGATCATGGTTACTGACCTCGTGAGAGGGTTGATGCGTGTGTATTGGTACCGATAGTACACGACAGAAATACCTTTTCTGGAAAAATACACAATTTTTAATATTGTCACAAAGCTGCGAGACTAGATTTCTTTTTTTTTTTTTAATGAAAATACTTTGTGTGAGACGCTTCTTGTAACCTTTCTACGTGACATTCTACTAATTTTATAAAGAGAAGATTTGTATTTTTGTATGTTTGTGATGAAACTCAAAAACTACTGGACCGATTTTGAAAAAATACACCGAGTAACTAGGCTATATTTTATTAAAAGTTACGCGGGCGAAGTCGCGTGCAACAGCTAGTCTACTACGAGTATTATATTGAATAGCCAGTTTCACTTATTACACGCGTACTCTGTATTTTCTTTTGTTTATTAATTCATGAAAAACAGTAGATCAGACAAAGAGTGACCTAAATATAAAGTCGGCCGCTTTGAGACATTTCGCTGACAATGACTGTGTAGTCTGGTCATAGCTGCGGAGGTGGAATGACGGTGACGTGACGAGAGACATCTCGGCCGCAAAATAAGAAGCTACTTTAGCTTCAGCTACTCGTAGCTTTATCCGATTGGTTGAAAGTAGGTACGGCATGAATTACAAACGAACGGGTATCGTAACCAAATATTTTATTCCTCTTATCTGGGTGTATGAATAAATAAAGATAAAATACAGTTTATTTATAGTATATTTTTCTCATTTGTTTGCGAACCGGTTTTGTTTTTGTTTTTCTTTTAATAGCTAATGATCATTAAGGTATACCTAAATGATTAATATCGAAAACATTTTTCTTTTCACCTTTGAAATGATAACCCAACCCAAGTTAATGTTTAACCTTTGGCGTTGCTTGTATTATTTATAGGCGACGGTAACCACTTACCAAGTAAAACGTCAGCCTATCGGACGACCGTAACGTAAAATATAACGAAAATTATTTATGTAAACAAAAAAATTAACACACAATCGTACCCGACGACAGGACATGTAAATGGACGGAAGGCATTCAAAATGAAACTTTTACAGCGCCATGACGCCACAGCACACCTAACTAACCTATGTAAATATAACGGTGACGTCACTAAAGTAACCGATTGAGTCACGCTAGCTCTGGTACTCGTATGTTCCACTGTGGAAGTTGATGTCCTGCGCGAGGGAGGACCTTGAATTACAATTATAGTAAATTCTTTACGTTTAAGGAGGTGTAATAAATTAGATATTATTTTCATTGACCGAGTACCTTACCTACATTAGTAACGATCATTTCGTGAGAAAAATAATTCTCGTATTCTATGTAATGGGGGTAATACTCCGTGATAATACTCCTGGCATGGGCAGGGCTCCTTGGCCCTGCCCATGCCAGAACATTTTTTAGCATTTAGAACATTTTTTTATTATTTATTTACAATTATTATTTCACTAGGAATTGGGTATTATTTCTTGTAGATAGAATTTTGGGTTATTCAAGGTTCAAGGTTTTAATTAACAGTCTTTGATCTTAAGACACATTTATCATAATCTATTGTATTAAATCGTTTGCTCTATCAACGCACAGTCAAAACTACTAAATCTAGAAGGCCTAAATTTGGAACAGAGGTTTATTTTATAACGTAAGCATTTGCTAAGAAATGCTTTTTGTAAATTGCAACTCCGTGCAAAGCCAGGGGCAGGTCTAGTTACGATGGGCGATTGTCATGAATATAACACAAGTTGGGAGTAGTTAGTTATACATCGAACGAGGGTTACGAAAATCAATAAATATTTTGTATGTCAATTGCTTACTCTTCCAGCCATTAGCTATTACTAATTTAAAAGAGCAATAAAACATAAATTATATACAAAAGGTTATATTAGTCGTAAACTCGTAAATTATTTGTTTATTTTAGTTTTATCGCAATTGATGTTGAAATGTTCAAAATTTATTAACAGTTCTTCCTCATATTTATAATCTACTCATATTTTAATCTTGTGATAATTTTAAAATGTATGAAATAAATTGTAAAAAATTAAAATTCCTCAACACATTGGGGAACAGTAAGAACATTAGCAAACGAATAAGGTCAATTCTCTATTAATTTGTAAATCACGATTTGACCGACACATACATTCAGAGTACTTGCCACGGCAATAAAGTCGTCAAACGGCTCTTTGATATCATATTAGCGAAAATTGTAAAGCACAACTCTGACAACGAGTTTGCCAAAAAATGTCTAGAGATAACTCGGTCGCTTGTCATATGCGTTCCCCGGGCCAAGATTGATGACGGGATGTGTTGCTAACCGAACTGTTCGCGAGCCAATTACAACCTAGCAGCGCTCAGATTACGGTCCAAAATCATTTCTATTGGCGATGTTTACAAAAGGACTCGCAGTCAAAGGAAAATCAATTTTAAAAGGCAGGTGCTAAAGCGGTAATTTGTTCGAATAAAACTTGCCCTACTTTTCTCAGATATGCCCCGAGTTGATTGAGCATCAACACACGCTCACACACAAACACGCGACGAGATGCGTTACTACAAACATCGTGTTAAATGTTTGTGTAAATAAAATAGAAATACACAAACATAGTCAATTTTCTATTTTTTTTTTCTACTAACTATGTCGAGATTTCACTGTCCTAAAATTTGTTGATGACTTTTCTAAATAGTAATACAATTCACACCATTATCACAGAGAGTCAGCTATTTACTTGATGATAATGATGAATAATTTAAATCTCCAACTCTTAACTTTAAAACTCCAGATGACCAACTCTTCACCTAGAAACCCAAACCTTCACCTATAAACGGGCAGTAATGAAGTAGGTACTCGTCAATGTTTGGGGAGCACAATTAAAGGGAAAGTATGCGAGGAATGCGCTGAACCTCGCGTTACGAGACACGGCATGGCGTCATGTAGTCTCGAAGGGATCAGTGACCTCGACATTCGCGAAAGCCATGCCCCTCTGCCTCTGCATCCGCGCGCCGTCGTCTATAGCCAACTTACTGTTTATGCTTCCAACATGGACATTTATAACTGCGCCACGTTTATTTCACTTCTAACACGAGTTTAGCTTTGGCACCGTGGCACCACATGTCATCAATGACATCTTCCGTGTGAAATACGTTACACTATTGAGCCATAAAAATATCTAGGCTTAAAAGGCAGCTTATTCTATTTTGCTACATAGCTTGGATGTACACTTTACACTATTTTATGAAATATCCCTTAATGAATTAAAAATTAACAAACAAAAAATTTTATGAATATTGGGGGGGATGTGAAAATCTGCCGAGACTAAGTAAGAAATTATTTAAGAGTTCCCGTCAAGAAGCCCAGAAACAGGAACACATGTCGTATGGTGTAGTTTTAAGGAGCGTTGTGTGATTAAATCTCAGGACTTCAGGACTCAGTTAATAATTCAACGAGGTCTCAGTACAGCTCAGCATCCAAGTAATTTTATTCAAAAAGTTTAATCGGGTGTGGCTCAACGGCGTATCATACAATTCGTCAACAATTGTACAATTGTAATTTCGCGTGTCTTGTAAAATTTAAACATCATTGAGAGGTGGGAGGTGGACGCGATGCGTACGCGCAACTATTTGGTTTGCTAACGAGATGACGAACCCGATCACGTCTCGTTGCCGTGACGGTTCGCTTCATTTTAATTTTAAAATTGAATAAAATTGATATAGTTACTAGCTCATATTGCAATTTGTGTAGGAACAAAGTGGAAATTCCAGCGAACGAGGAAATCAGAAACAAAAACGAAGAGTTCATTGCGCATTCCTTTGTTGTAAACATTTTGTAAACAAATCACAGTCGCGATGAACAGAAATAGGACGCTCTATATTTTTGGCAATGCAATGGCGACCGATGCGGTGACGAAACTTTGCTTACAGAATATATAACGTCGCGCAGCAAAAGAATATATTCCTCGTCATCATTCCTCCGCAGTACAAGCGCCCTTATTACAATATAAAAGTGTCTCCATTTTAGGATCGAGGTTGCACACTTCAAAGAACATTAAGCGTTCTTGGCCACTCACCAAAAGCATGTTAATAAGCGATAACTACATATAAATTAACAAAAAAAAAACAGTGATTACTCAAAAATATGTATTGTCATATTGTTTTATAATCAAGTAAGATCAGATTTAATAAACTATTGTTTACTTAATACAGTAAAAACTTTTTTAATTTGTTTTAAACAACAATTCTGAGTCCTAATCCCTTACTCTCGTTCTTTTTTGTTAATAGACGACCGTAGCCGCCTACCATCACATGATTTGCTAGTAGTTACGAAAAATTGATACACAACCAATTCGTTCCAGAAGCAAAAAAAAAAATTTAATTAATAATTAAGTTGAAGTACGAAACGCAAGTTTGGCAAGCGAACCTGGCGGTGTTTTCTGGCTCAGCGTTCACACGATTCCGCTGCAAATACATTGCCAACTGTCTCGCGTCTAGTAGTGCACAAATAACATCATTACATACAATACTTATCACCTTTTACTTCTGTGTAGTTAATTGCTCAAAGCAAAATACCACTTTAGCTAATTGTACCTAGTCTTTTGTAGATCGTCTAAAAACTGAACTCTAGGTACACATAACCGATTGAGTTAACTATATTACGAACGATATACTATTAAAATAAAAGATACTGTTTATGGCATAAGACTAAATTTCGGTATAACGCAATAGGATTTTTTTTTTTAATTTTCCCACCATTTTCGTAATGCATATTCAATGAGAAAAATTCATAGTTTTGCTGTTATCAACCTTAATTTGCAATAAAAGTACATAAACAACAATGATACAACCATCGGTCCCAAGTAACTCCGTCAGTCGAATGATAAACCTAAAAGAGCCAGTCCAAAGGACCTAGAGAAAATCCTGAAGTGATATTTTAGGATTTTCTTTGGCTCACCTACATACTTATCAAAGATAGACCGCTGACTATTTAACTATTTACCATTGGGGCATTATCGCATTTTTTAAACAGTAGTTATCGTATATATAAATGTCTTTAACTTGAAGTCATACAGCACACAGATTTTATACAGTGATCGATAAAGAACTACAAATCGATTAAAGATAAGAGTCGGTCGGTGAAGTAGGTTGTTGGCAACATTTGGCAAATTCAGTATATTTTATCAAATATGTTTATACTTAATCTACTTCTTTGGTGATATCTGGATGAAAGATCTTAACCGTAACCAAAATATTGAAATAATACCAACTAGTTATACAAACTTGTTTATAAGCGCTCCATAAAAATAATCAGTCAATTATTTATGATTGTGTACTTTTAGTTTATTGTGTTTTGATTTAAGCATTCCTACTTTTTTAAAGTTTTTAACTGGGTGTTATAAGTTTGACATATTATTGTGTGTTGTGTACTGTGTGTATATATATGTATGTCTTTATGTGGAATTGTTTTGATTTTGATATGATTTTATTGTTGTTTGAAATTTGACGTGTTTGGGATCGTTCTTAGCTATAATTTATGAAAAATCTGTTCAGGCTTTTGTACTGTTATACTTCGCTGGTATTTTCATGAAATAGTATACGGCAGCGCACTTGCATCCACTTGACGCAAGTGACAATATTAACAGACGCGCGCTCCACCGGCCGTAGCATGCAGCCTGCGCCTGCGCACGCGAATGAACGACATTCTACAGGCCCGGTGCATCGCACCCGCTATCGCTACACGAATCACCTTTTGTTTACATCAGTATGACATTATTTATTCACTTTTACGTGTTCAATTCGTAATCGAACTACATATTTGGAAATAGTGAAACAAACAAAATTAAATGTGTATTAAGGTGTTCGCTACTCGCTATGTGTCACAAGTGTTTGTAACGAAACTCCTCCGAATCGGCTTGACCGATTTTTATGAATTTTTTTGTGTATATTCGTTAGGTCTGAGAATAGGCCGTAAACCATTTCTTACACCCCTAAGTTATAAAGTGTCCCACCCCATTTATTTTTATTTTTTGGCAAAACAACGTTTGTCGGGTCAGCTAGTAAGTTATAATATCACATAAAATAAATGTGCTTTGCGATTTTATTTAAAACAAATCGGATTCTTTCTCTCTTTCGGTAATGCACGGTTTTCTAATGCGGCCTAATTCGGTAACCGGCTCACTGCATCGCATTACATCGTTTTAGCGTTCTTTTTGTATTTTTTCTTCTTTCTAACTTATCTTTTCACTTGGCTCTCCTTAGGAGCGTATTTCATCCTCAAGGATTGGGCAATGTGCTACAACTGCTACCTTAAAACCGAAATGTGTGATCATAAACAATGATTTTTTAAAGCCGACTTAAAACTGATTATACACAGACACAAAATATTAAAAAAAAATTGTAGTTATAACTTTTGTGTTGGCAACACTAACAACACCTCTGAGCATTGGCACATCTTCTTACATGTTAGAAATTTTGTCACATAGGTAATCTAATAACTCAATTATTAATTTACTACCGAGTGTCTGTCAAAGTAACTAGTAACTCGTATTTTTATACGTACATTTAAAAGTTTGTCTAGTAGAAAATATCACCTTGTATTCATAGAGTATGTACTCATACAGTGACGTGGCCGATTTTAAAATGACAAACATCGCTTCCACAAATAGGTATTATCAGTGCGACATTTAGCCGGTCGCCAAACCTGTACGTACTAGTACAGTGTGTGTGATATTCACATATATGTATTTCAATGATAAACATATTATTATATCTAATGAAGAGGCCATCGTAGAGAGACCTATACTCAGTAGCGTTCGGTGTCGCACAAGTGTGTCAAGTTGTTCTGGCATGTTAATTCATTGTTAACCTTCATGTGTTCAAGCTACGATAAGAAATATTAGAGGAGCCGTCACAACAAACCGGTGCGGTGTAAACATAAAACAAACATCTTATTTTGCTAATTTTCGCTTATCCATTTTTTCGTGTAAAAAATATATTAAATTTTGAACTTTTGATTTACCTAAGATTAATCACAGTAACTTTACTTGTCAACAAGGATGGGTGAAAAAAAAATGCAATTGTTATATGGACGTCAAATGCATTTTTTTTTAAACTAAAGGACGTACCTGGGAAAGTAGATCCTTTTAGGGTTATAATTTAGTCGTAGGACGTTCGTAGGACTAATAAATGAGCAATTTTAATTTAGTCTAAATTAATTAATAACAAAGAATATATGTCCATTCAGACGATTCTTAATAGTATAAAATCAATAGAGAAATACATTTTGTTATTGTGTTCTTTATTAGCACTAATCGCTTCAATAATGTAGGTACGAAGCTGAGGACGCGAATTCGTACGCGCTGTTGTTTTTTTTTTTTATATCATTTTTCCAGGATAAAAAGTATTCTGTAATTTAATCCAGATAATCATCAATACATAATTGAAAACCGCATTCAAATCGGTTAAGCCGTTTCTTAGATTAGCGTGCACAAACGCACAAGCAGGTTAAAATTCAAAAAACTTTTTTTTGACCTCGATAAATAAGTGCAACGTGTACCTACAAACTTTTTTATTTAAAAAATGTGCAAACACGGCTCGTTTACGATTTTATTATATTACCAGCTGGCGCCCGCGACCTTGTCCGCGTTGAAAAAGAAAAAAGTAGCCTACCAAGTAACTATCATGAAAATCAGTTATATTTAGGAAAAGTATAATTTTAAATTCTATTTATTTTGTATACCGGTCCCTTTTATAATGCACATACTGAATGTATGCAGTGTAGACATGTATAGAGTTCAAATTCGATCGCAGCCAACTCTTGTTTACCAATATTAGTATTATTACGCAACGCGAACGCATCGTTGGCGGTGCACTGCGTTCAACACACGAAATACACGAAGCCCTATTGCATTTAAAACAGCCGCGATTTTTTTAGGAGCTGCAGGTATCTACCCCTTATATTCAAGCAGACTTCAGAATAGATTTTGGTTGATATATTGTTTATGTAATCATCGTGAGCAAAAAATAAATTTAAACAATTTTACCCCATAAAAAAACTCAATAAAGTCAAAAGAATTTCAAAGTTTATTTTATTATTCGTTATTTGAAATTTTACCTTACAGATATTAATTTTCACATACTTTCGCAAAAACCCATTGCACGAATTTTTATTATAATTTACCGTAATATATAGCTTTCCTATATACATCAGTATAACAAAAAAAGACTATAACAGATCACTCTGGGAGCAACAAAAATAAAATGACTAAATTAATTTTATTATTGTAATAGTGAACCGTGTATTTCCCCGTTACGTAAGAAAAACGCCGCGCGTTGTGGGACACACAAATAAGCGATTCGTCACACGACTATACATGTGAGAACATTCCGATGGTATATTTTGAATAACGGGAGCCGAGACCCATTATTTTACTATTTGCATTAACTACTACATACGTTTTGTATGCGAGCAAGCATTCCATGAATGGACGACAAGACCGTGTTTCTATTCTAATAATGCTTTAAGATAATGACGAACGAAGATTGTGTACAAACTGACTTCACTTTGATATGCTATTTTAATAGCTAGTACATATTAGAGTATAATCTAGACTCTTGTTAGCACAACATTCTGTAGCGTGTCCTAGTCATATAAGATAGATTTTTAATTAAGATTTATATTTCAATAATTTTCTTAGAATAGCAATTTAAACTGTGGCATTTCAACATTAGATGCACAAAATATCTCAAAATATTTTTAAGATTGGCTAACAAGATCTAAGGGCCTACAATAGTGAAAAATAGCTGCCATCAAGATGGTCGCTTGATGGTTGGTGGTTATAGTACAAGCAAAATTATCAACCTAGTTTAATTGCTGTTAGAGCACTTGATAATAAATAAATACATTAATATTATTTAAGTACTTAATAATGAATATTAAAGTTAAACATTTAAAATAGATTAAGTCAAATGTATTTATTTGCATTGCATGTTAACAGGAAAAATTATGGACTCATAACTTGTTAATTTTTGCATTAAGTAAACTGTTTAATAAACAAAAGTATTGACCGATTTAAGTGCCAATCATCATCATCATGCCTGTCTGTCTCTTTGCACTGTTTAATATAAGCCTCTCCCAAGGCTCGCTACCACACATGGTCCTTTGCCCTTTACATGTAAGATTGGTGATTATGGCAATATTCTCCCATGCTAAGAATGCCTGCTACGCTAAGAATGCCCTAGTCCAATAAACCAATTGTTATAAAAATTCATTCATCATCAATATTTTAAACAGCCCTATTAAAAGCATCAAAAGTTTGTTGCCAGTTTCATCTCCATAGAAACGACTATTTGAACATATGAGGGTCAATTTAAATTCATTATGTTATATGTAAATAAATAACTACTTGGAAATATATAAAAAATTGTAAAAATCAATACATATAAATAAATAGGTATTATCAAACATCAAAATGTGGGCATTGAAAAAGGAAAAACAATTAAAGTTAATAACTAATAAAATTTATAGTAAAAGTACTATAAAGTCTTTTCATAAAAATATAATTTTAGTTAGTTACTGACCTTTATATAATCTACATGTGAATATCAAACTATGCTATAAATAATATAATATAAAATTGTCATCACTTATTGCTCAATATTACAAAACAAGTATCTATAACTATATGATCTAATAACATATTATTTTAAGAAGCAAGGTCTCGCCAATCACATAGTGCAGTGTCGTGATGCATTGACACAGATATTGAGTAACTGACATGGTTACAAACATATGGTGTTCCTATTTAAAAGCACTAGCAATACACACAACTAATAAGGCATTAACTATTATATTCAAGAAAAAAGCCATTACGATTAGTTATAAAAGAAAAATGGAAGAAAACCTAAATTACTATGTGGTTACTGCTGGTCATAGTTACTTTGTAACATTTTGAACAACACCTGAGACCCCACTTCAAATATTTATAATGCATTTCAATGAAGATTGTAAACAACAATTATCCATGTTAGGCACTACATTGTGATCTTGATAGTTACTTTTTCATTTATTTTCCTATAATTCAGACATCTTAATCAAAAAACCTATTCACTCATCATTGGAATCAGTATCTGAAGATTCAGTTTCTGCTTTGTATAAATTTTCTTCTATTCGACTAAACTAAATATTCTGTTATAGTATAATAAATGGCAAGAAGTTTCAAAACCGTTCCTACAATCTCCACAAACTTTATGATAACAGAACTAACTATTGTAGTTAGTCAACAATACAGTGGCATTCAAATGGGAAATCTAACCCAACCTTTTGTTTCATTTATCGCACTCCTTGAAGTGTTTTTATTACTTATCAAAAAATACAAGTTACATAATCAAAAATATACATTATTACTATACAATAATAATGTATATTTTGTATTATAATTATTTTTTTTGTTGTAATTTGTAATGAAGTGTAGCAAGAATTCACCTAATGTGATCACTAAGCAGGAAACCAGCATCTAGCTGTGTAGCAAAGATGAGGCTTCAAACTTTGAAAAGATTTGGGTTATATGAGCACGGAAAAACACAGACGCCGGCAGGGAGTTCCAAACTTTGGCACAGTGAATAGGCTTTAAGCATCTCTCCACTCAGAACATTGTATAGAATGCAGAACAAGCAAAGTGAGGTTACATCTGGTCATTGGGGGTTATAACATCTAATGGTGATCATCTAATGGGTCTAGTCTGACTCTGATTGAAGCCTGTTTATACTCAGCCCTAGAGTGAATTACCCCTTGGAGACATTAAGTAGTTAAACCATTGTTTTTAAACTAGAGTCGACTGGTACGTTAAGTAACTCCTACATTAGAGACTGCTTGAGATGCATCAACTTCCCCAAATATTTTTAAGGGAGTGCAGAAGATCTAGGAACTGCAAAAGTATGACAACAAATGATTTATGAAGTTTAGTGAAATACTTATGGCTGTTATCGTATTCAAACATTCAAAATGCCCTAGAGAGGCTGACAGTCAACTTAATGGTAGGTGGCTGCTGTAACCTATAAACACAAGCAATGCCATAAATGTTAATGTATGCTGCTGAGCATTGCAGAATTGAGGATAAGAAATTAAGCAACTGGGTCAGAGAAAAATGGAAATAGTATAAGATAACTTAGTTTTGCAGCATTTAGACTGACATTACGAATTCATCTTGTAATCGGTGTTAGTCACTTATACTTATATCAATGATGACTCATATTAATTTTTTGGATCTTAAAAAATAAATCTAATTATAAAAAAAAAACAGTTTAATTGCTAAGAATTGTGATTATTATGTTTTTTACTATATTGACAATAATATAGTAGAAAAATCTTGTAATAAAATCAGTAAAATATGTACGTCATGGCCTTTTATGACAAATCCAAAGTAAAATTCAAGAAGTATATATCGTAAAGTAAAATTAAATAAAACTAATTAGGTAAAACAAAAAGTTTTGTAAATTAATGTTTTTTTTTTATGTTGAGACCTTGTTAAGACCTGTCACCTTAGATAACAGCAAAGAGTGCAAGAGTACTTGCACTCTACCAACCAAAATAGTATTAAGTGCAGTTGTTTTTGAGTTTATCGCAATCAGACAGACAGACACAGCAGAGTACTTTATTTTATTGTTAACAAATTGTCAACAAGGTAACGATGACAGTGTCGCAACCGCAAGTTCAATGGTTTTTTCCCCATCTCAAAAATGCCCAAGGCCTAAAGAAGTTTTCACTTCAATAATAAATAATGTGTACAGTTCATAATAAGCTTTAAGTTTAAATTGATTTATAAGTTTTTCAAAAAAAATTTTGACAGATGATGAAATAATGTATTGAGGTTGCTTCACTTCAAGAAAACTTATAAAATCATTATTAAAATAAAAGTACCTATGTACATTTTATACATTTTTAAATGTAACATTAGTTATATCAACAAAAGATAAAAATATTCAATGGTATTATTATTACTAATATTGTATCTATAGGTATGCATTCTCTATGGGTGTTATTAGAAATAAATTGATATAAATACAAATAAACAACAGGTGGGGGGACATAAACAAATGAAGGTTTGTTTACAAACAAAACAATTCTAATTAGTCAAAGTAGGTAAATAAGGCGGACGCAATGCAATCGGCGACATTTATCTATGACGACATTTGTTTACAAGTTCTATAGAGGTGCATTACTCACCTTTTTGGGAGCAGCATCGGCGCGGAGCCCTTCCTCTGGAACACGCCGTCCACGAGAACACCATTCTTGCTGTTGCAAGTCAAATAGAACTCGGGTGGATCGTATAGGAGTTCGAGATGACGACGAGATATGAAACTGGAATGTCCCATGTTAACGTCAACCTCGCCCCTACTAGAGTTACGTCCAATGACCACACGCTTTTGACGGATTAAGTACTCGAAGTCTCGGCCGTCGAGCCGAGCTATCGCCACCGGGGCGGGTTCCTGAGCCCATTGCACTTTGGAGGGCGAGGAGGGAGCCGATTTGAGGGAGAGGAGCGCCCAAGCGTCGCTCTCGGAGCTCCGCGAGAACTGAGTCTGGGCCATTTCAGCCACACGCGTATATCACCAACGCTTCGGTCTGCACGCGGGGCGAATACGCCTCACACGAGGGCACATCACAAACGCACCGCGGACCTAAACGCACTCCGCGTCGCCACCCGGATGTCCGGAATATGAATCCGAGTCTGCTCTACAATTTGAGGTTACTGACGGGACGCACATGCGCAAAGTTTCCACTTGTGCGGTAAACAAGAATTATATAAACCACCACACCACCACGTGATAAAACTGTATACATATACCTAGTTCGGAACTGGATCGATACTGTCTTCGGTTATGAAGTCTTGTAATGATAAAATATAAACCTGTTAGATATTACACAACCGATTTTTCACAATGGAACCAAAATTAGATACTAAAGTAAACACGAGGCGAGAACAAAAATAACCAAAAACGTCAGTTCGGCATACGCAGTTTGCTAGTCGATTGCGCCATCTATGTGTGCATCATACAACAAAAGGAAGTATGTAAATAAGCGATCCGTTTTACGCAGACACTATAGTTCTTATTGATGCTTGTTGCATATTAAAATGTTTAGATTTAAAATATACCAAAATCAGTGAAATCAGTCAGTGTTAACAATTTAATTTTGGTAGCAAGGTCAAAGAAAGATCGCCTCCTTCTTTCCATTATCATTGCGGCTTACCAGCCAGTTTTATGAGGAGCCAATATATTAATTTAATTTCTAGCCCCATATAGCCCCATATTTTTTTTCATTTTATCTATTGTTAAAAAAATATATAATGCAGCCACTTGTTATTTTAACAAATTTGTTGGCCAAATTTAATTTATTTAACTGAAATATTATTGATTGCATTTACTAAAAATTTTGAAATAGCATTGCACAGAACATTATATATTCATAAGCTCAGAACACTAAATATTTACATTCTATCTTACTTACAGTCTGTCAAAAAAGTGTAGAATTTAAAAAATGGCAATGTGTTGTCCCGTTCTAACAACATAGCTGATAAGAAAGAGACGACACTATAGTATTGCCACTATTTAATTTCTAATTTTCTACCTACACTTTTTTGATAAACTGTCTGTACCTACCGAGCTAGTTTTTGTTTGTTTTGCTTGTTTACATTTATTTTTATTCTTTCGTTTTTATCGTTGTGTATGGTTGTGTGACTAAAAAAATGATGAAAAAAGCGTGACAGTTATAGCTAATAAACACTTTTATGATACAATAAATGAACAATTGGATATTAGGTACACCTTGCGTTGTTCAATTTATGTTCTAGCCTCTCAATTGTTGGCTATATAGTTTGCACAAAAAGATACGAAGGTAAGTTACAAAAATATATTAAGATAGGTCAAGGCATCAATAAATGGAAAAATTTTGGATTTAATAAAACTTTATTTATATAAGTACTTAATTTACAAAAAATAAATATATATATACACTTAGTTGACCTTTAGTTGAACGAACGAAACAAATTACCCATAAAAAAAATCGAATTATAATAAATTGTAATAATAGTGAGGTAAAGTAATACTGCAATTTTACATCTGTTTTGAAATATCAGATTACCGAAATTTTTTGGATAAATTCTAATAACTAGGCATATACTAATAATAACCTACCTACTATAATACAGAGAGAATCCTGCTTGAGTAAATTTATATGTCCCTTCTGTTTGAGTCAATGGACTAATAGTTTTTGGGTTATACCACAACTGTCCTCACAGTACATACTCATGAAATAAGATTCACTAAGTTTTGCCCGGGGGTTAAGGGATTAACTAGTCACTGAAGACAGTATATAATTAAACCGTAATTTAGAAGCTACAACTTTGGTTAAAGTCAACAATACATAAAGCTAAAAAAGTACTGTTAAGTTAAAACTTAACAACTGAAATGTATATAGTTAAGAAAATTTATAGAACCTGACAGAAAATAGATATGTTAAAACAGTAAATGGATTAAGGTAAGTAATTCATTATTAACAAGAACAATATTATAATTTTAAAAGATCACATTATTATTATTTTGAATTAATTGTAAAGACAAATAAGTTTTCAAGTTGGTTTATTGCTTGTAAGGTATTGCTTTGTAAATAAGAAAGTTACTCTGAAGCCCGTCACAAACGTAGCAATAATATAATATATTAATATACCATGCTATAATATATATTTTGCCTTAATTTCATTGATGGTCGTAATATTATGTTTTACTATTCCATAAATAAAATGCAATAATATAAATTACGGTATACGTTGATGTCCATAGAAATATATATATCTATTCAATACAATATTTGCATAGAAAATATATTGTAATATGCCTTGCTATAATCTTTATAAATAAAAATGAATCCCTAAATGTGTTGCTAAGTGCAAAATTCCAGAACGGCTCGACCGATTCTAATTCTGTCTTCACTCATGGATAGATGGATAATCAGGGAAGGTTTTTACGTAAAAAAATGCACCCCGGGCGAAGGCGGGAACGGGTCGCTCGTTTATATTAAAACTAGCTGGTGCCCGCGACTTCGTCCACGTTCTCTATAGCCTATAACCTTCCTTGATAAATAGACTATCAAACACACAAAGAATTTTTCAATTCAATCAGTAGCTCCTGAGATTAGCGTACAACCAAACAAACAAACAAACTTCAGCTTTATATATTGGTATAAATATATTATAGCTATGTGTGTGACCGGCTTAACTTCTATCATTCACCAATTAATCATCGAGTTGTGTTAAACTAGCAACACCTCTATTTATCCAATGCTTCTGCGGTATATCTGATCTTAGTGTGATGTACATAACAAAGTTACTGGAATGGCCAGTGGTGGCCAAAACTCCTTTTCTCTCACTCGTTTTGTATATCGGGCAAAAGTAACTCGGCGGTGGGTTAAAGTTGGCTATTAGGGCTGGTTGGAACCAAATAATAGGTATAGTGTCAAACAAAATTTTCGGATATGACTCATCTAGTTCCATCGTTTCTCTGTTCCATCTGGCTCCCTCTAAAAACAATCCCTGTAATTGAGAAAAAGAGATATGACTTATGACATTAAGAATGTGAGACATTTTTTAATGAAAAAGTGTGTCAAGCAAGCTAATACAAAAATATTAAATACACTTATACACTAAAATAAAATATGATAACTGCTTTTAATTACAGGGTTATCCTGTCAAGTTATATTGCCGCAGTTATAATAGGATTTATTCAACATATAACTGTGGAACGCAGTGTGTGTGTGTCCTGCCTTTAAAAGTTGTATGTCTTCCTGAAAGAAGTTTAATAATATGTTTATACAGTTTGGTTTTCAATAAACAATCAACAACTTCAATAAATAATCACTTGTAGCACTTATGGCGTTACTTGTGTTATAGGCGACGGTAGCCACCTACCATCACCTCGGTCGGACGGTCGACCTTAACATAAAAAAAAATAAGTTTTTATTATTTAGATGATATATATATATATATATATATAATATATCTAAATACCAGCTGACCAGGCGACCTTCGTATCGCCTAACAGTCAATAAATGTCCTGTTACCTTTTAGAATTTATATAAACTTGCGTTATCAACAACGGTTGCTAGGTGACTACGTTTTTTTTTAATTTAGGTATGTCAAATGTTTACCAGCTGGGGACAGAGTGGTTTGTATGGGAAAAGAAAATTGTTTTAATTTTTACTCGTATTTTTTACGTCTTTTCTCTCCATAAGAACCTTCCTAAGACTTCATCAAACACAACAAAAATGAAATCAGCCAAATGGGTCCAGCCATTCTCTAGTTTTGCGCTTAGCCAACACATTTAGTGATTCATTGTTATTTATATACATATATAGATTGTTTTCAATGATAAATGCTTAATCACTGATAATAAAAAACATTTCATACAAATTTGGTTACAATTAAATATTATAGAAACAAATTCTCAATTTCACAGCATGCATTTTACTCACCCAAACAAATACACTGTGTTCCTGGTTTTGCTTATCCAATTCACGAGTTTGCTGCTTGTAATTGTATAAAACAACTATTGTTATATAATTTTAATGGGCTATAAAACGACATATGTACTAACTTATTTTGAATTTGATCTGATGAATGATTCTTCCTTAGTTATCCTTCATCAAAGAGTTCATCTAATGAATATGTTGCTCAAACTAAAATGCTAATAAAATTTACTGACCATTGACAGTATCTGTAATATTTTACAATTTACACTGATATCTAAGATGTTACACTAAGATTACATGAATCTAAGACATTAAATTCAAATTCAAATCATTTATTAGATGTAAGTAACACACTATTTACACTATTTAAGGCGTTTAGCAAGGCTTAGTCAAACTCCAAATCTACATAAAATATATATTTTTTGAATCAATCTAATTAGGATACTTTGTCACTTTGCATAAAAAGCATCCGAATTACCTTGCAGTAAACTCCAAAGTGTGGTTCTTCTTGACATTCAGACTCCATACTCGTAATTGAAAATTCAAAGTGCACTTGGTCTATGGGTATCTTGTTGCGTCTGGAATAATTCTGCAGCACTCCAGTCAGGAACGATTGGGTGAAGTAGAAACCGGATATCCAAAATACAATTGGCGGGCCTTCGTCAATCCAGTCTTGCAAAAACTTCAACCTGAACGAAAAAGTGTTTCTGTCGAAAACTTAGTACTTTTGCAATTTTTGTGTTGCGCCAGCTATTAGCCATATTTTTTTATATTTAAAGATCGCAAATAGGCCTGATTGTCACTTGATGGTACAGGTTTAGCGACGCGTATTAACAATTTAACATAACATAACTAACAGTGTAGGACGCCGGTCTCGAACGGTAGGTGTTTCAAATGAGGGTTGCTGGATTTTGAGTATAACAAATTTATTTTGCTGTCACGGGAACGTTACAAGCTCAGTTATTTTACTATCTCCCAATTAATACGTATTCTTCAAGCCTTTCCTTTGTCTTTTTTTTTCTCCAGACAAGCGCGTCGTATTTTTTAATTTTTCAGTTATGAAACCTAACAATAGTACCCGCAAATTGCTAATGCCCAGGAACCTTGTCAAATTAACATCGAAGTGACGTCATCCGCAAACAAAAAAAATACAGCTAACAAAACTGACGGTATTGAATGTGTCACGATATTACGTCACCAAAGTTGCGGCGACCAAAAGGTGCATTATAATAGCAATGTTTTACACATAAACATTTGCCCCTAGCGGGACTCGAACCCGCGACCGTTTGGCTAACAGCTAGTGTTACTAGCCACTAGAGTTCACTAGACCAAACGTGTCGTCAAATAATAATAATTTCGAAGTGATTTTCTGTAAGGGGATAATCACTGCTGCCAGACGGGCTGCCTACTTTATGCTTACGGAAAGCAGTGTGCATTGCCTTTACTAATCAGTTAAACGGCTTTAGTGCCTATATAAGTTGTGCCCTAATGTGTCTTCATTCAGTTGTAATAGTTGGTTTTTATGGTAGGACGCACCCTTTTACGATCTTCATCTTTTTATAGGTACGTTGACACTACAGCCTTAACTAGGGCGGACTGCAAATGCGGCAACCAGTACTCGGGACAACGAAAAAGGTAAAAAATTAATACAAACTAATGTTAAAATGCACAAGTGAGTTTGTATGTTTGTTTGTTACGCTTTCACGCCTTAACTACTCGACCGTACATTATAAAACTTTGTATACACGATGTCAGAAATTACATAAGTAGGCTTGTGTTTAAGCAATGGTAGTCACATGTCTTATTCGTTTTTCGTATCGTTTGCTTATATATATTCCTACTATTGTTTCATACTATTGTACATGTATCTAATACTATTAAAAATACATTATTATGGGGGAGGCCTATGTTCAACAGTGGACTTCCTACGACTTAGATGATGATGTCATCTAGTCACCAGTCTATTATCGTTTGATCCTTTAATCTCCTCATTATTTGTTTCTTGTTTTCTTTAATTTTTCAGGTCTACCATGTCTGAACCAGTACTCAATGAAGAAACATGGCCCCAGGAAGCCGAAGCGGCCATCAACGACATCCGGAAACACGTGAAAAGAGCTGAAATTTCCAGGAAATTGAAGAACAGCAATCAACGCATTTATATCAATTTGACCACCTTAGAGAATTGCGATTACACAATCGAAATGTCCGCCTCGGGTTTCAGAGTTGTGGGAAGAAAATTTGATGACACAACATTGTCGACAATAGAAAACATGAATTATGAAACGCCGTACGCATTATTGAACAGTATTAGCCAAAAATATAGAGATTCCTTCGGCGGTGAGCTGATGAATAGACTTTTAGATCTCGCCAAGAATAAAGACTCTGAATATACTCCGAGGAAAGAGAAAAACGCAAAAAAGTGAACCTGATACACAATTTGAATATATTACAATTTGAAAAATCTATGGCCTCCCCTTACTTCAGGAGAAAATTGAAGGAATGTTAAGGATCAGTTTGTATTCTGGGATTTAGAATGTGTTTTTTTTTATATAATCATGGCATGAATAGTTTTATGTTAGATATTATGTCTGTGACAGGCTTTAATAACAAACAATGAAAGTAGACTGCTATTTTAAATTTTAATATTATTATAAATATTAAAATAAATCTATGAGCTTTAGCAACGTAATTAACCATTGTTTGAAAATTATTATTAATTAATTCAACATTGGATTGTATTTATCTATAATTTGTTCTAGAATAATAAAGCTGAAGAGTTGGTTTATTTGTTTGTTTATTGGTTATCAAGAATTACCGACACGAATCGCAATTTAGATTAAATGACAAAGAAAACCGCAGGACACAGCTAGTTTTTTTTATAGTGAGAACTTATTTATACACGTTGGGCACTTTTTGTCTGGGGGAAAAAGCACTGAACTCGTGATAACTTTTGAAGTGCAGTCCTACGAGTGAAATTTTTTTTAATGCTTGATCTCGTTGCTATGACTATAGCCAGGGGTTACTTTTTATTTTATTTTAGATGATCTGTTAGGAGTATGTCTTTTATTGTATCCCTGAAAACGTGTGTGCAAAATTTCATGATGATCGGTTGAGTAGTTAAGGCGTGAAAAGGTAACAGACAGACAGACAGAGTTACTTTCACATTTATAATTTAAGTATATGGATAGTATACAAGACCTGGATAGGAAGTCCGCAACGTATGACCCCAGTGGCTTCATGCTGGGATAGGATTTGGACATCCATACGGCCGGCACTTGGCCCTTGACGAAGGCGTCGTTGCACTGCTCCAGGTCGGAGCTCATGATGGCCAGGCCCTGGGCGGCCAGGTGCACCCCGTGCAGGGTGCGTCGCACCACGAGCAGCAACCGGTTGTACCGTATCAGCTCCTGCTTGAGCACCGTGTTCATGCTGTTGTGGTACTGCACGGGGTACTTGTTGGACACCTCCACCACGTCGTACTGCGGCGGGAGTCTCGACGCCATGTCACGCGTCAACTCGACCACGCCCCTCTCCCCTCCCTCGCCGCCGCCCCCGCCCACCGCCACCGACGTCTGCGTCAGCAGGCAGCCGAACAGCAACTGCGCATTTCATACACTTTTTAACCTCCATCGCCCGACGCAAAAACGGAGTGTTATAATTTTGACGTATGTGCCTGTGTATTGTCAAGCGGATGAACCCATTTTTGAAAGCTAACGTGATGGGGGATCGTTCTTAGCTATAATTTATGTAGATCTGTACCTCCACCATGAGTTATAATGAACGCACTCGCTAGCGGTCATTGTGAACTCATGGTAGAGGTACTGTTTAAGCGTTTGAAGACCATCAGCCCATTTCCTAGTTGACGAAGGGATTTCATTAACTTCCACGTGTTCGAATGATGTGAAATTTCATTTATGTTATTGCTTCGGTGGTGTTTCCATGACATGGTCCGGTTAGTGAGTACCTAAAGGATGCCAGAGCTGAATTGCTTATCCTACTGTAATCTTACTGTAGTCGGCAGCGCACCTGTGACGTTACTAGTGTTACCTACAGGTGACGGTAGCCACCTACCATCAAGTGGGCCGTCAGCCTGTCTGCAGATGTTATTTCTTTCATGTCCATTTCTAGGATTTTGAGTTTGACCTTAACTCTTGTATTTGAGGTCTCGGGACTATCCAGCTTAGTTTCAAGCGACACGTTTGGCATTTTCATGTAGCGATTTTTTTTCATTCAAGATGAGTTTGCTCTTGGCCAACGTCCACCTATGTAGCGAAGATGAGGCCTATGATTGAGCGAGCTCACTCGTGGGTTATATGAGCTTGGAAATACAGACGACGACGGCAGGATCCAAACTTTCTCAGTGCGCATTATAAAGGATGGTCCGAAAAACAGGGATTTTGAAAAGATTAATGTAAGATAAAAGTCTCACGGCGCCCGTCTCCTTGTTGTCCTTGGTGATGTCAGCGTTGTCGTGCAACCCGAACACCTCCGGCTTAGCGATGAGAGGAAACGCCTTGATGTGCTCCAGCACCGCATTGTACTCCATACTTGGGGGCATGCAGTAGAAGCCGCTCGGAGAAAATGAGTAACTGCAACAATCAATATCTTCTTGGTTTATACTCGGGTTAATAATCTGGATCAAAAAAATATTTCAAAGAATATCCACTACGTTGTTGGCATCAGTTGTCAACCGAGCGATTGCTTATATAGGTTCTTTTAAGGTTCAAGCTATCTTCATTTTTTTCTACATAAACAGTTTGTCGTAGCGATAAAACGATATTTTTATTTCAACAAAAACGAACGATATTTATTTAATATATTTAATACTTATTATTAAAAAAGCGACATCTAGTTTAAAAACAGGTAATTATATAATTTGAATGTTTAGGTATATCTGGCTCGGCTTATTACACCTACTTGTGCTTAGGATTAATAAGTGACTTAAGGGTGTACCGAGCTTCTGGCGCGTTTAGGTATTCTAAGCGTTCTGTGTATGTGTGCGTGAGGCACCCCGCAGGAGCGAGAGAGCGGTGCGCCGAGTGGCTAGAGTCGTGCGCCGATCGACTACCAATACATATTTACAAAATAAAACAACAGAAACGGTCTCAAAACTTTTATTAAAAATATTATCACACATTTATTTTTTATCTTACTGTCGATAGATAGGTAGGTTGGTATATGTTTTACGAGCGTAATTGAATAAAAACTTTTATCGATAAACACGACTCGTAAAATTATTGTTCCTTATGTATTAACTTATATATATTTATAAATTATATGTCTTATATGTATATATTATATAGTGAAACACATTTTAGTTTTACGTCTTTTTAATAATTGACAAGTCCTTGACAAACTCCAAATGTTCTTCTTAATTATATATACATACTAGTTGGCGCCCGCTACTTCGTCCGCGTCCGCGTTGAAAAAAAAGTAGCCTATCCTGTGTCCCGTACGTCTAAATGTTTATCTACCAAGTTTCATGAAAATCAGTTAACTCGTTTAAGAGTTATAGAGGAACATACATACTTACATACATACATACAGAAAAAAATTCTAAAAATCGTCAATTTAGTTTCAGTATCATGTATAGAGCCTATATACACGATATTTCTGAAAACAAAGTAAATTACTCCATGACCGACCTCTACAGATTTATTATTAGTATTGACAACCGTAGAGGTTGTATATCATTATAACATATCTCCCCATTAAAATTTTTTCAATGAGACGACGAGGAGGTCTGATAGTTCTCGTGCTTCTGTGGACTGTAGCGGGAGTAGGTGTTGTTGTAGTGGGCGTGTCTGGTGCATCTGGTTTTGGTGTTTGGAACGGTGTGGACTGCTGTGCCACCTCGGTTACTATTGCATCTGGTGTCTGGTGGATCTGATCTGGTGTTTGGAAAATAGGAGACTACTGTGTGACTGCTGCGCTTACGTCTGAACTTGCGAATGCGAAAGGAAAGCGAGAATATTAATCAATAACTGTTAAAATATATTGATTATTATATTGATCAGGCGTTCAAAAGGAGCTGTAGCCTTTATAAGTTTCGGGACAATCGATTTTCTGTAGAATCTTGGCTTAATTTCGGCGCAGACTTTACAAGAATTAGTTACTCTTCGAATTTCTTCTATTGAATAAGGTAAGTTTTTAGTTTTTATCCAGTGCATCATTTTCTTGTCACCCCAGGGTGGCATAAAGCTTCGTGAAGCAACGTTAACTGTGATAGTCTGGATTCAATTGAAGCACAAATTCGGGACAAAGCGTCGGCTACATTGTTTTGCTTTCCTGGTCTGTAAACAATGTCATACTTATAAGGTGCTAATTCTAATCGCCATCTTTGAATTTTCTCGTTGTTGACCTTACTGTTTATTTTCATGTTGAACATAAATAAAATTGAACGTTGGTCAGCGATGAGAGTTAATAGTTTACCCATCAAAAAATGACGCCATTTCTTCAGTGATTCAAGGATAGCGTAGGCTTCTTTCTCGACTGAGGAGTGATTCTGTTCACTTTTGTTTAGGGTCCTAGAGAAGAAAGCGATTGGGCGATGGTCTTGCGATAATGTGGCTCCAATAGAATGTTCCGATGCATCAGTTTCTACAGTAAAAGGCATTTTATCGTCAATAGAATGGACACAAGATTTGACTATGTCGGATTTCATAGCTTCGAAACAATTAATGGCATTGGCATTTAGCGGAAATATTTTTGTATTAGACAGAATGTAAATCTTTTCAGAAAAGTTTGGTATCCATTTGGAGTAGGTGTGCAAACATACCTAAAGTTCTCCTTAGAGCTGGTAGGTCATTTGGAGGAGGTAAATTTATTAAGGGTTTGAGTCGTTCATTATCTGGCTTTATAATCATATCGGCTATTGTATAACCGAGAGTGTTGATAGAGTTTTGAGAGAATTTGTTTTTATCTTTGTTCAGAGTCAGATTATATTTGTTAGCAGCATTTAAAAAGTGTTGTAGGTTAACGTCATGTTCATTCTGCGTCTTGTGATAAGATACAGTAATGTCATCAAGATATGGATACGCCCCTTTTAGTTTCTCTTTTCTTATGACCCAGTCGATTGTTCTTTGAAAACTTGAGACGCCATTGGTGACTCCGAATGGTATGCGACGAAATTGATAGAGATTTCCTGCCGCTTCAAAGGCTGTATATGGCTTTTCGTGAGCTAAAATAGGCATTTGGTGATAAGCACTTTTGAGGTCTATAGTACTGAAAGACTGAATATTTCGAAATTTCAAAAATCATGTCTTCAATATTTGGTAGCGGATAAGCATCTAGTTCAGTGTATCGATTTACCGTCTGCGAGTAATCAATTACTAGATGCTTCTTATGATTAGTGCTCTTCGAAATGAGAACCTGAGCTCGCCATGGAGACCTACTCTCCCCTACCTTCACTTAAAAGCTTACGAATTTCATCTTCAATAAATTGTTTGTCTTCAATTGAATGCTTACGTGATTTAATTGCGATAGGCTTACAGTCTGGTGATAAATTTGCGAACAAAGAAGGAGGTGGAACAGTTGCTTCAGCAACACTACAGATCTTCATTGGTTCTTCTGTTCCTCCGAAAGTCATTTCTAAAGAAGAGTGTTTTTCTAAAATGTCATGCCCGATTATTAAGTCAGCACACAGATTCTTAATAATGAGAAAATTCAAGTTCCTGTAGTGTTTTTCACCTATCACAGCGGAAACGGTGGTTTGACCAACGACTTGAGAAGTGTGGTTGAGTGTCGCCATTGTAAAAATTTGGCTACAAGGTCTTCTTTTAATTTGGCAGAGCTTAAAGAAGGCTTCGTTTATAAAGCTGATAGAACTTCCAGTATCAACAAGGGCTTCTGATCTAATGTGGATAATGCTTCTCCTGTTACAGTAGGTTTTGAATATTTCTGATGTAAACTGGGGTCCATGTCAGAAACTATTTCGGTAGTCCGAAGGTCGCCAAAATGTCATCGAGTTCCTCACATAGTTTGACAGTTGTAGTTTTGTTCATGGGTTTTACTTCTATCCATTTAGATAAGGCGTCGCAAAGAACTAACCAATATTTTCCAAGAAATGATCCCGCAAAATCGATGTGAATTCTTTCCCATATATTGTCAGGGATTGTTTGGTCTGTTTTCTTGACATCCTTTACACATTTCAACAAAATTGTCCATCTCTTCTTCGGCCACCAATATAAAATCGTCCAAGAGCTCGCATGGCTGAAATTCCTGGATGACCTCTATGAAGGTATTTCAATGTTAATTTCCTCATAGACGTCGGTATGACGATTCTACCTTGCCACATTATGATGTTATTCTCTACTAATAATTCATTACATTTTTTGAAATATGCTTGTAAGACATTTTCATCGTATTTGTAAGTGCTCCAATTTGTTTTAATATGTTGCATGACTTTTAGTAGTACCGAGTCCTTTTTTGTTTGCTCTTTGATAGTTCCTTCGTTTATAGCAATCTCGTTTATCATTGACTCACTATTTTTTTTAACAATTTTGTTAACTGAGCATCTGTTAACAAAATTGTTAGAAAATCATTCTCTAGATAATTTTGAAAAATTGCCGGTTCTGTAGTAATTCCCAAAGGCATTCTGTTATATTGAAAATAACCTTTGTGTGTTGCAATTGTTAAGTATTTCTTTGATTCGGGCGCCAATTCAAAATGCAAATATGCGTCCTTTAAATCAATTTTTGAATACTTCTCTCCTCCAGCGAGACACGGTCTTAGGTGATCAAACTGTGGCACTGGGTGTGTATGTGTTACAAGCACTGGATTGACAGTTGTGCGATAGACAGGAATTTCGCCGACCGGCGACAGTGAAAGCAAGAGGGCGAGCAAGTTAGGCTAAATTCCAGTACATGCATCTACAATATAATATTATATTAATTTGAATGACTAGACGAGCCATTCGCCTTAGCTACTACTCACACGATTTTTTTCACAGTAGTCGACAAACCTACCCCTGATTACCTTGTCAAAAAGGATCTCTTTAAGGTAACTTTTGTCTAAAATTCTATCTATCTCCATCTCAAAATCAAAGCGCAATAATGAAAACCTGGGACAGGTGAGCAGTACATGTTCCACTGTATCCTCCACCCCAGGTTCGCATAGACAGTCCGGTGTATCCTTTCTCTTGAAACGGTTCAGGTACTGCCCAAAACCTCCGTGGCCAGTCAGAACCTGCACCATTGCAGGCGTCAATGCACAGTTGTGCGATAGTCACCACATATTCTAATTTTTCCATTTGCTTTTACAACATTTACTGTTGGTGTAGCCCATTCTATTGGTGTTTCGTTCGGGTCATTTTTTTCAATAATTCCTTCCCTTGTAAGTCGTTCAAGTTCAGCTTCGACGTTTTTCCGAATACTGAATTTGATCGGTCGTGGTGGTAAATGTTTTGGCTCAGTTCCAGGTTTGATGTGAATGTTAACTTGGTATTTCTTAACTTTGCCCAATTTATCATCGAAAAGTTTGCTATTTTGTTGCAGTGCTTGTTTTAGTGATGATGCCCGAGTCAACGCTTTGATTGTTTAAACTGAGCTAGGAAAATTCATATTGAATATTTCACTCCATTGTAGCCCAAATAGCATGGGGTTGGCATTTTTGATTACGACGACTGGTAGAATTTTTTGTTCGCCTTGTATTTCTACTGTAACATCTGTAAGGCCTAGGCTTTAGTTAATGCTCGCCGTAGGCACGTAGTTTTGGACCTGCTATTAAATGTGGTGATTCAATTTTCTTCCAGAATGTCGTATTTATGATCGAATAAATGGAACCTGGATCCCAGTCCATAGTACATTTAAGTCCATTAATGGAAGTATCTATTTTCTTGCATCTCATATTGTTGGCATTAATTTTGTATATGTTTGATTCGTCGTTGCTATTGTCAGATGAACTACACGACGAACATCTTGATAAAATATTGTTAACTTTTCTTTTGTTGTGTGTGTTTGATGTTTTATTTTGCCAAGATATGTATGCCCTTCCAGTTTTAATACAGCAGCTTTCGAAATGGCCTTTCATATTACATACTTTGCACTCATAGTTTTTTGCTTTACAGTCACTTAATTCATGTTTGCTTGTTTTTCCGCATCTTTTGCATTGATCTTTTGTTAGAATTCGGTGTTTGTAGAAACTTGTAGAAGGTTTGTTCACATACTTTTGTTGGATGCGTTGCACCATATTCTTGACATTGCTGTTATCGTTTTCTGCTCGCTCTCTTGACTGTGCAAGAGCAAAAATCTGTTGAAACGTTACTTCTGTTATATTTCCTTGTGCGTCTCGATCTTATAGCTCTGGCCACTTTTGTTTTAAGTCTATTTGTAGACTTTCATGATTAATGCCAGTTGCGAACCGGTCCCGTAGTTGACGTTCCAGAAAATTGCCTTCATAACCACAGTCTTTGCTTAAATCTTTAATTTTGTTTGCGTAATTTTCTATTGACTCACCTTCTTCTCTTGAGCAGTTCCAAAAATCAGTGAGTGCCTTAAATCGGGTTGTTTTTGATGAGTAGAAACTTTTTTTTACTAGATCAAGGCAGCGCTTGGCCGCGATCTCACTTGATGTTAGGTGCAGATGCGGCCAAAGATGGACCACGCTTACCTAGTAAGTGCCCATTTACCCTGGATTTGAAGACCCCGAGGTTGTAGTTTTGGGGAAACACGGACGCAGGCAATGAGTTCCACTCCTTAGCAGTCCGGACAAGGAAGGTGTAACTATAACGCTTCGTGCGTGACCGGGGAACATCAACCACGAAGGGATGAAATCCCCGCCCGCGCCTCGTGTTCCGCAAGTGGAACGGCTCTGGCCGGATCAGATCCCACAGGATGGACGCACATTCTCCATGGTGTAGACGATAGAAAATCGATAGGCATGCTACTTTTCGGCGATGCTGCAGGCTTTGAAGCTGAGACTCCACAAGGGTGTCGTTGCCAATGAGTTTTTTAGCTCGCCTTTCAATCGAGTCCAGTGCAGCCAATTGACTGACGATTTTTCCATAATTGACGTTTTAATTTTGTGCAAAATGTTGGGTGGTAGACAAGTTATGAGTAAATCTTTTTATATCTCTTTGTACTCACTTCCGTATATATTGCATTTTGCTTCAAAATATTCCAAAAAATTATTCACGGACGTTATGTCTGGATTAAATTTGTCGTTTGCGAAATTGGAAATATTCTTACTGGTTGTTTCAGTTGGTTGCTGCACATTTGTTATGCTTCCGGAGGGCTTTTGTTGCGTTGTTAGCACGCACAAAATTTCCGTTAATATTTCATAAACGCTTTAAACTGGTGAGGACCAGTTGGCGACGAAAATACTTTAAAATGGCTCCTCAGCCATTTTAAAGTATTTTCGACGAAAACGTATTTTGACGAAAAGGCGACGAAAATACTTTAAAATGGCTGAGGAGCCATTTTAAAGTATTTTCGTCGCCAATATTATATAGTGAAACACATTTTAGTTTTACGTCTTTTTAATAACTGACAAGTCCTTGACAAACTCCAAATGTTCTTCTTAATTATATATACATATATACAACCGTAGAGGTTGTATATCGTTATAACAATATATACATACAGTATCGTCATAATATATACATATAAAAATTAATTCGTTTCAAAATCGGTGTTTTAAAAATATTTAAATTTATTTTAAACCAGTATCACCTGATTTTTTTCTGATTAGTAATCAGAAAAAAATTCAGTTGAGGGATACTGGACTCTTAGGTACCTAATTAATATCGAACTTACTTCGTGGCATTATTTTCTCTGTGTAAGTAAGTCATGTCACTGTCTATTTCTCCATCCACTGCAAGAGGATTTTGTTCTGGTGTAATTGACACCCTGTAAGAAAATTTAGTTACATTATTTATCAACAAATTTTTTTTGGATGAAATTTGTAAACCTCATTCCATAAAAATTTTCTTTCAGAGTATGATAACTTTTAGAATCGCTGTCATCCAAGACTGTAAATTGAAAAATATAATGAAAATGTGGTAATTCATATTAAATTTATTATCCTACTATATTTACGCGTACCTCACCGGTTCATCAGATGACTCTTTGTTTTGTAGTGAAATGCCAAAAACTGGTATATTTATCCTATAAATAGACAAAGCTAAATAATTATAATTATAATAAGATAATATATAGACGAGCCCATCGGATGAGTGGTTAGGGTGCTTGCCTGTCTGAGGGGTCCCAGGTTCGATTCCAGGCGGGGTCAACTTTGAAAACTTTTCAAAGTTGGTTTTACTATGGGCGGCAGCGCACTTGCAAAACCTGTGGCGTTGCTTGTGTTACAGGCGACGGTAGTCACTTACCATCAAGTGGACTGTCAGCCTGTCCGTAGAGTTCTCCTCATTTTGTTCGTTTTTTAAAAATCCGAAATACGGAATAAAATGCTCATTTTTTATTTTTAGGTATTATACCTACAAGAATCATCCTATCAGACTGTTAGAATCAGTTTTTTTTTCTAACCAGTAATAATAAATACCTATAATCTAATTATAACAATAATAATAAAAAAGCTAGCTGTATTATTAGTAGCCAGCAGGTAGGTAAATAACTAATGAGTATACTTACGAAGCAACAGGAGTATTCTCTTTGTCTTCAAAATTCGCGGCCAATAGGCGTCTTGCTCTAGAAAGATAAATTTATTTGTTTGTAATTTATTATTACAATTAATTTATTTGTTGTATTGATTTTACAATAAACATAATAATATTTATTTTTTATTTATTTATTTATTGAATAGCAAACCTAACATAACAATCCACTAATAAAATTCATAAAATATAAAAAATATATGAATTTAATATGACAACCATATTAGATTTGACAAATTACAATTTATACGTACAAAAAGATTTTTAAAAATAATAACAATATACCTACATACTACATTTTAGTATTTACTTATTATTTAATACTAATTAATTATTATTATTATTATTTAGTATTTAAATTTCATAAATAAATAGAAGAAAAAATAATAGTTATTGTTTACGAGTTATAGTTATTGTATACGTACGAGTTTTACTTACTTTATTTCTTCTTGCAAGCGTTTACCATTGTTTTTAGCCAACCCCTTCTTTTCTTTGTTGTGTTCACTTTGTTCCTCATAGTAAATTAACACAAAAGTCTTGATTACGTTTTAAAAATATGCGTTAGCCCAAGCGACACAACCTCCACGTCCGACGGCCGAAGCAACACTAAAGCGGACAGGGGAGAAACATGGCGGCTCTAGCTAATATGGGCCGAATGCACGGGAATTTAGGTATTTCCTTCGTATTAAAAAACAAATATTCCTTTTGAAAATGTAAAGAATATACGTTATAGAAGACATGTTGTTTTGTTATTATTCATAAACTGACAACATTCCGTGAAGTATTTATGCCGTACTAACGGTTTATTTATTTTTTTAGAGGTAACTTTGGATTTTTTTTCTATCGAGAAAACTAAAAGTAATCGTGTTTCTAAAGAATATGATTTATAGAATGTATCCTTAAATATCTTACATACTAATTGCATATCTAAAACTTTAGTAATAACGATACAGCAAGGGATCAAATAAACGCAATTATTTCACATTTTTCACGACACAGGCTTAAGTCTTATATTCTGGTGATATGTAGTATAACATATCACCAGAATATAAGATATCATATACTTATTTGAATCCAGACCGTCTTTTTATCAATTCTATTGCATATATACTCAAGATTTTTAATTTAAGTGTATTATATAAAGTTTCTTATTAGAAAATCATATCCTGTTAGACTTACTTGGGATCTGAAGTAACCTCTTCATTGTAATATAGGGAGAGCAAGGATAGTATGAGCCTTCTATCCTTATCGTCGGTCACTCGGCCACCATAGTTGCATTCTCCAGCCAAATAGTTGAGCGCGTCGAATGGCGTCTCAGTGTACTCCGTGAGGAACATCTGGAAGCAAAACGAGGCGATAACAATGCAAGGCTTAATATGAATATGGTCTAAAAGCAAGTAGTTTCCAGCTAACAATAAGAAATAATTTATGTACCAATAATTTTCTATACGAGGTAGTGAATTTTCGTTCGTAAAGGCTGAGCGCTTAACGCTAGCCCAATAATCCAGTGTCGCTTTAGAAGCTCTAAAAAGCGTTAGACCAAATCCAAAGAGTCTACACGACACGTTTGGTCTAGTGGCTAGTAACCCTATAACTGTTAACCAAACGGTCGCGGGTTCGAATCCCGCTAGGGGCAAAAGTTTATGTGTAAACATGTACCTTTGTACCTGAGTCATGGATGATTTGTATTTATAATGATGTCGTATTTACAAAAAAATCTATGTAGTATATCAAATGTCTGATATCCATAATATAGTTGCTTAGTGTGGAACTAGATGTTGCTGTGTGAAATGTGTGAAGACCTTTTTTTATTTTTTTATTTATCTACATTTACCTGCAGTTGCATGATGCAGATGCGCAGATCGCTCTCATTGAACTCGTACTGGATGTTCCAACCGAGTGGTCCAAAAGCGCGCCTCTCTTGCACCACAGCGTGGAAGAAGCAAAGCGCGAACAACAGCCTCCGCCACTCTTCAGTGCGGGGACACGAGATATAGAACTCTGGCTCGCAAATCGGATCCGAGATGTAAGAGCGGAACACATTGTTCTTCAGCCCCTTGGGCGCCTCGTTCGTCATCTTCACTCCTGCGCAACGTACGACACATTCAGCCCAGTTAGAAACAGTGAACTATTATCGTATTGAGCAATGCCGGACTTAGAGGTCTGGAGGCCTCGGGGCAACAAAGGAGTGGAGGCCCCCTGGCTCCAAATTATTTTCCAAGTAAAATGGACAATTTTTTTCAGTCGAGTTTTCCAATAAATAATAATTTATTGTGAAACCAAGTATAGATTCATTTATTATTTAACAAACATATCAATACTATTGAGCCAACTGGTCGAGGGGTTAGTGGGATTGTTTTAACACTTCGATTCAGAAATACCCTATTACAGGCAGGGCCAAATTGGGATTTAAACTTTTCAAAGATGACTGTGGTCTCAGGATTTCGTCACCTGTAGATACGTTGTATGGTTATCCCATAACACAAGCATATACTTAAGTGCTTACTTTAGATGCCATACAATTGGTATGTTTAGGGTTAGCGATTAATTTGTGATAATTCTTGTCTATCTCTGGCAAAAATTACATGACAATTTTGTATTTGGAAAATCAGAAGCTATTACAAATAGAAACATACCAAGAAACTACTTAAGTGTATACATAAGTAATTAAATTCAAATAAAAAAAGCGTATTGACCATTCTGAAGTACTGTAACTGGAAACGCCTTGCTGGGATAGGAAGTGAGCCAACACCGGAAATTGGGATGCGTCACTTGAGGTATGATCACCTCAGCACATATTCTCTCCAGTTCACCCATCCAAGAGTCCATCACGTGGCAATTCTGCAGGACGACCCATCCCCCTGTCACTATGGCTTGGTTTATCATACCCGCAGCTATAGGACCCTGAAGGAGTTATGCAAAATATGGTTAGGTACCACATGAGCATTTAAAAAATTAGAAATTGACAAATAATATACTAACCTGCCCTTGCCCAAGCGATATTGTCTCGAAGCTGACAACCCTTTTCTCCATTGAAAATTTGACGAGTCCAGACATTGGATCGGAGCCAGGAGAGAGAATAAAAATAAGGGGCGAACAGCAGTTGCTGTCGTTATAGGACTTCTCCAGGTCAAACGGAGGAGGCTCGATGTATGTGCGTCCCATTTCTTCGATCACGTACTGTTGGACCAGAGGAATCAACTTGTCTGGTCGGATACACCTAAATAATGAAATAAACACTTGAATTTTTTTAATATTGCCTAATCACACTCAACCTTTATGTGATTGTTCATTAATCATATTTTGAATGACATGTTTCATATGATCGGAGTAGGTACAGGTAATTAAATCAATTTGTATGGAATTCGAGTATCTTCTGAGAAGGTATATTAAAAAATCGAGGGATCTTGTCTGAGTAGTGGTAATGCATTCACGATATTAATATTAGGTATAGTCCTGACCTTGCATCCTCAGATTTTCACTAATTTCGGTCTCTTCAATACTCTTTAAGTAGTGAAAGATCACAACGGCATCGTTTATCAAGTATAATATATATACAGGATGGCAACAAATAATAGAATAAAACGACAATAATGTATTCGTATATAATTTTGAATTAAACAAAATCAAATATAAAGTCACTTTACCTCAATATAATAAGTTTCGGTATCCCACGAATTTGATCGTACGGTGCTGGTAGGGGGCTCTCGTGAGGAGCTGCCAAATCATAGAATTCTTTCCAAATTTGCACCTTTTTCTCAAAATGTTCCTTGAATCCGTGGAGTCTGAAATAACAGGATTAATTATTGAAGAAGGTGCTTTTGTCGCCTCTTGCAACTATTTTATGACTATGAGTGGTTACAGATAAAGGTTTATCGAGAAATCCATCGAAGTAATTCAAATCATAAATAATACAACGCAAACTTTCTTTTTTTTTTAGAAATGTTTATGATTTAATACTAACAACAAGTGATGGTCCACTTAATGGTAGATATTTAATACTACCATCAAGTCAGCCTGTCTGTGGGGCCATTCATTAATTACGTAGGTATTTAAGACGGTTTTTGACAGTTTTTGACCCCCTATGTAAGAAAAAATAAGAATAGGCCCTCTATTTAGTATTTATTACGTAAGAATCTAAAGAAAAAATAAATACACGTTTGTAATGAACTGGAATTCAAAACCCACAAAAAATAAATTTAAGTACACATTCTACACTGGTGCCAAAAGAGAACTAAAAATATATAATTGCGTTTTTGTGAAAGTGACGAATGTGTCCGAGACCTTTTATATTAAAGTTTTTCTTTATGATTCATACTTTACTAAGATTTTGATAAGTCCAGGGGCGCGCTTTTTCAAAATATTATTTTGTGATCTTACGTAAGAACTATCAATAGATGATTGGTCCCTGTTGAGTTTAATATACGTAAAAAAAATAAAAACGTTACCCGTTGAGGTTCGAACAGCGCACAATCTCCGACCAGCTCTTCTCTGAGAGCCAGGCGGACGCCGGGTTCTCGAAGGGGTTCTCGAGGGCCACTCCACCAGTCAACAGGAACGCCACCAGCTCGTCGTCTATCTCTCCCTGGTTTCATTGTTACCTATCTTTATACTTATCAAGCATTTAAAGTACTACTAGCGACCCACTCCGGCTTCGCACGCGTGCAATTTTATTGCAAACCTAAACTAATATTATAAGATTTGTACGTTTGTAATGAATAAACTCAAAAACTCAGCGAGTAACATAGGCTATACCTAATATAAATATCGCATGAAGACGACCGATATTTCTTGATTCACCACAAACAACTCTGATTACTGATTATACAACTTGACTAAAACAACTTTAGACTGAAAGATTGATAGATTTTGTTTTCAAATAACCGCATCTTCTCAATCCTCCTGGCGTCTTTAATAAAATCTATACTAATATTATAAAGAGGAAATATTTGATTGTTTGTTTGTATTGAATAGGCTCCGAAACTACTTGACCGATTTGAAAAATTCTTTCACCATTAGAAGCCGACATTATCCCTGATGAACATAGGCTACTTTTTATCGCGGGAAAATGATTCATTCCTACGGGAAAACGGGTAATAGGACAACGGGTAGTAAGAATTATCCTTCCGTACTTATCTTTTTCACATAACTTCTAAACGGCTGAACCGATTGGGTTGAAATTTTGTATGTGTATTTCCATGGTTTTATAGACACGAATGTTTATATTTTATAAAGTTACGCGGACGAAGACGCGTGTAACAGCTAGTAAATAATAAAATAATACGTAGGTATACAACTTAAATCGCGACGTCCCTTGCCCTGGTTATATTCACATACATTAGAATTCGATAGTCCGATAAATGATGAGGGGGTGGCCCTTTACAGAACCATGAAATTTCCTTGTATATTATATAAATAAACATATATAAAACAGAAATTAATTTAGTAGGCAAATACCCTGGCTCTTAAGATGCCTAGAGTGAGGACCAGCGAGAAGATAAGCTTGTCCTTCTCGAAGAGGCTGCGGCAGACATTTTCATAGACGCTTTTGGTGAAGTACGCGTTGAGAGTTGCGATTCGCTCGTCCAGCTCCTCGCAGCGTGGCGAGTTCAGAATCGCCTGGTTGTACAGGTTTATGAACCTGAAATTTATATCTCAATTATTTATAAGAGCCTTTTGTTTCACATTGAGGTCAAATTATTTTAATATCATTAATTTCAAGTTAATAGGAATATTCTTGGTGAATTCGATTTATCATCTTAGGCCTCATCTTCGCTACACAGCTACACACACCCCATCTACACCAATATATAAAGCTGAAGAGTTTGTTTGGTTGTACGCGCTAATCTTAAGAACTACTGTTTCGAATTGAGGTATCGAGGTAGGCTTTAGGCTATTTAGTGTGACCTAAAAGGCAAAAAAAGAAATATAATCCTTATTTTGAATTAACACTATCTATCGTTCAGTGGCAGAACTATTAAGACATACAGCTTTGACTCAACAAGTCGGCTACACACACGTCGGATAATCAAAGGCTTTAGACTATATTGAACGCGGACGAAGTCGCGGGCACCAGCTAGTCTCTAATAAAAAAGGTCATCAGACAGACTGACAGCCCACTTGACGGTAGATATAACAGCATATATACTGTTTTCCTATCCCCTCTCGATTACCCTTCAATCGAGTGGACCTTCAGCGTGTCTGACAACCTTAAAATAAAAAGTTCACAATGTGCGTCCCTTAAATTCGTGGGTAGGCTATTCTAAATTCAAATAGAGTTGGACGATTACCAGTTCAAGGAATATTGGTACATGGGATCGATGTTGCCGAGGTCGGAGAGACAGAAGAAGAGCACTGAGCTGTGCTTGGAGACGGGCACATACAGCAGACGAGCCTCGTCGATCTCCTTCTCGGTGATGGCGGCGGCCGCCTGCTTCGCCTCGATCTCTATCGACAGCACCTTCGAAGATGACAGGATCTGGTTCGCAGACTCGTCCTCCAGGATGTTGCCGGCTGAGGATAACACCTGGAATAGATGTCAAGGTACATGGTAAACAATGGACATATCTCACATACTTAAGTTTTTTATTTACTAGGTATAGGATGTTGCAAATTCAATAATGTTGAAAAATTAATTGCACTTTAATTATATAATACAAGTAGATCGAGCAAAAAGTTTTTTTCGTATATTAAGTATAGGTACCTATGTATGTAAAAAGTTGCAGTAATAGTCCGGGAGGTGGCAACGTCGGGAAAAAAAGCATTTTAGGTCAGCTGATTTTTTGATATGTCGTCTCTCTTGCCCTTTCGGTTAGGATCTGGGCAGTCTGGCTAGCGGTAGCAGTTGCGTTTACCTGTGCGCATCCTATTTGTGCAGGTAATATACTGACTTTTAAAATCATTTTATGAAGGTTCAATTTGCATATTTTAGCTTAAGATAAGTTTAACAAACATCAATCTCTTATTGCCAGACATTTTTATCGTTGCTAATAATGAGCCAGACGCGAATTTTGATTTCATTTTTATTAAAAAATTAAGTTATTTCAGAATGTCTGTCATTTTAATATTATGTTGTTTAAGTATGAACAGACCTAAAAATAATTTGCCAGACATTAATTCAGTTGCTAAACCATGAATCAGAACGACTAAAGTCCTGAAAACTCTTACAGTATGATTCTACTCTTACAGTATGAATTGGACTTATGTAAACTGTATATCTATATATACATACAATAGATATACAATTGCGTAAGTTCAATATTTTTTAAATTAGGGATATTATTTTTTATTAGCATTTAGCAAATTTTAACATAAAAAAAATTGAAATGAGATAGAATTAGATAGCAGGAAATCAAACATTATTGAAAATTTAAAAGTTTTTTTTTTATTTGAAATACTCTTGTCGCTATGATACACTGAGAAAATTTTACTTTAACATTTTGGCTCGTTTAAAGGCAGATTATTTAAAATTAACTAAAACTCGTTTAAGAATATATAAGCGCAGTTGGTTATAATCTAACACGTCAACATTGTTATGGATACTTGGTTATTTTTAACATTGCACTTAATAATTTTTAAACAAAATTGTTAGCATTCTGAACCAATTCAGACTTGTTTAAATTTTAATACTTAATATTGTTAAATCTAACCAAGTTATGTATGTAATTTTAAATATGTTTAAAAAGGGTTAAAATTAACCCTTTTTTTGGTTAAAATTAACCAATATATCTCTGTTACCACCTACAACGTAATCGGTTACAAATAGCCATTGATATTTTGTTGTTATTAAATAAGTGCGATTGTAAATTTTACCATGACACATTTGCTAATCTTTACAAACAGCTTACTAAATATTAACCAAGTAAAAATACTTAGCAAAGCAAAATGGGTTACCTATAAGTGAAAACGAATCATTCATTTCGTCCAAATCTTTCTAGCGTGATAGTCATTGCGTCTCGTATTTAATAAACTCGTATTGCCTAAAAAATTTTATAATTTACAAATATTCCTAATGGATGACGATGTCAACAACCTTTTAATTGCATGGAAATTAGAAGAATACATAGAAGTATGTAAAGATGAGTGAAAAACCTACATTTTTATCTACCTAGATATAGTTTCAACTAAGTTAACTCTACACCATATTATTATAATTTACTAGTTATGTTATTATTGCAGTGAATTTTGCGTTTATCTTAATTTAAAATTCTTAATTTTCTCACAAGAAAAGATTATTAATCAAATAAGAAATACCTATATTATAAAAAAAAAAACAAAAGAATTATGTTACATGTCACCTGTTTGACATCATATAAGTAATTACTAAATTCTTATTTTAGATATTTTTTGACTTTATTAATTATATTGTAAAAATTAATAGTCAATTTATTAAAATTAAAATTAAAAATAAATTAAAATTAAATTATAAATTGTTAAAAGTCAATTTTATACTCACATGCCGAGACCGCCCATCGGCGGCATAGCAGAGGTTACAAACCTTATAGTAAATTAACGGATATTAGAATAACAACTATTTCACATAGTACTACTATGATAACTTTGATAAACAAGACAACTAGATAGAAGGTCTCTAAGTAAACACGGAACATTTTTTATTGCTTTTGTTCAAACATTAAAACTAAAACAGAAATGAGTCATACGGATACAAGAGATTTTTTTTCATCAAAACAATTATCATTTATGGATGATACCTACAAGTAGATACAAAAGATTGCCGACGCACCTGCATTTTGTTTTGTTGAATTTTTATATATACTAATATTATAAAGAGGAAAGATTTGTTTGTTTGTATTGAATAGGCTCCGAAACTACTGGACCGATTTGAAAAATTCTTTCACTGGTGGGAAGCTATATTATCAGCGAGTGTTATAGGCTATATTTTATAAAGTTACGCGGACGAAGTCGCGTGCAACAGCTAGTGTTCTATTAAAAAACTATAATTAGGAAATATAAAACGGTATTAATTTTCATTTATAAAATATCAATATCGACGTCGATATATCGAGGAAAAATGTCAATATATCTAATTAAAAATATCGATACTTTTTCAACAAACCTACGGGCTCGTAGATCGTGGCCTGAGATTAGCACGTACAACCAAACAAACAAACTCTTCAGCTTTACATATTAGTATAGATAATTTAAACATTGTACCTAACAATTTTATATAATAATAATTATCATCACGCGTTAATCCTTCATTTAATGAATGAATCGTGGTAATGAACGATAGCCATAGCTCATTAAGTTTTCGTAGTAATACTGAGTATAAAGTAAAAAAAAAAAGTACTTAAATAGTTTTTACTGAGTATTTACTCTGGCTTGAGTAATACTACAGTGCTTACCCATCTATAGCTGAGAGCACTCAACTGTCTCTCTCTGACCAGTAGAATCATACTGTAAGAGTTTTCAGGACTTTAATCGTTCTGATTCATGGTTTAGCAACTGAATTAATGTCTGGCAAATTATTTTTAGGTCTGTTCATACTTAAACAACATAATATTAAAATGACAGACATTCTGAAATAACTTAATTTTTTAATAAAAATGAAATCAAAATTCGCGTCTGGCTCATTATTAGCAACCATAAAAATGTCTGGCAATAAGAGATTGATGTTTGTTAAACTTATCTTAAGCTAAAATATGCAAATTGAACCTTCATAAAATGATTTTAAAAGTCAGTATATTACCCGCACAAATAGGATGCGCACAGGCAAACGCAACCGCTACCGCTAGCCAGACTGCCCAGATCCTAACCGAAAGGGCAAGAGAGACGACATATCAAAAAACCAGCTGACCTGAAATTCTCTTTCGAAAACGTTGCCACCTCTTATACTATAAAATCTCTTTGGTCTTACTGTTTGTATCTGGCTGGTTTGTTATCATTTTAATAAAAAAACAAAAAAAATAAAAATAAAAACTATTTTTTTAACATTTTACTATTGTTTCTATGTTTGCCAAAATGAGTGAATTTAACGAAAATATTTAATACATTTTGAAGTTTTATTACGAAAAATGGAAAAATACCGCGGATAAAGTCTGAGCACTTATTGAAAAAGTGAAGAAAGATCGGCATATTAGTAGTTACGATACTTACGATATTAAAAGTTTGCTATATTTAGACTTTTTCGAATGGTCGATCCATTTGAAAAAATCTGGATAAGTATACAAAAAGCTCGATATTTGGGTGCCACACGAGCTCACTGAAAGAAACCTATTAAATAGTGTACTTACTTATTTGCAATTTTCTATTCAAACGTAACAAAACCGAACCGTTTTTGAAAAGGTTGATTACTAGTAATGAAAAGTAGATTATCTACGACAAGAACGTGCAAAAAAGATAATTTTGTCAAGTGACAGTCAAGCTCCACAGACTATAGCTAAACTTGGACTAACTCGCGATCAGTTTGATGCTGTAAATAGCGATGTTTCTTTATGATTCCTAATATGATACATAAAACCTATAAACATAAATATATTTATCATATTATAATAAAATATGAATGTACATACTTCTAAAATCTTATCCTCGATCTCCTTCAGAGTCCTCTTGTTGTTAGCACCTTCCACGATAAGCTGATTCTTTTTCAACTCGAGTTCAGGCCGATCTTGGGCCACAACAATACCTAGCAGTTGATCTTGAAGGCCTTGAGGTGTTATCATAAAGTTCAGTAACGTCACCTGGTTAAAAATAAATCGGATTATACCTAATATGGTTTAATTTCTTTGGTGAGATATTTTATTATATTTGTATAGATATAATAAAAACATGCAAATATCGATAGATACCTTTACAGCGATTTCCGGCAAATAATGAGGGTTGCTGAGTCTAGTCGTTATGTAAAATCTAAAATCATGGTTGTACTCGAGTATATTGTCTCCGAGTTTGAGACAATCTACGCCACCAGATCTGAAAAAATCAATGTGTTCTCAGCCAATGAATAATGAATAAGCTCCAATCAATAATGGAAATAGGAAAACCTAATGTATGAATTCCTAACTCATAAAAACTCAATAGTTAATAACAAAATTGAATATTTATTCTAAATTCTTTATAACTGTCAATGGCTAAATTTTTTCAACGCTTATGCCCTGAAAGCAGGTCTTCAGACAGGTACTTAACTGAAATGGAGATGTGAAATCGTTTGTTATAAAAGTAAATAAATTTGAAAATCGAACACGATTTTCTGACGCTCAATAGTAGGTAAGTCACTCTTTTACTAAGTCCGTGGTCTAGAAAAAAATACTTTTTCGGTGTAATATTTTTCATTTTGTGTTAATTTCGTTTGAAAACATAAAATATTCTGTGGTCTGGTTACATTGCTCGAAATTCCACCATACACCTAATCATTTCTTAGTTCCATTATTTAAAAAAAAAAAAAATCAGTTCACATAAAAAAGAGGAAAAATTGTTGTACATGAACACTTACCGCCCATGTATAACAATCAACCCTTAATGGGTTAATGTACCCTTCATGGGTTTTACCCTTCACGAGCTAAGGATTAACCTGACCTGAGTTTAGTGGTTTTTAAATGAAAGTGCTAGAAAGCTGTCTAACCTAAATATATTCCTTAGGAGCACCGGTTCCAATACGGCATCGAGTTGTTGCCGAATGTTCTCGAGGATGACGGGCGTGCCCATCTGTATGGCATTCTCCAAAACCCTCACGTAGTTCGGGTCGGTGAGTTTTATTACTTTTAATTGATTTTCGCGCTCCATATTTTTCACCCACTTATTCGCTTGTTCTGGAATTTACATAAACAATAGGGCATGTAAAACCTTTATTGGCCACTACTCCCTAATAAGTTATGTATTTTTTTTGCCGTAAAATTTTCACTGACAATACAATGATAAAGAGGGAAAAGTATCACTTTAGAAAGCTGTATTTAACGGACACCTCGTTATATTTTTCAGTAATTAAAATACATTCATACGTCGTCTATCAAAAAGTTGAAAATGTAAAAAAAAAACGTTAAAGGGACTTTTTTTTATTTTGATATCAAAATAATTTTGGTGATAATAAACAGATTGAGATATTACCTCTATACCTCTGGTACAAACAAATACTATTACTTAGTTATTGTATCTATAACTGTGTCATTTCAAATTATACATACATAAACACACAATATACACATAAAATTACAGCCAGCACTTAAAAATATACCATATATAAATCTGAAGAGTTTATTTGTTTGTTTGGTTGTACGCGCTAATCTCAGGAACTACTGGTTCGAATTGAAAAATTATTTTTGTGTTTGATAAGCCATTTATCGAGGAAGGCTATGGGCTATATAATAGAGAACGCGGATGAAGTCGCTGGCACCAGCTATAGTCTTACATAATATTTTAAGGCGTAGTCATTTTTTGAGTGTATGTAGTCATAACACTAAACTTATGCAGTTTATGTATATGTTGAGGGTTGGTAGCAAGAAAGTGAAGCACCTTGAGGGTCAATCATGAGGGGCCACCGCCTGCTCTTCTCCACAATGATGCCGTTCTCAATGGAGAAGGCGTCCACGGGCAAACCGGCGATGTTCCACGCGCGAATCACCACTGGCTCTCCTAGGGTCGTTATCAGGGAGAACGTGGGGGAACATGGAATTTCTGTGGGGTAACACAAAATTTGCAACAAAAAATGCGTATAAGAAACAAGTAACAGCTCTTCAGCTCAATTTGCGATGTCGGGTTTGATTTTGTTTATAATTAAGTGTAGGTAATTGTCTTTCGGGGGTTTCATCTCAGGATCGTAACCGTGGCCTTTTTTCCGAAACCGTGGTAAATTTAAATTTATAATGACTATTATAAGAGTTTCTTGGAGAAACCTAATCAATACTAATAATAAATCTGTAAGGGCTGGTCATGGAGTAATACTTTGTTTTCAGAGATATCGTGTTTATAGGCTCTATACATGATACTGAAACTAAATTGACCATTTTTCGATTTTTTTTCTGTATGTATATATGTATGTAAGTATGTTCCTCCATAACTCTTAAACGAATCAACTGATTTTCATGAAACTTGGTAGATAAATATTTAGAAGTACGTGACACAGGATAGGCTAATTTTTTCTTTTTAAACGCGGACGAAGTCGCGGGCGCCAGCTAGTTGATAAATAAAGATTTTGATTTTTAATTTTGATAAATCCGAAAATTTCGATTTAGATATTAGACGGAAGTTCTTCCCGTTATAGAATCGACAGTTCGGCAGTGATTACAGGGACATACATACATAGTACATAGTCATACATAGTCAGATAGACCCGACCGAAAATCAGAGCTAGGAAACTGTTTTCGTACTTTAGGCTTCTCGGGGTGAAATTCAGAATAAATCCCATGAATAAGCTGGTCTTTTTATTACCTACATATTTTACATATATAATTACATAATTGTGACTCATAGTAAACTAAATCTGGTGTGAAAATACAAGACCACAGTCTCTTCCTTATGTCACTAGGTCCTCAAGGGGCGTAAGCATTTGATTACAGCTTTGTGAATGATCATGGTTTTATAGTAATACGAGTATTATTACCAATTCTTGATTTATTTATTATACTAACCTCTTAATTCTTTAATATCTTTGATAATTTTTTTTTTTTATAATTACTTACCCAATTCTAGTGTGCGTTGGTTCCACATCGTAATGATCTCTCTCCTGTAGTTGACGGTATACGGACCCAAATAGGCGATGAAACCGGCCGAGAGAAGCACATCACCTGGAATATTTTTATATTACAATATCGTACAAAGAAGTTTTTTAAGTTTTTGAAATATCGGTTCGACGGTAAATCATTTTTACCCAAGATTCCAAAGGAAACCGATTTTTTTATATATAAAAAAAACATAATTTTCATACGTTGACCGTTGTTATGACAACCTTGGAAAGTTGCTGTCTGAGCCACAGCGAAGCGTTGCCGGGTTCAGCTAGTAGTATAAAAAAGTCCTAAGAACCGAAACTTTTTAAAAAGCTGTGTGTAAAGAAATCAGAAGTTTGCTTAATTATTACCGATTAGGAAAATTGATCAGTTACCAATAACATTGGAGAGCAGTTCCATGAGTTGCCTGGCGAGCTCCGACCACCTGACCTTCTCTCCCCCGAGGCCTCCGATCAGCTGCTCGGCCCTGGACAGCTTGGTGGCGCACAGGTCGATCTCGTCCTCTAAACCTTTCTTCTTACGAGTCATTTCAGCAAACTCGTCATTTAGAGCCTGGAAAGTTCTCACTAATTCACCATTTGTTCCAGCTACTTGTATACCTACTATAAAATGATTGACCAAAAACCACAATATTTCTGAGATTTATAACTAACAATAATAACTGTTTGTAGATAAAAATTACCTGTAATTTGTCAAGTACACTCTGCAGTTGGGCTCGTTTCGCATTAAGCGTGTTCATCTGCGCCTGCAATTCACCTTCTGCTTCCGCTAACGCAGCTTTCTTCGGCGCCACTACCTAAAGAACCGAATAAGATGAGACTCAAGAGCTCTATTCAGAATGAAAAAATTAAAATTGGTGCACAGTAACAAATGAACTCGCCTTGATGACCCTATCGTACACGTCCATGGCTCTGACCCATTTGCAAAGACCTTCACAAGCAGATGACACTTTAGCGATGACTGCCGGATCGAACTCGCGATCAGGGATATATCTGCAAAATAGTACATTTATCAAGGTATATAATTTAAAAAAAAAACTGCAATGATTAGAGAAATATTTAGGAAATATTTTTTATTTTTAACTCAATTCCGTCATTTTAGCTCAAAGAACACGACGGCTCACTTGTCTCTAATCTTCTTCATAATCGGGACAGGAATATTGTCTTTGTCGTAATTCTTCAAGCTCTCCAGGAACTTTAAATCACCGAGCATCTTTTGCGAAGGACCCCAGAAATCTTCGTACGGCTTACCTGCAAATCGACAACACATAAATGATTATTTTGGCTGCACTGGGTGTACTATGTACAATATTTCGCAAACCTGACAAAAAGGCATGTTATCACCCACATGTTACTGAAAAAAAAAATGTTTATGTTTATGTTGATAAAAATACTAAACATACAGTGCACCCAATTCTTTATATATTTAGACGATCACTCGGGAACAGTATTTTTTCTTAATGAAAGGCAGGTACCCTATGTCCTTTCTTGTATCCCTGTTTGTACGCAAAATTTCTTGATGGCCGATTGAGTAGTTAAGGCGTGAAAAGGTAGCAGACAGACAGACAGTTACTTTCGCATTTATAATGTTAGTATGGATTGGCACCAATACTTATTATGCTCCAAAATATGAGCCTGGACGGTGACTAGTTGACTACCGTTGGCATCCATTTTGCGGTCTCCCTTGATGCCCTTCATGACGCAAACGGCCTCCATGACGAGCTTGACTCCAGCCGGAGGGTTCTTCATGGACTTGACTAGGGTGATGTCGGCCGGCTTGAGCGTGTTAAGGGCCGACAGTGCCGCCTCGAGTGCAGGCACCGCCTCAGCCAAGTCCGACTCGCAGTCGTCCTTGATCGCCTGAGCAGCGGCCGCCGCTTCATTGGCTAGCGCCTCGTCCGCGCCCACTATCTAACATTCATCAAACCTTAATTATTATCTTTCTCACAAATCGCTGCTTTAAAACTAAAGGGCCAAATCAAAATTTGATAACAACTAAAAAGATGACTGCTTTGCCAAAAGGGCGTATGGGTAAATTTGTGATTTAAAGGCCGATTTCGGTGTCTATGTGTTATAAGAAAATAAGGGCAATTTTTGCCCCATTTCTTAAATTAAAGTAATTTTGGATCATTTGGTTTTATGGCCCTTTAGTTTTTAAGCAGCGAAAAGTTCATTAAATTAAATTCAATTTAATTTAATCAATTTAATGGTTTCAATAGTCGGTTAATCTCGGATAGAAATATATTTCCGAACAGGTGGTAGATTTTGACATCTATAAACAGTTTATACATATACTTAAATGAATAAAAAAAAAGAAATGAAAAAGTTAAGCTTGACGATAAACAGTCATATTAATATCTTCCGCAATTAAAAAATACAGCTAGCAAAAGTTACAAGTGAGTGTGGTCATGTTTTTATTTATTTTTATTTATTATAGGCGAAACTAAAGAATTTAAATGGGAATTTAAAAGTAATAATTTAACTTTTATTAGAATCGGTACCTAATATATTAAGCGGTATTTATAACTTTATGAATAAGTTGTGACAGTGCATTTTCATTCATACCTCCTTCTGCTTTTCGACCACAACCGTGTCCTGTTCGATCTTGATCATGAGTTTCTCGGTTTTATCGGAGGTCTCCACGAGGAGTGGCTGCAGGTCTATGAGGTTCTGCTTCATCACCCCGACCTGGCCAGCTGCAAACTCCAACTGTTCGAGGCCGGTCTCATATCTTAAAAAAAAGGTACGTGTCACTATTTTGTCTACACTAAGTCTGTAAAAAACAAATCGAAAATTTTACTGTAACAGTACGATATTCGACAGTTGAGTACCGTATTCTAGCACGCGTGATTTGATCCACTTTTAGGGCGTATAGGTTTTGGAAGGCCTTAATCAGTTCCAGGTAACTGGTAGGAGTCACGTACACCTTCCTTTTCTGTTCCGCGTAAAACCTGAAAACAGGAAGAGCCATTATTTATTCCCTTCGCCCTTCGCTATCTTTCGTCACACAAATCACTGACGAAAAAAAATGATCCTTCACGGGACGTCTGGCAGACGTGAAACGTCGATAATTTTAAATAAAAAAATTGCATGCAAGCTTGATTTATTAAACAAATCTGGCTGAGCCAGATACCTTTTTGCTGCCATGGCATGGCGAACACTCAATGGGATTTTAATGTACATATTCTCATTTAAACGTGAAAAATTTGTATAAATTTTATTTGTTTGGTTATCTTTAGATGTATTCGTGGGTGTGTCATGTGTATTGTAAATAAATGATTTTATATTTTATTCTATTCTAAATTTATTTTATTAATCAAAATTTTACATCTAAAATCAACGGCATGACGAGAAATAGTGACACATGTCAAACCTGTCACTAAGGTTGACGACGCTGACGTGGAACAGCTGACACATGATGACGCAGGCGACGCGCATCTCCTCCTCCACGCTGGACATCTTCGAGATGAACATCGAGGCCACTCGCTCCAGCGCCTCTGGAGGCCAAGCCGTAAACCTGCCTCGTCAAAAGGAATTCTAAAGATCAAATTTAATCACAAGATAGTTTTTAAATCAAAAATACAAAATTGTTTGTATTTCAAGGAAAGTATTAAAATACAAAATGCAAAATGACTTTTAAATAAAATACATTATTTCACTGATTTTAACACTAGTATTTGTTCAAAGAGTTCATCTTTCATTCAAATATTTTTATACTTAATAGGAGTGCCCCTACACCTAATTTGTACCTAGGCTTAAGATAAAAGAAAATAAACTATTTTGTATTTGTATTCATAATCATTCACATTTAATTACATGACCATTCGACCAAACAAAAAAAAGGTCGTTTAACATGTATACTCGCGACTGAAAAATATGAAAAATGAGAAAAAGAACAAACCTAATAATAAATATTTTGCAGTTTGTATTTGACAAATAATTCACATCTTCAAATACAAATTCGCTCCTTTGTGAGTATTATTTCGTAAACTTGTAAAGTTATTCGTTACATCTTAGTTTAGTTTTTTGTAAACTATAAAACTAATTGACTTTCGAAGAAAAATTACAACTTTGAAGAAGAGGAAAAGTATACCAATCTATGGTGCAGCAGTTGATTAGCGATGGGAACATTCGCAGGCGGTTGCGGAATGAATCGCCAATTGGCGACATGGCCAACACTATCCGCAGATTTGCCTTCACACGCTCCACGTAGAACCCAAACATGGCTAGGGGTGTTGTTTCTATTTTCTTACCCTTTAAAACAAATGTTTACACTCTGTAATTATATTTCGTGAACTGATTGAACACTTTCTTCAGTAAAATAATATTCTTTCTAGTTTTTATATGAAGTTCAGAATTTAGTACTTCAATACCTGTATACCATCATTTCATCATTGCAACCGACTAGAACTGTATCCCCCATAATAAAATAATAATATGCAATATATTAATTTTTTAAGGGTGCAGCCAATGGAAAAAGACCATTCTATATCAAGTTTAACTGGAGATAACCTAGGTCATTTGCATTGAGCTTCAGTCAATGGAAAAGACCTTTAAAATCATTCATACATAGAAAGAAATTGTTTGTATTTTCGTTTTAATAGACAAGAAGGGCCCATATCCTATTAATTGTTAATCAAGAACTTGCAGCACTTGTAGCGCTGTGTTTATGTTATAGGTGACGGTAGCCAACTACCATCTCGTGACGACCTTTACATAACAAACTAAGAGAAAGTAGTATGCTAAATAGTGCAAAAAAATCCTAAATATGGAAACTCTTTTCTAAGTGTCGAAGAGCAGAAATAAACTGACCGCTTCTCTAACGGCTGCCTGCATTTTGTCCAGGATTTCCACCTTCTCATCCATTCCATACAAGTTAGGAATGTCTCCTGTATTAAGAAGCATGTTTATATCTTCCACCATGCCTTCGTACATTATCTGAAAAATCATTACGTTCGTAAATATTAGTACAAAATTGCCTTTCAGTGTGTTTTTACTGAAGGTGTTAACACCTTCATTAAACACCTAATAGCGCAATTCTTATCGAAATATATTCAAATATAACATTGAAGAAAATGAATCTATACCAATATATAAAGCTGAAGAGTTTGTTTGTTTAGTTGTACGCGCTAATCTCAGGAACCTCTGGTTTGAATTGAAAAATTATTTTTGTGTTGGATAGTCCATTTATCGAGGAAGGCTTTAGGCTATTTAGTAAGATCTAAAAGGCTAAAAAAATAAAAAATAAATTTTTATCCTTATTTAAATTAACGCCATCTGTCGTTCAGTGGCAGAACTATTAAGACAAACAGCTTTGACTCAACAAGTCGGCTGCTCACCGCGAGAGGGCTTTAGGTTATAAAACATTTTGAACGCGGAGGAAGTCGTGGACAGCAGCTAGTTTCCAAATAAAATCCATACAATTATCAAACCTGATTGTCGGCAAAGAGGAAAACGATGGGTTTGCCAATAATGCCAGCCTTCATTAGCAACTTGCGAATGTCGTCTCGCCACTCGTTCTGTCCGTAGACGCGAGATATCTCGATCTGTATTGTAATAATGGTATTACAGTATAGTAAGTAGTGTATTACAGTACTAGTGACAGGGGCCACTGCTTTTCACAGTTATTTAGGCAACCCTAACCACCCTAACCCGTCTTTCGGCAGTAACCAACCAACACAAGATCACCGTGATATATGTGCTGTCGTGTTTCGGTGTGAAAAAGCTTATTTGCCTATCTTTCCTACTACTAAGGCCGGTAATGCACTTGCAGCGCCTGGTAACAGGCAACATTCCATGTCCACTTGACGGTAAGTGGCTATCACTTACCGTCAAGTGGAAATGGAGTGAATATCTTAAATAGTATTCCATAAGTACCTGTACAACGTTCATTTCTAAAATGCTCGCTGCCAATTTCACAGCACTACTTCTGCCGCTGCCTCCAACACCAACCAGTAGCAGATTGCCTGAGTAATAAAGCAAATGTAAATATATTTGGAAAATCAAATGTATGTTATCACTCCGGGCTATAGAGACCCCGGCGTGAGTATGCATGAATTTATAAAATGTTATCTAGAATCAAACTTAATTTTTTAAGGTGTACATTAAACTCTAATGTTTAATTTAAGTTAAGAGCTTAACTAGATTAAAGTCTAGTTTTAACGCTTAAGGGTCTAGAGTCTAAATATATTACGTCTAAAATATGAGAGCATTTTTGTTTCTTTTGTAAAATATTTGTCCTCCTATTGGGCTTTGAAACAGTTAGGTAGAAGAGCCCTTCGGCAAAATTTGACACAGAGCCTATCCAGGGCTAGTTATGCCACTGGCTATCAAGTGAAACACAATACGATGGAACTTAACTTCTTACTTAATATGTCACCGACCAGTTTGGAGTTCTCTGAAAGTGCGAATCTCTCTAAAATTCATCCAAAATGTGGTTAAATTACGAAGTCACCTGCGAAGCGCAGCTAAGTGCCGCGATCAGCTAATTGTTTACGAACATATAATTCTGCCCAATTCAACTTATTCATATTCCCACATACCATTGTCCTGGAGGAGCACCCTGGTGCATCTGGAGATATGGTCGAGTGCGTAACGGAACATCACGAGGGCCATTGGAGACGAAGACACGACGTTGTATTCGCCCAGGTAGTACTCCATCTTCACCGCCATATCTTCCAGGTCAAGTACCTTACGTTAAAAAACATTATAACTTACTTCAATCGGCTCACTACCGTCTTATTAAAAGTCCGCTTAATTTTTCTCAATTCATCTTTTTAACTTCAGATCTATAATTATTCCTGAACCATTCAATTTGTCGGTGTTTCTATCAGTGAAAATGGATTTTAAATTCGTTGGATTTAGATTTAGAAGAAGTTAGCACATTATGTTTTCATTGATAGACTGGCTGTTGCACGCGACTTCGTCCGCGTAACTTTATAAGATATAGTCTATGTTACTCGATATAGCTTCCCAACAGTGAAAGAATTTTTCAAATCGGTCCAGTAGTATCGAAGCCTATTCAAACAAACAAACAATTAAATCCTCTTTATAATCTTTATATCAATACTAATAATAAATCTGTAAGGGTTGGTCATGGAGTAAGTTACTATGTTTTCAGATATCGTGTTTATAGGCTCTATACATGATACTGAAACTAAATTGACCATTTTTAGAATTTTTTCTGTATGTATGTTCCTCCATAACTCTTAAACGAATTAACTGATTTTCATGAAACTTGGTACATAAAAATTTAGACGTACCGGACACAGGATAGGCTACTTTTTCCTTTTTCATATACTATACTGACTTGATCATAAATCTTGGGATCAGCGTCCGGCTCCATATAATTTCCGAAGAATATGTTGGCAGCGTGTTTGTTGGACAATTTCTCTCCCTCTGGCACGTAGCCCATTTCAGTCAACACCTGGTCCATGTGGACGCGGTAATTTCCATACACGGCCTTGTATATTATATCGAATAATTTATTCCTGGAAATACATTTTTGCTTAGTCACTTCTGCGTCTAGGAGTCTGGACACGTAAAAAAATATATGCGACTCCCTATTTAAATAATGTTACTCTTATTAAAGGAATCAGTGTGAATATTTATACTGTACTAGCTGCTGCCCGCGACTTCGCCCGCGTAACTTTGTAAATTATATACTAAAACCTTCCTCGAGAACCATTCTATCCACTATCCATTAATTGACGTTTGTGAAATAGGCGCTAAGTATTATGTTTACCTGTCGAAATCATCAACGAGTCGATCGTAGAAGACCCGATAGACCTCGTGAACCCAAAGCAAAACGAGTTTGTTGACTTCCTTCATGTGGGTGGAGGGTACCAAGAGCACTCCCTTGATGACCCTCGCAAAGTCGCGCAAGTTGAACAGGTAGTGGCACTTGCTGGGAGTGGGCAAGAACTGCACTGTCACTGCCTTGTACACCTCCATGGTCGAAGACACAACCGCCTGACAATATTTTACAACAGTTTTTTTTTTACTGACTGACTGACGATATACTTGATGGTAGGTGGCTACCGTCGCCTATAATACAAGCTACGCCACAGGTGTTGCTGGATTAGGATTAAGGATAAAGGTTTAGGAAGGATTCACATATGTTTGGTTTGGTTTGGAAAGCACATATGACAGTGATTTTCTATACAGCTACAAACAGCAGCCAGGCTGCTGTAGGTGGTTACAGCAGCCAGACAGGTTGTCTAAATGACTGCGAAACGCTGTGTGCACTGTCACTATTTGCCAGACCCAGACCAGGGCTAACTTTGGAAAGTTCTTTTTCAAAGTGGGCCTTGCCGGAAATCGAACCCAGGAACCTGTAGACAGATGAGCTATAAAGGCAAGCGCCTTAACCACTAGACCGTTGAGTTCGTCTAGTCAACTTCACTTTACTTCACTCAAAGATAATGAAGAAATAGCTGTTTGTAATAGAAACCAATAGAAAAACCATTATATGAAGGAATATGTAATACCTTGCCCTGCCTCATGAGGGTATCGGTGAATCCTTTGTTCATGTGCCAATCCATAATAGTGCCAAAGATTTTGGTGAGAGTGTTGTCCTCAAACGAGTCAAGAGCGATGAGGACCATGTGCCTCGTGAGTCGAGAGGTGATAAGGTTAGACCCGCCTCCGGGAGGCAGCATCGCCGACACGAACAACTAAAATTTACATACAAAGAATGTTCAGATGTTTGCCTCTTGATCTGCTGCTAAACAGTTAACTCTTTTGTATGCACATATAATCAAGCTGGGGGATAATAGTTGATGCTCACCACATCGACAACCTCCTGTCGCACCATCTCCTTCAGGTCATACCAGTGGCCGTGGTCAATCCACTGCCGTAGCAGCTCCAGTGGCGGCTGTGCGCCCCACTGCTCCTTCTGAGGCATACTCAGGTCGTCCACGAAAAGCACACACTGCAATCATATTTTTACATCAATATAGAAGGCATAACAATTCAGCATGGTGAATCTCAGGTAGAGGAGGACCAACTTACATGGGTGTTAAACTGAAAAAGTGGCAAGCTAAAAGCATTAATTAGTGGTTCATAAATTGACCACAGTGTAGCATTGATGTTTGATATGATTGGTCGGTTGCGTATTTCATGAAATAACCGAAATTAAAATAAATGTATTCATATATTATATTTAAAAAAATTATAATCTTCATACTTGTGTTAATAGGCGATGGTATGTACCATCCAGTGAACCGTCATTGGGTCTAACTATTTTTAAATAAAATAGATATTTTTTATATAACAAAGAGTGGTAGGCAGGCCTAACGGTTCACTTGATAGTGGGTTAATATTCCATGTAGGTCCTAATCTGGGATAAGGGTGAAAAACCGTTTTCCCCTTTTCAACGCGAATTCAACCTGGCTCTATATATGTGGACACCCAGTATGCTCTTTGACATTTCGAAGGGAGTGCCCTGAAATGTAGCTGGGATCCTGAATTTGCTTTTATTACCTTCTTTCCCATCGATGGCCCAAAGACTCCTTTGCGTCGCCTGTCCACTTTAGACATGATTATGTCTTGCGTCTGAAAGTTAAAACAATGTATCTCAATTTATTTTTTAATTATAATGACAACTTGGAAACTTGCAAAAGGAACTACTATCTATTAATTTATAGCATGGCGTCACGGGGTCATGGTATTACTTTTTTAAGGGGGTATATCCTGCAATATGTCGACTAGTCATGTAATATTGAGATGGACGTTCAATCCGTTAGTTTTACCTGATTGGCTGTAGTCCTGGCTGAGAAGTTAATCGTGTTGGTTATATATCTCTCCTTGGGAAGACTCAAGAGGAAGTTGAGGACTAGGGAAGACTTTCCGGTGCCAGTGGGTCCAACCAGCAGTATTGGGATCTTGGCCTTGACCATCTTGGAGACAAAGTAGCGGAGACAAGCGTTCTCATTTGTTAGAATTATTATCTCGTTTACCTGTACACAGTAAATTAAGATAGGTGGATAATTATCGAAAATATTTTGTTTAAAAAATCTTTATTTAAAAATAACAAAGTTGGCCAAAGTTAAGCCAAAGTGTAGGGAGTCGCTACGCCAACAGTCAGTCTCACCGAAAAAGATGTTTCACATCAAAATTAAAAAAGATAATATCCGGAATAAAATGCAATCATTGTCAAAACTTTTAATATACCTTTGAATTAGCAGCGAGTGGAACTTCTTTCTCCAGGTCTACCCAGGGGATCCAGGTGCCGTTGTTCCTCTTGTCGTATACATAATCAAAAACCGTATCTTTGTCTTGGAACAACTGGTTCTTATTCAGCTTGAACGATTTCGGCTTCGGATATGCCGGATTATTGCCTTCCAGAAGTTTACGTAGAAATACATCCAAACTTTTTCTGCTATCACCTGGTTAAAAGAGTTAACTTTATTATTTGGAATTCCATTCTTGGAATAAAGGCAGCTCATTTCTACTTAGTACAAATTTGTCTCAGTCATAAATTACACTAATTGTGCAATTTAAAAACTTTAGACCTAAAATCTGCTGACTGATTACTACTGTTGATAAATTTTTGCACGTCTAGGTTTTGCCAGGACCTAGATGACTTCACAAGACAATATATTGACATTGTAATATTTTAATCGACAATTTTAAATGGTAAGAAGAAGCTAGAGTGAAAGTTATTTTTCTCGCTTTGCTCAGTCGAAACCGCTGAGGTGCAGAAATCGGTTTTTTAAATGGACAAGTAATTAAAGCCACAATTATTGTTAAACTAACTGGTGCCCGCGACTTCGTAAGCGTTGAAAAAGAAAATCACTACATATTATAAAACAGTCCTCCGCCGCGTCTGTCTGTCTATGCGCGATAAACTCAAAAACTACTGCACCGATTTTCATGCTGTTTTCACCAATGGATAGAGTGGTCCTCGAGGAAGGTTTTAGTATATAATTTGCAAAGTTACGCGGGCGAAGTCGAGGGTAGCAGCTATTATATGATTAAGGGTATAAAGCCTGACATCGTTAACGCTGTGACGACGGTGGCGCCGCCACGCGACAGTGGCGCAAATTCTTTATATTTTTAGACGATCACTCGGTAACAGTACCTTATTTCTTAATGAAATGTTCCCTATGTTTTTTCTTGTATTCCTGACAACGTGTATGCAAAATTTCGTGATGATCAGTTGAGTAGTTAAGGTGTGAAAAGGTAGCAGACAGACAGAGAGTTACTTTCGCATTTATAATATAGTAGCTCTTTTTCAATATATATACAGTGATGAGTTATTTAGTGAGCGTTAGAGACTATATAGGGTAATATTTACCAGTTAAGGTGGCGCAAAGACCCCATAGCAGTGCGAACACGAAGGTGCACTGCAGGAACATGGTGCTGACCTGACTCTCTCCCTCCAGCAGACACGTCAACAGGCGCGTGAATGACTATTTTCATTAAAACAAATAATAATGTTACAAGATTATTTAACCACATGACAAAATTTGCTATGGGGTTCTAGGAATTGTCTTTCAAAGTACAGAAAAACTTTCAGTCATCGTAAGGTCAGTCCAGACTAAGCATACCAAAATCAATCAATACTAATAATAAATCTGTAAGGGTCGGTCATGGAGTAATTTACTTTGTTTTCAGAGATATCGTGTTAATAGACTCTATTCATGATACTGAAACTAAATTGACGATATTTAGAATTTTTTTTTGTATGTATTTATGTATGTCGTATTTAAGTATGTATGTTCCTCCATAACTCTTAAACGAATTAACTGATTTTCATGAAACTTGGTAGATAAACATTTAGACGTACGGGACACAAGATAGGCTACTTTTTCTTTTTCAACGCGGACGAAGTCGCGGGCACCAGCTAGTATGTTATAAATGTGTTTATACTCGTATTATGTTAAAAATATAGATAATATTAACAATGTTGCACTTTTAAAGCATATGGTCTTGTTTTATGTCGCTATGTTATATAAGGTGGACGTGTCATATTTACTTTTATAACTTGTTATTTATTATTTATATAACTATGCTAGCTGCTGCCTACGAGTTCGCCCGCGTAACTTTGTAAATTAAATACTAAAACCTTCCTCGAGAACCACTCTATCCATTGGTGAAAACAGCATGAAAATCGGTGCAGTAGTTTTTGAGTTTATCGCGAACAGACAGACAGACGCGGCGGATGACTTTGTTTTTTAATATTTAGTGATATAGTGACTTGTTATTTAATTTGGACGCATTTTTACACACAAAACCAGTGACAATGAGACGCACATCATAAATGTTATGCAGATGTGTGAAAAAATAGATTTGCGGAGTGAAAACAGATCGTATGATATTTGGATAGGTATCGTCTGATGATTTGGTAGTTTGAAGCTTGAATCCTTGAGGGAAATCTGCTTGTCTAGATATCACAGTACGAGACGCAATAGTTTAATAGTTGTGAGAAAATTCGTATACATAGAACTGGTGTATTTCGCCGACGTGAACGAAGTGGTGACACTTGAGAAGCAAGAATTCGAAGATGGGCGGCACCAGCCACTCGATCAGCTCCTGGATGAGCTCGAACTGCTCCGGAATGAGCCTCTGGCTGAGCTGTCGGTTGTAGGAGGCGAGGAAGGCGCGCCAGCCCAACTGCTCGGGCTCCATGTAGATCATACCGCAACGGGACACAGTCGCCGGCGACGCGAACTCCAAGTCGGCAGGCTCGAAGATCAGATTCATTTTATTCGTCATCTGCACACAAAAACATATTCCAAAATTGTAACATATTAGGCAATATTAAACTACCCAACAATATAGAGGAATTTCCTGATACTAAATTTAAAAGAACTGACAAAATGGTCACTTAGTTTCTATATTTTTGTGATGCTTGTTACTCGATCACGTAAAATTTGGCACACAGATAGTTTATTACCTGGATACTTTTTATCTTGGAAAAATGTAAGGCTCCCGAGAGATAATCTAAAAATATGCTGACCTCACAGCGAGTGGAGTGGAGTTTGGAGATTTTAATTGTATTGTAACATTTCGTTAAAGTAACACTTCGTTAAGTATCTCTGAAATGTAGCAGATACTGTCGCAAAGACTAAAATTGTCAGGCGTGACACACTTCTGACCTGAATGATCTCTCCGCTCATGAGGCAGAGCTTCTTGTTATCGTCGAGAACAGTGTTCATGTTCTCAATCCAAACTGCGTCGACGGGTCCGTCGAACAGGATCCACTTGCGGTCGCGTGTTATGGACATCGCGTACTCTCTGAATGCAATGGCGAGAACGCCATCAGACCTGTCGTTTTAGTTACATTGTTAATATTATTGCATAATTTTTAGAAGAAATTAGCGGAGAAACAAATAGAAGCGGGCAGCGACTTTATTTTATCTTAATACTAGCTGCTGCCCGCGACTTCGCCCGCGTAACTTTGTAAATTATATACTAAAACCTTCTTCGAGAACCACTCTATCCATAGGTGAAAATAGCGTAAAAATCGGTGCAGTACTTTTTGAATTAATCGCGAACAGACAGACAGACGCAGCGGAGGTTTTTTTTATAATATGTAATTCTATATAATTTTTTATATTTAAAAAAATTCTTTCACCTATAGAAAGCTAACGTAATCAGCTAGCAATATAGTTACGCGGACGGAGTCGCGTGCAAAAGCTAGTAATATGTATAGATTTTATTGTTCTTTTTGACTTTATAAATAAATCCAGTGTTTCCCTTCAAATCCCCAGCAACTTGCTTGACTCAAGAAATGTGTCTCAATTAAAAAAAAAGGGCATACCACTCGTGCGAGACTGGGTCGAAACACCCATAGAGTTGTCCCATGGTGATAGCCTTGGGGTTGAGAATGCGGTAGATGGCTCCAAATTCCTTGTGACGAGGCGGCGGCTTCATAAGCTGAAGAGCGCGCAGCGAGTCCGCCAAGCACTGGTAGGCTTGCGTCTTGCCGCCCATCGGTGGGCCCACTATCATGAAACCGTGTCGCACCAACATCATCTCGTATATCTGTAAGGGTTGGTCAATTGGTCATGGAGTAAGTTACTCTGGAGGCTCTATACATGATACTGAAATTGAATTGTCGATCTTTAGAATTTTTTTCTGTATGTGTGTATGTATGTTCCTCAAATGTTCCTGCATAACTTTTAAACGAATTAACTGATTTTCATGAAACTTGCTAGATAAACATTTAGGCGTATGGGACACAGGATAGGCTACTTTTTCTTTTTCAACGCGGACGAAGTCGCAGGCAACACCTAGTTGTCAATATAATTTATTGTAAAAGAAAGATTCTCTAACTAAACGTTGACCGACCTAACCCAGCTGTTAACCAAACGGTCGCGGGTTCGAATCCCGCTAGGGGCAAATATTTATGTGTTAACATTTACCTTTGTACCTGAGTCATGGATGTTTGTTTAGGTAAGCTATGTAGTATATCAACTGTCTGGTATCCATAATACAAGCTTTATGTGGAACTAAAAGGTGCTGTGTGAAAATGTGTGAAGATATTTATTTATTTATTATTCTCACATCAACACAATGTAAACACATACAAAAAAATACAAAATAGATATCGAAATTATAAACAGAATAATGTTATTTTTTGATAGAGCAACGTCTGCCGGGTCATCTATTAGTTACATTAATTAAATATATAAATCAGTGTTAAGAAGTTGTGGTTAATGTAGGTACCTATATATTATTTTACTAGCGGCCAGGCAGAAAAATATCATAAATAGAGCACCCAATAGTTTCTTAGGGCATATTTAATGAAGACCAGGTGTTTGTCAGGCGTTAGGTACCTATATCTTTTATTTTTCAACTCTAAAGAAGTCAAATCTCTAGCATCAGCTAGTAATTAATAAATAATGAATAGTAATAACGCATAGTTTAGAATTTTACCACCTGTGATTCGAGAAATTATTTTCACAATTTTAAGCATCATTCATGTTAAGATCCGATAAATCCAGACGTAGGTATAGATAGACTATAGTTTGAAAACTCACCTGTATAATCTTCTCTATGTACCAGTCGGTCGCTTGGAGATTTCTCTTGTCGAGGTCCTTCATGATGCACTTGAGAAGTTCCGCGCGATCTGGCTGCGGTATCTCCACTCCGGGGAACAGGTCGGAGTAGATACCGCAGAACAACGGTACATCCTGAATGTCGTTAAGAAAGAAAATCAAATGTTTGTGATCATATTAAATTTGATGTTGGTTTTGCAATTACATATAGATATTAAAAAATAACTGACATTAATATTTCATAATATTATGAACCATCATTAAAAAAATCCTGCTAATATTATAAATGTGAAAGTGAAAACGCCTAAATGGATTTAAATAACCTGGACTAGCTGGAGCCCGCGACTTTGTCCGCGTTAAAAAAGAAAAAAGTAGCCTATCCTGTGTCCTGTATGTCTAAATGTTTATCTACCAAATTTCATGAAAATCAGTTGATTCGTTTAAGAGTTATGGAGGAACATACATACTTACATACATACATACATACATACATACATACATACATACATACAGAAAAAAAATCTAAAAATGGTCAATTTAGTTTCAGTATCATGTATAGAGCCTATAAACACGATATCTTTGAAAACAAAGTAAATAACTCCATGACCGACCCTTACAGATTTATTATTAGTATGTATTGATTAACATAGAATACTTTTTATCTTGGAAAATCATTAGGTTTCCGAGGGATCGTCTGAAGACATAAAAAATTCGACGCCACTGTCATCAACAATGACGGAGCCATGTACAACAGCTAGTCATAAATAAATGTGCGATATTTATTTATTTATTTAATAAGGTACACAAAACAGGACACTGACAAATACATTGAATATATACAAATTACATCGAAGTGAACTAGACAGAGGCCCTAAACACAGCATGTCCAAACAAAACAGTGTTACATACATATTATAAAATGAGACAAAAGAAGGAAACAAAAGAAAAGAAAAGAGACGCACTTTCATGCAAGAGTAAGCTCAGCCATATTCGAAAGAAGTCAATCCGAGATGAAAGCACGCCTCAACAGAGCCACAACAAAACAAATATTGTAATATTATTATATAAGTGCAACAAAAAGTACCTATTGAGATTGAATATGGGTATGTTTATCCCATAAAAACATGTGCACATATATGCATATACACACACGTATACATACATACACACACACAAACACATACATATACATATATTTATCTATCTTAATTAATGACACTCGCAGCCATGATGGCCATGATATGCTTCTTGAATTTGATATTAACTTACCTGAGACAAAAACTTGGGCATGTTGACATCAATAATGGCTCTGAGCACGAGCTGTGCCTCGTCTTTCTCCGGATAGTTCTTCTTCAGTGCTCCAGAAGCGAGAAGAACGGACTTGACGGCCCTCATTCCGTAGTCGTAATGGTTCTGAGAGGAAAGCTGCTCCGAGCACAACTTGTATGCTTGAACAATCTTTCGAGCTAGACTGAAATCAAACAAGTAGGTATTGCGACTAGTAAATATTATAATGATATATATACTCGTAGATAGATCAAAAATATACGTGCGAACATAATTTATGTTATAATAGAAAGATTTATTGAGTTATTTGCATAAACTCGACACGCATACAAAGAGAATGACAAAAATACATCCAATTTAACAAAATTAGAAACAAATTAAGAATATGGACAAATTTACCACATAAAAATCAAATTCATAAGAATTCTTATAAAGGTTTAGTCAATTACTTACAGGTACATCAGTTTATATCCCAGCACAACATAATTATTATATTTATTTTCTATAGTAAATATTTTTTGAGTGATCATATAAATGTATATGTACAAAAATATATTTATAGCTATAACATACCCTAGTTCATATATTATAGCAACGTGAACTAGTGTTATGAAGGGAAAATATATATTTTAGCATCTTACACCGTGTGTGGTATACACATTGTTATAATATATTTCAGCCATCAATGTACTACAACTATGGATTTGGCACTCCATACAAAACACTACGAACTTTATGGAACGTTTAAAAGTGACACATGCCTACGTAGAGCATGAACTGTCATTTAAAACCAACCAAACGTATGACATTTAAAGAAAATGTGTCTTTAAGTCAACACATTGGAGTTTAAAATGATAAGTAGAACTTGGACGTTACTAATTTTTACCACCGACGCGCGAAAACAAGATTCCGCCATGATTACGTTTTAGACGCAAATTTCATATTTGTAGTACTTCGATGCTTTTAGCATATTAAGTATAGCCACGTATGCGTTGTTGGGCTTCCTGTTCAATGGTTGAATGAAACTCACGGGCCTGCGCTGACGAACCCGTTGGAGTAAAGCGTGATCTCTCCTATCATGGCGTAGTCGGGCACCATCATGGCCACCGTTCGGAACAACACCTTCAGGTTATCCGGCAGCTCCGTACGGCCCGCGTAACTGTACAATTAGCATCTGTCATTATCTTTAACTACTTACTATTTTTTATTTAAGTTCAAAATTATCTCCGGTAGGAGAGGGTACTGTGAGAAGAAGAAGAAAAGACGTCACGACAGGCTGCCGGTCCACTTGATGGTAAGTGGCCACCGTAACAAAAGCAAAGTCACACTCGCTGCTAACCATAGTAGGATTAAGGATAAGGAAATGAACTCTGGCTTTCCATACTCACTCACCAAAACACAATAGCACACATGCTGTTATTTTACGGCGGTCTTCTGTAAGACCATTAGACGGGCTATCCAAACGACTGAAGAAGACAATGTACCACTACTTACCAGATTCAGATCAGAGGTAACTATAAAAAGTGTATTTTCAAAGTTGGCCCAACAGGGATTCGAATCCGGAACCTTTGAGACAGAGCGTCTAAGCAAGCAAATTAACCACTAGACTAAGTGGCTCACTAAATTTTAAATCAAAATGTTTAAACATTTTGAAAAAATTAAAATTTTATGTTAGTATTACGAGGTGTCCTCAATTTATTTAAGGCTTTAAATGTTTGTGGGTTTAAACTTTGTGAAATATCCGATTTGCAAACTCACCCAGGGTTCATAGTAATGAAGACTGAACACGTGGGGTTCAGACTGATCTCGGTGCCTTCAAACACGAACCGTTTCTCCTTGCGCAAAATCGCCAGCTGGATGGAGAGAATCTGCTGGGCCACCACGGAAAGCACTTCCAGCTCTATACGGTTGAACTCGTCGAAGCAAGCCCACGCACCGGATTGGGCTAGACCCTGTTCAATGACACAAAATTACAAAGATGGATCTTATCAAACTTCTATAGATCTCACATTAAGGTAGGTTGTTCAGCTCCCAAATATGGCTCAGCAGCTAACACGCTGACGCAGCGCGGTATAAGGTATGCCCAAAGTATTGCATGTCTATATTGGATACTTACTTATATGCGAAAGTGAGTCAGTTATTTGGCTGTTTGATACAATTTCACGCCTTAACTACTGAACTGAGCATCGCGAAATTTTGCATACGCGTTGTCAGGGATACAGAAAAGGAAAAAAAGGTACTTTTCATTCATATAAAGTGCTGGTTATCTCGAGGGATTATCTAAAAATAGGAATAAAACGCTAGATACTCTGTCTCCATTATTTTCTGATCAATATTGTCCATTATTTTCAAATAATCTGGTTCTGAATTAGCCTATAAGAAATTAAAGTAGCCACCTTAAAGAACTTCCCAAGGGCCTTGTAATCGAGCCCATCGGAGCAGTTGAAGACGACGCATTTCTTGGCGACGGCCTTTGCGAGGTCTTTGGTGGTTTCCGTCTTGCCGGTACCCGCTGGACCTTCGGGCGCTCCACCCAAGTTCAGTTTGAGAGCGCTCATTAGAGTCCTATAAACAATTTCTTCATTCAAGGCTTGTAAATACTCCTGAAACTTGAGTAAATAAAGAATGTGTTGCTATAACAAATAAATCGCCAAGAATAAATAGTATGGCTCCAAAAGTTAGCACTGTTAGGCTTGTGTTATGGGTTAACTATACAACGTATAGTGAGCAAAACCCTACACATCCGGATCAGAACCAACTGAAAATTTTGGAATCAAACCCGGGACCACGAGACATCAGACAGGTTAGACCGAACGTAAAAGAAATATTTAAGATTTAGATAAAGTATGGCGTGAAAAAGGACACAATATTATAACACTTACAGCGAGACGCGAGACGGCAACAGTTTATCAGAAAATAAAATGAGAATTAGCTGGCTAATGTTGTATCAGTGGTTACCTGTAGCATCGGTCAGTGAGAGGCGTGGCGACGAGGCGGCCAGAGTTGCCAAGGTACTCGAAGCCGTATTCCACATCCGTGGTGATCATAGAACAGGTCATACGATCTCCGCGGAAGTAGTAACGCAGCTGCGAGATCCAGTTGAAGTCCGTTATCTCTTTTACTTTCTTTTCTACCATTTCTTCTAGAATCGATCGACCTGCGGACATATTATTAATATTAAATTCTGTTAAATATTAATAATAATGTCCGCAGGTCGTTAATAATAGGTGTACCTATATTTCTTCTTACCGTCAGCATTCGCGGTGACTTATTTGCTGCCTCGCAACGATCTTTCCTAATATGTATATAAAAGGCGATGTGTGTGTGTGTATGTTCCCTATGGACTCTCAAACCAATTTTGATGAAACTTTCAGACAATCTTCAGATTAGTATAGCGGGTAATCCTGTGAAGTTTGGTAGCTAACGAACGAGGACGAAGCCGGGAGCGGGTACGCTAGTATACTATAAAATCATAAGCCACTTTACGGAAAATACGTTTTCTAACAAAACAAGGCAACTGGTGAATGAATGCGTTTTAAGGAATATCAATTTACCGTGAACGTCGAGCACGATAAGAGCTTCCACAGTGATTCTATTACCAGGGTCCAAGTCTCCTTGGACTAGATATACTAGGCCTGTTATTTGGCGCGTACTTCGCTCCACCAACTCGGGCAGCTCGTTCTGTTGTATTGACTCAATCGCCTATAAATCACCAAAAACCTTTATTGCATGAAAACAAATTTTAGTCTCTTACAATGGTCAAATCTTTTGCATTTATCACCAGTTTAAAATTAAGACAATTTGGCAAGAAACCTCATTAATTTGCTATAAAAATATTCAGCTACCAGCCCTAAGAAGCGCTCTTACTAGTTACCAGGGATGCCCCTCTGGTGTTGCTTGTGTCCTTAGGCGACAGTAACCACCTACCATCAAGTGACCGTCAGCCTGTTTGCCACCTTTTATAAAATCAAAAAAGAAGCTCCATCTGTCAAAAAGCATTTGGGATATTAATTAAGACTTTTATCTGTACCTACTAATATTATAAAGAAAGATGATTTGTATGTTTGTAATGAATAAACTCAAAAATTACTAGACCGATTTTCAAAATTATTTTACCTATAGAAAGATACATTATCAGCGAGTAACGTAGAGGTTATATTTTATAAAGTTACGCGGGCGAAGTCGCGTGCAACAGCTAGTTTTAAATAAGTTCACAAACGCAAACAGATAAGTGATAGGCAATAGGCATACCTCGAGAGTGTACTGGACGCAGGATCCTGCCTGTACGATCTGTCCGGGCCAGTTGAGTACCCATTGCTCGCGTTTGGTCAACGCATAGGCATTTATGGCGTCCGCCTGGACGTCTCGCAGGGACACGATCATCTGGTGCTCCAACTGCTGCAACCATCGCTCCACCATTCCCTTGGCGTCGGCAGGTTGTATGGAGGACGATAGCTTCACCACCTCTCCTTCGGACGAGGCCATTCCCACTATCTCATTCTTATCGTTGAACTCCAGCGTGTTGATACCCTCGAAGCACTTCTTCAGGTGGGGCTGCACGCGCATCGGGTCCTTCGTTTCCGAAAGTATTTCTAGCAACTCATCGTTGGACAAGAAGAAGAACCTGTGGCAACATTTTATTTTCTTGTTATTTTGTTCAAATATATCACCTATTAAATATCTCATTCTCGGGTAAAGCTTCTGCTAAGTAAGCTCTCTGCTTTCACATTTGACCAGCTGTCTCGCGGACTTACCCGCGGATTGATGATAATAGTCTATAACCGTTGGGCTATCTAATGCAAAATATTTAGGTATTCTAAGTTACAAACGAAACTTGCAACTAGAAAGCTATCCAATATTGTTTTAAGAACTTAACAATCCTTCGTTTAAAAAGTTATAAGATAATAAATACCTAGGGAAGAACAATCTCTTCTTCTCCAAATAGTCGTTGAGTCCTCGCTGAATATCATCGAGCAGTGTGTTGTTGTACTTCATCTTTTTGAGCAGCCCCGGGTAGTCGGTGGCTGGCAGCACCATCGGATCTTTGGTGGTGGCCGCCATGATGGCCTTCCACTCCTTGTCCACGTCGCGGAAGTTGCGCGCTTCCACTGGCATCTGACGCATTATGTCCTCAGACGAGAAGATGGGTTCCAGGTACATCCATGTCGCTTGGCACTAAGGAATAGTTAGCATTATTAGATCCGACAAACTTCGTACCGTCTCAGGCTAAAAACTCGTTCCAAACAAAATATATGAGAAAATGAAATTTCTCCAAAAATATTTTTTTTTCGTGAATATTTCCGTTTTCCAACAATTCAAATATCATAAGAATTGGTACAGCCGTTCTTGAGTTATAAAAACATTACCAATCTAAAATCTAAATAATATAACCACTTATTTATGACAAGGGACAGCAAGCAAGCCTGGCGGATACTCCAAAAAGATTAGTTTGAAATGCTGACCTGTAACCACTGATCAAGTATATCCTGCATGGAGATGAGCTTTTCCTCCCACGCGACCATGTCAGCCTCGAAGGCTTTCACATAAGGTGAGCCTCTCATCGTCTGCGCCTTCAATATGTGGTCATCCAGTTGTTGTTGGATGTCATCTAAACCGGTCAGAATACCGGTGCCGGTATCCCTGGAAAATGTATGTTTCAACTAATAAAATCTCTACCAACACTTCTCTTTAGGCAGCATATTTAAAGGACAGTCTTTATTACTTAGAGTACATTTAAATCTGGATAAATCATTTATGTGGTCAGTGATGACATGGAGTAATTTTTTTTTTAAGTAAAAATTACTTTTGAATAATCATCGCTTCATTCGCTCTACAGTGACTGATAAAAACATAACAGATCTGTTATAAATAACAGAGAAATTCCTTCGGCGCCTGACGCCACCTCATCTATTGAAACTATTGAATCACATTTCCGAAATTGATAACTTAGCATGATGACCAAAACCATAATCATCATAAATCATCGACAAGTTAGCTGTTAAAACTGGTTTCAAAATAAACGGACCTGTATGGCACTACTTCGAACTTGACTCCAACCCATTCTTCCTTCATCTTCATGAGTGCCTTTTCCAATGTGTACTCCTTGGAGGCGTACTGCTCGATCTCCTCGAGCTGAGAGGAGAACACGTGCACTCCCTGCTCCACCATATCTGCCAATGTGGACTCTGGATCATAAACCACCTCCTGGCCCACCAGCTCACTGATCTTGGCCCAGTGACGGTCGCGCATACCCTGAAATTTCACAATTGATACCCTTCTTAAACCTCAACTTCTCAACTATATCCTACTCTTCGAGATAATCTTTCACAAACAGATCAGTAATTCAGTGATTTTTTTAAACAAACTAAACTCTTACCTTATTGGCAATAGCGCACAATACAGGTAGAAGGACCTTGAACTTCTCCACCTTATTTCTGACCATATCTGCGATTCTTTTTGCACCTGGATACTCAAAAAGCTGTTTGCCTAGTTTATAGAGTAACTTCCACCACGCCTCAACGTCTTCAACTATTTGTTCCGCATCCAAACCCAGGAACGGTCCATGATACCTTTAAAATCAAGTACGAACAATGTTTCTAAAATTAGACTTTAGAGTGTAATATTTCAAATAACTTTGCAGTAAATTGTTGATTAACTCAAGAAACTCCAAATTAAAACCAATCAAATTAAAAGCAAGCAGTATTTGGATGTAAAATTACCATTTTTCGTATCCGTCATAGAAATCGAAGGCAGTGTGCCAGAGTTTGTGGAAAGGATCGATACTCGAAAGCATGGTCTGAAGGCTGAAATAAACCGACACGTCCTGATCGAGAAGTTGTTCTTCGTTTATAATATCATCGGCCTCTCGTTTGTCTTCCTGCAGAATTAACGGGTTATTTAAAGGCCCTAATCCTTTATTATGGGTTCAGTTTTATAATCCTAAAGCACTCACCATTAAATTGTTATAAATCTCATCACATTTCCCAACAACATCTCTCAGTAGATCTAAATTGAGAAGCGGCGGATCGAATCTTCTAAATTGTTCCAGATCCTTCTCATGCCTCTTTAACTTTTCATCGAATATAGTTTTCCTATTTCTTAGCTTATCTTCAGCCATAACCTTCTTTGTGTTGAGAGTTTTCAGAGTCAAATCAATAGTATCTTCCAAGTCGAGAGGCCAAAGAAATACGCGAGTGTTTAGGTTAATATCCTCAACTGTAATTAAAAATGCACCTTAAATTAATTAGAAAATTTATGGCTATAATTAAAAATCCTCTGATCTCCAAAACACACCCTGGATACATTCCATCTTAGTGATCTTCAGTTAATAATAAATTTTTAGATTAGATTTAGAAAAAAACTAAATGCTGACTAGCAATCTTTGGAACAAACTTATTCCATTCTACCAAATTTTTTTGGTGCTTCTGCACGGCTGTGGAAATGGAACGGCTGTAGATCGTTTTGATATATCTTTGATCGTTTTGATCGTAGTTGATATATCTTTACATTAGAGAAGATTTTTATATGTATACTGTAATGGTAGTTACAGTGCAGATGCGCGTGCTGCATGAGGAATAGAACGTATTCAGCAGTTGTGCGAGACTTCTCGCGCAGATCGAACATTGAGCAGTCGCGGCACTCCACGATGTAGTTCATCAGCTCCACCAGTTGGGCCGTCGTTTCCGGGGATTCCCCTGCGCGCGCCGCCATCTCCTCGTACACGTTGCAGATACTGAAACGTCAAAAGTTTAGATTCGAAACAATTCTACGATGCCTGGTTAGGTTAATACACCGCATTTTTATATAATATGTTTTACTGTACATTAAAATTTAGAACATAGGTAAAGTGTAACAGAAATTGAGAGAGCGCGATAAATGTACATCAAAAAGCACATAGGGAAGAAAAGTATCAAATTCATTGCGCACTAACTGTATAAATTGCATAGTACTCTGTCAAACATGGCTACAAGAATTGGTTATTCAGATAAAACCGTACCAATCAATAGTGGAGATGCAATTGGGACAAAAGGAAATGAAGTCTTACGATCTGTTCCACTTCCTGTTGACCTGTATGAAGTGCTGCACGATGTGGTCCCGCAGCCCATCGACAATCTCCCAGAGGCAGTCGTTGATGGGAGCGCAGTCCAGCATCACCATGTTCAGAGGGATGTCGCGCCGCAAGAACAGTATCTCGTCGCGTAACGCTTCGTACGAGTAGATTCGCGCGGAAAAGTCCTACACGAAAATAAATATCTTCACACATTCTACACAGCACCATTTAGTTCCACAGTAAGCAACTAATATACTCGTACTACAAATAGATTACTTTTTTTGTAGTTAGGTATACATATTATAAACACAAAACATCCATGACTCAGGTACAAAGGTAAGATGTTAACCTAGCGGGATTCCAACCCGCGACCGTTTAGTTAACAGCTAAGATTACTAGCCACTAGAACAAACGTGTCGTCAAAACTATAATGATTGGCTATTTATTTTATTAATTGCTATACTGTTTTTACTCATGGTGCGAATGATATTAGACGAACCATTCTTCTTAACGACGTCATTAGGAATATAACACTTTGCTACAATGATCTTGCAATTTTATTTTATTTTTATAGGTAGTAACTTTCTAGTATGTTAAATTTATTTAAATTGCTAATGCGCGTGGCATATAGGTACTTACTTATAAGCAAACCTTACAACATTACACGTGGAAATCCTTAAATTCTATTCTAACTACTGATGTAAGAATTTTTTAAATCGGATGAGTGGTTGCGAAGATTACCTCCTACGTACATGTAAACAAACATTACCTCTTTTTTAATATTAGTATAATATATTACATTTATTAATGATTCCGTGCCGTGTTGGCAAAAGTGCATTCATCCGAATTACACTCTCCTCAAGGCGAGAAAATCGAACTTCGAAAATTTTCAATAACTTCACCACAGACACAGTGAGGAAGTAAATATCATTCTTCACATAACTTAGGAAAAGAGAAAAGAGGAATGAACCTTGAGGTAGGGAGGTGGTTCTTGAGCGAAAAACAGTAGCAAATCTTGTTTGGCAGTGCCGTCCAGGATGTAGAAGTACTCCTGATATCGGTTCAAGAAGGAAATCGGTCCGGGCCGATTCATCTCGAAGTATCGCACGGACTTGTTTATGATGCTCGCCATGTATTGTTCGTGAGGGTACACAGCTAGTAGATAAGGCTGAGGACGAACTACATCTGAAAAGATAAAGGTTTTTCTTTTTGATTTAGAATCAAAATGTTGTGAATTTAAAATTTAAATCAAAATTTTAAGTTTTATTTTAATTTTTTACTTTAATTAATTTAAATCTATACCAATATATAAAGCTGAAGAGTTTGTTTGGTTTTTTTGTTTGGTTGTACGCGCTAATCTCAGGAACTTTGGTTCGAATTGAAAAATTCTTTTTTGTGTTGGATAGTCCATTTATCGATGAAGGCTATTAGAGAACGCGGACGAAGTCGCGGGCACCAGCTAGTTTTACATACATGTTTTATGACAGCACGTTTGGTCTAGTGGCTAGTAACCCTAGCTGTTAACCAAACGGTCGCGGGTTCGAATCCCGCTAGGGGCAAATGTTTATGTGTCAAATATTTTCTTTATACCTGAGTCATGGATGTTTTGTATTAATAATATGTATGTATTTACAAAAAAAAAAAGTAATAAATATTGTATATCAACTGTCTGGTATCCATAATGTAGTTTCTGTGTGCAATGTGTGAAGATATTTATTCGTTGAAAAAACATGCGCATATACATATATGTATGCTAACATAGATATTTCATGCCTTCAGAAATATGTTTCAGAACAAAAGTGAGTTTTTGCTTTTGTGCTAAAAACCCACTTGCATTCAGGTTCTACATCAACTGACTTGGATACATAATGCTGTCAACACTCGGCAAAAGGGCATTGACGTTGATGATCGTGTGAAACCACTTGATGATGTTGGCTTTCATTTGATCAAGTGTTGGATCAAACGTAATGTTGGTCGTCCCCGGACGACCCACGGCTCTGATGCGAATCAGCGGACGCTTTATATAAGTGTAATCCTTGTAATCTTTTCCGTAGTTGTTGCCTTCCTGTAAAAAAAAAATAGTATGTATTCTTTGATATCTAGTCCAATTTTAGTCATGTCAATAGTCCAACTTGTTACGCCTTAAATTTAAGATTTTCTCAAAAGGGTAAGACATAAATTGCAAAAGAGTCTGTCTACCGGGAAAGAAGCCTAAATTACTACCCTCTGAAGAAAATGAGGAGGAGGGGATTTAGGCTTTGGCAATTGTAACTCGCATTAAAATTAATTCATTAATTAAACTTGCTGTTGCCCGCGATTTCGTCTGCTTTCAAAATATTATATGCCTTTCTCGATAAATGGTCTATCCAATACAAAAAGAATTTTTCAATTCGAACCAGTAGTTCCTGAGATTAACGCGTTCAACCAAACAAACCCTTCTGCTTTATATATAATACTAGTTGGCGCCCGCGACTTCGTCCGCGTTGAAAAAAAAAGTAGCCTATCCTGTGTCCCGTACGTCTAAATGTTTATCTACCAAGTTTCATGAAAATCAGTTGATTCGTTATAGAGAAACATACATACTTACATACATACATACATACAGAAAAAAATCTTAAAATGGTCAATTTAGTTTCAGTATGATGTATAAAGCCTATAAACACGATATCTCTGAAAACAAAGTAACTTACTCCATGACCAACCCTTACAGATTTATTATTAGTATTGATTGATGATTAATATTATAGACTAGCTGCTGCCCGCGACTTCGCCCGCGTAACTTTGTAAATTATATACTAAAACTTTCCTCGAGAACCACTCTATCAAATGGTGAAAACAGCATGAAAATTGGTGCAGTAGTTTTTGAGTTTATCGCGAACAGACAGACAGATGCGGCGGAGGACTTTGTTTTATAATAATAACGTACCTAAGGAAGGAAGGAAGGATGATAGAGTACCTATATGCTGTTACATCGTTGAGTACTCTGTAAGAGAGTATGCTTGTAGCGCTTTTTGCTTTATGACTGCTACGAGTACACAGAAAACTACGTATACATATATGTACATAAAATATGTTGTGCACATATTTACTACATTCGTACTTGCTGTGACTTGTTATTGCTGCGTACCTCTATAAGAGAGAAACGCTACCCATGTACCTGCATTAGCGAGAAACTCGGGTTAGTGAGAAACCTCTATAAGCGAGAATGAGATTGTACTCCCTTGAACTCTCGCTTATCCAGGTTTGACTGTATAATAAAAATAAATTAAAAAAAATACTTACGAAATAATAGGAGAAGTATTTGGCAAAATGCTGAACACTCCTCTCAACAAGCGCTCGAATTTGTTTCGACATCAAACCGTGAATACAACTGAAAACGGATGAAGTAAAATTCATTTTTCAAGCTCTCGTCAAATAATATATATACATAGCTGTTGCAAGCAACTTTGCCGGTGTTACTTTATAAGATATAGCCTATGTTACTCGCTTATAATATAGCTTACTATAGGTGATAGAATTTTCAAAATCGGTCCACTAGTTTTTGAGTTTATTCATTACAAACATACAAAAAATACAAATTTTCTCTCTTTATACCTAATATTAATATAGATAAGTGTGATAAATACTACCTATAACCATATTGAAAGTTACATCATCCTACCCATCCATTGCTGGATTTAGTTTTTTTTTTTTTAAATTGGATTGTTGAAAAATTAGACTTGGAGAGAGGGTTATGTTGGATTAAGGGGACCGTTCTTATCTATTAGTTCTAACGTATTCTCATGCAATGTGGAGTCTCCACCTAATAGTGTACTCGCCTGAAAAACATTTCCACTTGGAAGGTGGACTCCTTCTTGTTCTTGGCGACGTAGTGGCTCCAGTGGTGTCGCATCTTCACCATCGTGTCGGCCACGTCGATCAACCAATTGTCGACCAGCTCGGAGCGAGTGGCAGCGCACAATGCGTTCAAATTTTCAGAAAACTCTTCCGGGTACTGCGGAAACTGAACTTTCTCTTGCATCTTCTCCATGTCGCAAATATACATGTTTTCGTATCTGAAATTGGACACCAACAGTGTACTGTAAGTATGTACATTCTATTAATAAATATTAGAAGAAGCCTCACGTGCTTATTAGACAAAATTCGGCATTGAAATTTTACTCTGTGCGTTTGTGCACGCTAAAACAATTGCTCCTGTGGGGTTTTCATAAAACGAAGTCGCGGGTACCAGATAGGCCTGTATAAATATGAAATGATATTATTTTTTGTTAATAACAGGTTGTTTGCAATTGATTAGTTACCTCTCCTGCCACATGGTCCGCAGCTGGAGCAGCAGTGGGTTTCCCTCGTAGTAGCGGTAGCATATGGAGTGGGCTGCTCGCACCTTGGCCTCGTGCCACGGAACAGGCGCGCGCACGTAATGGGCCGGCCACAGCGGAGGCAAGAACTCTATGCGCAAGCGCACCCTCTCCGAAGGATCCTCCAGGATGTAGGACAGCAGGCATCTGGGGCATTATAATGTAGTTTCTTTGTTTGTTTTAAGGGTTACATACCGGGAAAAGTATATCCTATATTAAGATTACAATTGAATTAGTAAAACTAAATTGCATTTTATCACTACATATTATAAAACAAAATCCTCCGTCGCGTCTGTCTGTCTGTTCGCGATAAACTCAAAAACTACTGCACCAATTTTCATGCTGTTTTTACCAATGGATAAAGTGGTTCTCGAGGAAGGCTTTAGTATATAATTTACAAAGTTACGCAGGCGAAGTCGCGGGCGGCAGACATTTGGTTAAGATAATGTCTGCTAACACAATTCTTATTGTCTCTATTAGGAGGAAAACACTTTTCATTGTTTTCTTTAATCATTTAAATATTGGACTCTTTGATCATCACAAGACACGGATGCGAAAATCATCCTAATATAGTCCCCAGGGCACTTACAACACCTGTGGCGTTGCTTGAGTTATAAGCAGCTACTTATCATCAAGATTAGTGGACCGTCAGTCTGTTTGAAGAACTTTACTTTACTTAAATTGTAACCACAGTCTTAAAAAAGACCACCGTGCTCTTAGAAAAGATAAAGCTCGTATATCTTTTCTAAAAGCGAGTGAGGATTGAGAGTAAGTACCTCTAATCCCCTTATTGCCCGTAGTAGTGGCACTTTGTATTTCTCGTAATTTATCCTATCAAGGATCCTATGACCTTGCTTATGTAGTATTCTACCATTAAATGGACCAACAGCCTTCCCATATATAAAGAAATTATGTACCTAAACAACATCACCATACAACTAAAGTCTCATAAGAGAAAATAAGAGAGTTTTTACCTTTTCATAGCTTGAGTGAAGAACTCTCTTATCTCTCTCTCACTCTGCGCCACACACGCCTGGTACGTGAGGATCATGAGCCGCTTCTTGATGGCCGCTGTCCGCTTGTCCACCATCACTTTGGCGCGTTTGTACAACGCCAAAGGAAATTCAGGCAAGTGTCTCCCCACTAGTGACTGAAAAATTACAATTTTAGCTATTCACATTGAAATAAATCACCATTCGCTTCTGTGTTTTTCTCCGCTAACTTCTTCTAAACACAGCCAACCGATTTTGATGTGGTTTTCACTAATAGAAAGAGCGATAAACGACGAAGGTTTGTATGTATAATTTGCAGAAAAATATTGCACGCGTTCAAAATCGATGGCGGGTCGCTGTTTTATAATGAACCCGAGTAAGTATATTACCAATTTGATTGGTGGAGTCATTTTCAAAAACAATACAGTTTAGTGAATATCTACCATAAATAACTCATTATATGAAGCGAAATAATAAAGTACTTACCGTAGTCAAATAATATTGTATTCTTTCGATGTCTTTTGGATGAATCGGTCTATAATGTTCTTCTTCGGTGATCTTCAACATCTCTTCTTTCTGCTGATCGGGATCGCGTGGCAGTTCGAACTCCAACTTGGCTAAATGTCTAGAAATGGATTGGGTATAATTTTATTAATTTATCATTCAGGGAAACTTTCAAGATTTGCTTTTAGATAATTTTTTTTGGACAAAGGACTTCGAGATACATCAATGTTTTTATTACTATGAATTTTCGATAAGTTTCTATTTCTATTTTACCCCACTGGGAGTCATAATAAAATTAAAAAAATTAAATTAAATATTAAAGGATGATTAAAAAAAGCTTATACCTATATACAGGTGCTGTGCAAGATTATCCTAGACAGATTATCGAGGGCCGTTGAACCTCTCCTTCGCAAAGAACAGGCTGGTTTCCGACCCAACCGATCGTGTACGGACCAGATCAATACCTTGCGCATAATCCTCGAACAGGCATCAGAATGGCAGAGGGAAATGTATTTGACCTTCGTGGACTTCGAAAAAGCCTTCGATACGCTGAGCTGGTGTTGCATCTGGGACCGATTGCGTGAAATTTGCGTTGGTAATTTGTGAATTACCAACGCAATGGCCTTGATCATGCCAACATGATCAAGGCCATATATGGGAAGTATTCCTGTAGAGTGACACACGACGGCCTCGTCTCGGAGGATATAGCGGTTCATGCGGGCGTGCGACAGGGGTGTCTTCTCTCACGTCTCCTATTTCTTGTTGTTCTCGATGGCATCATGAGCAATACAATATGTAACAAGCGTCGCGGCATAGAGTGGGGACTATCCAGCGTCTTGGAAGACCTGGATTATGCCGATGACCTATGCCTGCTGAGTCACACAAGAACCGACATGCAAGCCAAGCTGGACGATCTACAACGAGAGGCAAAGGAGATGGGACTGAAAATCAACACCCGGAAGACCCAGGAAATGAGGTGCGGGGCGACAAGCTCTTTGCCGTTGCTCATTGGTACAGAGGCTGTGGAAAGGGTCCACAAATTCACTTACCTCGGTAGCGTAGTGTCGGAAACTGGAGGGACCGAAGAGGACATCGCTTCGAGAATCGCCAAGGCAAAAGCAACCTTCGCACAGCTTCGCCCTGTGTGGCAATCACGGAAACTGACTAGGAGAGTTAAGCTCAAGATATTCCGGTCCAACGTGAAAACCGTGTTGCTGTACGGATGTGAGACGTGGAAGGTTGCTAAGGACATCTCGCACCGGCTCCAGGTCTTCATCAACCGCTGTCTTCGCCGTATTCTTGGTGTTTACTGGCCCGAGAAAATCTCCAATATAGAACTGTGGGAACGCTGCGATGAGACACCGATCGACCAGCAGATCAAACGCCGCAAGTGGAACTGGATCGGCCACACGCTCCGAAGGGAACCTAATCACATACCGAGGCAAGCCCTAGACTGGAATCCCCAAGGAAAGCGTAAGCGTGGCCGCCCAAAGCAAACCTGGCGGCGGACAATCATCGCAGAGGCGAAGAACATAGGGAAGACTTGGAGCGAATTGAAGCGCGAAGCTCAAGACCGAACGGGATGGCGGCGCATTGTGGAGGCCCTCTGCCCCATCTAGGGGACACAGGAATATAAGTCAAGTATATGCAAACATCAAATTCCAGATCCAAGTGATTCTCGCAGTTTAGCCATGAAAAGGAACAGACGAATTTAATATTCCTTGTAGGGAAAAATAACAATAAGCTATTTAGAATACCTTACTACTTATGCACCGAAATTCAACAGCACACAGGTCAGCCATAATAGTTTTTATGTAAAAGTCTAAAAAGTTTGTCTATTACTTAGTGTTCAACTGTTTATGCCATTACTTTCTCAGAGCTTCCTTGGCTGCTTCTTCCGCCGCAATTTTTTCCTGTTTTTTCTTCTCTATTCTTCTCCTCTTTGCTTCCGCCTCCGCCTCTTTTCTCTTATTATAAGCGCCTGACACCAAATCTTCTAACAGTACTAAACCTATGAAGGTTTTATAGCTTTTATATTATGTCATTGAATTGTTAATAAACTATATTTATGCCAAATTTCATGTAAATCCGTTCATCCGTTTTACGAAATTGAAAATTTGATGACCTTTTACGTCATAAAATAAAAGTTAATTTTGAATAATTTAATAAAATAAACCTTTTTGTAGTTTGTTCTTGTCCCTCTCTCTCTGCTCGGCCTCGAGTCGTTCCCGCTCCCTCTCCTCGTACGGTTTGAGAGGCGGGAACTGTAACTCTCCGTTCGGACCGAGAGGTCCGTACAACTGAGGAGGCGTTCTCTTCTTAGGCGGCATGTTCTTCAGTCGCATCGTTTTTGTGGCCGGTGTGTAACAGATACCTTGCAAATTTACAGGGCGTTTTAAAAATATTACTAAACTTAGTAGTGTGCCAGGGCACAATGAGCTTCTCCTCGTGGGTCAGTAAGTAAGCCCCTTTAAAAGACTAATACAGGTTCAGATTTGGTCGTCGCCAAGTGAATCGGGGCCAACGTACATAGAAACCATTCCATTGCTACAGACGGTAGGAAATCCAACCGTCAGTCAGTTGTTTATTGCTATTGAAGTGTACGGACGTCATGCCGCATGTTTTTTCAAAGCACGCGATAGTCGCTATAGTTCTGGCAGCTTGATTAGTGCCTCCAAAGAAAAGAAAAAGTAGGTAATTAAAGAGAATGGGCGAATGTATACTAAGATTTTAATAATCTTTGCAATTTGCAATGTCATAGTCTAGCACCCTTGAGTCAGAGGCTTACACACACGTTACCTGCACTATAAGTGTACATATTTATCTTAAAAGTAAATTAATGCTCATTTACCAGTAGAGTCAACAGGTTTAGCATGATCGAAACTGGATCCGTACGGCACTCCTCTCGTCCAGGACTTAGCCTGCATCAGAGGTGGAAACTCGCTACACCCGCCATCACCTTCGCCTGCACGCCGAAAGAGAATTGTTGCATCGAAAATTATAAAGAGAAAAGATTTGATTGTTTGTTTGTTTGCATTGAATAGGCTCCGAAACTACTGGACCGATTTTAAAAATTCTTTCACCTATAGAAAGCGACATATGGTTATATTTTATAAAGTTACGCGGACATAGTTCAGGAATTCACACTTTTTTCTTAACAATAGTCGTCATCATAATGTATAATCACAATAATCACAAAGTCCATTCCCTATCAGCCGCTCTCTTTACGTCGTCGGTCTAGAGAGCAGGTGATCGTGCTCTTACCTTATCCATTCCAACTTGAGCTGATTCTTTCACAATGTTGAAAATTTATAGATAATATTAGTATAAATTTACCTTCAGGATAATAATTCCTCGCAGCTCGCAACAGTTGACTGTCCTTGTCAAGTTCGTCGTCGTACCCGGCGCGCCTCAAAACGGGAAGACTGGGCTGCTTGCGTGCAGCCGGGATGAAACGCGGCGGGCAGCGGGAGGGCCGCCCCCGTCCCCAATTACTTGATGCCATAAGTATTTACTGAAATTTGCTTCATTATCTATACTTAGGTACTATTATATAAAACTGAAGAGTTTTTTGGTTGAACGCTCTAATCTCAGGAACTATACTGGTTCGAATTGAAAAAATCTTTTTGTGTTGGATAGTCCATCTATCGAGGAAGGCTTTAGACTTTAAAGCCACTTGCAGGTGTTGCTCGTGCGCTGCTGACCATAGTAGGATTAAGGAAGCGATGGGGTAAAGGGCTTTGGCATCCCTTACTCACTCATCGAAACAACAGCATTTATATTGTTGTTTCACGGTAATCTTCTGTCGCAAGACGATAGTTGCCCAAATGACTGCAAAACGCAGTATTTTCCACTATTTTCCAAATCCAGACCAGTCAATTTTAAAAAGTTCATTTTTGAAAAGTTGACCCAGCCGGGAATCGAACCCGGGGCCCCTGAGATATTAGGCAAGCATCCTTACCACTCGTCCAAAGGGGCTTGTCAAATTCCGAAATCGGTAAAGTATACATAATTTTATTAAAATGATATTGAATATTGAAATAGAGGAGTTTAGGTACGAGTAAGTGCTATAATCATTACGATAAGGTTAAAAACTGGCCAAAGAGCCTACAAGTGCGCTACCAACATTGATAGGATAAAGTTAAGGCATGGGTGATAGAGAAATAGCCCTTTTATAAGTTTGTGTAGATACCTACAAAGTGAAGGATGCTGTACTTGCAAGCAATAAAGTGGAAGTTATATCTGTCAGACCTTAAGTTAGGTCACTGTGATGTAAAAGATCAAGTTTTCTGCATCGGAGCCCTAGTTCGTAGCTAGTTCTGTATCGTAAAAAATATCAAGACAAAATTTTTAAAGACTATTAGGTAGTTTAAAGCAATCAATATAAAAAATAAATATTTAAAACTCACATGCCTCTTTAACCTTTCAAATCTTTTGAAAAAACATTATTTGCTGAAGTTCTACTAGATAAAAAAATATATTTTGCTACTAGGGAACGAAACAGACACATTCGTATGATGCGTCGTCATAGAAACGAGATTTGGCGTTGTCACTCGTCTTGATTAGATTGTCGTCTGACAAGACAGAGGACCCGTACCTACTAATATGTTTATCTATGAACATTAGCACTGGTAAGAAATAAAAAAAAAACACATTATGATTTATGTGATCAATCTATTTATTCATTGTCAATAATTGTTGAACAGCCACGGCGATCTCATGGTTCTTTCGCCTTGTATCAGCACCTTAGGGACATGGCCACAAAATTTTGGAAAATTTGTTAACCTGGTTTTTGTTGACCAGGTTCATGCCAGGTAGAGGAAGCCTTAAGGTTTTGATAAAGCAAAACTTCCATGGAGTGTACGACCTCCATGGGCTTACAACTCCCAAACCATTTACTCCATGCAGCGAAACCTCTCTTATAAGTAATATTATACCTCAGGAACTATGAAAAATTATTTTTGTGTTGGATAGTCCATTTATCGAGGAAGGCTAATAGGCTATATAACATCAGCATCACGCTTATATATAACTATAATTTTAGTATAATTACGATTTACGTCAACTAGCGTCATCTGTCAGTGAATAGTGACATATGTAACATACTATTAAACGCGCGCGAAATCTGTCGCGATAAACTCAACTACTGCACCGATTTTCATGCTGTTTTCACCAATAAATAGAGTGGTTCTCGAGGAAGGTTTTAGTATATCATTTACAAAGTTACGCGGCCGAAGTGGCAGACTGCAATGACAGTCTTATTTTTATCCCATCAGATGGCTCAAATAGCCACCGATTTTTCAAATTTGTTTTTGCAATATCGTATAATAATTACTCATTATATTTTCTTTTTCAACGCGAATTATATGTAATATAATTTCTGCAAATTATGTGATGTTAGTTCCTCTACGGTTCTGTTTATAGCCTTCTCATGGAAAACAATTATAACCATTTTGGATGCTGAGGTCATGTCACATAAAATTTTCATTGGGAATATACACTACGAAATAAAAACGTCATGTATGTTTTAATAAATTTATTTACATTTATATTCACAATAAATAATACTTTCTTACGTCTATATTGTAAAAAAATGCAATAGCAATAAAATTAATTGAATATATCATAAATTTTACTATAATCATTAGACAATATAAACACATAGGAAAACACTGCTAACACCAATTCCAGTGTAAATTCAGCACCATAGAGTTTTTTATATAATATTTATTATTACTATTATTTTAATTAGTGCAATAGTGGCGATCGATAAGCGATTTCAGTCAAATGAGTGAGTCAAATCCAGACCAGAGCCAACTTTGAAAAGTTTGTCATTTTTATTTCTGTTTGTGCCCCAAAAATTAATAAAACAATAATAATTTTCAAAGTTGTCCCAGCCGGGAAACGAACCCGGGCCCCCTGAGACGTTAAGGAGTCCCTAGAGACGGTCAAAATTTTACAAGCACATTTGACCGTTTAGAACGGAGCTTTATGTGCTTGACAAGCAAACTACGTGATTGATGATGCTTGATGAAAAATTATATTTTAGCAATGCTTGTCAAGGATGCTTGATTTCGTTTACACTGGGTCACTCTGTGTAGTCAGATTAAAATAAATGCGGATGCTTGACAAGTATGCTGCAAGCCGCGTCAAGAGTACTTGTCAAGCAATATTGACCGTCTCTAGGGACTCCATTAGGTGTGCGACACTACAACGACTTGTCGAGTGCAGTGCGCGAGCCCTGCCAGCTGAAGGAGCTGTCCGTGTCGCCGTCGTCGACGCGTGCGCACGAGCGAGGCCTCTCTAGCGCCGCGTGCGACAGCCGCGACGTGTCCAGCTGGAAGGCCGCGTTGGAGGGCTTGCGCACCTCCTGCACGTACTTCCACGTGTGGCTGTCACCGCCCCCCTCCTCCTCCGCCTTCGGACTGTACATCCATTCTGCACAAAAAAATATTATTTATTTGCAACAAAGCACATATATAAAAACATACATCTTATAATGCTAGACGAGAAATTCTTGTATGCCACGACGATATCGCAAACGATATCTAACGATTTTGACGAAAAACTAGGGTTGGGGGGTTTTTTAGATCTAGAAATCGATCAGGGTCTCTTCTTCGAGAAAATTCGTTTTAGGTACGAGTAGTTTTTTTTTTTTAATGGAACGATTGCTAGTTTTATAATATTTTGAATTATTAATTGTTAATTCAAGTATTCTTGATTTTTTTTCTATAATCTTTCATAGACTTTCTTTCTTACATGTAAAAAAATTTAAACCTTTAATTGGCCCGAGCTTCTCACCCAGTCTAGTAGATAACATATAAGAAAGACAAACACAAACCGCCACAACCTTGTGGATCATACTCTTAAGTACTACATGTCCAACAATGGACATCCTACGACAGAGATTATGACAGGATTTGAAGGCGCTCTCGTGCTGCATTGCTTCGGTGTTAACAGGCATAAAAATATTCTCTTAAAAGAAACAAGGAAAATCATCACAAAAATATGTGCACTGGCTGTTGGTTAAGTCATATAATGCGGTAAATATAAATAAATGACAACGTTCAACGTAAATACTTATGGAGTCCCTAGACGGTCAAAATTGCTTGACAAGCAAACTACGTGATTGATGATGCTTGATGAAATGTCATATTTTTGCAATGTTTGTCAAGCATGCTTAATCGTTTAGATGCATGCTTGTCAAGCAACACATTCAGTTTACACTGGGTCACTCTGTGGCGTCGTATTAAAATGAATGCGGTTGCAAGTATGCTGCAAGCCTCGTCAAGTATGCTTGTCAAGCAATTTTGACCGTCTAGGGACTCCTTTAGATGGGACGTCACCCGTAGTTAGTTAGTTATTGGTGCAATAGTCGGTACCTCCATTGGAGACCTTGGCAATGGCCGAGAGGAGGAAGTCCTTGTCCTTGGCCTGTAGCAGCAGCATGTTGCGCAGGATGTCCACCATCGAGTGTTGCGCAAGCGCCTTCGCTCGCATGTAGTACACGCACACGCTAAACACCAACAAATTATTAATATTATACTTTCGCAAGAAAGAGTAAAAATATCGTGTTCAAATGTCGTATAAACCATTTTGGCCAAAATTGAGTTTTATATAATACCATTTTTCTAAGAAAACTTTTCTCTGTCGATCTGTATATATACAAAATGTTTATACGACCCAAAAAAAAACAAACGTTTTTTCGTCTATTCTGAAAAGTCGAAAGTGTCGGTTTCGACTAAAATAGACTAAAAACTATAAAATAGCAGCTGCAGTGTATTTATTGGCTTCTGGTATTTGTTTTTTAATATGTTTAATAATAATAAAATAAATACATAGTTAAATTACCACAAGGCGAGCATGAGGAACGCAATGACTCCGGGCCTCGCCAAGAAGACGAAGACCGCCAGAGTGGTGGGGTGTCGGGACAGTCCCAGCAGACCCTCGCTCACCACTTGGTACACGTACGAGTACGACCGAAACGGACCGCAATGTACCGACGACTCTCTGCACAAATATTGTACAGTACATTATCATTGTGGAAGATACACATTCGTTATATCTGCCAATAAACAAGTTACCTGAAGAAGAGAGATCCCAAAGCGAACATGGTTGTGAAGAGAGACAATGTGACCAACATGTAGAGCACCGTCTGCGTCTGCGCAGCCCGCCAAACCTTCGCAACACCGAAATAACCTTTTGTTACAATTTAGACAAATTCTTTTGGTGCGTCGAGCATTTTTGAGATGGTAAAAAAACTATTGAACTCGCGACCTGTTACTGTAATCGTGTAACCGATTAATTTTAAAAAAGAACAATTTTTGAGATTGGAAATAGCCATTGAACTCGCGACTTGTTACTGTAATCGTGTAACCGATTAATTTTAAAAAAAGAACAATTTTTGAGATTGGAAATAGCCATTGAACTCGCGACCTGTTACCGTAATTGTGTAACCGATTACCTATTTTAAAAGAAGAACAATTTTTGAGATTGGAAAAAGCCATTGAACTCGCAACTTGTTACCGTAATCGTGTAACCGATTAATTTAAAAAATGAACAATTTTTGAGATTAGGAAAAGGCATTGAACTCGCGACTTGTTACCGTAATCGTGTAACCGATTAATTTAAAAAATGAACAATTTTTGAGATTAGGAAAAGGCATTGAACTCGCGACTTGTTACCGTAATCGTGTAACCGATTAATTTAAAAAATGAACAATTTTTGAGATTAGGAAAAGGCATTGAACTCGCGACTTGTTACCGTAATCGTGTAACCGATTAATTTTAAAAAAGAACAATTTTTGAGATTGGAAATAGCCATTGAACTCGCGACTTGTTACTGTAATCGTGTAACGGATTAATTTTAAAAAAAGAACAATTTTTGAGATTGGAAATAGCCATTGAACTCGCGACTTGTTACTGTAATCGTGTAACCGATTAATTTTAAAAAAAGAACAATTTTTGAGATTGGAAATAGCCATTGAACTCGCGACTTGTTACCGTGTAACTGTTTAACCGACAAAACTGTATTGTATAAATATGTACTTTCCTGACGGTTCAAAAAATACACACGTAATTGTTCAAGTTAAGTATCACTTCTTTCGGCACTTCCGGAGTGCCACTGTATTATTTTTACTTTTTCCATCGATGTACTACAACTATGGATTTCGCACGCCATACAAAACACTTCGAACTCTATGGAACATTTAAAAGTGACATAAAATATGCGTAGAGCATGAACTCTGTTAACTGTCATTTAAAATCAACCAAACATCTGCCGTTTAAAGAAAATGTGACTTTTTGTCAACACATTTGAGTATTATTTGAGTAATCAATAGTAGAACTTGGTCGTTACTACCATTCAAAATTGACTCCGTTTTAAGGTGAACGCAGACTTGGCCGCACCGTACGCGCCGCAGTCGCCCGCATTCGAATTATTTTATATGAAGCTCTATGCAACCTCGCACACCTACCCGCGCCGCAGTCGCCGCAGTACCTAAAACGGCCAAATTCCCCAAGCCGCTGCTGATGACGTCACCAACGCCATCGCGCCGCCATTCATTCAAATCCACTGCGAATTGCGATGCGTGCGGCGCGGACAGGCGTGCGAGGCCATTAACAAAAGCGATGACTGAGGCGCGTGCGGGCGGCCAAGTCTGCATTCACCTAGGTGTACTTGACATGTGCCGCTTTGGTATTTGTCACGCAAATTCCATAGTTGTAGTACTTGGATGACTACAAGTTCCTGTACCTTTCTGGCGGGCTGACAGGCCCTCATGGCGCACTCCCTCTTGATGTAGAAGAGGAGCAGGAACTTTGCGGCGACCGCCACCACGAGCAGCGGACAGAAGATGGCGCCGAACCAGAGCACCGCCTGGTTGTAGATCAGCGTCAACGAGTTGTACGCTATGTTGAACTCCGGAGCGGACGAAGACGGTCTACACCTGCCAATTGTCAAATCTATTACAACGTGTACTTGCGAAATCACTGTGGCCTAATTAAGTGAAAACAATACATGTATACAAAATTAAATTAAATAAAAAATAAACAAAATAAAACTTACTTATAAATAAAAGCTCTAATGAACTCAATAGTGGGCAAGACAAAGAGAGAGACCAAACCGTCTAACAAAACTAGTCTGTAAGCTTCCTGACCGAACGACGTCTCCCAACACTGGAAAATATATTTAACATTTTATATAATACTTGTTTCAATGTCTAAACTTAATAAAAGCCACGAAAAAACACGTAAAAAAATACATTAAAAAAAAGGGGAAAAAAAACGAAAAGGCATGAAATAAAATAAAACTAATTAAATTTTGATCGGCTGGATTTTGTTTTTTTAAAACAAATTAAGTTCTTCTGTATTTGTATGCTTAGATCTTTTATTTAAAGTATACGCTGGGAGTATGAGAAGAGATGTAATTTAGCACCTGGTCGTTGGACCTGGCCCAGTAGACGAGGAGCAGCATCAGAGTGCCGACATCCAGCAGCCACGTTCGGGCCATCGTCACGTAGACCGCCGTTCGGGGCTTGTAGTACTCCAATCTATATTGTAGTCCAAACACAACTCAATTCAGATTACCTATAGCAAATTTATAGTGCCGCACTGCGTTTCGCAGTCACGGCAGTAGCCACATCTATTTATTTTGTCAGTGACATACTTAACGAGGAAGTTAAAGAGCAGCGGACACAAGGCGACGGCCGCCGTGAAAACGGCGGACACGAGCAGATCCCAGAGGGCGCTGCTCCTCTGCACGCCGAGCAAATGCCAGAAGCCCAACTCCAGTCCGGCGATGGCGCTCACCACCAACGCGGTCGTAACAGCGTTGGCCAAGTACTGGCCCATCTTCACGCACCTACTCGTCTCCGAATGTTTCTTGTTCTGTTCACTGAGGAGCTCCTGCAATTCATTATATTAATGAGTGACAAGACAACCAATACGAATAGTTTGAGTGAGGCAGTTAAGGGGAGGCGTCACCTTGAACTCGTTGTAAATGCTGGCGGCGTGAAGCACGGCGGCGTGTTGGCTGGTGATGTCGAAGTCCCATCCGCAGAACACCTTGTTGGCGAACACGTGGCTCAAGCCGCCGGCTCGCGCCGTCTCTATGAAGTTGCGCCGGTACGAGTACGCCGTTCTGGGTGGAGATACGCGCTCGTATATAAGCGTACACGCGCTCTTAGCGGTTTAGCCAATGAGAGACAAGTTAGTCGGGTCAATGAGGCCAATGAGCTTGGCCGCTAAGTGCGCATGTACGCTTACAGTTCCGCTTCTATCAGTCGCGTACGACTGTCATAGCGTGTTATTCCGCCGAACCTCTTAGGCCGCGTACAGCGCTGAATGACTGAGAATTGTGGATGATCTCTTTGTCAGCGAAAAAATGAGAACGATCCGCGTGGAGCGCTGAACGAGGCGGAACAGCGCTGAACGAGGCGAAACAGCGCTGAACGAGGTGAAACAGCGCTGAACGAGGCGGAACAGCGCCGTTAACTGACGTTAGCATGCGAACGGTAAACACACTTGTCCTCACTTTCACTGTTTGGCTGAATATACACGGAAATTGAACGGACACGTACGCCTTTCCATACAAAACTGTTGTTTTCTATGGACAAAAGCTGAATTGAGCTTAACAAAAACGAGTAAATCTCAGTCACATTTGTCACATGACTTACCTGTAACACAGTACGGCAAAAAACAGTAGATAGAGTGAAACCATGGTGAAGAAGTAGGCGAAAGGCATGTTGTACGTGAGCAGACCGTGCGGTGATATCTCCCCATCGTGGTAGTGCCCGTAGAACAAAAGAGAGTCTTCGAAAGAGCCCTGGAAAGGATTTTTTTTTAACCTTCAAAGAAGTTGATAGCTTTGTTTTTCGTATTTTCTTACTTGTATTACAAATGCAAAAGTTTGTGAGAATGGATGTTTGTTACTCATTCAAGCAAAAAATACTGAATAGTTTTGCATGAAACTACAATAATATAGTTTATAAATCATAATACCAAATTGACTATTATAATTCATTAAGAAACACAGACAAAGCCTTAGGCAAAATATTGGTATTATATTATATAAAGCTATGGTCTGATTATTAATTAAAAAGTATGTGATATTCTAAGCCACTCCAGAGACTAGGATATAAAGTCTTTTCACCTTGCCGGTGACGAAGTCCAAGAAGCCAGCGCCGTCCGTGGAGTTGGAGTGATCGTGCAACGCCTGCGGAGTCACCACGAAGCCCAGCACGAACACAGCCAGCGTCAAGTTGAGCACGAACAGCCAACGCAGGAAGTGGAAGTAGGAGCCGACAGCCGAACCGAAGTGGCCCTCGATGTCTCTGATAGCTTCGTACCACAGCTCCACGGAGAACACCAGGTCGCGGAAGCGGTCGCCACCCTATGTTACGAGGGGACAACGTAATATTTTGAATTCATAGCGAAGCGAAGGCTTCTAAAGTAGAAATCTGTGCCTGACCGCGCACTAGGCAGCCTGGCTGCCTGGCAGCCGCGGCACAAACTGTCAAAAAGAGATTACCAATTTTATTAATTTTTTGAAAAACTTACACGTTTCCATGCAAAACTTATTCTATACTTTAGTCTCTTCATCACAGAAATGGGTTTCCTCTTAGAGCGAAGGCTGACTGAAGCAGACAATTTGGCGCGAACATTTCTCTTCATGGTCAAGCCTTGCGGGAGGTCTCGGAGTGCTTCCCTGGTAACAATATAAAAATACAGGATGTTTCGAAAACGATACATTAAATATTATATTGATTGGAAAAGTTCAACTTATGTTTAGGAGATAAAGTCGAGAGCTCACTTCCTCAACTCCTCGGCTTCGGGATCGTCTTCCATCAGCCGCTTGTGCTGTTCCATCTCCCGCACTATGATGTCGGCCTGCTTTTCGGCCGCGTCGGGGCTGTCGGCCGCATCAGCTTCGTCTTCCAGCAACGCATTATGTTCAGAGTTGCTTCTGCGCAGACGTAATGTATCTGCAAGCATATAATAGCCTTTGCACCATGTCTTTTCATACCTTTGTTTCATACTCTGTCGCGAACAATATACAATATACACTTCGTAATAATTAATTAACTTCAGTTGACATAAATTAAACATCTAACGATAACATTACGAATGTCTAAGGAATTTTAATTCCCGATTCGAACTCGCAGTGTAACCCCGACCATGACGACTTTGAGCTTAAATACGAGACCTCTAGTATGAGACCACGTTACAGAGCCACATATCACTGGAAATACACACTGAACTAACTTGAAAGTAGACTTTTCACTTAGCTGACAAATCATTACAAAAAGCTATATTTGTGTGTATGAAGACTGATAAACAAGTATTTTTTTATTATCAAAGTAGGGCAGATGAGGTTGCTATCCATCTGGAATTTTAAATTTATATACTGACATTGACATTGTTTAGGACTTCATAGGCGACAAACATGTGACACGTAATTTTTATATATATATATAAGGATAAAAAAAAACATTTTATTACCACCAACTTCCTCCAATTCAATATCGACTCTTGTTCTATCCATGCCCAATAAAGACTGACAGATGAAAACAGTGTAAGCAATTCAGTGACCAAAAAAACACTAACACGAGTTAGAGCCTACACATAGCCTACAGCCTACACATTGGCACAGTACTAAACCACAATAACTTAATTAGGAGCAGTTAGTTAATTATTACACACAGTTAAAGATTGATAAGTGTAACAACACACAAGCTAATTTTCAAATAACTATACCTATAACTAGTAAAACTAGTACAATTTTTTATATCTGGATCTATATGAATATTAACTAAAAACCTAACAGTTCTTACGTTTCAAGATCACTTTCCTGGGGTAAATTAAACCAGGATATTTAAATTCACAATCACGGTTTAACCCTTTGAACGTCAGAGTCGGATTTTTCCTACAATTATTTTCGTGTCCATTTCATAAGACTACCTATACAACAAATTCCTTTATTTTTTACTTGTATAATGTTTATTTTTAAATCGTTGCATTGTTCTCTATTAAAAAAAATCGATTCAAGCTCTAGGAGCACGACAACTCCTACAAAACCAAGCGGTTATAAAGGGTTAAGCAGCAGATATGGAAACTTTAATATGTATATTATTTTTATTATATTATTAAAGATCAACATTATGACCAATTGGAATAGTTATAGAAATTGATGATTTTCAATTATGTTTAAATATTTTTAAACATCAAAACATATAACTCATTTTATCTACACCTATTTATACTTTTTTCTAAATTACTATTATAATGATAAAATAGGTATACTTGTGTTATCAAAATAGTTGATAAAATGTAAGTGCTATTACAATTTATGCCTTTATCAATAGATTATATTGTTGCTTGTTAATGAAATAATAACTAAAGATTGGTAACCACATCCAGAAAAGTCTGAATAAGTGGTAATTACAAAAATTCTATTTTTTAGCAAGGCAGCGGAGATTTAAAGTTTTATTTTCTTGAGAATATTGTCTCATTTTTGGTATGAAACATTGTGCATTTCACTTGACTGCTCTTTCCACACTTTGTACTGTGTGAGACAGGACTCATTTTAGCCAAACCCAGCCACGATGTTATGTTTATGGATGCGCCTTTTCAAACAAAAAAATCACTCCCTCAAAATCAATCTGATTTGCAAAATCAGATTGATTTTTGTAGGTAAAAATCGGCCATCATGTAGGTAGGACTCATTGGTTGGTCGTGTTGCTCGGAGGGATTACCGAAATTAGTAGGGTTGATTGTTTATTGTTCGTGCAGCGGATTAAAACTTTATAGCAAATGTAGAAGGAGCATGCGCAGAACTCTATTTTTAGGTCTTTGAGGGGTCAGAGGAGTGTGAAGGGCGGGTGCGCGTTTCGGTGTGCCGACACGTTATTGGTAAAGTCAGTCGTTCTTCATCTCCCGCACTTCATTCGTGTACAGATTGTTTTATTGTATTATTGATAAAAAATGCAGAAAAAAACGTTCTTCTTCGACATCACACGATGATTTAATGGAAGGAATATCAACACTGCCTGTAATGTTAAGTTAGTAAGGGACAAAAAATACGAAATAAGAAAAAAAAAATCATTTTGTGCTCAATTGTACACATGCGCCGATAGCCCCCCTAGTTTCGCTTTTAAACCTTAATACAATGTGTCAACTATACTATAGTAATTTAATGCTTTTGGTTGCTACTTTCGAAAAAAATGAAACCAATTTCTCAACTACACATGTAATTTTGCACATTGTTTTGCCAGGGTTATTTGCTATGGAAAAGGCCCATCCATAAACATCGATGACCTTAAGGCTGTCTAACTATGCATCTAATGGATTGTCATCTAAACTATGAACCCAAATAAACAATGTTATCGAATGTTGGATACAAATACAAGTTGATTGTCGACTTATGAAGGCTCTTCTCTACTCTAAAGTATAATACAGTTGATAGAGTAACTAAAAGAATTGGACAGTTTTAAAAATAACTTACTATAAGGCAGTTGACGCGAAGGCATAAAATTGACTGCAACTTGTCTGGCTGCATTGTTCCTCACTGTAAAATTTCGACGACTCGATGAAGGTCTCGGTTCAACATCTTCTATATTCTCATCCATTCTACAATTTAAAGATCACACTAGTAGACACATAAGCACATAATGTCGGTATGTTAACGCATAGGTATATGAAAAAAAAAACTATGATTTATTGGGCATACAAGTCCAAATAAAATAAGTTAATAATAAGTGTACTTTTTTCCTTATTTCGCTTAATTATCGTAGTTCTAATTTTGACAAATTATAACTTATTTAATGTATAAAACTTTTAACTAATATTTAAATTTTAATATAAGTATATAAAATATAACTTACTTTAATAAGTATATCAAAAAATAGAATCTTAAATTTTACATTTATGTACCTATTAAAATGTCTGCGTATGTAACAAAATAAAATAAAATAATAAAATAAAATAAAGAATACAAAAAAAACATAGGATTAGGATGTCGAAATTCGAATAAGATAAACAGACATAGGACAATAAAATATAAAAGTAATATATGAGTTGTCAAAAATATTATAAAGTAAGTCTGTGACGATAAATAATCAGTAGCACCAAGTCTATTACTAATCATTGATGGATTACGAATTTGAAATGGACAATTTTCCATATATATATTTTTTATTTTTAATGGATTTCTAGCGCTAGCGAGGCTCTATCATTATAAACTCATACTAGAGCCGCTGTGCTCCTTGTAAGTATATTGTGTTCTGTGATTCTCTCTACTAGATTGGCCCGACTAAATAGTGTTCTGTGGCTAGACTGGCTAGCCACTGACCTGTAATATATGGATTGGCTATCCCATAGAAATTACAAAAAATTTCATGTACCAGCGATATCCGCAGACACTATTATACTTACTATTACCGCAGGCACTACTTATACGCAAAATAATAAACGTCAAAATAAGTTCTCCATACTTTCGTACGGCGGCGTTTCAAAATGGTACACGAAATTATTTGTAATTTGTATGGGATTGGGACAGCCAGTCCAGTTCTTATTACAGGTCAGTGTGGTGTGGCTAGCACATTCAATACAATCCATTCAATTCCATTCCATCATTCGGTCGTGCATTTTCGTTTCGGTTGTCTTGTCTGAGTCTGAGTTACTCTTACTCTGTGGCAGGGTCGGTTAACTTGTATGGACGAAATTTTGCTACCGCACGCACACATACAATGTGCGTGTAGCAGTTGACACACGATACGATAGAAAAAAAATCAAATATAAAATATTAAACGACTGGTCACACCATCTCGATGGTTATTGGTTGTTGACACCGCCATTTTGTTGAATGAAGAAGAAGAAATAATAAAACGAACGAATTGATCAACCCAATTATGACGATAGACGAACATTTTGTTGCATTTTATTTTATTTTTGCAAGTCCAGTTTTTATTTTTTTCTTATTTGCGGGGTGACGTTAGTGTATACGATAAGACGTTCATTTTTTTGTGATCATTTGTACAAAATGTCTGCATGTTAAATAATAAATTTGACATGGAACTTTTTCTATGAAGATACAATTGTGAAGATATATAAAAGTTGGCAAAACAGAACCACGTAGGAGTAAGTATTCAAAACAAGAAAGTTGGCGAGTACGTTTACGCTCGTTAATAACTACAGAAAATGTGCCATAAGTAGCAAAACACGTGCTGAAGAAATGTCTGTCTTACCAAAGGTTTCCTAATCCAGGGAAGATAAATATAGCTAAGTAAGTAACATAGTTTTCAATAACTGCATCCACCTTTAGTCTAATTTAAGCTCCTATAGGTCTCTGAGTGTTCTGTTGTTTGTTGAGCGCTTAGGTACCGTACTGTATTCGATATCTAAACAATCAAACCTATACTTATTTATGTTAAGGTCGGCAGACAGGCTGACGGTCCACTTGATGGTAGGTACCTACTGTCGCTTATAACACAAACAACTCCACAGGTGCTGCAAGTGTGCTGTCAACAACAGTAGAATTAAGTATAAGAAATTAGGAAGTGATAGGGAAATGGGCTCTGGCCTTACTCACACACTGAAACACAACAGCACACACTGTTATTTCATGGTGATATTTTAAAGGGGGTTATCACTGCCGCCAGAGTGCTGCCCAAATGACTGCGAAGGCAGTGTGCCCTGCCTTTACTTACAGACCAGATTTGAAAAGTGCATTTCCAAAGTTGACCCTGCCGGAATTGAACCCGGTAACTCTAGAACAGAGCATTAAGGGCACTTGTCCAACCTTAACCACTGGATGAGTCCTCAAAAACTGATCGATGATGGGCTCGTAATAAGAAAAATTCTCATTTACATTGTATGTTATGAATCACAAAAAAAACCGCATGAATTATATGAGATTAGTACAATAGCAATATAATTATTAATAACACCCTATACTTTAATACTGTTTACAGACACCAAAAAATTAATTTGAACAAAATTTTTACTAACCTCAAAATTGGGTACTGGGTACCCCCCCCCCCCCCTCCCCCCCTCCCCCTGAAATTCACTTGGGAAGCTTCCTAACCATGGCACAATCAACAAATAGGAGCGCTTCTTCTCACTGATTGAAATCCTGTCCAGCTTTAGGAGCCGTTCGGGCTTAGGGGACTCCCCTATATCATAACAAAAAAAGGTTTTTTTTTCACATGAATATCATAATTGAAACAAAATTTATAAAAATGAATGAAATGAAGTTATAATAAAAATTTCAGGGCTTGCTGCTTGGGCCAAATAATGTTAGCCAGTTAAGGATCGGACTTCTGTGGAATCTTTATTTATTTATTTGATTACATACAGTCACTTTACGCTTCAGGCAAAGTTTTATGTAGAAGACATTTTACTTCGTCTCAGTTTTATGATAATCAAGGACAGAAACTGAGGATTTTTGCTGTTCCAGATTCAATTGAATTAGATAAATCACAAGATAAAGAAAATCTGTTAAATCAGGTAAAGCTATTTACTCTTCGCTTATTTTGACATAATTTGTAAACTTTGGCACACATTAAAAGTATAAGTACTACTCATTCACTAATTATAGAACCTCGGAAACTATAAAGATACCCAAACTGAAACTTGGCTTGTATGTAAGTTTTGAATTAATTCGAATGGGTTTGCACGTGGATAAAATCACTGGCAAAGGGTTAATATTCTGGGCAATAGTGGTTCACTGCGGTTTTCCCTTTAGTACAAATTGTATATCTTTACTCTTAACTAGTACTCTACACAAAATCGATCTTTTAATGAATCAATTATTTTTAAACCCCATATTGAGTCTCTTCAGAAAGAACATTGTAAGCGTCAAAAAGTAGACTTTACTATTTTATAGTGTCTGACCGAAGGTCAATTTCTGGCCGAAGCCGAAGCCTATTAATCGGCTATCGTCACAACCTTCGACTGAACCCAAAGCCGAGCCGAGCCGGCCAAAATTATTCAAGTCCAATCTGTCATACTGTGCAGTAGAACTAGTTGGAATTTTTTTGTCCAACAAAAGAAAACAGTTTGGAACAACCGTTTTCATTCTATGTCACTTATGATGTTCTTCTTGAAATGTTAATAGATTTTTAACATGTGTGTGTTATGTTTAACTTTAAATAAAATGTTAAATAAATCTATACTATTATATAAAGCTGAAGAGTTTGTTTGTTTGGTTGTACGCGCTAATCTCAGGAAATACTGGTTCGAATTGAAAAATTCTTTTTATGTTGGATAGTCCATTTATCGACGAAGGCTATAAGGCTAACGAGAACACGGACTAAGTCGCGGGCACCAGCTAGTAATAAATATAATTACAAAGGTAAATAAATGATTTTTATATAATAAAATAATATTATACTTGCTCTCATTTCAGAATGCAATAATAACAACACCAATTTCTAAGTCCTCGATAGTGAAAAAGTTACACTTTAACAAACCTCATGTTGAGTCATGTTCTTCTAAGAAGTCCAGTGGAATCCTGGGTGCCATGACAATTTCCAAGCCTAGTGAAAAATGAGTTCTAGAGAATGTCTGTTACCATAACATATGCACGAAGAGATTAAAAGAAATAATGAGACTTTGAAAACAACTGAAAATAAGAAAGGGAATAATTTGATAAAAACATCAGAAAACGAAAGTGTGCAAAAACTCTGCAACTTAAATATCAGCAATTCATTTGATTTGTTATTGCAGTCAGTTGAAAAATGCACCTAAAAAACCAAGAGGAAGAAGAGAAGGTACACACTGAAACAGAAAATTATGGCTTTAGTTATTTATAAAAAATCACCTGCTTGTTATCGACTACTTAGGCGAATGTTTGCATGCCAAAGTAGCTTAAATAAATCACTAACATATTATAAAACAAGGTCCTCCACCGCGTCTGTCTTTCTGTCTGTTCGCGATAAACTCAAAAACTAATGCACTGATTTTCATGCTGTCTGTCTGTCTGTTCGCGATAAACTCAAAAACTACTGCACTGATTTTCATGCTATCTGTCTGTCTGTTCGCGATAAACTCAAAAACTACTGCACTGATTTTCATGCTATCTGTCTGTCTGTTCGCGATAAACTCAAAAACTACTGCACTGATTTTCATGCTGTCTGTCTGTCTGTCTGTTCGCGATAAACTCAAAAACTACTGCACTGATTTTCATGCTGTCTGTCTGTCTGTTCTCGATAAACTCAAAAACTACTGCACTGATTTTCATGCTGTTTTCACTAATGGATAGAGTGGTTCTCGAGGAAGGTTTTAGTATTTATTTGTATATTTTTATTTTTCTATATATTATTTTCGTATTTATATCAGCTAGTTATTGAATAAAGTGCCACTGAAACCTAAAAAAAATGGCCCAGAATCAAACCAACGAAGGCAACATAATGTATTTTATCTTTTGACTAGCTGTTGCACGCGACCTCGTCCGCGTAACTTTATAAAATATAATACATTCGTGTCTGCGAAACCATGGAAATACACATACAAAATTTCAACCCAATCGGTCAAGCCGTTTAGTAGTTGACATACCGACAGCAGCGCCACTTACCGGGTCCAATTGTATTTTTAAATCATCCAGGAAACCATTGAAATACCCATATAAAATGTTAAGCCGTTTAGAAGTTATGTGAAAAAGATAAGTACGGAAGGATAATTCTTACTACCCGTTGCCTATTACCCGTTTTCCTGTAGGAATGAAGCATTTCCCCCCGGTAAAAAGTAGCCTATGTTCATCAGGCATAATGTCGGCTTCTAATGGTAAAAGAATTTTTCAAATCGGTCTTTAGTTTCGGAGCATATTCAATACAAACAAACAATCAAATCTTTCCTCTTTATAATATTAGTATAGATGGAATGTCAATTACAAAACATTTGTATTATAATACAAATCTGGATCAAATTCAGGGCTTCCATCTTACATGATCATGCCAACCATGGTAGAAGCAACAATGTGGCCACTAAAGCTCTTGTTTTTATGCTTTCTGAAATAAGAAAGAAATGGAAACAACCCATTACCCATTGCATTTTATTTTTCTCACATTTTTTTTTTTTTTTAACACTAGAACCCCTCCAGCATCATACGCTGAAGCCTATGTTTACGATATCTTTCATTCCAGTTCTCGCTTGCTTACCTCTCGCACATTCATTCTGCATACTTGGTCTTTCTTTCATCCATCTTTTCTTTTATTCCATTACGGGTGGGATGCCCGTCTCATTCCCTACTCTAACTAACTGTCTTATTTATCTATCATATATTATATATCTGTCTTTTATTTTCTTTGATTGCGGTTGGGGTAATGATTTGATACACAATACTTTCATTTAATAAACTTTCGACTCAATAATACAGTGAATTCTCACACATTAACCGCTGATAGGTTAACTATTATTTTAAAAGAGGTAATAATTTAGAGTAGCTGCAGACAGAAATCAGTGGAAAGAGTTGGAGGATGCCTTTGCCGTAAGGCACACCGAATTAAGAGACATTTTGTGTTGATACTAACGTGATTTTTCCTTAAATTGTGTTAGTTAACTGGACATGATGCTCTGTATTTTTTTTTTTTTGCATTTTTACGTTTTTTTACTTTTCCTATGTTTGAATTTATCTTGAAACGAATGTAAAATTCGGAAATAAAGGCTTATTATTATTATTATAGCCTAATTACAATAATTAATGTGTACTCTAAAGCTTCATTTATTTTCAAATAATGTCTTTTTATTCATTTCAGACAGAATGTTTGTGATTTATCCACCATTAATTTCTTACACTGGGTGCTACAACAAGACTTACTTTTTTATTCACGGGCGTGAAGTTGTTACCATCTTGGATCCGCCACATCTTCTAAAATGCACTGGAAACCTTTTTATGAAACATGTAAAATGTACGACTGATTTTCGAAGCAATGATGATAATCTTGTAAAAGGTAGGTAACTATTTTTTTTTTGTACATCATACAGGTTCTCCTGTAGAGGAAATATACCAATAAAACTGTAGTTAAAAATATATGATTGGTCCTTTATTTTGTATCATTTACTTTATGAGTAACGCAACAGTTATAGACATACATACACTGGCGGACTCATAAACTGCATCAAAGTAATAGACGACTTTGAAATAAATATTTTAACCAAGTATGCAAACTTTCTATACAGATTTAAATTGAAACCTCTAGATTGGTTCGTGAACTTTAAAACAGCGTATCCTTAAGTTTAAGTTTGTGTACTGGAAAGGACCTTAAGACTTTTTTGAAGAAAAAACAGAAATTTAAGGAAAATTGGTTTTATAAAAAAATTGGTTTTAACAATAGACACAAACTTTATGCAAGGGTTTATTTATGTTTTAATAGGGTGTATTACCCCCACGTGCCCTTATTACGGATTCTAATCGGTTCCGCATAGATTTTATTAGGGTTATTAAAAGATCTTGCGGAATATTGTCCCATTCTTCTGAAAGTGCTGTTCTTAGTGCTGCCACTGTCGTGGGCACAGGATTTCTCGCATATACAGCTCTTTTTAAATTGTCCCAAACATGCTCAATGGGATTAAGATCCGGGCTGCGTGCTGGCCAATTCATTGTACGTATCCCAACCTCTTCGCAATATTGTCGAACTTGTGCAGCAGCGTGCGGCCGGGCATTATCCTGCATTAAAGTAAAATTTTCGCCTATGAATCCCATGTAAGGCACCACGTGATCTTCTAAGATCTCTGTTATGTAGCGATGTGCAGTCAAACCCCCTCTATTACCGTTTTGACGGACCATGTCTATGAACACAAGTTCTGTTCGCCCGTTCATCGATATGCCACCCCAGACCATACACGAACCGCCTCCAAAAGGAACACTCTCCTCAATGCAACTTTGAGCATATCGCTCCACACGTTGACGATAGACTCTTCTGCGACCATCTGCACCATATAAACATGTCCTACACTCGTCCGTGAACAATACGGAGGCCCATTGCTCTTCTGTCCAATTTAGGTGATCACGCGCAAATCTTAAGCGAGCTTGTCTGTGAGCTACAGACAACTTTGGACCATTTGCTGGTCTAAAAGGGGTGATATCCGCTTCCTTTAACCTTCTTCTTATTGTTCGTGCACTCACATTTACTCCACGCACTTCATTAGACTCTGTTTTGATGTTAACTGACGTGAGGAAACGATTTCGCAGGGAAGTTGTAACAATAAATCGGTCATCACGACCGGTGGTTGCTCGAGTCCTGCCTGTACCACGTCTCCTTCTGTAAGAACCTGTCTCCACAAACCTTCTGTATATTCTAGAAACCGTAGACTGGTTTAAATTTAAATTTCTACCAATCGTTCGTTGATCCACGCCCTCCCGCACCAGTGCTACAATTTGAGCCGCTTGTTCGGACGAAGTATCCATATTATGGTTCAAAAACTCTCGATGAGTTAAAAAACTAACCCAACAATTCTGCTGGTAACAATAATTCAATTGACAAAAGAATAAAAAATCAATGCGAATCAATTTAAAACTTTGCTTTAAATAACACGCAAATCTGATACTACGAGTAAATTTTCTTTTCCCGGCTATATTCATTTGTTTTACTGCAGTTCTATTTTTAAATTTTGCTTTTTTTTAAGATTAAGAGCCAGTCTCTCCATATTTATATAATTTAATCTAAAAAGTTTGCATACTTATTAAAAAAAATCATTTCAAAGTAATCCTGAACTTTGATGCAGTTTATGAGTCCGTCAGTTTATTAACCTTTAAAATCAAATTTCACTATTGAGATATTTGATTAACGGTTGCGTTAATAATATAAAGTAAATGATACGGAATAGCGCTGAATGTTATTTACAAACTTAACCTGGACTTCTCTAAGCCATTTTTTAGTGGAATAAATATAGCCGGTTTCTCAGGGATGGTGTGGCAGTTGTTATCCTTACATATTATATTACATATAAAACAAAGTCCTCCGCCATGATGCCAATCGAATGAATTTTCAAAAAATAATAATTCTTCACAAGTGACACATAGTATCTTAAAAGAAAGGAATAACGTAAAATGTTTGATTCAAATTTCAAGAATATTATTTATTGCCGACGACGACGTAATTTTTAGAAAACCTTTGAATGCAGTATTACTAACTTTTAAAAATAACAGTTTTCTTTCAGCAAAATATCCATCTACAATATTTAAGGTACTTTCCCTTCATGTCGCATAGTCTTGGGACGCCCTGTATATATATAACTAGCTGGTGCCCGCGACTTCGTCTGCGCTCTCTATAGCCTTCCTCGATAAACGGACTATCCACCACAAAAATAATTTTTCAATTTGAACTAGTAGTTCCTAGATTAGGGCGTACAAACAAACTCTTCGGATTTATATATTAGTATAGATTTGACTTCTATTTTCTTGAAACTTTATTTAAGTAAATAATTATTTTTTTCTCAGATGAACTTCTAGCTGAAGCTCACACGACAACAACATTGTTTAAAAAAAAATTGATGAGCTATTTGATGCTATAATATGGACAGCCTCAACGTGCCTGTCGGTAAATAATACTCCACAAACCTGACTGCGAGGAGCCTTCACATATTACTCTTCAATGAGATGAAGTTTATTCTTCTATGAAATACTAATAACGAAGAAACTGTTCGTGTCAAGTCAATGGGTACGATCTTTAATAATTATTTACATAAGATAGTATTTTGTTTATCTTAATTAATACAGATAGTTGTGTAATGAGCAGACAGTACAATAAAATACAATTTTTCCTCAGATGAACTTCCAGCTGAAGCCGACACAACTGCAACATGTTTGAAAAAACATTGATGACCTATTTGATGCTATTAATACGGACAGCCTGAACCTGCCTGTCTGTAAATAGTACTCCACAAACCTGACTGCGAGGAGCCTTCACATGTTACTCTTCAATGAGGACTCAAGGATTCACTCCCAAGGAGAGGCGCTGGAAAGGGAAATGATGATTTTAAGAAATAAATAATGGAAATTACCAATTTTTGTTTCATTCGCACCATAATAATATATTCACAAATTTGCAGTTTAATTTGATACCACGAAGTGGCTTCATAATTGTAAGGAGCTTATCTTCAAAATTAATTATGAGATAAACTCCTTACAATTATGAAGCTACTTCGAGGTATCAAATTAATATACAGAGTACAATAACCTCTCCATTTGAATTTTCCCGCTTATATTGTTTATATTGATATTCCGTTGTGGCGCTAGTCTCTATAAGTGAATAAACTATGGTCAATTTTTTTACTATGGAGTTACCGTTCTTCTCTCGCTTAGAGAGTACTATATTCCTTGCTCTGTGGTCTGAGCCCTGAGGTTTCGGTGCACAAGAATTATTGTAATTGTAACTTTTGTAACAAAAATAGTCAATTTAAACAAAAAGATAAAATAAAAATATTATAAATGTGTTGCCTATTATGCCTATAAAGTATAACAGGCCACCAGCAGGTATTTAATTAAAATACTTAATTTTATAGTTTCCATTTTGTATACAAACCTAACGCTGACAGCTATTCTTTAATTATTATTTGCTATTAATTAAAACGACCTCTCAAGCTTTGTTATTTATTTATTTATAGCATATATCTTGAGTTCCCAGCTAATTAAAATAAAATTATGCATTTTTAGGTTAGGAATCTTTACACAAAAAATGGCATTGTCCTTACAAACAATAACTGTTGATCAAGTTCGTCAAATATTGACGGAAGTGATCGAGTCGTTGGAGTCACCTACGTATTTTCCTAAGCTTTTAGAAGCTAAAGAAGCGGCTGGAAATGAGATGTTAAAGATGATGCAGATTGTTTTTCCGATGGTCATGCAAATTGAAATAGAGACTATTAGGAAATATGGACTAAATAGTACTAGAGAAGGTTTGTGGGCTGATATATAAAAGTAGTTGTTACTAACAAGAAAACTAGTTATAAGTGCATCTCTAACAATCATTTGATAGGGAACTTGAGACAGGTCCTCATATCAATAAAGTGCATTTTGTAGCTAAACAAGAAACAATTATTATTGTAGACTGAATTAAACCATATTAACCCGTTCACTGCCAAGGACTCGCCTGGCGAGTTCACTAAAATCGCATATGGGGCTTTAGAACTCCCTATGTGAGTCCAAACTTTTATCGATTTTCTTCAAAAATAATAGGAATTAATGTAAAACACAACTTATTCATTCAGCAGTGAAATAACAGCATGTGTGCTTTAGTGGTGAGTGAGTAAGGAATGTCAGAGCCCATTTACCTATCCTTTCCAAATCCAAACAATAAATAATTGATGAATATGTACAAATTATACAAAATTCTCACTAGGAACCCATTTTGCAAATACCAATTATAGAATACTTGTCAACAAATATGTATAAATGTAAATTTGGATATCTATAGGCAACCTTAAACTAAGCTTTATACAAATCCAGGTATTGTGCATTTCACCCAATTGGTTCGTGACATGGAGAATGTGGACACGGACGTGGCTCGTCTCCATAACCAGATCCGGAGCCATTACATGCCGCCTGTCTCCATCAGTTCCACTGTCGATACGTCCTTGTAAATTGTAAGTATTTTTGAGTATTTTATTCCTTAAATCGGGCCTCTAGTGAAATATAAATCCACCCATTAAGCTTTTTGAAAATTTTACAGATGTAACAATACAAGATGGATTAAAATTAGCTTTATTTCAGTGGTCTGTCGTGTGATGAAAGACCATTGAAATAAATCTAATTTTATTAAAAAAAACCGAATTCAAACCGTCTCATGGTCTTTTATCATATATGCTATTGTCAGAACCGGACCAAATTGAAATGGGACCACACGGGAAGCACCAGCTTTCAAATAAAAAAAGAATTATCAAAATCGAGGTAACAAACATAAAAAAAAATACAGTCGAATTGAGAACCTCCTCTCTTTTTTGGAAGTCAGTTGAAAAGAGTTACTAAAAAACTCCATCAAGTTAAAGTAGTTTTGTTGTCATAATTTTATTTGTAACTACTTTCATACGCGCTGTAGTTAGTTTTTATAAAATCCCACAGGAATTTTACATTTTTTTAAGTAATAAACTATCTTGTGTGTCAAATTTTATCCAAATGCGTACAATAGTTTTTACCTAACATTTAGGTTCCCGAGGGATCCTCTAGAATCTAGAAATATAAAAATTTGGGTGAAACTGTCGCCGTAGCGGCGCCACCGTCATCACAGCAATAAAGATGTCTAATATGTTTTTAATTATTCATTGTGGATGAAGTCGCATGCACCAGATAGTATGGATTTACTTAGATGCATATAAAAATAACTTATTAATTTATCACATGTAAAAGATTTTTTTTTCTCATTTACAGGTACAGTGTCAAATGGTATAGTGTAAAAAAAAAGAACTCAAAATGTTTGTAACATATTTTGTTCGTAAATTGAGACGTAACAAACTAAACTTGTTGATGTCAATAATCCTAGTGTCCGGTGTGATTTTTTTCACCGGCGTCCATGAGTATATATTAGCCAGAGATTTCAACAAGCAATTTGACTATCCCCTGAATGTTGACATAAAACCTCTCGTCGAGGAAGTCTTGTCCGGGAAACAGCCGAGCGTTGCTCCAATAAACTATTATCCCTACAGATTTTTAACAAACTCTGGCATTTGTGATATGGGTGATAAAATAGATTTGTTTCTCGTCATCAAGTCTGCGATGAGGAATTTTGGACATAGAACAGCTATTCGTCAGACCTACGCCGGAGAGATAGTTGCGGGTAGAAATGTCAAATTTCTCTTTTTCATCGGAACCCAAGAGTCCAACGATTCAAAAGATGATGTCCAAAAGAAAATCAACCTTGAAATGGAACAGCACAAGGATATAATTCAAATAGACTTCAAAGATGACTACTACAACAACACGATCAAAACTATGAGCTCCTTCCGCTGGTTGTACGAACATTGCTCGTCGGTCGACTACTATTTTTTCACTGACGACGACATGTATGTGTCTGTGAAGAATATTTTCAAATATATAAAGACATTGCCCAGAAGTAATACTGAAAAAGTTGACTTATACACGGGACACGTACTCAGAAGTAGACCGTTGAGAGTCGCTTGGAGCAAATGGAGGGTATCCCTCGAAGAGTATCCATGGGATCGATGGCCACCGTACGTAACCGCCATGGGTTACTTACTGTCCAATAAGTCTATGAAGAAATTATACGCAGGCAGTTTGTTCGTGAAACATTTTCGATTTGACGATATTTACTTGAGCATAGTCGCATACAAGGTTGGCATTGAGCCGTTGCACTGTTCGGAATTTTATTTCTACAAAAAGCCCTACGACAAGGAGGGTTATAAAAATGTCATAGTGTCACACGGTTACAATGATCACGATGAACTGATCCGAGTTTGGAACGATCAAAATGATATGTGAATATTTTTTTTTTATATATATAGAAAATAATGAGCATGTCTTAAATTTTATTTTATTCATTTAAAATTATAATAAATCAATATTTTATGAATGAAGTGAAAAATTACATGTATGGTTTTTGCATTTAATTTTCGAATTTCTATGAAATTTCTAAACGATGATACTCATATATCAGTAAAATTAACTGAATTCAGGATTTTATTTTATTACTAGGAAGCGTATGAGACTACATGATTTAAAAAAGAAAACATTATACAAGTGGAGGTATTTGTCATTATAAATACAGCTCTGGCAAAATGAACTCGAGAAATAAATGTCGGATAAATCCGACTCTGGCAGCTAAAAGATTAATAGATCTTAAGTCCACTTCCAGTGCAAATTTACTTAATAAATAAGTTGATTTTAATTAAATACTATATCACAGTAATCATCACATAATTTACATTAAAATAAATTCTAATTTAAATATTTTAAACTAGTATAATTTCGTTTTATAAGTATTCTATACAATTGTCAAAAAAGGTCATTTATTGTTTTTAAATGAAACCAAAATTGATTTCAGTTATTTAATAATGTATTGAAAAATGTAAGTTCAATGTGTTTCTATATAATAAGTATTATATTTTCATTATTTTTGTATTAATTAAGAATAGGCTTTGAGATTAAAGACTTTGTGATAGATAAGCGACGATGATACATTAGAAAATGTAGAAATAAATTTATACAGAAATTAAACAAGGTTTTATTTATATATATTTTTTTTAATTTGGCGATAGAAAAACCCAAAAAAAAAAAAACTTAATTTCTATAAGAATATACATTCGTTTTTGATGGTGATTCTGAATAATTGGCATAATATGGATTCTAACCAAGCACAACCTAAGTAGTATTATAATATACTTATAAATTTTTATTTAATTTTACCATTAGCCATAAAAAATATCCTATAAAGAAGGCTGTTGTTTTTAAATTTAAATTCGTGGGGATTGAATAGCTACTTAGATATTTTTATTTATGTTGTGATTGTGGAGTATATTTAAGAAATGATTAAAAAAAAATTAAAATTATGTCAAATTGTTTTCTAAAATGTATAAAAAAATTAAAAATTTCAGTAGGTACCTGAAAGGAACATCAAACTCTTGGAAAAAAAATCAGTTAATATTACCTCTTCTGTTTTAAATGATTTTAATGTGAACATACATGATATTCAAAAATTTTAAATGAAAATGTAAAATAGATGAGCACCTTTGTGCTTTATCTGGGTTTACTTGTCACTCGTATAAACTTAATTGTCATAAAGTCAAGTATGAACAAGTTTTTTTTTAATGTTAAGGTCTACAGTCAGGCTGACGGTCCACTTGATGGTATGTGGCTACCGTCGCCTATAACACAACGCCATAGATGCTGCAAGTGCGTTGCCGACATACTCACCGAAACAACAGCACATATGCTGTTATTTCACAGTGGTCTTCTGTAAGGGGTTGGTTAACGCAGTGTGCCCTGCCACTATTTAATAAGTAATTAATGAGTATTTAATAATGTTTTATTATTTAATGAAAAAAAAATGACAGTTTCCAACAAAAATTTATTTATTACCATATTTAGCTTCAAACTCCTTAAGCACATATGTCAATTTCATTATGGCGAGCCATAGATGTTCGTCCGTTATTTGACAATAAATAACGAACCTTATAGTTTTAGTATCGAAGTCAAATGCTTTTATTATAACACCTTCGTCGTTTGGTGTCTTGCAGTCGCCCTGAAACCAAATTATATTTTTATTAGCAATTACTATTAATATTTTTATTAACCTTATTAAAACAAGGAGGTGTAGCTGCGGACAGCAGCTAGGAGGGCCTAGTACCGCGAAGTAATGCTAACTTACTAGGTACTAAAGTTAGAAGGGAGATTTTTTAGTGGGTAAGAACCACGCACGGTCACTTGACCAGTGTCTTTTAGAAGATTTTCCTCCTCTCATACTTAAAAAAGTCCTAACGAGCCTACACTTATATCTAAATGTTTAAAACTTAGTGGGTGGTTCATTTCTCTAAAAATCCTTAAAATCTTGAGTTGAAATTGTTTTGGAAATAAGGATACCTAAAATCTATCCAGTGATATAATTTATTTTTTGATGTAGAGCATAGATTCGAAACTACAACGATTTTTTGTATTACCCCCGTATGGTAGCAAATTTAAAGATGTTCACCTCAAAAAGATAACCATCATCTGTGTTTTATCCTTTTAAATTAATAGTGAGCCTTTTTTTATTTGGTCCAATGATTCTGTATTTAAAGTAATTTTTTTTCATAATGTTTTGAGTGGGTTTGCATTGATATTTTTTTTGCTGATGATTGAAAAAAGAATTGCTTGATATTCGTCAGTAGTCGCCTACCGTCAAGTTGATTGTCAGTTTGTCTGCCGATGTTTAGGTAAGTTAAAATAGAGTTTACCTGAGTTTCGTCTAGGCTGACTTGTTCCAACCGTTTCAACACCATATCGGCCGTGACTGGACTGTTGGGCGAAATGAGCAGGAAGACAATGTTTGTTTGAGTCTTCTCAACATCCACCGTGAAGGTCTTCAGATGTAATCCTTCGATTGCTGGGTAATAAAAGAAAAACATATGGTAATAATAGGTTGATCCTTACAACTTATAAAACAAAGTCTCCCGTCAAAAACTAATAATCGGGTTTTTAATGAAACTATTTTAACTAGGTAAGTATACCTACGTAGGAAACCTGCGCGCTAGAATATTTCCACTAACTGCCACAGTACTGTTCTCCCTTGACAATGATGATGTCAATATCAACTTTAAAAAAGGCTTTATTTAAATATAGTTTGATACCAGTAAAAAGTGTTATAAAAAAACCAATGAAGTATTCATAGGTGGCGGTAAAAACTCATCCTGTGACTTATTGGCATTAGACATCCCAGTTTTAAACTTGCTTATATATTATCCCGTATTGATTAATTTAACATGATTAAATTTTGAAATTGACTCACTCCTGGCAAGTATGAGAGCTCTCTTGTGGTCAAGAGCCAACTGTGGTACGACTTCGTCTAGGGCTACGATGGCTGCCGCTGCCAGCACACCTGCTTGGCGCATTCCGCCCCCTAGCATCTTGCGCATACGCCGAGCCCTGATTAGAAAAACACTTGTCATTGGACGGAATAAAGAAGTGGTAGCTTTTTTATTTATACTAACACTAGGTATATACATATAAGAGGTATATTCTTTTGTTTGTATGTAGGAAGTACTTAATCTTCGAAACGAGGTCAACCGATTTAGAAAATTCTTTCACCAATACCTAGTAAGATGGAATTTCATGGTGGACATAGGCTAAATATTCCAATAATCAAAAAATAAACATTAAACGCTTGTCAAAATTATAAAGTCGAGCGTCAATTTCCTGAGACCGCGTGGTCCGACTGCTTCTATCCGATTGATCGGACGAAGCTTTATGTTGTCAGGCGCTATATCTTTTATTTTTCAACGCGGACAAAGTCGCGGGCACTAGCTAGTAAGAGATAAGGCTAACGCCACATGTGCTGCGCGTGCGCTGTTGACCATAGTAGAATTAAGGATAATGACACTATTAGGGGGGAAATACCTTTACATCGAAAAAAGACATCTACTTTCAGATGGTTATTTTTTTAAATCGTCAGAAATAAAATTGGTCAAAGTACCTACAATAAAAAACAAAAACTTATTTCAATAACTATGTCACTTAGATGCTTGATCAAGATTACTTCTGATCAGTCCTGCTGTAAAATTATGAAGAAGGCCTGCCTATCTTCAGTAGCCTACTGTTTCGATTATTATGAGAGAATTTGATCCTTACTTACTGCTGAATAAAATGAAGCGAGCCCACAAGACACGTGCCCACTGGCGCAGAGAGGCCCTTGCTGAAGCATATCGAGACGCTAGCACAATCCCTAACCAGTCTACTGGCAGGAACCTTCAGGTATTCAGAGGCGTTGAACAAGCGAGCGCCGTCCACGTGAATTGGTATAGAGTGCTCTTTACAAATTACTGCAAGGTCATCTAACCATTGTAGAGGCACCACCTACAATTAGGTAAATTAACAATTACTTAGTTCATTACTAATAATTGGGAAGGTACCTAAAATTAAAACTAAAATTAGGTAGCACTTAGTTACATTACACAATTACTTATGCTGTGGATAGTGCTACAACCAAATATGTCGGCTAGACGAGATAGGTTAAAGATAAAATCGAGGTTTATAAATTTTTGACCTAGTGGATATTTGAATTTCTATAAAATAATGATTAAGTAGGTACTTAAGTAATATTTTTTACTTAGTTGATACTTTAGTAGGTAATAATAGATGTCGGTCTGAAGCTCCATAAGTACCTATCTAATAAAAATACGAGATAGGTACGTATCTTAAGAAATAAGTACCTAAAATTTTATCTATGCTACTAGGTACTTAAATAAACAGAATAGTACCGCATTGATAAAAACAAATCAATGAATGTAAAGCAATATAAAAATTAAATTTAAAGTAAAGAAAAATCCTTAAAATAATTTCCATTTTCCAGGACAAATATCGTCGGTTTGTTTACTAAATATGGTTTATCGCGTCTTTTGATATGGTTTACATGGCTTTATATTGCTATGACAATGTTACCTTACCACCGCAAGCATTGTGGGTGTTTTCTATGGTCACCATAGAGGTGATAGGCTGATGAATGTCGTCGGGTCTTATCTTAAGTTTTAATTGTTCCAAGTCAAAGGTGCCATCAGGTTTATTTTCCAAAATGTTCGCCTGTACGCCGGCTATATGAGCCGCGCCACCTGAGGAAATTAAAATCGTAGGCTTAAGAAGCATAATACATACTTAGTTCTGAGTTCTGCCCCGCGGTTTCATCCATCATTGAATTAAAAAAAAATAGGATTCTTTCAGTACATATTCGCGAGCTGAATACGCGATATTACACTCCATGACAGGTTGATGACAGGAACCATTTGAAGGTCTTAGGAAAACAACAGTTTTCTTCAGGAATTGGGCCATATCAATCGCACAAAGGTATTTTTCTCATCCGAAAAGTGGGTAGTTTCAAAAATTAGCGCGTTTAAACAAAAAATACTGAATCAAAGCAACAAAAACTATTAAATACTTGCCCTGTTCGTATTTCATTATGTGACTTTTGCTGCCAAGTATTAGCTCGGATCCTCTTTTATTACAATGCACCATAACTGAAAAGATGAAAAGTTTTGAGTTCCATAATTTTTCTAACCGCACTTAATAATATTATTTCTGCTCTGTCTGGTATCCATGAAGATTTTTCAACGTAAAAAGGCATTGGTAGGTGGATACCAACTCAAAATTTGGAACTCAAAATGGGCATTTTGTGTTCCAGATCATGTCTACAAGAAGGCTACAAGAGGCTTACAAGAATCATGTCGACGAACCATTGTTCACATCACAGCCACTGTGCGAAGAGATGTACAGCCTCTCTCTTTGTGTATTCTACCGGCTGTAGGCTGTAGGTACAATGATGAATACTATCTATGATGAGTTGTTCCAAATTAATAGGTTTAATCGGTTATGTTCCAATTACCACCGTACTGTGCGCCATATAGTTGTGCATTACTTTAATAAGGCTGAGCACAGTCCGGATGAGTAGTTTCAACCTATCTACAATAAATGCTGTAAAAAATCCTGTAGGATCGGCGGCGTGCCTTCATCTCCCTGGTGAAGGCAGACCTTAGGTGACATCATCCATCTACTGTTAGGTAGATCATCCAGCCTACCTGACGCCTTTTAAATAAAAAAATTGCCGCTGATATATCATACGTGAAGCGGAAAATATCAAAGATTAATAATTTCTTCGATAGATTCAATACAAGTTCTTATCAATATCGAATACACGCATGTTTACATGATAACGCTTATTTACTTAACGACTTATGTAACTAAGTAAGTAAACTAAATTTGGGTTGTTCCGTCCTCGTCTTATGACAACTCAACAAAGTTATAAAATTTTTGAATATTAACTAAACTTATAAGTCATTACGATTTACACATGATCACAAGATTACTTATAAAACAACTAGTTCATTTTTTGACCCTGCCAGAAATCGAACCCAGGACCCCTGAGACAGAGCCACTCATCTAAAGGGTCTCGTCAAAACTGTAAGGGGCATCTACTATAAGTAGAATGGATTTTTTATATAATAGGTACTTTTACTTAATCCTATACCAGTTGTTGTACGCGACTTCGTCCGCGTCACTTTATAAAATATAACGTTTTTAGATGATGCCTAGGGAATAGTCCTTTTTTTTTGGATGAAAGGTACAACGTGTATGCAAAATTTCATGGTGAACGGTTCAGTAGTTTTTGCGTGAAAGCGTAACAAACAAACAAACTCACATTCACATTTATAATATTAGTAAGGATTTATATATATTAATAAGTGGCACAACTTATGATCTCTATGATAACTGTTGACCTTTATGAAGTCCGTGTTGTGTTTATTATATTATTGTGTTCCTAAAGGGGCTTTCATGTTATGTTTGATAACACTATTGTCTCTTCGCGATTATTTAAGAGTGATAAAATAACGGTTGAAACTTTCGATACCTAATAGTTCGATAAAGTCTAGAGCAAATCTAACGCCTTTAAATTTGCTTCCAGCACAGAATAAGTGATAGTAGTAACTCGTACTTCCCGGTGAAGTTCAATGTCGAAAAGATCAAGTGTTAAATTTCTTGCCCTTTCATATCATCGAACTTAAGTAGTTGTTGACTATTGTAAGAGACTGTAAAGACCTCTGCCAACACCTTATTTTTAATACTAGCTGGTGCCCGCGACTTCGTCCGCGTTCTCTATAGTCTAGAGCCTTCCTCCATAAATGGACTATTCAACACAAAAAAGAAGTTTTCTTAGAAAAATATAGAAAACTTAGAAAATATTTTTTTCATTTATTTGTGTAAATAATAAATTAAAAAAAGCTTTAGTTGAAACTAAGTTCACACACCTCCTTCAAGGATACTTCCAAACGAGCAAAAAACCTACCTGCAATAAGATTAGCCATAGTCCCACTTGGCACAAAAAGTGCTGCCTGTTTTCCCAACATTGCAGCAATTTTACTTTCAAGAGCATTCACTGTTGGATCCTCACCGAACACATCATCGCCGAGCGCTGAATTCACCATGGCGTGTTTCATGGCTTTCGTCGGTTTCGTTAATGTGTCTGACCGCAAATCGACTATGTAAGCCATATTTTAAATTCGAAAAACGCGCGATAATTTAAGAATAGACCGGCTGCGAGTAATCGAGTGACTGTCACTGAGCCAACTGAAACGGCAGAGAGAGGGAGGAAGCGAGTTATTTGAATGCCAGACGAGTAGTATGATACGTACAGCCGCGCACGAAATACCTCCTTATTTAATGAGCGAGTTGAAATTGAAGGAGAGTTCGTTTTCTGTATCTGTACTGTTATCGGTCACAATGCACAGGTGATTTTTTATTGGAGTTTACTCCTTAATTTGCAATAACGTACAATAAAGGTGTAGGGGACCTTCTATTATGTATAAAAATACTTGTATCAGGAGACCCGCGCTCCAACACCATACTTAAATCCATTGACAGGCTAATAAATCTAAGGCTAATTTAGAATACAAAAAAAATTAGTGATAATAGATGATGTAGGTAGTAGAATAAAATAAAATGTGTAAAATAAGACTCTATACTCGTAGTATACGAATGTATATTTCAAAAGTTACTAACTTTTGTTTAACTAAGAAATTAACTTTTAATAATTTAACTAAGAAAGCGGTGTTCTCAGAAAACTCAACTCAAAATGTCTCATCATCGTTTACTTAAAACTTTAAAGCATTTTAGTGTGTGACTGTACAATATCTGGAGTTTACAAACGTAAGCATCAAATGAAAGATAAACCAATCACAAAATGGCACGCGAGTGTAAGACTTTAGGCCGTTTAGGCAATAACAAGGTCGGATTACTGTAGTGTAGTGGATTACACAACAGTTCGTCCTATTACACTCGAAAAAATTTATCCCATGCAATTAATATAATATAAGAAAAAAAAACAACGTACATTCAAAAAATATCCTTTTATTTTGTAAAAATGAAAAAAAAAAAAATCCTTTGTAATTTGTCGGCGCTTGTTGTCTTCTGTTTGCAATCTTATAATAATAATTAAAATTATAAACACCTGGGCTGGGCCCTATTTCTCGAAACTTATTAGACTAGGCGCCTGTTCCATAAACGTCAAGTAAGCCAAACTGTCATTTAAAGTCACCGGTAACCGGGGATAATGGAGCTGATATACCTTTATTTGTACGGTAAACGTCCCAAACATTAAATAGAAAATAATAATAAAAATTCGGCTATCGAATGATGCAGTAAACCGAGTGCATAATTCAATGTAACAGAAAATGATTTCTAAAAGTAACTAATCAACACTACTTGAAGTTTGTGAAAGAGGCCCTTAAACGTCAAGTAGGCCAAACTGTCATTTAAAGTCACCGGTAGCCGGGGATAACTCACTGAAACTTTATAACTTCGCAGTGTGCCCTGCTACTACTGCTGATGTGTATTTTTTATTATTGAAATATAATTCCTCCTCAAAATACCCGCCAAAACATCGGCATGGTCGTAGGCCAAGGAACATATAATAATTTTTAGCGAGAGTCGTAGGCTAACAAAATTATTGTGTTACCGACTAACCAAATTATCAATTTGACATTGACAATTTACAATTTTCCATACAAAATTTTCTGACTAGGCATTATAAACTCAGTAAAGCGTCACGTCGGTTAAATAAACTATGACTAATAATAAATGAAATAGAAGATAAACTTGGATAAACTAATATGGCTCCATATTGGCTTTATATGTTATAGTACTCTGTCGTAATTTATCTGTTGCGTAGGCAGTTCGTTTTAATTTTAATATTTTTCATAATTACGATTTTATTCTTATAAGATATATTGTATTCTGAGATATACATTTCCAACTATTTATATTTTCTTTTACAATATGACAACCACGTGTCCAAGTCACAACTATATTCTCATTGTATTATAGTATTCTGTAGTCACAACAGAATTTCTGAAACAAAGTCCTATGGCGTGACGGCTGGCTGACGTAGTCTTATCTATCTTAGTCTGTGGCTATCCCTGACTGAGCTTACTTATAATAAATGTGAATTTGCTTATTTAGCTTTTATGTATACCTTATTACAATTTTAGCTGTTAATTTATTGTGTAATTACACGTTATTAATAGACTATGTAACTATCGAAAAGTGGCCACTAAATTGTTTAAGTTGTCGCAACAATTCGAAGTTAAATTCGGGCGTCGACCGGTCTCTTCTATCCCTACCAAACTCACAAACTTGTCTTTTGTAGTTCGTACTTCGTTCGTATCGTTTCATTTCTGTCAGTTCACTTCTCCAGTCGCGATCGTATCGTAATAATACTACGTATCGTCATTTTGAAAGGTGCCGTGCCCGGTCACGGCACAATACGCGAACATAAAACGAACAACGCGACAGACTGTGCGTTTTAGTAGTATATTTGTGTTGTGAGGTGAAGTGTCGGTCTGTGCGACCGTTTAATGTGGTATTCAGTGCCAGTGTTAGGTTATCGTAAGGGGCGCGCGGCGTGATCGGCGCGATGGTCGACATGGATAGAAACGACCCGGAGCTCCGGTACCTCTCAGTGGACCGGAACAACTTCAACGACCCGGCGACTCAGGCGGAATGGACCCAGAAGAGGCTCGTGTGGGTCCCTCACGACACCCAGGGTTTTGTGGCAGCGGGAATAAAGGGAGAGCGCGGCGATGAGGTGGAAGTTGAGATTGCCGAGTCGGGGAAAAAGATGCTGGTGGCCAAGGACGACATACAGAAGATGAATCCTCCAAAGTTTGATAAAGTCGAGGACATGGCAGAGTTGACATGCCTAAACGAAGCGTCCGTTCTGCACAACATCAAGGATAGATACTATTCAGGACTAATATATGTAAGTATAATTGGAATAATTCAAAAAAATATTACATACTAGCTGCTGCCCTACTTCGCCCGCGTAACTTTGTACATTATATACTAAACCACTCTATTCATTGGTGAAAACAGCATGAAAATCGGTGCAGTAGTTTTTGAGTTTATCGCGAACAGATGGACAGACATGGCGGAGGACTTTGTTTTATAACAAGTAAGGACTAGTGAGCCATTCCTGGCTTCACCTGGGATGCAATTTTTAATATACACTAACCTTACTCGTTTATCCCTCCTTCGATTAGCGATAACCATATCAAAATCAGTTGGGCGGGTTACAAATAGTTAGCGAGGAAACACACAGATGCGGAAAAGTTTTTGTTATGGTTTTTTTTCTACCTTGAAAAATTATCTATCCGATGGTAAATACTGTATCAAAATCTGTTGCATGTTTTAAGAGGAGTTGAATAATCAATCATCCCCTTTTTTCCTACACTTAGGGTTGAAATTTTTTTTTTTCCATATAAGGGTTACACCCTTTCAAATAAAAAAGAATTATCAAAATCGGACTACTCTGAAAAAGTTATATACATATATAGAGAACCTCCTCCGTTTTTGTATTTTCATTTTCGTCGGTTGAAAATCAAATTTAATTTTGTTACTGTTGCCATTTTATTTTATAAAAAGTTATCTTTTTATGAATTTGTGAATCATGTCAAATATGTATGATGAAGTCATACTTGAACAAACCTTGACATTGTAAGTTTTTTTTGAGGATAACACTGTGTATTTCTGTACAAATACAAGGCAAATATACCACAGGCCATCATATTTAAAAGGTATACCTACTATGATAACAAATTGAAACTGCCTTTAAGGTAGACAAATACTTGCATACTGGTGGGGTTGTTTTGATTTTATCAATTACTAGTGACCGGCTCCCGGCTTCGCCCGGGGTGCATTTTTTTTTTACGTAAAACCCTTCCCTGGTTTATCCCTTTTGCGCTTAGCAACACATTTAGGAATTCATTTTTATTTATAAAGAAGATTGTTGTTTCTCAGAGAAAATTAGCAATTAATACTGAATACAAATTTGCTTGCCACTAACAAGTGAAATACATGGAGTAAGACTTACAGAGAAAAATGTTATTGGGAAAGAATAGTAATTTAATATTAAAAAAGTTAATTTATACATGGTTTTCTACTTTTTCCAAATTAGACAAAACTCTTAAGTTATGAAAACTTCATTGCCATTATTACCTAATAATGCTATCTATATCTATTAGTCCTTTTAATAAAATACTTTTATACTAATAAGAATTTGTTGTAATGTAAATGTATATCTGTCTGTTACCTTTCCACATCTTAACATTACAAAATTTTGAATATACATTGCCATGAGTACAGGAAAGAACAGGTGTATCTTTCATCCAGAAAATCTTATAAAAATATAAAAAATGGAGCGGCGCCACCATCATCACAGCAAATAAATATGTCATAATATTTACTTATAATATAATTTTCTTATGTGATATTTTTTTATTGATATTCAAATTAGGTTCAATGCAATAATGAATAATTTTTATTTATTCATGCAATTATTTAAAGATTACTTATTTAATATACCAGTATAATCACCCTGAATGTTTCTGAACAATATTCTTACAACAACTCATAATTTAAAAAAATTCCTGTTAAAATTAACCCTATTACAAAATTATTAAATAGGTCCGAAATCCTGCCTTATTTTACTTATTATTTCTTCTCAAGAACATCAAACTAACTACTATAAAAGGAGTTAGGCTAATTATTCTATGCTGTAGTGATATTGTATTATTTTTAGTTAAATATTGACACCAAAATGACATATTTTGAGCCAGATACAGTGATAAAGATCAACCTTCTCAAATGTGCCTTAAATTATCCTCCATTCTAATTGCCAGCTTTACAAAACAAAAATTCAATAATAAAGATTGTGCAAATGTGTGAACAAAGTAATTGAAGAGTCCATTGGCCAACTGTTTTTAATTGAATTCAATGTATTTATTTTAAAATGTCATAACCAAGTATCGTCAATTAAGCTGAATCATAACATTAATGTGGCCCCGTTTCACAGTTTCATATATGGCAAAGAATGGTTCAAACAGTCATTGTGTATGCACCCTATATATATGCATCAGTATGATGAATGGTCATACCAAGTAATAATTAACTCATTTTTGTGAACGTGGTTATTATAAAAACTTTATTACCTTGACCAATTTTCACTATAATATGAATTGGCATGAGGCCTTTAATTAATGATTTATTCTGTCTAATATTATGAGCATTATTTTCTGAACAATTTATCATTTTTAGAGAATTGTATTTTCAATTACGAAGTTTTAAAGCAATGTTGTGTTACCAGTACTATTCAGTAACTACTCATGTAAAATAGTCAATCGCAAACTTTTTAACCATTTAACTAGTTAATATTTACTAAAAAAATATAATACCTATATAAAATTATATATTATACTAGCTGTTGCACGCGACTTCGTCCGCGTAACTTTATAAAATATTATAGCCTATGTTACTCGCTGGTAATATCCAAAAATTGAAAGAATTTTTCAAATCGGCCCAGTAGTTTCGGAGCCTATTCAATTCAAACAAACAATCAAACAAATCTTTCCTCTTTGTAATATTAGTATAGATAGATTAATCAAATTTATGTATGTTGAATTATATACTTAAAAATCTGAATAAGACCACTTAACTATTATGTGATATTAATATTTATTGTTTTCACATCAATATGATTTTCTTATTCTATAGAGGTAATTTTTGCCTATGCAAATGGCATAGAACTATCAACTAAGTGTAAGATGCATAAAGTGCAAATGTTATTATTGCTTTAATGAGCTAATGTGATGTTACCTACAGCAATTATGCCTTTTAAATTCTAAATTTGTATTATTATTAAGCATATTCAGCGGCCATAACAAATATTTTAACACATACTCGTATATAATATTAAAGCAGCGAAGTTATCCTTGAAATTCAAACTTACACATTCCTAACTATGTATAATCTTAGACCGGTTTGCAGTCATATGCAAAGATGACACCTAACTACTTAATATATATTTTATGTTGCTATGGAAACCCATATTATAATTTTTACATGCAGACAACTAGCTTTGTATGTGTGAAATTCATTTTGCTAAATAAAAGATTTGCACATTGAACGTTAATATTTTGTCCTAGTTATAGGAACATTAAATAACTTTATATCAAATCACCGAAGCCCATGAATAAGACAGCCGAATTGCATTAGTTAATGTCGTATTAAGTTCTAAATAGACGAAAAGTGTAATCTAGTTTCTAACAATAAAATCATTCAGAATCAGTTCTATGAAGAAACAATATCTTTAAAAGATTTTTAATTGTTCCTATGCAATCCAATACTAACTAGTTATAGTATAAAAATTAATTAATATTATTTAAAAATTAAAAGGGACTTTCTTTGTTTGTAGTAAAAATATTGTTGTTTTTCTTGCAAGACAGTTACACGATAGTTTGTATGCCTAGTCTGTGTATACCATACACAATACGGGCCGTGCTTTGGACAGCTCTGGACTAGAGAATAAAGCACAATTCATTCAATTTTTTAACATAATTATTAGGTATCGTTTTTTTTTGCAATGCTAAGTAATTCATTCACTCTCTCCCCTGTTCAACATTCCGCAGTTTTCAAAAGAGTATAAACTCTGTTTAAAAGTCGATATAGTTAGATCAAGTAACTGTATCTATTCAGAAATCACTTAACCGCCACGTGCCTATGCGAAACTCGGAATTCGCCATCACAACGGCACTGCCGTACACAGTAAATAATTTGTGTAGTCTGCGATTTGAAATTGGAACCCACTTAGGAGTGATCCGCGAGACACGGTGTGTATAGGTGGAAAACGAATCATGCAAATAGTCTTTCAGAGGTTCATTGACCTGCAGTTGTTGACGGATTAACGTGTAGTTAATGTTTTTTTTATTTGGCTTTATAAACTATTCTATTGTCAATATGCAGAATTTCATATAAGAATTGTTTGTTGAATTTAATTTTAAATATACTGTAACATTGATTTCGTCATCGTTTCGTTCCTTAGCGAACTACACTTTTCAATTCTTCATACAAGAATTCTATCTGAGCGAACATGTCGCATGTCGATGTCGGTCCGAATTTTATCTCCGACCAATTTTATTGTATCGAATTCTCCATACAACTGCCAAAGTCCACCTAAAGAAGTTGCCCCTTCGATAATTCTACCACTTTAAATGTAGCCGAATATTTTCTATTCTGTAGTTATAGTCAGAATAACTATTTCAGAAATTGCTTAGCCGGGCACTGGGCAGCAATAGTGCCTTAACTTGGAGGTTTGTTTTGTCTACACCGCAACACGAGTTTTTCAATATTATCGTTAGTGTACGATCCGTCGAAATCGTGTGGGCGGCCTTCATCTTTAGTGGTTCGAGTTAGTCGCGTTGTTCGAAATTTGGTCGGGTTAATTCAAATGTCGTGCTCGAGATGAATGTCAAGGTGAGGCGCGCTGCTGGCCGAATCGGCCGCGGCAGTCGTTGACCCCAGCGAGGGGAGGGGGATAGCTCCGCACAAACATTAGTCTATGACAATCTTTACTGCTGCTCTATTCTGTTCTTCTAGTAGATAGGGCACCACAATATTGGATTATGGTATGGGAAGCAATGAAAGATAGGGTTAAGAAGCAGTAAAGATTTAAGAATAAATGATATAATTTAATTAGTCACTTCGTTTAGCAGAAATGTGCGTTCACACTTTGTAGGTACTAAGGGGCGCATTAGATCGATCCTGATTGGATAAATGTTAATGGAGATCTATAAGGTATCCCGAGGATAGGCGCACACCTGATATCGTTGCACAGTGATCTTCTGTAAGAAATTCGGAACTCAGGGTGTGCTCTGCAAAATAATGCTTTTTGATCATTTTCAGTATTTACCAACTTTTTAATCGAGCGCAATTTCTCTCAAAAGCGAGTTTTATTTCATTATTATCAAGCAATTAGCCTCTCATTTTAAAAATTAGTATATTTTATTATGATAAATTTAGCCTTATACGTAATTTAATTATCTCTGTGTTTTCCTTAAATATTTAATTGTCAAATACCTATTAAGACGTCACTTTTTTTTAAATTTCTGTGTGATGTGCATAATGACGCACATCATTTGTAGAATAAGTAAATTCTAAATAAATGTTGAGCGAACCAAGAAATGTTTTGCTTGTTTGGTCGGTTCGCTGGCTATAATTCGTGGAATATAAATGACTCGTCTAAAATACCTGACGCGAATACATTGTAGAACGCGTAGTCGATAAAACAATTGTTGAATAATTTTATAATTTGCGTGGGGCAACCAAAAATAGCGCACGTTCTGTGCATGCATATCCATTCTACTTCAATTGGCTAAAACTAATAATTACTTACTTTGGAATGAATTAGAAATGTATAAAATTAGTTAGTTAATATATATAGGTACATATGAGGTATTTGTTTTATTTTTGTATTGATAAACATATTTATAGGTGCAAATGTTTCATTTCATCGATACCCTTCTCGATTTTCCGATTGTTTCAATGTAACAATCGCCACTATCTCGACAATCTTGATAGGTGATAACATTAAATATCTTTCGACACAAATGTTACAAGATTATCGATGGAAAATTAAATAAAAACTTGAAATTTTTCGCAGTACATCAGAATCGCTAAAATTTAAATTTGGAATCAATTTTGGCCCTAAATCTGTATTTCACAGAATAGAAAAACAATTCACAAATACCTACCGTGAATTTCCAAAACAATCCCTCCTAGACGAACCGCCTGTAGGGGGCGGTAGAGGGTGCAGACAGGGGTGGGATGTGACTTTCAGACGGATATATTGTTAGTGTTGCGGACATGTTGACGTATTGCTGTAATTTTGAAGGATTGACGCGCTCTGAAGCCCCAACGAGTTTAGGGCTGATTTTTTTTTACTATTGCTGCTATCGAAGAGATAACTTTGCTTTGTCAATGAGATAAGAGATAATATCTATTTCAATATATAGAAAGACTAGCGTCTAAATTCTATTTCTAATATGCTTAAATAAAACAAACAGTATGAATGAAGTCATACGTTTACAAATATATCTTGTAACGGCGTCAAATAGGTTACCTACATGACATGGCTCGGCTGCGTAGTAAAAACGTATATTGCGTCACTGTGCACCTCTCTCGAAATAAATCTTCTAGACTAATAACGAAACATTTTAAATTTAAAGATTGGCAGGCAAGCTGACGGTTCACTTGATAATAGGTGGCTACCGTCGCCCATTAGCTAACAATGGCCGCGCCACGGTGGTAGCCGATTGCACTAATCACTGGGCAACATGTTTTTTATGGAAAGTCAAGCAATGCAGAATCTGTTCTGCATATCTGATTCTGCAATTTCCCTCAATTTCAAAGATTACATACAGATTTTCAAAGACTTTCCAAGTTGTTAGGTTAACTTTTAAAATTTTAAGATTAACTTTAAATTTCAACATTTACATTTAGTAGTTAGGTAGTGTTGATGTCAATTTGTAGTTAGTTGGTACAGTAATACCGGCCAAAGGCCAGCCTGCATTGCAGATGCATTTACAAAAATCCCCCAATACCAGACTGCGGGTTGTGTGGGGCGCGATAACAAATTCGCAATTCACCTTGGCGTTCCCCCGATTCTAACTTGGAATTATTTATTTTTCAAAGATTTAAGTCTAGTGTTTTTGATATGTATCGGACTCGGGAGCGTATTTTGAATTTTCTTTTACATTTAAGCCACTTTTGACTCTATTCGTGGGCTGGTGGTGGGCTGTTATATGTTATTTATTTATATGATAGTGTATTTCATTTGGGCGTCATTAATGTTTGTAACAATATTACTCATATTATATTAGTACATATTAGAAAGTAAAGTCATCCTTTTTCTCTGTCTGTCTGGACAAAATCTCTGAAATTTGTGAACGGATGGAAAGAGGAATTTCTGAGGATGGTTTATGCTTAAAATTCATATATTTGTCAAGTTAACTAACTATCAAGGTTTTTCAAGACATTTGTCTTGAGCGGGATTCAATCCGACCTTTGACAGATTTTGGCCAACCTTGTTTTTATTCTCACAAAATAAAAACTGTTTTAACTTTTCATAGTTTATTTAAAAAAAAAATTAATAGTTTTATTAAAAACAATGTGATATATTATTTTAACTATACAAACATACGGTTACACGTTTTACCCTATTCATAATAAGTATGATCAATAAGTTATTGTAAATAATAATGAATGGTAGCCTCTGTTCGTGCGAGTACAAGTGGCATATTTTTAAATGAGAAGTAACGAGTATATGAATGCATTTCATTATAAGGGAAAAAATCTTCCTATGTTCGTCTATACACGATTCAGTTTTAGAACTAGTATAGGCATTATTTCATTTATTTATATATTTTATCTATTAGTAGTACTAAAAATAATAAACTTAACTACTGAAAAATGCATAAAAAGATTACTTACTTGATTTTTTCTGGAATATTATTAAAATGTTTCAGTGTGCTCTCTAACTAATAAATCCCAAGTCTTATATTTATTTGATGTTGACCGTTTCGACACACTGCGTTTCGCAGTAGGTAATGAATTGGGCAGCCCTCCTGGCAGCAGTAACCACCGCCTTGAAGACCACCGTGAAATAACAGCATATGTACTGTTGTGTTTCGGTGAGTGAGTAACAGATGCCAGCCCATTTCTCTATCCCTTATCCTCAATTCACTTGCAGCGCCTGTGGCGTTGCTTGTGTTAAATTATGTAATAGGCGATGTAGCCACCTACCATCAAATGAACCGTCAGCCTGCCTCTATTCATTTAGTAACGCAACGGCACCGAATACCGACCACTGATCGATTTAACTAAATAAATCCTTCAAAAGATAAAAAAATTACTCAAGAGTTCATAAAAACAAATGCTTTTCTGAAAGGTTACATACTATAATTTAAAAAAATGTACATAATTGTATTTTATAATGGCTATTTTATTCCTATATTTGGTATTAAACTGTAAGGACTGGAAATAAACTGAAAGCACCGTTTTCCGACCGACTGACTAAAAATGTGCGTGTATCCGTCCACTGAGTAGCCAGATTCCGACCGGCCATATGTCACCTACGAAAACGAACCTTATGGCTTAAAAAATACAGTGGAAATTCGTAAAAAACAACAATTTTAAACAACACCAGTATTTATTAGGAAAATGACATAGTTATTTATTTATTTATTTGATGATTTATTTATTGTACAAGGCATCAAACAAAATCGTCATCGTTCCAGTTAAGCAACATTTGGTTATGTCGACAAATGACGAAGAATTAAATAAAATCGCCACGAAAATAACAAAAATTTTGTTTTTGATTTGATTTTCACAGTTTCAAAAACCATTTAATAATAATAATATTCATTTATTTCAGATAAAACATCCATATTAACAAATAACATAATAATAATAATTAACATCTATGTAAACATTATATACATCTATGTGAATTAAAATATAAAAATATTATAATATCCTTACTATAAGTAATATTATAAATGGATATTATAATTATAGTAATTTAGTTATGTAATTTTTTTTTCACCTTTTATATGGAACTCAGTAATTTTTCCTTACTTTAGGATCTAAACCGACCTAGACCTATTTAAAAAAAGACAATGCTGATTTTTCTGATGTTATATTGTCAATCCCTTTATTATAACAAAAAATAAATTATAATACTATTTCTCGTCATACAGGACGACCCCGCTGCATACATGACGAGCCCGCTGGACGAGTGGCAACGGTGCTTGCCTAACGTCTCAGGGGCCCCGGGTTCGATTCCCGGCGGGGTCAACTTTAGAAATTTTAATGTATTTTTCAAAATTGACTGGTCTGGATTTGAAAAGTAGTGGTAGGGCACACTGCATTTCGCAGTCATTTGGGCAGCCCGTCTGGCGGCAGTAACCACCCCCTTACAGAATACCACCGTGAAATAACAGCATATGACTGTGCTGTTGTGTTTCGGTGAGTGAGTAAGGGATGCCAGAGCCAATTACCCCCCATCCCTCCCTTATTATACCTTGTCCTTAATCCTTCTATTCTATGCAGGGCACTTGTAGCACTTATGGCGTTACATAAAAAAACATAATAAAAAAAAACACTTTTTTTTATGTCACACACATCATACACTTTTTTTTGCCTTTTCTGACCAATACTTAATTTCCTGAGGCGATAGATAAAACCGTTCTTATCACAAAGGAAGATGCGTTTCGGGTTGTATTAAATAATTTAGCAGCCTGATTTATGCTCATCTTCTTCTCCCGTATGTCTTGTAGCACTTTCTCCATATTCTCTTAAGAATACTTTAACCTCTTTTTTCATTCATGATGATGCACCTGAATTAAATACATGCAATCTCACTCAAGCACACCGAAACCAAAAGCGTCCGAGTTGGACGGAAATAGGAAAATGAGAAACAAATCGATTCCTGGTTCCGACTAATCCTATATTTGCGTAATAAAGTTTCTAAACTAAAGTTAATTATGTATTTTTAGTGTGTTTCTACTTCAAATACACTTATAAAGATTATACAATATCATAATTATGCAATTATGTGTAATAAACATAAAATATAAGGTTTCAAAGTCACGGTGATCTTTGTAAATGAATTGGAAATTATCAGAAAAATAGTGCAAGTTGAAACTCTTATTACAAAGAATCTATTAAAGTTAGCATAGGTCGTATACAGGTGTATTACGTAAGGATAGCGTTTAGAATAAATAAGTGAATACGAAACACTCACAAAACAACCAGTACAATAGAAAATTAACTTCATTTACAAAGCGCAAAAATCCTGTTAGCGACCAAGTGGTCGGTATCCGGAATGTTATTATTTTATAGCGCTCCGTATTCCGTCCAGTATTATTTGCTCAATAAATCTAGGAAAACACACAATTTTTGCTAGAATGCTGAAACTTTAAGATTTTAATAAACCAATAAAGCCTACAAAGTAAAAAAACCTCGAACTTACCACAGTATTCTCTGAAAAAATCCAGATGTTTGTTTTCGCCAATTTATGTTTTTTTCGCATTCAATTCAATGAAAACTGCACCCTTGCGTAGCTTTTATTGAAATTACAGATTTTCCGTTAATATTTGATAGCCAAGTTCTGACAGGTGGTGTATGATTAGTGATTGAATTGAATGCATTCCGTTTCATAATTTTCGTGTAAATTTTGAATATTTTAGAAAATAAAAACAAAAATGGTCGGATAAAGGAGGCCGGTCGGTAACCGGTGCCGTTGCGTTATGTGTCGGTGTTCACCTTGTTGGTGCATCAAATTAATAATTCATAATCCATTGGAAATTCTGCTTTCATTAATGCAGTGCATTGCTTCCATTAAACAAAATTTTGAAAAAAGAAATAGCAAATCCAATTAAGCAGCAATTAACATTACCTTTAGCAAATTATACATATTACCCTTTTTTTTATTTTGGCATAGCAAACATTATCACGAGGTTCATCTAACTATCTGCGAATGTTTTTCTATAATGCAAATAAATGATCTGTCGACGCGGGAGGCCATCCTCTCGAACCACGTGCTCGTTTGATCTGATCGTACTCAACGTTTAAACTATAAAAAACTTTGTTGTTTTGTTGAATGTCATCAAAACTTTCTTTTTGAAAAAAAAAATTGCCAAGACTAAACACACCAATTATGACCCCCAAAGTATAAGAACGATTATAGGCTTGCGTTATGAGACCCTACAACGGACAAACACTACACATCTTTGATGAGTCCTTCTGCAAAGTTGTCCCTATCCCGAATCGAACCCGAAACCTCTCAGTCAGCTATGACAGCAGGATATGACAAGCACCTTAACCATTCAACCAATGCGCTCGACCAAACATAGTAAAAGTGCTTAGAAAATCTCAGTCAAGTTTTCGAGCTCTATGTTGGGGAGGCCTAATATGTTTAGCAAGGGCGTCTGTGTGCTGTTAAAACTGAATCAATTATAACTATTTTCTTATTGTAAATACCTTATAACAATCGAAATTTGCTCAAAATCAAATTGCCAGTTTAATACTGGCTATATAAGTTAGAAACTCTTTACACATCGTAACCTATGGTCCTGGTAAGTTCAATATCCTCATTAGTCAACTTCGTAAATGGCGTCGATAATTTTTCACAAGAAACTTTCGACACCGTCCTTTAAACATAATAGCTGTCACAAGTTGCTCACGACTAAATTGGTCAAATAGTATGTCAGACCGGTGTCCATATGTTGAGGCCGTAAAAGGAGATGGTTTAGCTGCCATATGTTCGCAACTGGCGAGGCGCTTGTGAAACCCGCACGACACTCTGCAGATGTAACATTGATTAACTGTAAACGGCTATCCGTTCTCAATCAGCGTCGCATTCAGATCAACAATATTTGAACACTTTTTTGGTTAATCGAAATAAGTCGTTGGGCGGCTTAACTTAACGATCGGTGGTATGTCAACGTAAGCGGCGGGATGGCAATTCGCAACTCAAATAACTACTCGTCGGAATATATTAGCAAATGGAAAGCAAAAAAATATACAGCAAACGTTTATAATCTGATTATGTTATTAAAAAATTGTCAAGCTAGATTTTTAACTCCGGAGTCGATTGGACTCTTAAGGTCGCTTTATTAGGCTAGAGAGATTAATTAAACAGTATCTTTAATATCAATACAATAAATGTTACACTTGCGGTCTCAAAACATGAGATCTTCTAAAGAAAAAATACCTCAGTGACTGACTGATAAGTAAGTTATTGCCAAATCTCAAAAGCTTACCAAAGCTGGTACAGTCGGCGTCAAAAGTCGATTAGCACATTCAAAAGTGCAAAACAACTGAACACTCAACTCACCATAAGTCGTTGTCACGACTAGAGAACAAAATAAACTTCACGTACAAACGTATGTAAGTATGTATGTTCCTCTATAACTCTTAAACTAATCAACTGATTTTCATGAAACTTGGTAGATAAACATTTAGACGTACGGGACACAGGATAGGCTACTTTTTTTTTTTCAACGCGGACGAAGTCACGGGCGCCAACTAGTAATATTATAAAAAAGACAAATGTTTTTAATATTTCGAGAACATGTCTGTAAGAAATTGTGTTCGCATTAAAAATTAGGGCTGCAGAGTAAGGTACCTAAAGACAATACATGTCAAGAAGTCTTCCGTATCTGTCCTTTTAACTGGTATACTAGCGAGCGCCTTTTGAGGTCGAAGCTTACGCCGAATATAGTTTTTTTTTTAATCACTGGTATTACTTAGTTCCCTCCGAGAAATGGAGCTATTTTTTTCCGCACCTTTGACGAGACAATTTTAATGCCAAAGTATTGTCGATTAAAATCTCGCGGTGCACAGAATAACCCATGTTGCGTAACCCTGTAATGCCTTACATGGCACGAGTCCGGTCGCACAAGCCTTCGCGATGTAGGTCGCCATTAATGCCATCTGGTCCGAGAGCGGGACACGCAGAATCGGCGATGTGGTGTAACACCAACAACACATAATGTACTCGCATTGCGAAAAAAAAAACCATTGTCGCTTTCACTAACACTGAAAAAAAAAAATTTTTTTTTTGGATCTTATTTTTTCTTAGTTCATGTCCCTGATAACTTTTGCCTAGGTTGATAACAATTATTAGGTAATTAAATAAAAAAAAAATACTTGTGTATATTTATTATTCAATTCGTTATAGTTATTCAATTCAATTTTTTCAATTCAATTATTTATTGCGAAACCATAATGTACAAAGATGTTATAAAAATAAAGACCAATGTTATGGACCCTGTTATTATAACAGCTACAGTCTAATAACCATGCTGTCAAAGTTCTTGTAAATTTAGGGTCCGACAAATTCTTCATTAAATTGCTTTAGCGCTAGTAGTAGAGTAGTATTTCAATATTTTAGACAAAATAGACAAAATAGTCAACAAACATGTTGAATCCTTTATTTTAATCGTTATTTTCTTTATTTTTGTTTTTATTTTTTATATTAAGGATAACCAACATAATTATTAATGTATGAGTTATACAAGTAATAAAATATAAATTATACAAGCAATAATAAAAGTTGTCTACCGAACACTGTCGCAAAGAAAATATGTTACGGAAAATCAACGCGTGACCTTCCTACATCTGATTCCGCTTCCCATCTAATAATATCTCGTAGCGGTGATTGTGTGTATTCAGTGACGTCACAATGTTACCTACCTGAATTTTCTCATCAACATTATTTATTAATATATAATTAATTGTTCTACCATCTCGTGGCAGCAATGTCTTCATCACCCTCAACTTGGTTTACAATATAAACCCTGGCCGATATTAAATTGATATTCTATCTTCACAGTTACTTAATTTACATCAACCATCCTTATATCCTATACTATGTTAGTAATGTCAGCCTTACATTCAACACTAGCTAGTGTCGGCGACTTCGTCCGCGTTGAAAAATAAATGATATAACGCCTGAAATTCTTTTGCCAATCAATATTTTTCATAATTGAAGTCGCGCACTCTTGTCAGTGGTTATGATTTTTATTTTAATTGATTCCGGGAGTTACCTTCCAATGTATACTCGGGGAAAGTTTCTCGCCATCTAGTAAGTAAGTATTAAGAATATTACGTGTTGACAAGATTCTTAAATTGCGTGAACTAACTACTGTACGCTGTTGAAACCGGTCCAGGGACCGTTGCCCGTGGCATTTGGATTATAGGTCACATGTATGAGATCGGTAGCGGCTACATTTTTTCGTTAATCTCCCTCTATTTGTGATATTTTATATTTTTTTATCTATCTCTACAAACTATTATGTGATTCTCAAAGACATTTAGAAAATTAACCTGATCTAACACCTATTAACTAGGAAAGCTGTTTCCACATATTTGTCAGCAAAATGGTTTAGTACTACTAAGTAAACAATTTTCTTATGACAAATAAATTTAAATTTAGTTTAGATAAAATGAGGCCCGAGCATCGTTTAGTAACTCACTATAGGACCTCTGGGAATTACTTGTTTTATGTAGTCTGGAACTTGGAACGACGAATATGTTTTAAGATACCAGCTGTCAAAAGTGATTGTTAAAACGTTTAAATTGTTAGATAACAACTTCGGATGGGAAATAAGAAATGAGGTTTTTTCCATTTTTTTTTTCAATCTTAACAGCCTCCTCGGACTTTGAGAAATATTAAAAAAACATTAAGTGGCCGAATTGGTCCAGCCGTTTTCGAGTTTTGCACTTAGCTACACATTCAGCGATTCATTTTAATTTATTTAGATAGATTTTTGAATTGTGAAAATCGCTATTATTTATAAATGTGTCAATTATCCTTTGAACTTATATTAATTTTTTTATAAATGTACTGAGAAAATTACAGTTGGTAGGTTTGATTGATTTCTTTAAATTTATTTCCGTGTAGCCGTTCAGATAGGATCCATTTTATAGATAAGCTCGTTTCTAATGCACAAAGAATGCACATTTAATATTAAGTATTTAAGTCAATAATATATATTCTTAATCTATTTATGATAAAATCATATGATTATTATTTTCCTGTAAAATTACTTGTAAATAAAGTGTTTGTGTTCCGTTATGGTTCGCCCGCCGCCGGTCATTGTCATCGAGTTTGAATTTCGAAACTCGACGGGTCGCGGAGGTTGTCTGGCCTCTTTGGACGCGTATCCCCCTTGCCCCTTTCACTCTTTGTTTATGTTTTTTTTTTCTCCTTTGCAGTTCCCCGTGTTTGTTTATTCTTACGGTATTTTACCTTTTAAAATGTCCGGCAGTGTTAAAGAATTGGATTCAATATCTTTATACGTGGGGCGGCTGATATAAGTTCGTGACCTAAGGTACTCGGCAATGACTCATCATCTCATCACCAAAGAAAGGTAAAAAATAGGAGTTACAAGGCCGATGATTTTCAGACGAGTCAAATGAAAGCCAGTAGACACAATGTGAAAAATGTATCTCACTATCTAGGCTAGTGAGATATTTGTATTAAAAAATGAAAAAAAAAAATATATAAAACTAAATTATATTGTTTAAAACATAAATAAATAATATATTGTTTAAAACATTAGGTCGTGAACTTGTCAGCTCGTAGGTATGTACGCGAGAAGAACTCTCAAGAGAACTCATAAGAGTGGACCATTCATCCTGTCTAACGACCTTCGCATGAAATAATAAAATCAAACTATCGTGTGAAAACGTGTGACATGACAAGGTGTGACAAAGATAGTCTCAGTAACTCGGACATAAAAATATTATTGTAATTGAGCATAAATAGTCGTTTAGTTTTTTTTTTGACTCCATGTCGTTGGTCCTGCGAGACTGTGCGATCCTCGCCTCGCCTCCCCCCACCTCTCTCGCGGCCCCTCCCACACCCTCTTAATGTCCTTCTCGAAGGTCGGCGCACTGGCACGTTTAGATTTTTGAATTTGTATTCCGTTAACGATGGCGGTTTTGTTACCGGATGCGTGACACGTTGCCAAAGGAGGTTTTTGTGCTTATATTTTTAAAGTTATTATTATATTAACTATGCATAATGTATTGTACTATTCTAAGTTAATTTTGATTGATTGCCGTTTTAACGATAATCTAAACTCTGTAATGTTGAGTTTGCTCGACTATCTGTTTTGATAAACTTGGTAGTTTTCCAGGTCCTTATTTTGCAACCTCCATTCACGAAGAAGCATAATTATTGACCAAACCTAAAAATATTAGATGCTCTTCTTAGTTAATATATCAAATGATGTAAATTAAACTGTCTTATAAAACATATTTTAACGGCAAATATAAAATTAATATCGGTCGACGACTAAAATGAATTTGGTCGTTAAATGTTTGTATGTCACATTCCTTATCTAAAACTAATTAAATAAAGACATACGTATTGGTAACTAATTAGTTTGCTAACAAGCACAAATTGAAATAAACAATTTCGTTATAATTGTCCTTATTGTAAATCAATAAATTATTGTCAAGTAACTAAAGTAGGTATGTGGATTTCAAAGCGCAATTTGTCAAAGTTGCACTTTTAGTCGTACATGACCCGGCTATTTTTTTGGTTTTCATATATTAATTTGTCCGAGGAAGGTTCTTATGAAGAGAAAAATTGCCAGGAAAAACGTAAAAACCTCATTTTCCTTTCTCCCCATCCACAAAAAAACACAAACAGCTTTTGACAGAACGTCTGTTAATTTGGGTTAGTTATGATAACGTCGTACAAAGCCTTATTAAAAAAAATGTCCGCGGGAAAAAACAAGGAAAACTCAAACCGCCTATGGACGCCTACGGTGTGTTCCCTATGGACTCCAAAACCGCTTAACCGGTGAAATTTTCAGAAAATCTTCAGATTAGTCCAGCGGGTAATCCTGTGAAGTTTGGTAGCGACCGGACACGGACGAAGTCGCGGGCAAAACCTAGTATCTAATATATATTATAACTTACTATGTGCACAAGTGATTGAATGAAACGAAAGAGCAATTTATCACGTGAAAGAGATAAGAATTTATAATTTAATAATCGCCACGCCCCACCCACCCGTCCGTCGAGTGCGGGTTCATTACCCGACGGGATATGTGCGAATGTCATTCTACATACATACATTAATACCTCCGAAGGTTGACATTAGAATAACAGGATAATTGCTGTATTTGATATTCGCATCTGAACAAGGAAAAATATTCGTTAAACACTCGTGACGTGAGAGATGCTTTGTTACTAGATGTCATCAATACCATTTATTATTGGAATATTATTATCCTTAATATTCTAAATAAATAAATATCCTATGACCAATTGTTAAAACTCCGTTTAAAAAATAATAGTTAGTGCTTTGCAGTAATAAGTTGGGCAGCACGTCTGTTGACGGTACATGCGACAGAAGAAGCATACCTTCAAGTAGATGGTAATTATGCTGCTACCTGGCGTTACCTCACTCGCGAGTCATTTTATAGCTATTGTAGGATTTTTGGTGTCCATTGTATAAAGGGTTTATTATATAATTATTATTTCAGCATGCTGACAAATCTGCATGCTGGACTCCCGTGGCCTTGAGCACATAGTTAGGCAGGAAGATGGCTATCGTCACGTACCATCAAGGGAAACATTTTTGCTTCCCTTCGGTCGTGCATCAAAATTAGTTTATATCTTATACAGTGCGAATTTCAGGTCACATTCAAATATATGGTTTAGTAGTCGTCTCGCACAATTTTGTTTCGTACGAATTTTGCAAACAACCAACTTTAAATTTAAGGAATATATTTTTAGTATATTAGTAGTTAGTCTCGCACACTTTGGTTTTTTGTAGGTACTACGGAACTCGTGCTGATATTTTTTACAATATGGAAATTTGTAAGGAAATTACTTTTTACTTCGATCGAAACTCGGTTTGCACTACCAATATAAAATTAAATAATAAATTATAGTTAATTAAGTTTAAATAATGTATTCGATCTAATATGCTATCCATCAAATTTATGCATTTTGAATGAATATTTGTTATTGTCACATTGGTTATAAACGTTACATTTTGGAATTTCAAAATATTTTGATGACAATACTAGCGGTAATTAGTGTTTGAACAACGCAGCCGCAGAGGATTGAGGTCATGGCGGGCGGTACTATTGTTTCGTTACAACTAACGAACGCCTCAAGCACAAACCGATGTTAACATATTGATCCCTATGTTAAACTATGTTAATTATTAATATTATTAATGCGAAAGTTGACATATTGACATGTAAGATTTAGATGAAACATTCGGCACACGAATGGACTGTGGTCTGTGATCTTGATTAATTATAGCCTATGGGAACTGCATCGAACTATATTATAGTTCTGGGCTAAGTAGCGTTAGAAAAACACTATAGTAAAGATAACAATAGTTATATAAAGTTGAAGAGTTTGTTTGTGTGTTTGGTTGTTTGTACGCGCTAATCTCAGGAACTACTGGTTCGAATTGAAAAATTCTTTTTGTGTTGTATAGTCCATTTATCGAGGAAGGCTATAGGCTATAGAGAACGTAAATATGATATTAACACTGAAACGAATCACCCTATGACAAACCCAACATGACTCCTAAAAAAGTGCTAAAAAAGGTTTAAAACTAAATTGTACAGTCGGCTGTCTGGTGACTATTAAAACGTCTGTTACAACGTTACGAAATGACTTCTTTCCAGTTCCACCCTGTTTTATAGCAAGTGGCGCGCCAAGCGAACAAGATCGATACCAACCACCGTGTTCAATAAATTAAATAACTACTGTCTGAAATACACTTTTACTGCACGACGGGATCACCCGATGCACACTCACAATAATAATCACAGAATAATAAAAATTTAAGTCTTTTGAGAACTGGTTTCAGACAAATAGACAGACACAATGTTCTATAGACTCTATGTCTACAATAGAAATTTTTAAAGTAGTTAATATTAAATTAACTAGCTGGCGCCCGCGACTTCGTCCGCGTTGAAAAAGAAAAAAGTAGCCTATCCTGTGTCCTGTACGTCTAAATGTTTTTGCTAAAGTCTAAAGTTTCATGAAAATCAGTTACTTAATTCGTTTAAGAGTTATTGGAGGAACGTACAGTATACATTCAATATCTACACTTACAGATTTATTATTAGTATTGATTAATTTAAAGTAAGACGAACACATCCATCGTCACAAACTTTAGCATTAGTGTAGGATTAGGATAAATAAATAAATAATGCAAGCCCATATACTATGACGCGCTGTAATTTCAGCGTTATTACCAAGGATTTAAATCGAGAGATGCGGCATTACTAGCGAAAGTGTGTTACAAAATACAACATACATTATACTAAAGACAAAAGTATAAAATACATATACCTTTGTCTAAACACACTTTTAAACACAGACAACACATTCCTTACTTCAAACGTGACTGTGACGATAGCGACGCTCTCAACAAGCGACCGTCACTCAATGTAGCTGGCGTGCAACTGTAGTTGAGTTGAGCGCCTGCGCCCAATCCATTGTTAAGAATTTTCGGTGTGTTTTTAGTATGGCGCGAGGAGATTACGCCGCATCTTTCGATTTAAATCTTTGGTTATTACCATACCACAATCCTGGTAACAAATTAATAATATAATAAGCTCGTTAGTTGGATTATTTGGGAATTAGGTGGCGTGACGAGACAACGGCTTAATAGTAACAATGTAAAGTCGTATCAGAAAACCGACCACATTGGCCTCAACGCGTGACTCACTTTTAACGGTCGCATGAGGTTATCTGTCCGGTTTTTATGTAACGCACAAACTAATATAATAAAACTATTCGACATGTGCGCGAATGTCGAATGATTCATACGAGAAAATATAAATTCCAACCGATTTTCTTCAATTCGACCGTTGCATCAATAAGATGATGACGATGCTGAGGAGTTTTAATATGTCATTTTTAATTATGTTTTGGACAACTAATATAGTTACTCACTTTCAGCTTGTTGTGAATTTATGTATCTTTGAAAGTTTAGTTTGTCCGAGCTATATGTTATTCGCTGTTAATGTAGACTTCCAGTAGGTTTTGAGTTTATTCATTACAAACAAAGATACAAATATACAAATCTTCTCGTTTTATAATATTAGCATAAGTTACCAATAGACTAACAATTTTTAACTGCAAATGAAGTGAACTTTTTAATGGGATTTCACTATACATATACACACCTAGTTTTTTTTTTTTTTTTTTAAAGTAAGAAAGAACCAACAGATATTTTGAAGCGCCAGTGAATGTTAATTCAATATTGTTTGATGTAAAATGATCATAATAAACATAAAAGTCAATGCACTGAATTTTGCACTTACTTTACTTCGCGCCGTGATCGATTAGGGCTGTCAAACTTTCAACCGGCAAACGATTTCAATCGATTCTAAACGCATTGTATCGTAATAACATATTTACTAGCGACCGCACTGGCTTCGCACAGATACCAAAATTTTCTCCAAATCATATAGACACAAACATTTCTTATTTGTCGCTCTTTCCCGTTGTGAAAACAGTATCAAAATCCGTTGGTGGTTCTGAAGAAGTCAGCGGAGGAACAGACCGAGGCGGACTGCCACTTTATTTTATCAACTTCTCAAACGATACTATATTTAATGTTGTAAAATCAATATAAAAATAAGTAAGTCCGTTTACAGATCGAGATCAATGTTCACATTCTAAAAAATAATAATAATCGTAAACTTATGTCTGTTGACCGAATATCTCGCAATGAACTTGTCCTGTCAATTTATTGCTTTTGGCAACCCTTGCACGCCATTTGGCGGTCGTTCCCTCGCACATACGAAAACATTTTACAACGCGTGAACCATCTGTCGAGCGTGCCTCACGCTTTTGCAAATTGAGACCTTATCTCGACACGTTTAAAGACCTAATTCGATTGAACTTTTATCGGGTTTGCGCTTTTGTACGTCTTGCCTTGGTCATTGCACTTACAATGTCACTAATAATGCCTCCCTTAATAAAAAAAAAACCTGGTCGTTATTACCACCTTAATAGAGGAGGCATTAGATTGGCTTGTTTTATTTATTAATTTGTCGTCCGAATGGCCGGCGTGAGAGTCTGTACTTATTTGTTTCTCACAATAATTAGGACGACATCGGGAGTATCACTGACATCTAATCTTATTGAAATCGACAGTCTATCACTACTACGATCGAAATAACAGTAGTTAACTCAAAGCCGAAGGAATGAAGTGCCACGATCCCTCTAGGCCATGCGATTCCCATTGGAGCGTGCTCTAGACTGTTCAGTGCCACCGCCCGCGCAGCACTCCCCACACACCCCCGAACCGATGCCAGACGTTTCGTTACACGCACAACCCTCAAATGCACGTGTTGCACCTCAAATAAAACACAATCATACCGACACGGCCTTCCTGACATACGCACGCCCTCGTGCGTTAATCTAAAAGAAAACATTACGTTACTCCACGCTCAATACACCCCATATTACTCATCACCAACGTGTAAGAACCTACATAGAGCAAAGTTCACTATTCCCGAGCTTCAGAAATCCACAAACTCAATATGTATCTCGTAATGTCATAATCTACTATCTCTCAATGTCACACCGCCCCTTAACCCAGGATCTATTTCTCAATTTCGTATGGCCCCTTAAGTCTCTCAACTCAACATCATCCCGTAAATCTCTCAACTCTCAATGTCGCCCCTTACTGCACCCACCACAGCTCCGCACCACCACCTGGGGACCAACACCCATATAGAGTGCGGCAGGCCAGGGGCTTGCGGCCAGTGACGGGAGTACAGCATTCGGCGTCACAACCCCAACACAGCTCTCAAAACTCAACGCGTAACACGTGCCGCCTGGCTAACTCCGCGAGTTACCAGCACGCACCGCTACCGTTTCCTCACAAGTTGCTCACCGCACGGCTAGCCCCAAGGGCTACCACTGCACACCTTCCTTCTCCCTCTCTGATTCTCTGATGACCAATCCCCTTTTTTGTCCGACACTTCACCCCCGACTAAATTCTTAAACTCTTGACTAGTAACCTTGCTCTATGTAATCTCTCGCTAATAAAGTCTCATTAATGCATGCTTCCTGCCACTTCCTTTAACAAAGCCCGATCCTTAGAAGCTATTAACGTTTTGAAGTTCATAACGGTCTATTTCTAATACCTACTTTAAATAAGTTTACAATCTAAATGTTTTGATTGCGTTCACTAAAATCTCAAAAAAAACAATAATTATCACCAAACATAGAATTACATGGCTGTATTCCTACTGAATCATACTATGTCCATAAATCAAGTTGATATTGAAAGTTAAATGATTTGAATTTGAGATAACTCTTTTAAATTTTGGAGTAGGCTCTCGGTCCGATGCATTTCGCTTGCATATTATTTCATAAAGATTCCTGAACCCTTTTATCTCTAGTACGAACAAGTCTTATATTTTGTAATTTGTATTACAATTATTATAATTACTGTTTTATTTTACAAAAGCCTATCACAATAAAAACCGGTCTTGAATCACAATAACTCGAGTAAAGTAATTATTATCAAACCAACACAAACGCTTATTTTTAGTTTCTACATACGGGTTCACTATTGTCTATACCACATTACATAGCGCTCTCTGTGACTACCATTTAAACACACACTGTGACTGCCACCTTCACCAGCGACATCACAATTGCTACAGCATCCAGCTTCACAACAGTCACTCTCCTAGCGACAAAAACATAATGTGATAAAGTCAATAGGTATCATACAAGACAATCACATCATACATTGTCCACGGGCTCTTGTTTTAGTAGCTTCGAGTTATCGGAATCAGACGGCATCCAAGTCCTATTTCGATTAATAAGTCCGTAGATTATTAATGTTTTTCTAACAAAAATGCTCTGAATTGTTACACACACCTGTTAATCCACTAAAATTGTTTATCTCAAATTCTCAACCACTTATCTAGCCCAAAACTGTAAATTTTAATGTTATTTAACATAGAAATTCGTTATTATTGTTATATTTTCACTACTAACATACTGACAATAACAACATAAACAACATAATTGAATTGAAATATGGCTCAGACAGATGACAGTGACACCTCACTCAATTACAGTCCAAAATTATAAAAAGTTGATCTACGTCAATCTATTTGATCCGTCAGTCAACCAGCCCACGGCGAACGCCAGTACAATACTCTGCCTTGTTTGAAATTGAATGTTGGTACACTACATTGTAATAAAATCTTTGAATATTACTAACAACTGCCCCAGTGAAAGAAAGCAAATGTTAACTATCGATTAACCTTGTTATACCGCGACTTTACCTCAATGATTTTTTTTCTTTTTAATATTACCATCATCTAATAAAATCATTTTACCATCACCAATAACGATTCACTACTACAATTCAACTAGGTACTACTACACTACAACCATAGTTACGTTACTGACTACAACTCACTATTCATTCACTGATTAAACTCTCTTATCTCTTATTAATAGACAAACGCTTCGTCTTACACGAAATATTGCAACCCCAAGTAGAAATAATAAAAAGACCTTACTTGCGTAACTGTGCGCTTTGCACAGTTTTTTACCTCCTTTATGTTACAATACATATCCAGGGCCACTGCCCCTATAAAAGCAGCTGGGCAGTGAGGCTTCCACATGGCCCGCTCTTCACCGTGGCAGCGTTTCTTGAGACTTGTCACGTTTTTGTTTCACTCGTATCGTATAACAACACTTTAACAATCTTTGACTTTAACATAGCTACCGTGAAGCGTAACATTGTCTTTTTGAAATTATTCAAACGAATATCACTTCCACAACAACTTCACTTATTGTCGAATTGCGTCGAACGTTAGCTAGCACGGTATACATTTTTTTTGTCACTTCGCCCGGACTTCGCGCCATTTTTTTGTTATGACGGCGCGGCACGGCAGCCATCTTGTCTTGTCATACGCATTGTATGTGTTGAGTCGACATGCGTAGTTTATTTTCAGTGCAATGTTCGTGGTATAGTTCCGGTTGCCGTCCCGGTTGCGGATCTTGTTTTCCATCTTTTCATCCATCATGGTGGGCTGTATCCCACTTCTGATGTCGTCCGAATGGCCGGCGTGAGAGTCTGTACTTATTTGTTTCTCACAATAATTAGGACGACATCGGGAGTATCACTGACATCTAATCTTATTGAAATCGACAGTCTATCACTACTACGATCGAAATAACAGTAGTTAACTCAAAGCCGAAGGAATGAAGTGCCACGATCCCTCTAGGCCATGCGATTCCCATTGGAGCGTGCTCTAGACTGTTCAGTGCCACCGCCCGCGCAGCACTCCCCACACACCCCCGAACCGATGCCAGACGTTTCGTTACACGCACAACCCTCAAATGCACGTGTTGCACCTCAAATAAAACACAATCATACCGACAAATTTATATTTTACAATGAGTTGGTCAAAACAGCAAATTTAAACATAGTTACTAAACAATGCCCACTGCTCGATATTCGATAATAACTATTTCTAAAGTGAGGGAAACAACTGTTTCCAAAATATATTTAATGGAAGCTCGTCAATAGCTATAAGGAAAAAGAAAATCGGTTCACATAAAAGTGAGGAAAATAGGTAATGAAAATTTGGTTCAGATACCTATATATCTTTAAAATAAGCTTAAAAACTCAATATAGACAATATTCTTGTAATGTCGTTAATACTTAACCTAATTCAACTTCGTAGCAAAAAAGAATAACTCGTAGCCTATAATATGTAGGCATAAACGGACGAAGTCGCGGGTCAAAGTAGTGTAGGTAAAGCCATTCAGCTAGCATGATATAGTTAAATACGCTTCGTAATCACCAATGTTTTCTTAGTTACCATGTTTCTAATAATAACATTAGGTGTACGTGAGCGAAAAACGCATTTTAATGAGCCGATAGGGGCACGTAACAGCGTTACACTGAAAAATTCAATGTAGGCCGATGATGACTAAGGCGGTTTGTTGAAATAATGATGATTTCAATATTTTTTTATTTGAATTATGCGGTTTTATGTATTCATTACATATATATAAAGTAAAAACCAATTTAAAAAAGATATATTATGTCAAACTTTGTGGAGTTTTTATTCTAGTTATAGGTCCCAATGTATTATGATACGTTTTTCTCTGATGGAAAGACCGATAAATGCGGTTTGTGTGTACATATATAGTTAATTGAAAAATAAATAAATAAATAAATAAATAAATTGCATCCCTGCGAAGCCCAAGAGCGGGTAAATAATGTAAAATAACTAAATGGTTGGAAGAAGTGGGTTTAATCTCTCGTGTCGTGTGTTCCTCCATAAACTCTTTACTATTCTGTGAGTGATTACTAATAGTACCTATGTCTATTGTATTTCTTGTTGTTACCGCGAAGCTTTGTTATTTAGCTTATGATGTCATGTGATCCAACTCTTTGTTTATAAAATAACGTCCTACTTCATGTATCTGCTTTAGCAACGATAATAATTAATTATATAACATCGACTTGCATTCAAATTGAAATATTTACTTATATACGATAAAATATTTAGTTAACTATTTATTTATTTCTTAGATAGACTATTATTACTCGTAGTAGATAATTGCGCCGCGCCGGTGCATTTACATCTGCATTTAAGCTTCTAGATTTCTATCTAACTCGTTTTTGAATACGTACAAAGTCTTCAACAATATCACGTCTCTTGGCAACCTGCTCCATGACATAACCATTGGGTTGGAACACTGATCTGTAATAAAGCACTGGATAGGCTGCTGTCAAATTATTTTTATGTCTATTTGAAAATCACCATTTTGGCGCTGTAGGCTATGGCGCCTATGGAGTGTAAGTACATTGAACTAAAACTAGTGATGTCCGCATGATAGGGACATTTACAGAATACACATTTCTTCATGTTTCAAAACTCAAGCGGAAACAAATAAACTTAAACAGTCCCTAAGACATCAACAAATAGAATAAAACGTGAATAAAACAGACACTATTATACTCATCTATGGATTAAAAATACGCAAACGTCAAAATTAGTTCCCGTACTTTCGTACGGCGGCGCTTCAAAATGGTACACGAAAGTATCTGTAATGTATGGGATAACCTATCCAGTGCTTTATTAGGGATCAGTGGGTTGGAGAGAAAGCGGTCTAGTGGGTTTTAATTCGTCCTTCCCCCTATTATCCAGGTATCCCTATTTATCAGCTGGAAGTACTTACAGTCAAATTCGGGTACATTTATGTTTTAAGATTTTGAATGTTCCTATTAGTTAGTTCCCCTCGTTTTTGTTTGTTTTCAAGTGTAGAGAGTTTTTTGTATTTTAGCCTCTTTTCGGAATTAATGTTTTTAAGTTTTTGCAGTAAGTGGCTCGCCTTTGATGTTTTTATAACTATAATATAAAACAATGTCTGCTAGATAAAAGTATGTATTTCATATCATTCATATTCAAGCAATCAAGTAGGATTAAGGATAGGGATAACGAAAATGGTTGTTTTGAAAAAAAAAAATAAAGAGAAAAGGTTCGCATGGTGATGAGTGAGTGTGATGATTCATTGTGATGTTTGCAAATTCTTGACCTGAATGATTATAATGATGACTCATATTATGTGAGTTAACTCACATGAAACACCACTTTTTACTAAGGTATGTAGGTACAGTCTTGTTACGAAAACCTTCGTCAGTGTTCTTTCCAAATTATCATGTCGTAGACTCAAAACCTTTTGAAACTAAAACCGTTTGAAATAAAATTTCGGCATTACTAATAATTGCATTGGTATAAGAAAAAGGTGACTTTAAGGTGACGAACTTTTTCTTACCCCGACAGTACCTAAAGCAAAAGGAGATTTGATTAAAATTTTTAAATCCTACATTTTTTAAAGAAAATTATAACTGCAGCATTTTTTCTAACATTCTTTCTGCCTTATTTCACTGGTAAACCGCGTTCCAGTTACCAATTAAGTGATGCTATTATTAAAAGCAATATGTATATTGAGCGTATTGGCAGTCCGATATCCGTTTTAAGCCGAATATGAGTCAGAACTTTTCGACATTTCATAACCGCAGAGGTTGCATGAAGTGCGTGACGCACCGGACATTGTTCGACGGACATGCTTTTACCATGCGCTCGATATCGGTTTGTTGTTTAGAAAGGTTTAAATTTTGTTTGGAAAGGTTGAACAATAAGTTACCTAAACTTAGTGGACGACCCAAAATGATATTTTTATTTCTGACGTATATTCTGACTTCCATAGTGGGTGGCGATTCAGAAAACTGCGCTACAAAATTATCTATCTTCATTAATACTATCTACGAGTAAGTGTTTCCACCTTGAGCCTTAATAAACAAAGTGCATTATCGGCAGCGAAACTTCGTCTCTCCTGGAGCACCAACAATCAACAGCTTGTGTCCTTAGGCGATGACAGTCGCCTACCGTCAAGTAGACCGTCAGCTTGCTTGCCACCATTTGATAAAAAAGTACAATGTTCACAAGTATTTGGTACGTGCACTGACTGTGGCCGTGGCATAATTGCTTAACTTGTACAAACATAAGTATATATCATATGTATAAGAATATATCATTTGTCTCATCATAACATTGTATCGTTTATATAAAAAAGCGAGAAAAGTGCAAGGGCACAACGGGACTTATTCCGCATCAGACCGTGAAATTAGAGCGCGCTGTCGTCCAGACATAGATTGCATCAAAGTCAAGGAAATTATTAATAACCAGTTTCAATCTACACTTTTACTGTAAACTTAACTTCCATTTTAATCTTCTTGAAATTTTTAAATTTAGCTAGGTAGATAATTTGAACCGGTTAAGAAGAAATTAACTATTATATTACATAATATATTATATACAAAATATGATAAATGAATAGCTGCAACCTCTTTTTGTGGATATATTAAGTATCACTTATAGAAATATAAAAGTACATAACTACATGCACGAAAATTTTATCTTATGTTATCAGGTCAGGTCAAACTTTCTATGGAAGAAATATAGGATCAAGTCTGCATACAGCGATTATAAAACGTACAAACAAATTTCAACCTTGCTACAAAACACGATTCCGGAATTAATATTCAAATATATGACAAAATGTAGTAGGTCCCCCTCCCTCCGTGAGGCCGACAGGTGGCTCGTGCTCTCCCCACCGCGCCTCCCACCTCCCCTGGCAGGTGCATTGCCCCTCATCCGCCCAAACTTGAGACGCTCTCAGCCACCATAGTAGGGATATTCAATTTCAAAGTTACGTTTAGGGAGAAAGGCTCGTATGCGTTACAAACTCATACAATAACATTCTCTACATACGAGGAATTGGCATACTTCGGGGGAAAAAATGCCCTTTGACGTATTCAGCGATTGTTTTGATTTAATATGTATGTCATGTTAGTTAATATTTACTTTATACTAATACTTAAGTACTACTTTACTTAGCTAATAGTAGCTAACTTGCTAATAACCTATGGACTTTTAAGAGAAATTGAAAAGGAACTCAACAAAATTGTATTACCTGGCTATCTTGCCTCGATAAGAAATTTTGACGGTAACGTGTCAGATAATAAAATTGATCGAACCTGCACATCCTTTTAAAGGCGTTATGACGCATAAAATAACAAAGCGCATTAATTAAAGAGTAAAAAGGAGTCTAAAGATATAATTGAAGCCTAGGAAGCAATGTTGTGATACAGGCCCAGGCTAATGGCAGGCAGGCTGACGGCCCATTTGACCATAGGTGGTTACCACCTATCGCTTTACATGATTTAGATAACTTGTTAAAAAAACGGAATAACCTGTTGGTGAATTTTATATTTTAAAAAACAATTGACTTTTTTAATATTAAAAGTAGAAGAGCCAGTCCTGAATATTGTGTTGTTTGAATATTTGTATTGATATCAGTTTTGAAGGGTATGAGGTCATCGTAAAGCGTGTGCAATCATCGGTTACATCATCAGAGAGTTAATCTAATCTTGAGTTTTGAGCGAGTGAACCAAGTCCTTGAGCCTTGAGGCTTCGGTGTTGGTTTTGTACTTGGCGATTTCTTGCAAGGAAACCCGCAAGTAAATGATAAATTTTCGCCGGCGTGGCTAAGTATTATATTAGTCATTTAGCTCTGTTAATTCGTCGCATGGCTGATTATAATTAATTTTAGCCAAACACAGGACAAGAGGACATAGGGACATCTTGAATTTCTTTACTAACTCACGGTTAGTCGTTGCGGCTAGACTGTCTGTCTGAGTCTACTTGTCTTTATTGATTAGACATTTTCTTTAATAATAGTTTCGTTTACCAATGCAGACTGTATACTTTTATTGAAGCAGTTGCCAAAAAATAATTCAGAAAAAGTAGTTATTAAACAAGCGACTTTATTTCGGTTTACATTAAAGATTTATTTTGAAGTGTATGATATTAAAGTATGTAATTAAATATTAGTCACTATTTGGTTTAGCGGAAAGGTTTTTTCGTGCGTACTCTCCACTAAGCGGCGCAGTTAGAACAGAACTTAATTACTAAGTACAAATAACAAATTTCAAATGTATGAAACAAAGAGCCTATTGTAATAAATTTTATATTTATTTGTGTGAATAAGAAAGACTCGATCTACTTGTCAAAGTGAGATTGATTTATTTTGAATTTATGGTTCACGAAAAATCACACAGCCAATAAGCTCTGACTGAAATCGTTTGGCAGTTGAAGAACATTTAAAAGGAACAACAAGACGATAAAAATCGACAGAAGACCGCCTTAGAAAACCACCTTAAAATGAGTGAAGTAAGATCAACGGAGCATGCACTAGCGACGTCGACTAGCGAGCTATCGTGGCGGATGCGCAGCGATACGCAAAACGAGCCTATATCCTGCGCGCGCGCAGTTGAACGACCTATGTCGACTATGTTGATAATGAACTGTGTTAATTGCATTGTTAATTTGAATGTAATTGTGCTTTTTAATTCGTTTACCAATAAGAATAGGTTTTCCGTGTATTTCTCCAACAAGTTGCCAACGTATGATAATAAACATATTACGGCCATATATGGTATGTTGACTCATCCATGCATCGGATTTTTATGCGGATTTCACCATCAGTTAGATAATTTTTCACGGGAAGCCGCCGATTAAAACTTAATTAGGTTTTAACCTTTGACCTAACTAAGATTTTCCTGGGCGAAGCCGGGAATGAGTCGCTAGTAATATGATATAATTGTTGATCATAATAAAGATATGATGATCTCGAAGTCGAGTTTAATTTGGATCTGCACACACAAGTGGGTCTATTTATTATTCGTATTCGTATAGTTGATATGTGTACACACGACTACTGATGAAATTAAATATAAACTTTGCTGTAACCCACGCGGTTCTAAAATCGGTAACGCAAACAATCGCTCAAGATGATTAATTTTTTTATTGTCCCCGACTAGTAGTCGATTAAACGTTACACTGTGATGAACACACACGCAATATTTACTTAAGTAGATAAATAGCTTAGATCACTTTACACCCTCATTTATTATTTTATCCAATCGTTTATAAAATAGAAATTATGAGATTTGTTGCCAGTTCTTCCTCATAAAAAATATATTCTATGAGGAATTTGTTGTAAAGCCTAATTTTTATTATTTGTGTTATCTATATTTCATATATTTTATTGTTATTTCCTTTAAAAAACCCCTGGTCGTAAAATTATTTTAATGATGCAGGTCCGCCAGGGATTCGATCCTGCGTCAATCGAAACGACAGTAATAGTGATATTGACCTATTTGAATAGCGTACAGCCAAAAGCAGAAGCAGAAGGTGATTATTATGTTTCCGACAATTTAAATCTGTAGTTCCCAGGCATTAAAAACATCGTCTTGTTGTCATTAGTACGCATAGGTTGCGCCCAGATTTAATCTCATTACCATTTAGGTTTTATTGGTACAACCTATCTGTGTGGCACATTGACGTGACCATGTATAGCGGACGTGCAAGAGTGCGTATTCCGTAAATGTTCGTTTCTAACCATAAACGAGACTGGTGATTGTGACTCACGGCACATTTGACAAGGGAAATCGGTCTGTATCTCGTTAACCCTAAGGCATTCGCTGTTCTGTGGGCGACAGATAAGGTTAAGCACGTCTAGTTACTGCTACTTATTTTTACTTGGGTAGGTATATATATAGATTTATGTGACTATAACACACGAGTCCCAATAGCCGACGTTGTGTTGACAATGCTGAAAATGAATGATAACACACTTGAAACTGTCCACTTAATAGTAGGTGGCTACCGTCGTCCATAACACAAGCAACGCCACAGGTTCTGCAAGTCGCTGCCGACCATAGCAAGAATCAGAATGAGTTATTAGGAAAGGGTAGACCCCGAACGTTCGAAGAACCTACTTAAGTTGTTTTCTTACGACATATTATTTTTCTCAGTAAGTCGATTGACATGATTATAATAACTCAATAACTGGGTGGTGTAATTAAAAGGCGGCCCCGAGCGACCTTGTCAGCGTTTGTACAGATGCGCGCGCGCATATTGCCTACATACTGTAACTATCGCGAGGGCGCGCCAGTGACTCACGACCCGTTAAATGGCAACATTATTAATAGTCGTAGTGCTAATTGAAAGTTAGTTAAAAAGTAAACATTATACTTTTATTTGAAGAGAACCCTCTATGGTGTAGTTCAGAACCTCACCTTAATCAAAAAGATATTTCTAACGGTGCCACAAATCGTTCGATATCGACTTGTGTTTTCGTTTTCCCCCTGCCCAAAGTTTAATATAGAAGCGAGACATACTGCGTTCCTGAGTTTATATCCTAACTGGGTAGCTGATCTGTCATAACTGGATGTTATCTACCGCCTTACAGAAATCATCTATACACTCACACATTATCGTATCAACCGTTTATATTATACTAGCTGGTGCCAGCGACTTCGTCCTCGTTCTCTATAGCCTATAGCCTTCATCGATAAATGGACTATCCAACACAAAAAGAATTTTTCAATTTTAACGAGTAGAACCGAGATTAGCGCGTAGAACCATACAAACAAACTAACTCTTCAGCTTTATATAATAGTATAGATTATCAAGGTCGAAAAGTAGCCACCATTCATCATCATGGGCTGTCTATCGGTCTGCAACCTTTTATTATGAAAACGAAAAGCATGAATTGAACGAAGGAGTTTTGTATTTTATGCAAGTGAAGCCTATTTCAAAGTGTCTTCCAGTTTCCAATGAATAATTAAATTTCTAAATCGTCCAAATACAGTTGCATAGCAACATTGGCCAACTGCCCTACACAATTCTCATGTTTTCTGCGTTTGTTTAATGGTAATTTTGAACGTGATCAGCAGATAAAGGCGCTAGTGACGGATATTACTGGCTTTTATTGAGTAATTGAAGTGTGGACTTCAAAGTTACACGTTTTAAACATAGTTTCACTGGTTGTGGTATTTTCTACACGCTGAAAAGGACATTATACACATCTGTATAATGTTTATATAGTCGATTCTACCAGGAGTTAAAATTTCTTACGAATTTCTTCTTTAGTCATCGCTTATTATTAGCGAAAAACTAAATGTTTTTTTTTAAATTTAATTTACACCAGGTGTGAAAAATGCTGATTTGTGTTAGTAGTCTTAAAACGCCCTGTTTAGATAGTTAGTGGGAACTATTTAAAATTTCTCTCGCCATTGGGACTTAATAGACATTGTTATAATAAAAACACAGTAAGAAGCATTAAAATTATAGCAGTGACATCCATATAACTGGTCGAAAGTGTTTAGGTTCCAAAAATGCATGTACGCAAATTGGGTACTTGATATAGCAACGAAGTAGGCGGTGATTAAATGAAAAAATCTAATGTAATCAATAAAAACAAAGGTGTAAAAGTTACAGTAAACCGTAACAATTGTTTAATGTAATAGTAACTCACCCACAAATCTCACAATATGAGCCCTTTCAATCAATGTAATCCGATCGTGTACGGATTCAAACATTGTCTATTTCGGAAACTATAAACTCATAGCAATTAGTTGTGTTTTGTTATTATATAAATAAACACTAATAAGAAAAATTACTAAGTGGAATTATCTCTAGTTATAGGTTTTTCTTTTTTATTATAGGTACCTGTAAGATACTATTATATGACTTTTTATAATACCTTTAAGACAGATAGTTCTCAAATAAGTAAATAACTACGAAATAACTTTAGTAAAATTGGTGTTAAAATAATGGTGGTTAGTTTTTCTTTGCCCGTGATCTGAGAGCAACATCGCAGCGAACTGTCTATATCTATAGTTTCTCTATACGATTGACCTGAAAATGATTTAAATTTTAATCTCTTTAGGAGATTCTTTAGTGACATTACTGGCTTGTAAATGCATTTTTAAATGTCTCCGAAAAAGGCCATAAAAATGACCATTAACTTTGAGAGGTCATTTCGCGTGAAGCACGGAATTTTAACCGTATGAATCACCCACCTCATACCTAACTATCTCTTTCTGTGTGTGTGTGTCTACGTATATGACACACACACATATTATGTGTGTCAAACCAAGCCTTTCTTTGTAAGCATTCACCTTTTGTTATGTCCGATGATGACACATAATTCACGTACAGAAGCCAGAATCGGAAGGCTACATTTAAATGAATGTCAGAAACAGACAATTATTATAGTATTGTTCCAAAATAGGCGATCATTATTTTCAAAACGTATAATGGGTTTTTCATTGTTAAAAATTAGAGCTTGCTAGGTTTCTATCGTCTATTACGATTGTCCCTATTGGGATATTTAGAAAATTCCAAAAATGAGTATTTATTCCTGCTTGCGAACATTTTTCAACTAACAATAAATATTCATTTACTATTCGCAAAAATTCTCAGTAATTTTAAAGAAAATTCATTCAATTTTACAATCCCATTGTAAAATTAAAAATAAATTAATCTTATACAAACAATTGATTCAAATACTCATAATAGGTAATTACAGCAACATGTATAATAATTTAAGACATCTGAAGCATATGTAATTTTGACTCATAATACCTATTTATCTGTAATAAAGTTGGATTATAAAAAAATAACATATCAGTACAGATGAAACAAAAACCGAGCCAAAGACGTAGAACCTGTTGTGAACCTTTTTCTGGATCCTAGATTTTTTTTTTTAATTATATTATAATAGCAAAAAAAATACCGATGGGCGCGAATGAAGCCGCCAGTAGTATATTATAACTCAGTTAAATATGTTTACTATCGAACGTGTTACGAAGTTTAACTCGCCGTATAAATCGATCGCAATTTTTTGCGCAATCAGCGCGATCGCTGGTAGCGATTTAATCGATTAAAGATCTCCGAAAAGGAGTGTTCACACAGTTACTCGTGTTACGTTGTGTCACACACGAAGGCTGACCGATAGCCGTCCTTTCTACATAAGGTGTGATAGGCTCCTTATACAGGCGACCCTTCAACATTATGTCAATCTAGAGAGGTATTGCAGACACCAATGACCAATCGATTTTCAACCTTAATATCCCATTCATTAAAACTTCATGTAATATGATCTAACAGTACATTTCAGATGATTATATCTTTATTGATGATCGTGATTTATGATGACTTTTGAGTACTCGTTTGGAAATATAAGTGTTTTTAGGAATTTTCAAGTTATATGAATCCACTTATTTTTGTAACATTATGGATAAGGTTGAACGGTTACTCAGAATTGTATGTCTTCTATTGAGGTTAGAATTTGCAAACAATTTAAATTAAAATACCTATATCGATTATATTATTATCAATTTTATTACACTATTAGATATTTTATAATTAATAAGATAATCAATATCGGGCTGTATGCATAGGGTCAAGTCAAGACGCAAATTAATTTGAATAAATTGCTTCCAATATATCAACTGCATCATAAAACTGATAGCGTTATCGTTAACTAAACAATTTATAGCTTTCATGTCGCCGATGAAGCTACTTCATTGCTCAAGAAAAATAGTATTTTCTGAATTATGTTTACATTAAAGGTGCATTTTGAGGGGCCCATTTATGGTCGAGTGGCTAAGGATCTTGACTTAGCGCTTTCATTCAGGAGTACATACATATTTTGATTCACGGCAGCACTGCACCAAATTTGGAAATGAAACTTTCAAAGTTCTCTTCTCGGTCTTGGTGTTTTAATAATGGTGGGACACTTGGGCAGCAGTAATTCCCTCTTTACAGAAGATCACCGTGAAATAACATCATGTGTGCTTGTTGTATAGTGAGTAAGGGATGCCTGAGCCCTGCGCGCACTGAAGTGCTGAAGTATATAGGTCACTTATGTTAATAGGACCGTCAGCCTGCTTGGGGACCTTTACATCAACAAAAAACTAACTAATTGCAAGTAAAATTGAGTTATTGCTTCCCAAGTAGATGTAAGGTACGACCGAATTGTACATGTTTTATAGCTATTTACATAACTTATAATAGTGAAAACGGCATTTTGTTCTATCAGTCATAACGAAATACAATAGGGTGTTATAGCAATGAGATGCAGTGAGGTAATGCAGTCACGGATGTGCTCGATTGTTCGTGATCGCGCACTCTTGCGCACACTTGCCTCTATCCGACAGTAAAACGGTGCCGGACTTTCCTTTTCGTTTTGCATAACGATACACAACGAAAGGGTCTTCGGCTCTATTCGCTTCCATTGTCCAATACTTGCATTAACCTCTATAATGATCAAAGATAATATAATATATATTAAATACGCGAAGAGAAGAGATGCCTTTCTCTAAATTTGAATTTAATTAATTTCCACCATGGTTGAATTTCAACCAGCGAGCGGACACTTGCTGTTGTGGTCTTTGACCGGAGCGTCCAAAATTAAAAGTAGTAGCCGTCTATAAATTATTCATTACAATTATTTGTTGACCTCTTGGAAGGAATCCTCTTGGATACGCTCTTGGAGGCATAACCTCTAAAAAACCTCTAAACCTCTAAAAACCGGCTAAAAACCAACTACTTTCTAACTCAATTTATATATCAGCTAAAAATTACGGCATGATTGTTACACTAGCAATTATTATATTTGGGATTACGCCAAAACGTTTAGTGTTGGGGTGGTAAAGCGTCGATCAGCGTCGATGAACGACACTGGCTAAATACCTACTCGTACACAGTGCACTGTTTCAAAGTTATGAATTCACGGCGAGTTATGAAAAAGAATTCCCTAATACATTTTGTTACCAAATGTATTAGGTGTACCAAATGTAAATATATATTTTTAATAAACTCATCAACGAATTTACAGTTCTTTTTCTAATGTGTCCAAGGAGATTAGGTAAATTGCTTGTAATAGATTGTCATACACCACGCCAATGACCGTAACGAATCCCCATCAAGATGCCCACATGTCATCACAATTATACCCCGATACAAACACAAATTATGGATGTGATAAAAATTTTAAAACAAGGCATCCAGTTTATTTGTTTCAATTGTAAACCTTATGCGGTTGGCAATAAGTGCGTACAATTTCACAATGTCACGGTTTGTTGTATATATTATTTGGGTTAATAGCTTATTTATCAGTGAGTTATTGATGTACGCTATTACGAGCAGCCTTAATTAGTTGATTGACATAAGTTGGACATTTCGTTGATGCATTAACTAGACACAAAGTCTCCTTAGATAAAAGTTAGGTACAAAACCATACTATTTACTAAAGTAGCCATGTATTTTTCTTCTTTCGCAGACATATTCGGGTCTCTTCTGCGTCGTGGTGAACCCGTACAAAAAGCTGCCAATATACACGGAGAAGATTATGGAAAGATACAAGGGGATAAAAAGGCACGAGGTCCCACCGCACGTATTCGCCATAACAGACACAGCATATCGTTCTATGTTACAAGGTTAGTATCAGATGTCCAGTCAAGTAAGTGTTGATTAGTTACTTTTAGAAATCATTTTCTGTTATATTGAATAATTATGCACTCGGTAAGCATCATTCGATAGGGGATTTTTTATTATTATTTTCTTTTCAATGTTTGGAACTTTTACCGTACAAACCAAGGTATATCAGCTCCATTATCCCCGGTTACCGGTGACTTTAAATGACAGTTTAGCATACTCGACAGATGGTGAAAGAGGCCCTAACTGAAACAAGGTTCCAAGGAAATCGAACGTCACGCTCGCAACGAATACATATTTCTTAGTTACGAGTAACAATTGCGGTCGTGAGGTATTTCAGCTGAGTGTCGTGTCGCCGCGGCCATTAGAGAACAATTAGACAAATGGCCCTTTCGAAACCTGTCCGTTTATCTGTGAACTTGGCTAGTGATGGAGTCTAAACAAAAAAGTTATTTTATCGACCCTGTTTATGTTCAGTGATCATAATAAAATAATATCAATGGTAACTATATTACCTATATCCTAAAATTATATTTTTTAATCGTACTCGATTCGTTACTATTAAGTACAACTAATTACAAGATCAAACTTTTAAAGACTTTAGGCGTAAAATGACATTTCTTACTATAGGATAGGTCATGTATTTAACAGGCTCCAATAAAATAGATGTTATCCTTAATAGATAAGGCCAATAAATAAATAAATAAATAAATAAATAAATATGGATTGATAAGACCATGGGCACAAACTTCCTAATAAAAGACATGACTGTGCCATCACTAGGCGATTCGATGCGAGCTAATGAGCGACTCGGACTCGGTACAGGAAACACCCACGAGGCGGCGACTTGTTTTACTTGCATAATTGACGCGACAAGCGATAGTAAACAATGTCATGTTTACAAAGATGTCAATTGGTTTGTCTCCACGATAAAGGATAAACGAAAAGAAGCGTGCAATTGATCATTATAGTCCGGAATAGGTTACGACCTGAAATATATAAATAAAGTTGCTAAAGTTTGCTAGAATACGCTAATATCAGGAACTAACAGTCTGACTTCAAAAAATGTTTCTGCATTCGATAGCTCAATTCTTGAGAATGCCATCACGCTACTGTCACAATAAACAAAAACAATGAGGAAGAACACTAAGCGAAAACAAAGTAAATAGCGTGGGCGGGCTTAGCTATGAAGTGTCGAAAACCGAGCTTTAACGAGAGAGAGAATCTTTAAATTAAGTGGCGGATGAAACTGCCAGAAAACTTGATATTTTTAAGCTAGTTAGTCGTTATACCGGGAAACATTTAATGGCCGGCATATTAGATACTCTAATTAAAACTAAAACTCCTAAGATATAATATCCAGTCAATTAATATTTTTTTGCTATAAACCGACTTCCTTCCTTTTCGTTCTGACTTTAAAGGACTTATAGAATTCCTTTGATTTTCTGTACTCAATACAAATTAATTTTATTTTTACATTTATATGAACAATGTCATGTGCAACTTCCAATAATATAAGTGTACATACAATATATTGTGTAGGTATACGATAAGATGTTAATTTACTCGACAGCCCTATTAGTAATGGACCTCAGACACGTCTCAGGGCGGAATGGAATGGCACGGACGTGACTTGATTGACATGACTGTGTGTCTTGGTAATTGTAATAATAAGCCGGCGCTTACCTATGAGAAGCGTTAACGTGCGAATTTCCTAGACACATAATATGTGCATGCGCATTAAATGTTGCCCAGGTGACTAGTGTGCATTCGTCCGTCATTATTTGAGGCTTCTAAGGGTCTTAGAAAATGGTATTAATATCCTATCTTAATAATCTATCAAATGCAAAAAATAATATCTGGAAGTATTAGCGCGTTCAAACAAAAAACAAATCCATCAGATTTCTTATTGGTATAAATATGGATTCTATAATATCAAATTATATCGTATTATACTTATGTACATTATTATACATAAGTACTATATACATAATATGTAAAAAAGTATATAAAGGAACATTGTTCTGATAAAATACAAAGTTGTGTAAAAATTTCAAGTCAATCCATAGGCTATGTTTGTGATCACACAAACATACGGAAGCTGAATCTACATTTTACATATAACTACTACATATACTAAATAAATTACTAGCTGATGCGCGCGACTTCGTCCGCGTTAAACGATGAAAGGTACCCTATGTCCTTTCTGGTGTCCCAGACAACGTGTATGCAAAATTTCATGGTGATTGGTTCAGTAGTTTGCTTGAAAGAGTAACAAACATCCATACATCCATACAAACTTTCTCATTTATAATATTAGTACGGAAGTAGCCGCTAACTCCTAAACCAGGGCACGGATTTTGAAGCGGTTTTCACCATCGGTTAGATTATTTTTCACGGAATTTTCATACATATTAATAATTACCTAATTACTTTTTACCTCGACAGAGCCGGGAGTGCTCGATACGCTAATGATAATTCCAATTTTATTTCTACGAATTGGTAGAATCTTTATATTGTGTTTTGATATTAAACTTTCAGATCGAGAAGACCAGTCCATCCTATGTACCGGCGAGTCCGGTGCCGGCAAAACGGAGAACACGAAGAAAGTAATACAATACCTCGCGTACGTCGCCGCCTCCAAACCCAAAGGATCAGGAGCGGTAAGATGTCTCACTTTGTTTTATCTACGGTTACTTTCAAGTTTAATGCGACCACTTGCAACTTAGGAAGGGAATTTGAAACTTGACCTTAGTTACATTAAAGTGCATAATTATTTATCAGTAAAGGGTTGAGATTAGTTAAGCTTTGTAGAAAGTGATTAAAAACTGGCATAAATTAGGTATATTTTTAATCTATAAGCATGCCCATGTTATTGTTCTTTTTGTAACTTCAACTATGATCACGAGGGGTGAATGCTTGATTTGTAATTACATACTTAGAAGGTGTTTAAATTATATTATTTAATTTAAGGTGGAAATATTAATGATCTTATTAAATTTGTATGAGGTTAAATGCAATTAAGACTACTGATACAGTATCGTTGACAATTCTCATTACTTAAGTAAACTAGAGGGTTTAAAAAATAACATTATAAAATTGTAAAATACACATTATAAAATATAATTATGACATAACAGCTAACTTTAACCTAAACAGATAGTATCGGATTTCCAGGAATCGCTAGTTTTATTTACTATAATTTACAAGTCAAGTTTTCTAATAAGAATAGTGTCAGTCATAATATTTTTTCAAAATTACGATTCCTAGAAAACACTGTCATACTCGTACTTATATTATTACTCATACGTTATGATTTACGTAGTTGTAAAATTCCAAATAAATACATGTTCTGTTATTATAAGTTATCGATTGAGCAAAGGTTTATGACACGAAGTTTCTATAATATACATAATATGTTGATAATAAATGATATTAGATTGCGCCTCCCATTTAAGTAACGCTGGCGTCAATAAACACACGTACACACAGCAGGAGTGATATTAATTATTTCCATTCTAAAGTGATTATGAGCAATAAAATTCTAATATCCCCTGTGGTGGTTGTGTTTAAAAACTTCACACCCTGAAATCGCCTTATCAGTTGGTTTATATGTGACAAGGTTTATGTAATGTATAATGGCGAAGGCTGAGAACCTATCCTTATATGGAAGGTTCGGCGAAGCGAGACCGTTTCAATTAAATGACAATAATTATGCAAGCGCGAGGTGTCGATGTCGCGTAATGTGGACGTTAAAAAATAATGCGTTATTTCACACTCGAGTTGCGTTATTACATATGTTACATGTGTAAAGAGTCAATTTAAAGGCGCCATCCAATTTATTAAGCACTAACTGGTTCCCTACGACTTTGTCCGGGTTTAAAAATAATAAAAGATATAACTCTGATAAAATATATAAAGCAATATCAAGCCTGACATAAATTGACGCCTGGCATTATGATTTTGTCAAGCGTTGGATCTTCATTTTTATATAGCACAGGTGCCAATGGAATATTTAGCCTATGTCAATGCTGAAATTCTATTCAAACTATTGGTGAAAGTTTTTTTTTAAATCGGATTAGTAGTTTCGAAGATTTCCCCTTAATACACATACGAACTTTACCTCTTTATAATAATAGATTAAATATTCACCTTAAGAATTAATATTTAAAAAAAAGTGGACCAACTTTTTAAATAAAATAATCTCCAGAAGTTGCTAAAAAATCTAAAATAAAAATAATGTTTTAATTGTCTTAAAAGAGTTGATATTATTCGTGATACTTTAAATGCTTTTTTTAATTTATAACAGAATTTGATATTTTTGAGGACGCATGTTTGTTGGTACGACTGTCGCATGCGGGTAAGATTAACTTGTAGAAAGTCATGTACGCCAGCTAGTTTATGACTCGTCTTACATGTATATACATATTATGTATATGTAGTTATTGTGTAGTAAAAGATTCCGCACATATTTGCTATTTATTAGTCGGTACAGTGAATGATACACTATTTTTAGTCACTAGAGTTATGATTTATCTGCATTTTAGCGTAGCTAAAGTGGCTAGTCGCTCATTATAATTATTAAGCATTTACCTACTCATGATATTTAGATATTGTGTTAATTTTGTACAAAAAAATGGGAATTAGTGGTCACTATGCAAACTTTAAGATTGTACTGTCTAATAAATGAAAAAAATATGCTTTAAAAATTTTAATGGTGACCACAAAATTCACTACATACATTTTTTTTTTAATTAAAATTTATTGAAATATAAAAATATTTTTCACCTTTCGTTATATTGATTTAGTATTATGTACAAGTAGATATAGCTTTTAAGTCACAGAAGTAAAGGCTATTCTGTTTTTGGAATGTAGTAGTTACATACCAAAAATTTAAGCCCAGTTTACACTTTCAATGAGTACAGTAAAAGCGATTTAAAAAAATCAGTCGGTTAAGTAATAAGTAGTCATAAGTTGCCTGAAAAAGAATATGTCAATGGTTCTTTTACTCGACTCAGAGGATCTGGCCAGATCTTCTCGGCCTCCGAATTATTTTGGCCTAGGGTCACTAGCCACTAGACCAAAATAAGATCCTTTTTATTTTCAAGACAGCTGTAGGAGACATGACAAAGGGACACTACTTCTATTCATCTCAACTTAATCAACAACTTGCTACTTAATTCGCTTATGCCGTTCAAACGACAATAATAACTTAACTCGCCACTGTACTTTTTGAAATGTAAACCGAGGGTACTTTAAGGTGTTTAAAGTAAACCTGCACATTAAGCACATTGTCATGTGCATGAAGATAGCATGTGTACAGCGCACTAGTTCTTTGATATTTTTAACCTTTTTACTTGAAACACTGTTAAATTAACTTTATAATTGTTAATGAGTTATATTAGTAGGTATAAGACAAATTGAGTTTTTTAAAAACTGTTAATGCTTTGTAGATCTTGGGTTAGACTTCGTTTCACAGTGCCTCTACATGTATAATTTGTTTTGATTTTAATTTTAAATTAATGAAAAAAAGTCTAATAAGATACGAGTATGAAAATCTGTAATTTCTAACAAAAAATGTTTCAACCTTCACCCCCGAACAAAGCACTCATATGTATTTTTTTTTCTTTTCTCCCTTCCAACTCGACCCGGCAATCGAATCGTCAACAACACAGGGACCCACACCACAATTGATTATAGTAAGTCCAAAACAAGTAAAATCATGGCTGATCAAAGCTAATCGCCTGCCAGACATTTGGGATTTGTCATCAACATCATCATCATCATCGCCGACGTGGTACATTCTCCTCATTGTAGACTCGTTTTCCAGCTAGATAGACTCAAGTTACATAAATAGTATAAAAAAATAAAAAAAAGTTCATACATTTTTTGGCTTGTTTCTTATTGGAGTTATATGTTAAGTGCTATGCAATAATACAATTCTAGTTGGAAAACTAATAATAAATATATCTTGTATAAAATATAAATGATTTACTTACGCTATCTTGCACACTTTGGGGACAATTTATCACGAAATCTTGGTGCTCTTAACTGTTATGAAATGCTTTTTGAGTGGATTTCTTGGAGTTCGAGTCAGTAGCATGATAGCATGAAACTTGTTAAAAAGAACGAACATTTAGTATTTAAATTAAACTTCATTGTAGTTTTAATTAAATACACATACCTTTCATATAATTTTCCTATATTCACTTCCATACAAATATGAGTTAGAAATCCATAAATAAAAAAATAATTACAGATTTCTAAATCAATATTTATTTATATTCACACTTGTATATTGTTTTGTTTATAATTTTTTAATCAAATCGCTTACCTATAATCACAAACATATAAGTAATGTTCACTAACTGATCCTATCATCACTAAAACACATGTAGCTTGATTTAATTAACCATAATATCATACCTTAATGCAACCTTGTATTTCACGCTGCTACGTTTAGACCAATGGACCTACATTCGAGGTAATAGTCGCTATGAAACTCACATCTGGACCTTATTTGTGTCGTTCTATTACGTCAGCTTAATTAAGGGTTTAGTTGACGGCTAAGTAGTAGGAAAACTTTTAATTTCAACATGTAATCATACTGATATTGACCACTCTACTGATACAACAAGATCATAAAGTAAATTACTGAGCCGACAACTAATAGCTTAGTTTTGACTTGCTTGTGGTGTCGAGTGCAAACATGTTTTTTTTTTCTATTCACTGGGATTATCCATTGCATGGGATCTGCAGGTTTTATATTGTGGAGTATTTAATATGGTATTTGTGTTTCAGGGCGAACTCGAACAACAATTACTACAAGCGAATCCCATATTGGAAGCGTTCGGCAATGCGAAGACAGTTAAAAACGATAACTCTTCCAGATTCGTAAGTAACCGAGAACGTTTAGTTAGAGGTTTAATAAAAAACAATGGTATTTCAAGATTAGAATGGCAACATTATGTGTGCATGTTTTCAGGGTAAATTTATTAGGATAAACTTCGATGCGTCTGGCTTTATCGCGGGAGCAAATATCGAAACGTATTTATTAGAGAAATCGAGGGCCATCAGACAAGCGAAAGACGAAAGAGCATTCCATATTTTCTATCAACTGCTCGCGGGAACTACTGCACAGCAAAAAGCGGAATACATAATAGAAGATCCAAAAAGTTATCCATTCCTTACAAATGCAGCGTTACCTGTGCCCGGAATCGACGACGCAGCGGAGTTCCAAGCCACCATAAAATCGATGAACATTATGGGAATGAACATGGAAGATTTCAACTCTATATTCAGAATAGTATCATCTGTCCTCTTGTTTGGCTCGATGCAATTCAAACAGGAGAGGAATTCAGATCAGGCCACTTTACCAGACAATACAGTCGCTCAAAAAATAGCCCACTTGTTAGGTAAGACTGAGGCGAAATTTTTTTCATTATTATTTTATTTTGTACTTCATCTGATTTCCTTTCGCTAATGAGAATGTTGTTTAACTTTGCAGGTCTGTCGGTGACGGAAATGACGAAAGCTTTCTTAAAACCGAGAATTAAAGTGGGCCGCGATTTCGTGACGAAAGCTCAAACAAAGGAGCAAGTGGAATTCTCAGTGGAGGCCATTGCCAAGGCTTGTTACGAACGCTTATTTAGATGGCTCGTGAACAGAATCAATAGGTCCCTCGATCGGACCAAGAGGCAGGGTGCCTCTTTCATAGGCATTCTCGATATGGCCGGCTTCGAAATATTTGAGCTCAACTCGTTCGAGCAGCTCTGCATTAATTACACAAACGAGAAGTTGCAGCAACTTTTCAACCACACGATGTTCATTCTCGAACAAGAAGAGTATCAAAGGGAAGGCATCGAGTGGAAATTTATCGATTTTGGTCTCGATCTCCAGCCGACTATCGACCTAATCGACAAGCCGATGGGTATTATGGCGCTGTTAGACGAAGAGTGTTGGTTCCCCAAAGCGACGGACAAAACTTTCGTAGAGAAATTGGTCTCCGCCCACTCGGTCCATCCCAAGTTCATAAAAACCGACTTCCGCGGTGTCGCAGATTTCGCGATCATCCATTACGCCGGTAAAGTGGATTACTCCGCTGCACTGTGGCTAATGAAGAACATGGATCCCCTCAACGAGAACGTCGTGTCTCTTCTGCAATCGTCTCAGGATCCGTTCGTCTGCCACATCTGGAAGGACGCCGAAATTGTCGGCATGGCGCAACAGGCGATGACTGACACGCAATTCGGTGCGAGAACAAGAAAGGGCATGTTCAGAACAGTCTCGCAGCTCTACAAAGAGCAACTCACCAAACTAATGGCGACACTCAGGAATACCAATCCGAACTTCGTCAGGTGTATTATCCCCAATCACGAGAAGCGAGCTGGCAAAATCGAGGCGCCCCTAGTGTTAGATCAGCTGCGTTGTAACGGTGTGCTCGAAGGCATCAGGATATGCAGACAAGGCTTCCCTAACCGAATACCCTTCCAAGAGTTCCGTCAGCGATACGAACTCCTCACCCCGAACATAATACCGAAAGGATTCATGGACGGAAAGAAGGCCTGCGAGCAAATGATCAGCGCCTTGGAGTTGGATCATAATCTATATCGCGTGGGTCAGTCGAAAATTTTCTTCAGAGCCGGTGTTTTGGCCCATTTGGAAGAGGAGCGCGATTATAAAATAACGGATCTAATAGTGAACTTCCAAGCGTTCTGCCGGGGTTATCTCGCGAGAAGAAACTATCAGAAGCGTCTTCAACAGCTTAACGCAATCAGGATCATTCAAAGGAATTGTGCGGCGTACTTGAAATTGAGAAACTGGCAATGGTGGAGGCTTTACATCAAGGTAAGACAAGTTCCATGGATTATTCCTCTTACAGTTAGATATTTTTACAAAAATTTCACACGTGAAAACTTTTTTGATTACATATATGTAATAAATAAGTTAACATGTATATAATTGAATGCAGGTGAAACCTCTCTTGGAAGTGACCAAACAGGAAGAGAAGTTAACTCAGAAGGAAGACGAGCTGCGACAAATCCGCGACAAATTAGAGTCGCAGATGAAGAATTGCCAGGAGTTCGAGCAGAAATACCAACAGGCGAACGCTGAAAAGACTCAGTTGGCTGAACAATTGCAGGTTATTTTTTATTCTTTTACTCTTTAGCTTTAGGGTTAAATGAAGACTTTACGTTCATCGTTAGAGTAAGTTATAATTATTTATAATCCACACATGACTATCGAAGACGCAAAGTCAAGATGATTACTTGAATGTTTCTAGGCTGAATTGGAGTTGTGTGCGGAAGCGGAGGAGAGTCGCGCGCGCGCCGCCGCTCGCAAGCAGGAGCTGGAGGAGTTGCTGCATGACCTGGAGGGTAGGATTGAGGAGGAGGAGGAGCGCTGCAACTCGCTGCAGCAGGATAAGAAACGCCTTCAACTTAACATACAGGTGCACCATTACTCATTTACACTACCACGTTAAAAAACGTAAAAGTGGGTTAAGAAACGTTTCTTTTGAGTATCATCTTGTTACTGGTAGTAATAATGGATGCAATGGAGTGTAACAAGTGTTGGCTTGTGGTTTGCAGGATTTGGAAGAGCAACTGGAAGAGGAAGAAGCAGCCAGACAGAAACTGCAACTGGAGCGAGTGCAGTGCGACGCTAAACTTAAGAAGCTTGAAGAAGATCTGGCACTTAGCGATGACACAAATCAGAAGCTTGTCAAGGAGAAAAAGGTCCGTTCTAACATATTTCATTAGGTCTTCATAACATTATTTATTTTGAGGTATAATAAATATTCATTGTGTAAAATAATATTTCAGATTCTAGAGGAAAGAGCGAACGATCTGTCCCAGGCTTTAGCTGAAGAAGAGGAGAAAGCTAAACACCTGAGCAAACTTAAAGCGAAACAAGAATCGGCGATTGCAGAACTTGAAGAGAAACTGCTAAAGGTAACACTAATTTTATCACATATGCATTTGTAATCGGGAAGAACTCATAATTACTCTTTTCAAAACTAATTTGCGTTACGATTACTTGTATAAAAAAAAATATAATATGAGCGATCAGTCCCAAACAGATCTAATTATTTTAATAAATATCCCTTGAGACACTATTTCTTTTTTGATTCTCTTTTATTTAATTTGTATAATGGTAAGGTGTGAATTTCACATGGAACCTTATCATAGTAGAGTATATAATGTAACAATGAACATAACATGTAAAAATGTGTTTGTTTTTATTTAATAACTCAAGATTCATCATAAAAAGTTATTTAGGCGACAACAATTATACTAAAAGTATATATTTCATTATAATTTGGGTTTATAATCGTTCTAAACCTCGATAAGGTTCTTTATCTGTTGGCAGGCAGTTCCAAGAATGTCCATTATTCCTATTTTTGCTACTCCCTTCTGGAAATCAGTAAGAGTAAGAGAAATGTTGATCGTTGCAGGACCACCAGCTGCGGCAGGAGGTGGAGCGCGCGAAGCGCAAGGTGGAGACGGAGCTGCAGGACGCGCGAGAGCAGCTGGCGGAGCGGCGCGCGCAGGTGGAGGAGATCCAGGCGGTGCTCGCCAAGCGCGAGGAGGAGCTGGCGGCCGCAGCGGCGCGCGCCGACGAGGAGAGCGCCGCGCGCGCGTCCGCGCAAAAGGCAGCGCGAGAGGCCGAGTCCGCGCTGGCTGATGCGCACGAAGACCTCGAGGCCGAGCGCGCTGCGCGCGCCAAGGCCGAAAAGCTGCGCCGCGACCTCAACGAGGAGCTGGAGGCGCTCAAGAGCGAGCTGCTGGACTCTCTCGACACCACTGCCGCTCAGCAGGAGCTCCGCTCCAAGCGCGAGCAGGAGGTGGCCGTGCTCAAGCGCAGCCTCGAGGACGAGGCCTCTGCGCACGAGGCCTCGCTGGCCGACCAGCGCCACAAGCACTCACAGGAGCTGCAGGACCTCACCGAGCAGCACGAGCAGATCAAGAAGGCCAAGCAGGGTAACACAGTCTTTTACTAAATATTCAGCCGACTTAGTGGGCTATTTGTACTAAGGCCAATACGAAGCCGACCACATCGGCATGTCTAGACTCGGCTTTAGATCGCCAATTATACATTAAATAAAACCGTAATGGCGCCGTGTCTGTACAAAAAAAAAACAACTAATAATTGTACACGTTATCCGATATATCAAAGCCTTACCCCCAGCTTACCCCCCAATCAAAGTCAAAGTATATAATCCTCTTTTCTTCAGCTTATATCAAAGTGACAAAATGACAGTTCCAAATTTATAATCGACGAAAACTCAATCGGCGACATTGTCAACAATTTGGAGCAATATTTACGAGGATTTTTTTTATAAATTTTATTTTTATCTAACAATGTTTGGAAGTGCAAAATTGTGAAACAGCATGGCAAATTGCAAGGAGCGCAAACAGAGAAACATGAGATTCGGTCTGTCGAAAGATGACAACTTCGACTTGGAATTACCACACGAGGGAAATTCGTTCAATTCGGCGCGCGATTACTGGCAACACATGTGCAATGGAGAGCTCTCGTCGGAGCGCGGTGGCGATCCTTCGCTTTTGTGTTATTATACTTCGTTATTTATTAGGCTACGGTCTTCTATTAAACGCCATAATATTACTGCTTAAAAACTAAAGGGCTATAAAACAAAAAAAAATACAATCACAATCCTTCATATTGTATGTTGCAAAAAGGCATGGTTGTTTTATTCCTTTTTATATTTTGATATTTTTTTATACATTCAAAAGTAACTTATATGCTTATATCTCTTCTAGTATTCAGTTTATTATAAAATTATTTAAAACATTTAATGCTACTTAAAAATAGGCTTCTAACGATGTATAATATGCATATATTTATTGATATATATATCTAATAAGAAAAAATAGACAAAAAATAATTTATTATTTTTCGATTAACTCTCCTGTAAAAAGTTTAATTTTGATTTGTGGCCCTTTAGTTTTTAAGCAGCGATATGTGACTTGCTACTTCAGTTACGCACAAGTTCGCTCGTTGTTTCGTCGAAATATTTTGCTCAACGTGTCAGGCACAACGTCAGCGTCAGCGGTCATACATATCTCAGCAGCGAACAACTTCTAGATCGCAATAGTAGTCGACAAACAGTGCTTGCCTATGCTCATATGTGATTTTGCACTGACACAAGAAACGAAGTTTAAGTTGCAATAGTTCGAAATAACTGAGAGAGGGAGAGAGAGAGTGGCGCTAATAAATATATATGTATTTATAGCGCTGGAGAAGGCGAAGCAGGCGCTGGAGGCGGAGAACGCAGACCTGGCAACGGAACTGAAGGGCGCGCTGGCCGTGCGGGCCGAGGGCGAGCGCCGGCGCAAGCAGGCCGAGGCGCAGCTGGCCGAGTTGGCGGCCAAGCTGCAGGACGGCGAGCGCACGAGGGCCGAGGTGGCAGACAAGTGCGCGCGCCTGCAGGCCGAGGCCGAGCAGGCGTTGGCGCAGCTCGAGCAAGCCGAGCTCAAGGCCTCCGCCGCGCTCAAGCAGGCCGCCACCGCCCAAGCGCAGCACACCGAGGCGCAGGTACCCACCCATCGCCCCCATTCATTTAGACTAGTCGTTGCCGCTGCAGTGTATACAAGAACCTGTTTAATCGTTGCAGACTCTTCTAGAAGAAGAGACGAAGCAGAAGCTCGCGCTGCAGACGAAGCTGCGCAACATAGAGCAGCAGCTGGAACAGGCGCGAGATCAGCTCGAGGAGGAGGAGGAGGCCAAGAAGAACTTTGAGAAACAGGTATTTATTTACACATTCATTTTTATGTAGGATCGGGAAAAAAATTACCTGCAGAAGGGGATGTGAAATGTGTTATGCCAATACGCCTTTTGAAGTTTCATTTGTGTTAAATTTTTAATTTTTGAACGCGGACGAAGTATACTCGTATGAAATAAATTTAAGTCCGTCACCATATTTGAAATGAGTTTTTCTATCGTAGGTGCTTGTACTGATTGAAATTTAACATCCCCAGGTGGTAGCGCTGACTCAGCAGGTGGCCGACGCTAAGAAGAAGGCCGAGGAGGAGGCGGAGGCGGCAGCAGCGCTGGAGGAGCAGAGGAAGAAACTGACGAAGGACGTGGAGGCGCTGCACAGGCAGATCGACGAGCTGCAGCAGGCCAACGACAAACTTGAAAAGAGTCAGTTTCATTACTTTTATGCTTTTATCAATATCAAACCTACATTGTCTTGCCAAACAGCTGTGATTGTATTGTACATTTAAGTTAAACGTCCCAAAAGTAAGGGTAGTTTTACAATTTTTTTTTCAGGCAAAAAGAAGGTGCAAGCGGAACTGGAGGACGCGAACATCGACCTGGAAGCGCAACGCGCCAAAGTGCTCGAGCTGGAGAAGAAGCAAAAGAGCTTCGACAAGGTGGTGGCGGAGGAGCGAGCCGTGGCCGAGCGCTACGCGGCCGAGCGTGACCAGGCCGAGCGCGAGGCGCGCGACAAGGAGACGCGCGTGCTATCGCTGACGCGCGAGCTGGATGACGCCGCCGACAAGATCGAAGAGCTGGAGCGCACCAAGCGCGTGCTTCAGGCCGAGCTGGACGAGCTGGCCAACACGCAGGGCACGGCCGACAAGAACGTGCACGAGCTCGAGAAGGCCAAGCGCGCGCTCGAGTCACAACTGGCCGAGCTCAAGGCGCAGAACGAGGAGATCGAGGACGACCTCCAGCTGACCGAAGACGCTAAGCTGCGCCTGGAAGTCAACATGCAGGCGATGCGAGCTCAGTTCGAACGCGATCTACAAGCAAAGGAGGAGCAGGGCGAGGAGAAGAGGCGCGGAATAACTAAGCAGTTGCGCGATGCGGAAGCGGAATTGGAGGAGGAGCGCAAGCAGCGCGCCGCAGCACTAGCTACACGCAAGAAGCTCGAAGCGGATTTGAAAGATGCGGAGCAAGCGTTACACTTGGCGGTCAAATTGAAGGAGGACGCCGTAAAGCAGTTGAAGCGCTTGCAAGCACAAGTAAAGGAGGCGGTGCGTGAAGCTGAGGAAGCCCGCGCGGGACGCGAAGAGGCTGCCGCGGGAGCGCGAGATGCCGAACGGCGCGTTAAAGCGCTCGAAGCGGAAGCGCTAGCGCACGCCGAAGAGCTTGCAGCCGCTGACCGCGCGCGACGTCACGCAGAAGCCGAGCGCGACGACGCACTGGATGAACTGACCAACACTGGCGCCAAACAAATGTTGCTAGTCGACGAGAAGAAGCGTCTGGACGCCCGCATAGCGACGTTGGAGGAGAGCCTCGACGAGGAGGAATCGAACAATGAGATTCTGAACGATAGGTTGCGCAAGGCGCAGAACCAGATCGACCAGCTGACGATGGAGCTGGGCACGGAGAAGTCGGCGACGCAGAAGCTGGAGAGCGGCAAGCTGGTGCTGGAGCGGCAGAACAAGGAGTTGAAGGCGAAGCTGGCGGAGTTGGAGACGGCGGCGCGCAGCAAGTCGAAGGGCGTGATCAGTTCGCTGGAGATGAAGGTCAGCAACCTGGAAGAGCAGTTGGAGGCGGAGTCGCGCGAGCGGCTCGCGCAACAAAAGGCGTCGCGCAAGCTGGACAAGAAAATGAAGGAGCTGGCGCTGCAGCTGGAGGAGGAGCGGCGCCACGCGGACCAATTCAAGGAGCAGCTGGAGAAAACGAACGCGCGCGTGAAGGCGCTGAAACGGCAGCTGGACGAGTCGGAGGAGGAGGTGCAGCGCGAGAAGGTCGGCAAGCGCAAGGCGCAGCGCGAGCTGGAGGACATCCTCGAGACGCACGAGACGCTCACGCGCGAATGCAACAATCTGCGCAACAAGCTCAGGTAACTGTCGATATTTTCTACATTTTAGAGTCTAAAATAATAGTAGACTGAACTGTCTGTCTGATTGCCATAAAAATGATATGAAAAAAATATACTGGCAGAGGTACATTTAGTAATGGGATATTGTATCGGCAGTTCGTGTAGCAAATGTCGGCGTCTCAGTCCCTCTCGCATATTGGCCGGCGCGACTAAGGACGACGTCGATAGCGACTAGGGTAAACGAGGCTATTTTCAAATTGTTTCAAATCGCAAAATTAACCTAAAATCGCCAGTGTTTTTATACTAAAATTATGTTCTTTCGCGCTCTACCGATTGGCTTTTTGTTGTTGTTCTAATTGGCATTATTAACAATTGTTGGCAAGACTTGCAGAAAGTGTGCTCTGTCTTTTTCTATCGAACTTTTTACTTTTCATAATTTTAAAAAACATTTTAAAACCAAATAATTAGATTAGAAATTACGTTTTTAATATTGATTAGTATGTCATTACATAAATAATAAATATTGTTGCTGTCCGAATATTGTCCGGTGTTATAGATTATCATTCATTCATATAATTCATATAATGAATGCTAATCTACTCGTATACAGATCTATATGCGCTTCTTCAAATGTGTGCTGTAAAATAAATTATTTCAGTCAGTAGTGTAAAGACCACCGAGTGGTCCGTCTGCTTGCTTGCTACTCTTTTTAACAACAAATGTCGGTGTGTTACAGACGGCAAGGCGGTACAATAGGTCTGTCGGCGTCTTCGTCCAGCTCTCGTATGAAACGCACTTCGCTGGCGCCAGGCGGAGCCGGGTCAGGGGACGAGTCCTTCGACGACGTCAACGACACGACCAACAGCGTCGAGTAGCGCGACACGCGACACGCGACACGGCGACACGGCGACTAGCGTGCGGTGTGAACTCACCTTTACAACGCCTTTACTCTTGAAGTCTTCAATTATATTTAATTCTATTATTGTTTTGTAAAAAGATGTTCGTGTGTTGCAATTAGAGAACGCAATACCTCCCCCCACTCGCGGAATTGTACAGTCGGGGTAAAAAAAAGATTAGTGAACTTAGTCGAAATCACACATGCCAAAAATTTCATTTTAAATGTCTGTCAGTTGTCTGCTTAGTGCTTTAGTTTAAAAAGGCACAGAGTCTGAATGACTCGACAATGGAATGAATTTGAAAATTTACAAATGTTTTCGTACCCCGACTGTACAATAATTCTCAATCAAAATATAAGTCGCGGAGGCGACTTCGAAACAACTCCGAAAGTGGCGGCGTTATCAAAGGACATGGCGGCGCATCAAAGGAACTTTAAGCTTAGATAAGTAAAACGTCACTAAGCCTAAACTTAACCCATATAGGAAATGTGTTTAAATTTTTTACTGTATAAATATCTAATTAATTTCGATGTATATCTTTTTTAATGTGCTGAATTTCGACATTTTGAGGTTCCGCGGCGTTGCATTCTCGATTGCAATTTTATTATGTTTTATAATAATAATAACTTATATACAATTAAATGTTTTTCTGTGTATTTTTTAATGAATATTATCGTCGCTCACTTTAGGTCGCGCGCACACCGCACGCAGCGCTCTTTGAAAATATTATGTAATTGTGTCAAATTTTTTATGTAAAATGTGTACTACGGAGAAGTTAAGGTAAGCATGTTACTTGTACTGTACGATTAGTTTGTAAACTAAATAACTTTTTTTAATATAATAATAATTAGGGATGTAACGATACATAATTTTGCCGATACCGATACCGATTTTTGTACTAAATAATCGGCGATACCGATATATATATATAGGGCTTAGTAGATAATTAATCAAATAAATATAATGAAACAGGTAACTTGTATATCTTTCTTTATTATGCATAAAAGTTACTTAAATTTAAGGCCGAGCCTTGAGAAGTGTTAAGAATAAATTAATAAAAATGCCCAATCAAAATTTAAAGGAAACATTTATTCATATTCATTTTTAAGAAATAAAAAAGAAGAAAATTAAAAGTGGCAATTAGAAAAGTGGCAAAAAGGAATATAATTACACAATTACAACTGCTTAATATCGGTTTTATTATAATCGGCGATACCGATATATCGAAATCGGTATCGTTACATCCCTAATAATAATACGCATCGGCTTGTATCTATACCGCACACTACTTAGTGTGTGAACGCGGCTTTATGTGCCCTCGGTCGAAGGCGAATTCAAAATTTACCTTTACTCTTGAAGGAGACGACGTAAGGCCGCGTCCACATTTGCCCACATTTTTATATATCGGTGTTGCCCCCGCCAAAAAAAAAAATTGAGTACATTTTTTTTAAACGTGTGAATATGTTTTTTTTTTTTATTATACATAACGGGTGCTCAACAATGTTCTATATTTGCATTTATGTAAGGCTCATTTTTCCGTGAATCTCTCGCAGAAGTTTGAATTGAATTGGAGCACTGCTCGCACTTTTAAGTAATGTCGCTGTGCGTTTCTAAAGTTTGTCCTCGAGATGGTGGTTATTACACACCATCAACTCGTACCATCATATACCATCGAACTAATATCGACCTTATATGTATCATACCAAAAGGTCGAAAACGCCATGGAAAATCGCTCGCTTACAAATGAGACTTATTCGTAACGAAATGATCAAATTTTGATTTCCGCTCACCGAGTCTAGTATTCAAAAGATCAAATTACAATTAAAGTTATTAAAAAAAACCCTATAAATGTTCTGCAATATAAAAGTGACCCATATTTTACGGGTCTTTTACACCCTAAATGGCATTTATTTCTTGCATTTTGTTATATAATATATATTAATAATAATGAATTAAAGTTTCGTACAGCGATAAGCTTAAAGCTCCAACCATCACCAGTATTAACAGAATATATACATTCCTTACGTGAAAAGAAAAGAAAAAAAAAAACGCCAAGACTTAGTCTGGTAATAAATTACTCATTGGGTGATATTGTAATGTTGAAATTAATGAAAAGTATTAAATTAACTGTGGCAAAAGTACTTCTTAAATGTTTTTTTTTTTTAGAATGCATTTAAAGCGATTCAGTAAGGAACACTTCAAATCTTAACGGGACTCAAAGTTTATTTGATTTTGAACAGTCTGTGTACACGTTCAAGGTTCATTTTTGTTTGTGCAAAACACACAAATCTTTCTTACCACAAAACACGCAGAAAGATTTTTAAAAATACTATTTAGAATCTTCAGGTTTTAAGACATAACGAATCTGAGGATTTTAGTCATAGTCTTGAGAATTTTACATTTTGAATACGTGTGCTCGATATGAAAACCTCACTTTTTTTTAAGTAAACTCTGTGAAATATATATTTCCTCTACCATTTTTTTAAATATATATATAGGTCTCTCAGCCAGCATTTAATTAAAAAATAATAATAATGAGGGTGTTCTTTGCTTTCCCCTTTGGTTACCGGCTATAAATGTCGTCCACTCGTGTATATATATATATAAATCAGTGAGGTGTCACTGGTCGCTTAGTTGCCATACAAATTTTTTTTTGTTATTGATAGTTGTAATTGTAAGGCTTTAGGCTTTTACGATATTTGACGGTGTGAAAAATCTTAATTTTGAACAGTATAAAAGTTTAAAATGTCGATTTGCACAGTCACATTTCGTTTAAAATGTTTTCATAAACACTATTTCTTAAAAGTTACTCGTAGGTGCCATTGCAATACTTGGGCGACCTTTCAACGATCCATTTCTCCCGAGATGCGCACGCGCACAAGCGAGCGAAGCTGGGGTGCTAATAGTCGGGAGGAAAACCGATGGCAACAGTTGTCAAATATATTTTTAATTTTGATCAAAATAAAATTCAAAGTAGAAGCAATTTAAGCGGAATTTCGCGGGATAAATTATTAGCTTATAACTTTTACGATTATCAAATTAATGGAATTTATATCCAAGTTAAAAATACTTCTAAAGCGTGTTTGAATCCTGAAAGTAGTGCAGTGGCGCCCCCTCACTTCTTTCCCCCCTTTGAACTGTCGACATATTTGCGCTGGTTAAGTTTGTAAAATTTGTCAAAATTCATTGCAGACATCAAATATTTATATATTTTAAACCAGCCAACGAAAGAGTCTTAATTTTCTTTTTTTTCTTGTAAAGTTCTGCAATTAATTTTGTCAAGTTGGAGGCAATGTTTGTGTATTGTTAAGAAATGTAGTAATAAAATGTGGCCTTAGGTTTTTTGATAATCTTATTACGTGAAACGGAACGTCTCGTGCGAGCGGGAGGCCTAAAATAACAAAAAAAATTTTTATTGAATTTGTACCAATTATTTATATATACGAGGCCGAGTTTTTGAATTATAACAATAGTCGGAGTAAATCAGGTCGTAACGAGGTTTTAATGTGGTTTTGTTTAGATCGTTTTATAATGTTACAGCGAATTTTTCAAAGACCTTTATTATTTAAAAATATTGAATGTATGTAAATGTATTGTCGGCATATTTTTTTTTACTTGGCAGGCATTGTGACAGCAATCCTATTATTAATTATATTAAGTCCTGACGCGTTCGAGTTATTTTAAAATATTTCAATATTTTTTTTTTTAATTATACAGTTTCATTTTGAGTAATAATATAAAATTTAATTGTAAGTAAACAATTGAAGCATAAACCTATTTTACATAAATATTATATTTAATTTTATTAACAAGATTGATACGATTGTAAAATTGGCCATAGGTTGTAACAAGTTATCAGTTGGGATGCCAATTAAACAATTTTTCATAATTTTTAAAAACATTGTTTCATTTCACATGTTCTCCTACTAATTTAGAGGTATTAAATACTTGACAGTAATTAAGTAAGAATAAGTAAGGCATGTCAGAGCTCCTTTTCCCATCTCATTCTCACTTAGGGAAAAGAGTATGAAAGTTCCTTAGGGTCGAGTCACACCGGAACGGCAGCGACGCGAAGCTGCCGGCGGTCGTTGGCAGCCGCGCGCGGCCTTCCGTGCCCACGCGCCTAGTCTCCTCTTGATCAGTTTAGTTTATACATTCGGCAAGGAAACTCGTGTGTTTAGAGTGATGGAATTGGTTATTATAGCATGAAGAAGAAGAAATAAAAGAAAAAGGAATATATGGCTGCCCGCGGTGCCGCGAGCGGCCTCGAGTCGCCGCGGGCAGAATTGCCAACAAAACAGACGTGGCGCGACCGAGCGACCTTTTCGAGCTTTTCAAGCGATACTGGTCTTTTAATTATGTATATAAAAGGTTTAAAATTATTTCACATTGAAAGTGCTCGCCGCGTCGCTGCGGCCGCTGCCATTCCGGTGTGACTCGGCCCTTATACATTACCTAGCTAGTCTATATATACAGACATCGAAAAATATGCATTGACCCTTACCTTACTTTACCCCTTCCTTTCTCGCAACTACATAGTTACATACCAAACAGCGAAAAAAATTTCTTCTCTTGTAACTGGTTAGGTAATTTCAGTTACGAACATGGACCAACACGGACAAAGGGATTAAAAATCATAGATAAAATTTGCGGTGGTCACGTGTTTTACTATTAACCAATCAGGGAGAAGAAAGTTCCTACTCAATTCCAAAGATTATTAAGGTTTTATTATCTTTACAAAATTATAAATACTTGGCTGAAAAGGATTGGCAAAATTTGTAGCAGATTTCAATTATACACACGGATGGTCCAGTTAGCATGACTTTATAAAGTGACACAAGTCAGCTTTTGCTCCATACAAACGCATAATAGAAAGATTATTACTCCGCTGTTTTATGTTTAATTTACAAAAGTAAGCATGATAACGATTTATCTTGTCGTTAACTAGGTTCGTATGCATACAAACTTAAAAAAAAGTATTAATAATTTAAAAGATATGATCTTGAAAAATCCATATTTTAACACAAGTTTTAATGCAACTTTGAGGGTGATTAGGTCAATCCAGTGTACAAAAACTCCAAAATACTTTGCATGCAAACATTGATTAGTTATTCAAAAGTTCAAATAACTTAACACGAAATAGATATATGAAGTAGTTTTGTCAAAAAGAGTATATGCCCAAGGGCCTATTTATGATTTTATTTTTGGTATGAATCATTGTGCATCTCACTCTACTGCTCTTCCCGCGCTTTGTGCTGTGTGACGGGACGCATTTTAGCCATTAGCCATGAGACCGATGAGTTCGGGCAACACCCACGACAAATAGTTCGGGCCGCCGACTTGTTTCACCTTAAGCGCTTATCTTAGAGTCAATAATAATTAGTTAATTAGCGCCTATTGTCGATTTATTTGACATTAAGGTCAAGAGGGCCTATAATAGTGCGAGTTTCACTATCAAACGCGTCGAACGCGTAAACGTCAATTTGTATGGGAATGAAGCAGTGCTCGCACTAGGCCTAGGCCTGTTGCCTAAAATTTGAATTTTAGTGAATGAATTTTTTTCTCGCAATTCTGTAACACATTGAATCTTATACGAGTATCCGCACTGGTGATAAAAATATAATTCGAATACACGGAATATAATTACGAGAATAAAAACCGCGCGGTGAAATATCGCAGTGAGGACAGGGCCATACTCATTCATTTAGTTCTCTATGATTTAGTTGGTTGTTATCTGTGTTGTGGTTGTCATTGTCATGTCATTGATTTGACATTTTTCTATGGACTTGACAATTTGTCCTCCCCTCCCTTGTCGTATGGTCTACTAGTTTGGTTTTATTTAGTAATTATATGGTATGTATATTTTAAATTTTAATTAAATTATATTACAAATACATACATAGAGCTCCCGATTTTCGTGTTCCTTTGGTAAGCAGACCCCTAGTGTTATGTAAAGTGTTATATTTTATTATATTTACGCGCGTTGACTTCATAAATTTCTTTTAGCGTTTTCGTTTACCAAGAGAATGGGTGATGAAATCGCGGAATATTTTGCTGAGGCGCTCGCCCTCGTCAAGACTGCGGGAAAACTTATAACGGAGCACGTGGACGGTTGCAATGTGTACGAATTGAAGTCTTGCGACATAGACTTCGTCACGGAAATTGACAAGAAAGTTGAGAAAACCATCATAGGAGGTCTTTCGGAGAAGTTTCCCTCTCACAAATTTATCGGAGAAGAGTCTGTCGCCGAAGGCGCTAAATGCGAGCTGACCGATGATCCGACTTGGATTATCGATCCAGTCGACGGCACTATGAACTTTGTCCATGGATTCCCTCATAACTGCATTTCTGTTGGCTTAACTATTAACAAGGAATCGGTCGCCGGAATCATTTACAACCCTATCTTGAACCAGCTATTCACGGCGCAAAAAGGTAAAGGGGCATATTTGAACGATAGAAAAATCCATGTATCTCAGGTGAACGAATTATGCAAAGCTTTGATAGTAACGGAGGCAGGCACTAGTAGAGATGAGGAGAAACAGAAAGCTGTTATTGAGAATTTTCAGAGGATTGTCACTAAAGGTCACGGTATAAGATCATTAGGTTCAGCGGCACTCAACATGGCGATGGTGGCGTTGGGTGGTGCCGATGCCAATTTTGAATTTGGTATTCACGCATGGGACGTTGCCGCCGGGGATATTATTGTACGCGAAGCAGGAGGGGTGTGTATAGATCCCGCTGGCGGTAAATTTGATATTCTGTCTCGTAGAGTACTGTGCGCCAGTACTCCGGAGTTAGCTAAGGAGTTGTCTACAATTCTGTATCAATATTATCCAGAGAGAGATTAAACTCATTGATGTATTTGAATATTTTATTACATTAAGTATAAATTTTGACATTGATGAGTAGTAAATATGTGTGATGATAATGTTGATTAAAAAATTACATTTGTAATAGTGACGAGCACTTATTGACAGTTGTTTAATGTTACCAAAGATTAATTTTGCAGACCAAAGGATTATCTAAAGAGTTATCCTCAAATGTATGTAGAAATAAAATGTTCAAAAGTAGAGATTATCTAATGTATAGATACAAAATGTTTATCTAATTTTTAAAGAAAAAATATTTGTTTGAAAATTATGTAAAATGTTTTCTACAATCTCCAACTGTTAAGTACCTAGGCCATATGCAAAACTATAAAAGTTTAAAGTTTAGTAGTATATCACATACTTACATAGATTTTCTATTATCATGCTTTTTCAGGTTCTAATCGATCTGCACTCGCATCGCAAACCAAATTATAATATTTCGAAAGTAAATATTACAATTTGGGTGATCTGATCTGCATCTTTTGGACACTAATTTGATATTCATCTGTGTTATGTATTTAGTTATCATTTTCATTATTTATTTATTTTTACATGTTGCATTAATATTAACTGTTCAGTTAAACTATATCCAGTTAACTGGTGGTTTACCTATTGAACTATTACATTTCCATCTATAAACACAGTAAGGTTTGCCTTATAGATCTAAGTGTGGCAATTTGTATAAAAATACTTTAAAAAAATGAGATTGTAGGGAAGCATGAAATAATAAAAAGTGAAATAATTGTTTCCTAAAAGAAAGTTAAGTTTTGTTACTAATTTTTCATAGGTGTGTACTTAAGTTATAATTTATAATAATTATTAGGTATTTATTATGGTACAGCAGGCCGCATAAGTCGCATAACTTATTCAAATGTCTAAAACAACTGAATACTCAACTTACTTACTTACTGAAGCTTTTTACTATCGTTTGTACGTGAAGTTTATTTTGTTCTCTAGTCGTGACAACAACTTATGGCTCGTTGAGTGTTCAGTTGTTTTGCACTTTTGAATGTGTTAATCGACTTTTGCGGCCGACTGTACATTATTGTTGTTTGTTATCAGGAAAATGGATGTTATCTTGTACTTAATTAATGGTTAATTATATTAATGAATTTATCAAGTACTTATTTATTTAATTAAGCATTTTTTGAACAAAACTGCTTATTATTATGTACTCAGTCTACTAATTTTATTCATTGTGATTTTTTAGATTTATTTTTATGACATTTCATTCTATGACAGTAATTCCAATCTAGTGATAAACTTAGGTAAACAGTAAGAAAAAAAAAAGAACAATTTTCTTGAGTAATTTATTCATATTAATATTAGTTACAATATATTACTTATCATCTACTTACTTATTATCTAACAAATTTATGTCTGTCATTTTAAATAATTGGTCTCTGCTATGAATTTGTGTTTTTATAAGTTGTCAGTTATACAATGTTATAAATGTGTAATAAAATAAATGTAAATTTATTTCATTTGAAAATACTTTTATTTGTGTACCTTTTAATTTATGAAATAATTTTGGAATTTTCAAAACTTAATTTATTTCGGTGGTACTCTTCGTTAATTTTAGAGTATCGAGAACATTATTATAATTATATAGAGTTAAATTAAAATTTGTCACTCAGTCTTTCCGTTTCCGTTCAGTAATATAGTAAGTCGTAGTAATTAAAATCTGGGTAAGTCATTTTAAGTTGTATTTTTTTTGTCTAGTTTGTCATTTTTGCTCTGTCTGTCCCCTGTAGTGCCTTTACAGTAGAAGTTTTTTTTGTCATAATATCTAGTAGTAGGACCTTTTGGAATTATCTTGACACGAAAACAATTGTCGGATAAATCCGACTCTGGCGGCTAAAGGATTAATGATTCATTTCAGTCATTGCTTACGATTCGATTCAGTTTTCCAGACGATATTATCTTTGAAGTCAACTACAAGGCACAATGTCCTAGTATGTTGCGCTATGTCAGTCATAAGTCGTCAGTGTGTCGTAATATTGCACAACTTTATCATACAATTTTTTAATAAGTAATAGTTATATATATAACCTTAGCCTATGTCTATGTCGAGAAAGTTGCAAGTCTTGCTATCTGTCAAAAATAAATGTCGAGTCATATATTATGTCTTATTGTCTTATATAGTCATTTATAACACCGGCTTCATGTCATAATCTAGTTTTAGGTCAGTCTAATATAATCTCATATATTGTGTCTTATTGTCTTATATAGTCATTTGTAACAACGGCTTCATGTCATAATCTAGTTTTAGGTCAGTCTAATATAATCTCATATATTATGTCTTATTGTCTTATATAGTCATTTGTAGAACCGGCTTCATGTCATAATCTTGTTTTAAGTCAGTCTATAAACCAGTCCCAAGGTTTTACTAAATATGTCATCGCATTACACAAAACACATTTATTTGGTACTAATTAAAATGGTTCGGCTAAAATATCATGTTAATATTTTCCTGGACGTCTGACTCTTAATCTTGATAGATTTAAGGGTCTCGGTATTTCCTTAGAGGCGTATGGATCTATATTTATTTGGGGCATTCTATGAGTTAGACCTTCTGGTAGGTCGAAGTCTTCCTCGTATACTGCCCAATTTGTCGCGCTGAAACAGAAAACGAATCCTTTATAAGGGTTGAACGTCAAATTTTCAGTTTATGTTAGTTGCTTTCTAGAGTGGTTAAGGTGCTTGCTTTAACGTTTTGTCTCGTTTCGATTCTCGGTATTGCTTTAACGGGTTTAATTCCCGGCAGGGTCAATTTTGAAAATGAGCTTTTCATAGTATGCTCGTCTGTTCTGAATCAAGTAGTGACAATAAGGGATGCTAGAGCCCTATCAATTCCATAATGCTATTATTTATGGTCGGCATCGCACTTGTAGCACCTATAGCGTTGCTTGTTATAGGCGACGGTAGCCACCTACCATTAAGTACACCGTCAGCCTGTCTGACGATCTTAACACAAAAAAATATAATAGAAAAAAAGACGAACCTATTTTCACTGGGTATAACTTGAAAAGCAACCGATGGAGTCTTAGCTGGGGCGGATGTCTTTTTCTCTTTTAACTTTTCTTTGTCTGGATCTGACTCTATTTCATCCAAAATATCCATTTGAATTGCTGATCGTTCCTCTATTTCAATGTCTTCCGGATTTCCAGGATTGTTGTAATTTTCTCTCAATAGACTCTCCTTTTCGTCTTCAGTATTTGGGTTGCTTTTGGTTTCAACGTCATATTTGTGGAGTACATTTTTGATATAGTAATATTTACTATTTGATTTAACCTGAGTGGGTGACGATTCGTCGTCGTGGCGTCTAGTCGGTCTCTGTAGATGTCCGTAAGGTTTTGTTGCTGATTCGTATAGAAAAAACGTAGATAGTTTCATAGTTTTATTATCGTCTTGTTTGTTGTCATACGTAGAAAAGTCTTTACTAATAGTGTCATGTTTTGCGTCAGTCTTTTCGTTTTGGTCTGTCTGCTTATTGAGTCCTTTTGTCACGTCGTTACCCCTGTATGTGCCGACATAACCAAATGTCACAAGTTTGTAGAGGTTTTCAGTAGTGAAGTCAATTTTCTCGTTTAGTCTGTCCGTTTTGTCAATAGTCACTTTTGGTTTAGTTGTAGTTACAATAGTATCGTCGTTGGACCTAGCAGATGAATGAGCATTTTCAGTGGTATATGAGTTCGGTCTGTTACGTCTATAGCTGTAATTGTCTCTGTCATCGTGTTTATTATAGTAAGGTTTGTTTGGTCGTCTGTACGTATCGTCATAGGATTGGTAAGTCACTTTCACAACATCTCTTTCGGGTGTCTTTCTAGTCGTTTGTCTCCAGGATTGAGTGGGTCTAGGTACATAGTTTATGAGGTAAGTGTATTTGTCAACGTTTTCAGTAACTGCTATAACGGGACGATTATAAGGTCGTTTGTGCGATAAATTGTTTATAACAACTGATTGCACACTTTGTACGTCATCTTCGTCATAGTCATTGTACACTTTGGTCGGTGGTCTCCTTCTATCAATTCTGTCAACGTCATCGTACCGTTTGGTTTTATTTTTAAAGTCAAGTTTATCGTCAATCTTTTGTGTCATGTTATGTTTAAACGAGTTTTTGTCTGTCGTTGTTTTAGTCTTTGTCGCGTCGTATTTGTTTTTGTTAGTCGTGTCAGTTTTGTTTGAATTAGCAGTCAAGTTTTCCTTGGTAGTATTATGTGGTCTAGTTGAATTTGAAAGAAGAGATGGAGGTTTCTTTTGTGTTAGCTTACTCGGGACAGTCGTTACTCTTTGTTGCTTCTTAGTTGTAGGCGTTGGTTGTTGAGTTGTTGTGGGTTTTCTCTTAGGTTTCTGTGTTGTCGTTTCGTCGTCAGTTTTGCTGATGTCATTTTCTGAGTTAATTTCCACCCAAGGCGATAGGTCAAAGTCGTTAAGGTGTTTGCTGAGGCACGATATTCTTTCATTATCTGTACTGTCCGGTGAAAGGAAGACGAAAGGTTGAATGTTGTCAATGCTGTCTAAAGTGTGGCAGAGGACATGCGCGAAAGTTATTCGCCGAATTTGTTGAAGCTGTGCAGGTGTGAACGATGAATCGAAACCCCCATTTTCGTACCTAAAATTTAACTTAATTTTAGCTCATTTACCTTCTTATCGTAATTATATATAAGTATGTGTTTTCAAACTCACCAAAATCGATCTCCTTTACGTAAGTTGGAAAATTGTTGGGCTATAATGCAGGCAAATGTTGGTCCAACTAATCCCCCTACTACCGGTCTTTCTGCCATCCCGCCAGTGAATAGGTCTATATCATCTACATGTCTGAAATAAGTAAAATATTTGATTTATGTCTTAATCAAAATAATCTACCCTAGCGCCTAAATAGATTTCATTTAAAGGCGACTCGACATTCCTGTAGTTATATACAGGCTGATTCCGTTACAGATAGATAAAAAAAATGATAATTCTCACTTAGCACAAGGTTTAAAAGTACATACCTGTACAGTGCCTTGATCTTTCTGACTGCTCTAGATGGCATCACTCTGAAAAGGTCTTCAAATTGAGGTATCGCGGAGAGTCCACAGGGCTCCCTCCAAGCAGTATAGGGAGGTACTCCATGGTCCCTCCCCCTTTGTATGTTGATAGCGGCGAGGTCCATGCCGAAGTCAAAATGTGGTGTTTGGAACAAATGATTTGTGAGCTCCTCCGTCATGAACTCGTCCCGTTTCTGTATTGGCTGGTTGACCATTCCCAACAGCAGCCGATCCACGGCTCCCATGCTCCAGATATTCGATGGATTGGTTAGCTCGTTGTGAAGAGTAACATCTGTATTATATGGAAACAAAGATGAATTCCAATCTATTTATATATTTTTTAATAGAGAAAAGTTTACTTACTGTTATTTATGGGTCTGTGGAAGCGATCGTAACGCACCATAGAACTCTGAACGAGGCTGTGGCCAAATCTGAAGGCGGCTGATCCGAATGAACTCGCTGGACTGGGGTTAATTTTTGGGTTGTAATTCCTGTAGAAACCTTTCTTTTGAGGTTCCAACTCGAACAGACGCATCACTTCACTGCCTATAAACCAGAAGCGTTAGCTTTTTCCGTTACATCCGAGAAGCTTGATTGATTCATTTCATTGCACACTCACCTAGAACTATTGGCAGAAATTCTCTGTAAGTGATGTGTTGCACCATAGCTCCGATAATCTTGCGCGTTTCCTGGTAGATCTTTTCGTCACTCCAGTGTGGGTTCAAATGTGACAGTTCTTGTGCCATTCTGTAAAATTAATCATTACATGGTAAGTGATTTACGGGACGTAAAATGGCATATAATGTGCAAGTGAATAGAATGTATTGGAACCTGTTGTGCTGCCGAAGCCATAGTATGTGGGCGGCGACGAGCCCAGGAGTTTCATTGACGCGAGCGTCTCCCGACTTGAAGCACTCCACGGAGAGTGCACCGCCCCGACATAACTCGTCTCTACGCTCCGGAGGCAGCAAAGGCCGACGCTGTTGAACTCGGCCGTACTGCAGCATTCCTTTTTAGACGAAATAAAATGTGCACATTGTAATATTTAAATTTGATTTTTATCAAATAGGTACAAAAGTACATAATGCGACAATTTATCGAACCATTTAATAATCATTTAAAAATTAAAATGACAGCTAAATAAAATTTCATCAAAGTCGGGCCTGTAGAAATGGATTTAATCAATACCACGCATATGATTAAATCAAAGCCTTATAAGGGTCGATAAGGGCCGCGGATCGACGACCATACTTTCTGATCGGTCCTTTTGGAAAATTATTGCGGAGACTTATGTCCAGCGGTGGACGACTTATGGCTGAGATAATGATAGAATTAGGATTTATTAAAGCGTTTAGTATACAAATTAGTTTCTGGATAGGTATTGTATTAAAATATTTTTTTTTGTCATTTCACGGTGAAAAGTATATGTATTTCTTTGGCATATAGTTTTGCGTTTTCTTTGGCGAAAACTAATATCAACATGGAATTAAAACAGTATGTACCATTTCGGAAAAGTCTGAGCTTGTCACTCTGTCTTGCTGAACTGGCGTATAGTGGAGAGGCATCTATGTAAGCCGACACTTGGTTGAGCTGTTCTCGCCAGCCGAGGGCGCAATCGTCTCGAGGAGCAGGAGAAGACCGAACGAAATCCAAACAGCGCACCCCTCGTGGGCCGTAGAACGGGTCTGATGAAGGGACCGCGATCGGAAGGCATTCTGGATGCTGAAATATTCATATTAACTTTTATCCCAAACTTAGTTTTTAATTTATAGTTTATATTATATTTTCATGGACGCGCTTTTTTATAACGCACAGTTGAATCGAATTTAAATTATGCTATTTAAAGCTATTCGGTACAAGGTTTGTATGAAGAAGGACTGGAGAAAGCTATTATTTTTATATGCATTAGAAATATATTAAATTAATTAAAACAAACGTTACATATTATACTAAAGTGTTTGACATACGCAAACACGTTTGACACGACGAATGTTGGTAATCTATATATAAAAAAATATGTATCCCTAATAAATGTTTTGCGCAAAACTCGAGAACGGCTGGACCGATTTTAATTCTGTCTTCACTCATGGATAGAGGGATAATCAGGGAAGGTTCTTACGTAAAAAAATGCACCCAGGCGAAGCCGGGAGCGGGTCGCTAGTAATATATAATTTACACTTTGTTATTGTCGAATTTCGACCAATGAGCGACCGAGTACATATAATTAAGCCTAAAGATAATTAAACAAACTTACCATGAACTCTCTGGGGACAAAATCCCTGCCACCGTCTTTACAGCATCTCGGAACTGATCCATTGAAGCCCCTCGATTGTGAAGACGACGTTATGTCATGATCAATAAACTGTCCCCATTGCATCAGCAAATGGGTCACTCCAACTGTCTCTACGTTTTGGTCTACATGTATTAGGGAGCTTATTTCTCTAGCAGAAGGTAGTTTGGAGCCGAACACTGATCTTCTTGGAATTTGAATACCGTCTGAGTAAGAGGGTGGCAGGAAGCGCTGCACAGGAGTCATGGTCGAACCCCATCTTGGTCGGTTGAAGTTGTTACAAGTGCCATCGTGAGTTCGGTACCTAAATAACGAAAGGATATCTCTTATTGAAAAGCTCCAGACGCTCTGTTAGTTTTAAAAGCGAATAAAAAATATTCTGTGTAACAATAGGTACAGTCGAAAGCAGAGAAAGCTATGCCTCACCACCCATTCTTAAAATTTGATACTTATAATTGATCTTAATTTTTGACGATAAATAATAACTCTCAAGTGAAACTCTGATTTTTTTAATAAAAAAAAACATTAATGATAGATTTTTATCATAATTAAAGTTATTTATGATTTATTTAGATAAATATAATGGGGAAGGCCTATACCCAGCAGTGGACTTCCTACGGCTGAGATGATGAATTTAAGTTACCTGTATAAAAAATAAATAAACATAAGTAATTTTTTTCTTATATGTAATATATTTTATTATTTTAATCTTTATCAACTATCAAGAACAGGTGAATCTTGAATATACATTATAATTCAATGTGTGTAACCTTTTGGAAGCAGAAGGACATTTGGGCGCTCCTCGGAGTGGGCAGTGTTGTATGAGAGGCGATTTCCTGAGCGCCCCAGCACTCGGGAACTGGTTTTCCTCAGCGCGACCTTCAAGTGCAACATCACTGCGAAAATTTAAACAAATTCTAATATTTATTTGAAATAAAAATATTTATAGAAATTCATTGTTTATTGACAGATGTAGGGAACAACTTTCCTCACAAAATTAGCGTAAGATATTATATTTGGGTTTTTTTAAAGGTGCATACTTGTCAAAAAACCCAAATATAATATCTTAATTTGTTAAACTTTTTTAGATTTTGACGAGCCCATTTTAGCGCTCTGTCTCAGGTTCCGAGATTTTGACAATTAATTTTTTTAAATATAGGTCTTGTTTGGATCTGGAAAATAGTGTCACACTGTGTTTCACAGTCATAAATTGGGCAACTCATATGGTGGCAGTAGCCACCTCCTTACAGAAGGCTACCGTGAAATAACAAGTGCTGTTATATTTCGATGAGTGATGCCAGAGCCCATTTCTCCATCACTTTAACTTTAATCCTTTATGTTGTCAGCCTGTCTGTCTAACGAGCTTTACATAAAAAATACAATTAATGAACACTGCGAGAGAACTTGAGGTTGCCTATAAAATATATTCATCTCCTTTCTGTTATAATTTTGTTCGAGTATTATGTAATATTGAAAAATTAATCATATATACTGAAAATTAAATAGGAAATTTATTATAACAGTTACATATTTATTTATTTTAAACACCCAACAGCTTAACAGTAATTTGGGTACTGATAATAATAATAGTTAGATAAAAAACTTATGTTTAAGCAACAAATTCGCTTAATGGTATAGGTGTGTTCTTAAACTTAGAATTGAAGTGCATATTTTGCTAAATTAATGTTCCCTTTTCTTAATTAGTATAATTAAAATTATTAATTGTAATTAACACGCGTTAAATTAAGTGTTTCGTAACAAAATTAACATTACGAATGCCAACATATAAAAAAGTGAAAAGACATTTGAAATATGTATATACTTACGCGCCTACGTCTGTTAGTTGGAATGTTTATTATGACCTTTTGGCTTAAAAAGTGTCCGCATCACTTTTTACGATAGTAAAGTGAAAGCTATTGAATATTTTAGTATAATTTTATATTAAATTTATTGTTATGAAAATTTTATATCTATTCTTGTGGTTTTTTATGTATTATGTGACGACTCGGAAACTGGTTTATTAGATGGAACGTCTAATATATCTGATTTGATTGCGGAATGAGGAAGAAAGCGGAAATTGCGGAAAACTATAAAATGCCTAAATAGCCATAAAATCTACCTGCCCTAAAATCGCAGTAAAATTAATATATAGTGGTAGTTTCGATTCGAATTATTATATCAAATACTAGCGATCCGCTTCGTCTTCACATATTGTGTGCAATTATTTTTTGCAAATTGTTTATAAACCAACGTTATATGTTTTTCGCTCTTTCCATTAGTGAAAATCGTATCATATTCCGTTATGTGGTTTAGAAGAAATTAGCGAAGAAACAGAAGCGGACAGAGACGTTTTTTATAATATTATGTACCTAGATATAAATTTTTGTTATGAATTTTTCTTATAGTTAAGCCTTACAAAAGGCTTTTTATGTAGAGCTATCTTTTTTATGTTAAAGTTGGTTAGACATACTGACGGTTCTCTTTCTTTATCGTAGATGGCTACCGTCACCTATTATTTCGATAGGGAAATGGGCTCTAGCATCCTTTACTATAAGTTATTGTTCAAAATACTTTTAAATAAATGTTAGATGCTGTTAGATTTGTTTCAAAACCATTCTGTCTGTCTCTATGTTTGTCTGTCTATTACCATTGCTCGCTTTAACTACTCAAACAATCATCATGAAATTTTGTATACACGTTGTTAGAGATACAGGAAAGGACATAAAGTACCTTTCGCCCAGAAAAAAGTAGTTCTCGAGGGATAATTTAAAATTAAGGAAACTAACGTCTGGCAAAAATGCAACAGCAATAAAGATGTTAGACTTTTTAACGCGGACAAAGTCGCGGGCATCAGCTAGTGAATAAATAAATTAATCGAAATTGATTTTTCAAAAACAGATAAGTATCATTAATATTAAAACAGCGCGTGTTTTGACCTCTGGAGAAAGTGAATCCACTTTCGATAACCGCACGATGCGCGTACGCAGCTGTTTGGCACCTCACGTATATTCGCGTAACTTTATTTTTTTTGTCATGTTATGATGTAGTAATGCTAGCGTAGTTATTGTATGTTAATATTATTTCTAGGTACCATGAACATTGATTCTATTAATATTAAAAAGGAATCACAGAAGGTTTGTAATTTTAAAATAATCAATGTAAAAACGCATGAGGATTTTAATTATTTTTTGAATAAATTAAAAGCGCGCGATAATGGACACCTTTTTTTTTGTCAAATAAAAGTATACCGTAGTCTCCTTATAACACGAGCTATCAATTAAATCACCAAATTTTATTTTTGATTCGGAAAGGGTCATTTTTCAGATAGCTAATTAATTATTTTCTGCTATTAAAAACGATAAAATTCAGTATCTTATATTCTTATTATTCTTGTTATGATTATTATTTTATTTTAAATTAATTTATAATAATTTATTTGCAATTAGTTGTTTAGTATTCGTTATGATAATTATATTATTACAATTTTAATTCAATTTAAAATTAAGGAATATTAATTTCTAAGCTTATTATTATAATACAACGTACCTGATGCTGTTTTTTTTTTTCAGTCAATAAAACTCCAATTAAATGAGTATCCTCAAGTCAAGTCACAAGTTTCAGTCAAAGTCACAGTCACAAGTCACAGTCGCGAGTCAGTCAGAAGAGATCCATGGCTGTCCGTTGAGTATTCAGTACTTTGATATAATAAAATATAATGACTAGAATATTTTTTTTAAAATTTAAATTTGGTGCGCGGAGTCAGTTCGCGTCGGTACGCCATGATACCCGCGCGAGACTGTCACTGGCGGACTCCCACCGTCCATACATATACTTCCACTACTTTGAACCGGCGACTGTGTCGTAATATCGCCGTAAAGACGGCCGTTGTTGACAAACAGCTACGGAAGGCTAAGCAGTTGGTCGGGCCTGCGAATTACGGAATTGGTTATGGAACTGATTGATTCGTTCGCTAAAATCGATTGTTGTTTTTAGCCTATGAAGAAACGTTTCCCCTAGTATTTGGAACTAAGCAGCGGACTATTGGCTAATAAATTCATTTCCAAATCGGGTTCAAGATAAACAATAAAGTTAACTTTTTTTATATTATTTAAAAATAGTAATGCAACGTTTTTATTTGACACAGTTGTTTCTTATTGTTATTGAGGTACAGACGGTTTTAGGAGTCCCAACTATTTTTGGAAAAAAATTAAGAGTAATTACCTAAAACCAGCGGTGGATGTTAATTTAATTGAGGGAAAACTAAATTAATTAATCATGAGTTAATTCTACGATGGATGGTTTCGTAAACTTAAATTTGCAGCTTACCTATATAGCCTACCTATAACTCCTCACAGAAGACTAACGAGGTGTATCCGTACTTGTCGTCAATGATCTCAAACTTCTTGGCACGAAGTTGAGCTCAAACTTCAACTTCGGCACCTCTATCGAGTTAAAAACCCAAACAGTCAACTTCGGCATTTTGGTGATGCTTGATTTTGGTTATATGAGCTCGGAAACACAGATGCCAGAAAGGAGTTCCGATCCATGGTAGTGCGTATTATATATTTTAGGTATTAACTAGCTACACGCCCCCGGCTTCGCCTGGGTTCAGAATAAAAGCTATCCTATCTTTTAAGTTGGACCAAATTATACATAGTTACGAAGTTTTATCAAAATTGGTTCAGGTAGATTAGGAGTTCATTGGCGTCAACAACTTGGCGTAAATTGTGTGCTGTGTTTTTTAAATTTTCATTCTAATTCTTAAAACTGTCTAAGCGAAGACAAAGTTTTAGAATATAACCTTTTAAGCTGTGTAAAACAATAATTTTTTTACATAACTGCATTTTCTATAGTAGTATTGAATTCTTACGATTGCAGTTTCTGGGTCCAATCGATTTAAATTATCTGAATAAACAGATCGCGACCGACAAATCCACAGCCGGAAGAAATTAAGACGAATATAAACTCCGTGCATTTGTTACAAAACGTCAATTGTAATAAAATGATTGCATATTATTTAATGTAAAGTCGGGGTACGAAAACCTTCGTCAGTTTTCAAATTCATTCCTTTATCAAAGTCATAGACTCTTAGTACCTTTTAAAACTAAAGCACTAATCAGAGTACTGACAGACGTTTAAAATGAAGTTTTGGCATGACTGACAATTGCCCTGGTGCAAGCAAATATCGACTTTAAGGTGACGAACCTTTTCTTACCCCGACTGTACTTGTAATTGTAGTGTTCGATTTTTAAATTTCCAATTTGCATCGCTTTCTGTCAGCTTATGTACTTATATGCTGGCTGTACTCGAGACTTTCATTCTCATGGACTCTCTGGAAGTTTCACCATTTAATAAAGGCAATATATGTATGTCTTTTATAGTTTAGATATCCAGTTTTCTGATGAGGGAAATCTCGATTGCTTGTTCGTTCCACTCGTCAATGAAGATTTCTTCTTACATAAATTATCTATACATATGTATGTACATCTATGCCCAAAAGACCGTGTGTGGTGGCGAGCCTTGTGAGAGTCCTAAATATAATAGCGGAGAGACATAGGGTGATGATGTAATGAACTTATTACAACAAAACTTGGAATTATTTTCTTTGTTTAACAAGATATTGTTTAATAAGATTTGTACCTTTCCTCATAGTCCAGTATCCCTCACCTGGATTTTTTTCTAATTACTAACAGGCTGAAACTTCGTGAGTAGCTTCGGTTTAATTCCAACCCTCCCAAAAAACCACTCCCAATATATCAATATAACGAGGTCATAAAAATTGTTACTAACCAGCTGATTTTTTGTCTACAGCTTAGTAAACATTTGTATAATAAAATGGCCGCATAGTCCTACAAATTGAGTGGTCCTACGCTTGGAAGTTGTTTACGGCTGCCAACTCCTTTAGCTAACTCTGTAGGAAAAAGTTGGGCGTCTCGGCAAACCGAAGCTACTCACGGAGTTTCAGCCTGTTAGTAATCAGAAAAAAATTCAGATGAGGGATACTGGAATATCACTTTATAATCCTTCATGAATTTTCTTCTAGGTACATATCAATAACATCGTAAGACGCCATGTTATCCCAGCGTTCACTGAAGCCACTCTATCAACGCTTATCGTTGCACGCCTCGCAAAACGCTATCCACTGAGGACGTACCCTAAATGATTTTCGTACGCGTGTCAGGCTGTTGGCATGTCAATAAATAAATAAATAAAAATTGTATTTTATCCAATTGCACCCGTACGAAGCCGGGTGTCGTTACCAGTAATACTTTCTAAAGTACATATTATGACAAGAGTCATACGTCAATGTAATGTTGCTGCAGCTAACAGCGGGGCACTTGAGCGCGTTTACTTTCTAAGAGACTCGAGGCCCGTGAACTTGCGGACAATGGCCTTCCGATTATCTGCATTCAACTGACGTTGAATGCAGATAATCTCTTTTTTTCGATACACAATAATCTAGTATTTGAATTAAACTAGCGAAATTGACAATTTTTTAGAATTATTTTAATCAAACCTTTCTCGTTTATTATTTTTTCCATAAATGAAATCCTTATCAAAATACGTTAGATGGTTTAGAAGTTAGCGAGACACTTATAGAAACATATATCTATAGATATCTACAAGGTATTCTATAAATAGATATAGATATATACTTATGTATATATCGACTGATATGGTGATTCTTTATTTTATTTTGTTTGAACGTGTTAATCTCTGGCCAATAAGAGAACCTTTTGCTTAAGAAACTAATAATAGAAGAAAAAAGAGAGAACGTCGAACAAGTCGGTAGGTAAGGTACACTAGGTACATAAACTATCAATGAAATTCGTGTTTCAATATAAGTGGCTACTTATGCAGGTACGGTTTGGGTGCATGATGGATATAGGGAAGTGTTTTTGCAAAGTGAAAATATATGGCTCACTTGCAAGCATGTTTCCTGCTACCGCATTGATACACCCGTGGGTACAAATTACTACAAATATTGTATTGTACTTTTACTTTTTATTAGAGAATAGTTTTGTTATTTATATTAAAAAACTTTTGTTGCTTCAACCAATTAGTGGTCTTACATTGCGTTTCACAGTGATTTGGGTACTTCATGTAATCTAATAAAAAAAAGCAACAAAAAAGTATATACTTAATCACAATTTTCGTATCATGACGGAGAGCCGGATATCGCAAAAAATCAGAGCTTTGCAATATCTTTCATTTCTTTTTCTTCGAAAAAAGTACGGACATAATAATTGGACTAAAGTGTCATCTGACTATCAACCCCTTTTTTTTTATAACGCGAGGAAATCTGCGAATCAGATCCCCACCGACCATGGGGAGATCGGTGGGGTATGTGGGACTTCTACCCACTAAAACCCCGCGGTGTTTCTTCGCGCTGTCTATGGGCGGGGGTCAGGAGACGTTTAGACACGCTACGGTGTCCCCCCGCCAGACGAGGCCCGCACACTTGCGGGCTTCATCTCGATAAGGCGCGGAGTGAAGAGACGTACCGGAAACACACAGCACGTCTCCCCTCGTTGCCCGGTGTTGTGATGACGGCGGACGACCCCATGTCCGCCGCCCCTGGGCGAAGCAGCACAGTCCACCTATTCTCCACCTCTCGCAGCAGGCAGTCAGCGAGGGGCTTCACTCATGAAGCACCCCATAACCTCTTCTCTGCGGCACAACCTACCGCAGAGTTGGAGGCCGCTCCCACATGAAACTCTCGGAAAACCCCTGCTCGTGTGGTGGCTCATCTCTACGGCATTAAGGGTGGGCGGCCCAAAGGGGGTTTCAGCCTGACATTTCCACATCAATCGCGGCAGCCCGAGACAGGCTTCACCTCGTGATATCGTCGGAAGAGTTACTAGGCCGGGTGGCGAGTCCGGGTGTTCACTCTTCCGAACGACTGCAGAGATTGGTTACTAGGCCGGCCGCGCTACCGGGTATCCACCACCCTCCACAAAGCCGCGATTGCAGTACTCTGTCAGACGGTCCTTCCCTGCCGTAGAGCTCCGTCTTCGCGTGCGTTGCCCAACTACCACTGAGCGACAGAGCTATCCGAGAGAATCCGCCCGCTGCGACCCGCGCCGGTCTTCGTTCGCAGAACCGAGATTTGACTATCAACCCTACTAACTAGACATTTTTGTCTACTTTTAGGGCCTCTTTCACAAACTACATGTAAAGTGTTGATTAGTTACTTTTGGAAATCATTTTCTGTTATATTGAATTATGCACTCGGTTTACTGCATCATTCGATAGCCGATTTTTTAAAATTATTTTCTATTTAATGTTTGGGACGTTTACCGTACAAACAAAGGTATATCAGCTCCATTATTCCCGGTTACCGGTGACTTTAAATGACAGTTTGGCCTACTTGACGTTTGTGAAACATGCGCTTAGAGTAAAAAAAAACGTTATGCATTGAAAATACTTCAAAAGTAATAATTTTTATACTTAATTTATTTAATTTTACTTAATTTAATTTTTATAATTTTTACTTATGATATTACTTGAAAAAATACAATCGGTATATGATTCGGTAACTCCAAAACTCGTTCGCGTACATACGAGTGTTATTTGCAGTATTGCGACACTTCCGTCCATTATGAACATGTTTAAAGAGAAAGTTAAAACAAATGTCCATTTTTTTCTATAAATTTTAGTCTACACACTATTCAATAGGGTTCTATAACGTAGTGAGCAATCGTTCAGTTTTATTAGGGAAGCGTACGCGCATCTGTACGTTTTGTACTCGTATGTGCCGCTACAGATCAAGCGCAATGGTGAATACCATTGGTGTTATGGTGTCCTGTATGGAAGTAGCATAAGCTACTTAATTATTCATTCAGGTAAAAACTTTATTGGAAATCAGGCTTTAAATAGCATAATTTCATCAATTAAAGTTTAAAGTCAAATTCGAAGTTGTCACTGTAGTGCTGGACTAAGTGTACACGCCTGCTTCAAAAAGCAATTAAAAATAAAATTTGCGTATAATAGAATGGAAAGTTTAACAAATGCTTAAAGATTTTAGCAAAAATCGACGGAACCATAACACCAATATAATAATATCTATATCTTTGTGTATGTAATTTTTAGCAAAAAATGCATTTACGCGATTTTATTTATTTATTTATTTATTTATTAAGGCAAAGACAGTCACACACAACTTAGTATACAAAAAATAGAAACAATAAGACCTATATTACAAACATTCACAAGGGGTGGTACAAATCGACACTTCAAAGAAAATTTTACATGGATAACACAATATTTACAATACAATATTTTTTTTATTTTTTCGGTTATTCCATTTATCCACCCCAAAAAATCCACCCTAAGGGAGATACTAACGAATATGACGTGATAACATATCGAATTGATTTTAAACACTACATTCTTGAAACTCTTACCTCGTGTATTGAGCAAATCCGGTTTTATTTGTAAATTTACGGTTTCCTCAATTCCAACTACGTGAAAGCCTTAAGGCTTTAGTTGTGTAGCGGAGAGAAGTCTAGACAGACCCGTTTCACAGAAGCACAAATGAGCTGAATACAGCCAACAAAAAAGTGAGACATATTAACTGGTAGAAAGCAGTAATCCACCGCATACGAGTATGGGAGTCTCGACGACGACGGCGCTGCAACAAATTATGGCTTTCCCTCAACTTTCGCTTTACGTTTGTCTCAGGAAAGCGTCTTCTATTCATTAAATTGAACAGGTTTCTGTGGAAGATTGTCTACAACTATCTTTTGAAATAATTTGTAACTAAATGGCTCGGTTGTCAATAGTTTTCTCTAGAGAAATAGATACTTACGTCCGAACTGTTTTCGCCAGCTTAAGAGTGTTTATCGTTGGCCATGGCGTACTTAAATGGGTTTGTTACTAAAAAAAAACACCTCAATTATTCCAGTGTTAGATAAATCAATACATGGAATTTAGCTTATAGATTTTTAGCTACTCCACAAGTGTAGTGCAGTACTGTTTTAAAGTAGTGGAAAGGTATAGTTAAAGATGGGCAAAAGGAATTCTTCTTCTCAGTCGTACCTTCACTCCCGACGGAGTCATGGAACGTCGGATAAGTTAGGAAACACAACAGCAGACATGCTGTTATTTCACGGTTTTTTTTTTTCGGTAAGGAGATGGTTATTGCCTAAATGCCGTCGACTGCGAAACGTAGTGTGCCATTATTACTTGTTGTCACTGGTCTAATTTTTGATGAAATGTGTAATCTGAAAGCACCGGATATATTTCTATGAATGATGTTAATCCAACATCGAGAGACCCAGATCTAGCAGTGGATAGAAGCAGGCTGATGATGATTATGATGATTTAATATATACAACACTGACATCAGTCAGGATAAGAATCATATTTCACATCGTCACGTCAGAGAACAGAATTTGCAGGCTTCAATAGACGAAAAAATCAACTTTTTTTTCTCTAGCCATATAGCGAAGATGAGGCGTATGATGGAGCGATCTCACTCAGAAAGTAACCAGAAGATGCCTATTCGCTCGAACTTTAAATGGCTATATGAGCTTGGAAATACAGATGCCGGCAGGGAGTTCCAAACCTTGCCGTTTTTGGTCCGAAAAAAGAGGGATTTCGACAAGACTAGGACGGTAACTAGTCGTACGTTTGAATGTCCGATGGAAGAAAGGCGAAGGTGGTATGAGTTCATGCAGCTCCTGATCACACTCCTAAATACATCTTATAAAAGACACATAGATAAGTATGAATAGGAATTTGAATTGAATTGAACTTTAGAGCTTTCGTGTGTTGCTTAAAGTCAATGCACTCGTTAGAAAATTTAATCTCCATAAAATATTTCACCTATTCAGCATATTAGTAGAGATGTTCCATAATGTATAGAATTTCTAAGAAAGGTTCATTCATTATAATACGTTTCTTAGAGCTTACGGCATTCATAAAATTTCAAAGCGTTATTAAATCTTCTTTACGTTTTGTTGTAATAAAGAATGTTCAGTTAACTTCGGTAGAAGTAATTACGTAAAATAGATACTTATTCATCTTTTGGTTTAAACTAATTTTACTGTTCAAAGCTGAGAAGAATTTCGTAAAATATTTACTTAATATTTTTTTTATTAATGATGGTTATAAAAAAAATTGAAAAACATTCAACAAATGTAAATGTGATAGAATCAACGAATTACCTGAAAGAAAGTCTCAGATTTGTGCTAATTTTTTATCCACATCAAAATTTCTCTGAAGAGTTAGTTTAAACTAAGAGCTAACAGTTTATTTTTAAAAATTTTAATGAGTTTTTTTTGACGCTATTTAAGAACGGTATTTTAAACAGAAAGCACGTTACGTACTGGTCAGCCTGCTTGTCAACACTATATAAAAAAGTTTAATGAATTTCATAACTCTTTTAAATTTCATTAGTATGTATTTAATCTACCTATATAACTATAAAAATAAAAAAGAATAGCTAAATGTCTTTTAAGCGCAAAACTTGTGAGATGCTGGACCGATTTGGATATATGTATATATTAATATTCCTTGTGTTACGTGCGGGGTGAGTTAAAATGCCGTTTAGGGTTGTAAGAACACGATTTATTACGCAGACCAAGATGACTTCCAAAATATCAGAGCTTTTCCAATTAAACCGTAAAACTTGCCAAAAGTCGTAAATAATTCACTCTAAGTGTCAACAATGCACTGTCGCAAATATCTTCGCAAAAGCTCCCAAGAGTTGTTTTCGTATCGCTTGTTGTCGCAGAACTGTCCCACTCGAGCGATGGCACCCGTATTTATACACGCGCAGTCAGCCGCGATGTTTTTGGAAAACACTAGAAACTTTAAGGTAAACAAGCTCGTACACAAGTAAACAAGTCATAAAAAACAAACATCGTAAACAACTTTCTGGCTTAAGGGAATGTGAACCTTATGTCGCGAACATAAGGAACAGTTTTCTCTGAGACAGGAGGGCTTCCTTCTACGTATGGAAATTTCCATACGCCCAGGTCTCATGATAAACAACAACACGCTGTTTGTTTATGATAAACAAACGCTTCGAGAATGTTCGGTCGTAACACTTGAATTCCAAGGAAGGTATGAAGAAAAATTGGAAAAAATGCCCGGAAAATCGAAAACCCATTTTTTGTTTCGCTCATTTAAAGTTCCTAGCTTTTGACTAAACGACTTCAGTGAGTAGAATTCATAGAAGCATTAAAAATAATAACGCAAGTGATTAAAATTGTTATATTCAGCTCACTTTAACAACTTAGATGTTAATATTAAAAAAAAATTAAACAAATGGCTCTACCTGTTATCAAAGCCGTTATCACCACTATACCACTATAATTTTAGCTCAGACATTTGTGTAGATTAAACTATCGAGTTAGTTTAAAAAAAAACAGTTAACATAACGAATGGACGTCATTTGATGCAATTTAAATTGTATTGCTTAATTACCAACACTTTCACTGTGACATACGAGACGTTAGGCTGGTAACACACTGAGGCTTGTTTGAGATAATTTTAAAATGTCTTGAAAGAGTTAGTTTGTTTAAAAATAACTTCGCCTCCTATTTCTTACAATTACTATTCGTACACCTGTACAATTAATATTTATACAATTAATATTTATTGCTTACTAGTTGACCAGGCGAACTTCGTACCGCCTAACAGTCAATAAATGTAGTTGGTGATGCGGGTGAAGGACCACAGCACCCTGGATGCTGATTCAAAATTCGGTTCGACAGGACCATCTTAATGGGTCGACATGACCGAAAACTAATGGTTCATCAAGGGACCATCTAAGGGTGCTGATGCGGGTTGAAGATAAGATGAAAATAATCTTCATGTGCGGATGGATGTATCTTCATAGGTTTGCGGTAAGAAATAGGAAAGCGGTAGCGGGGCGTAGGGATTAAATGCACAACACGTACCTCGTGAATTGGCGGCTTGGTCAGGATCTGGTGGCGACTGCTCTCGTATCTCGCTGATGGCTGGATATTTGGATCCGAACACACAAAACACTTCACCTTGTGTACACAATCTATAGTTATTTAAACGAGATCGTATTATAAAGTATATATGCGGATTTAGCGGTTTTAAAAGCGGAGCGGTTGTTGTCACATCAATTTTGCAACTCAATCTATATGTCTCCGACGCGAAGCGTCCTGCGCAAGCGCATCGAAGCCATCTCCCCATCTCCTTCACTCTCGCTGGACGGTTGTGCACGTATGACGAGGAAAGGGATAGGAAGTGTGAAGAGAGCGGCGTATACATCCTCCGGCGCCTTGAGAAAGAGAGCTTTCTCAAAACCAAAGAGGATACTAACAGAAGAATTAATTATAGAGCGGGGTAAATAAAGCGGATAAAGAAAGAAATTAAACTAAGTACTTAACACTAGAAGAATTAAATAAAAATTGAGAAGATGCGGTATTGTTATTGAGACGGCAATGGACTCAATTTAACTATTGGTCTTTTCAGTAGACCATTTTGCGTTTTAACTAATGCTACTCGAACGACACCATCCGCGCCTGGATAAGTCTTTTCGATAATTCCCATTGGCCATCGTAAGGGTGGCACATTATCGTCATGTAGTAGCACGACAGTACCAATCCTAACATTTGAAACGTCTTTTAACCATTTTTGCCGGACCTGCAAATTATTCAAGTACTCTAAATGCCATCTCTTCCAATACGAACGAATCATTTGATCGAGAAGAGATTTACGCGCAAGAAGCGGCGTTGTAGAAAGCGGTGTAAGTGGCAAGTACTGTAAAGGAGAGGCCATAATAAAATGTGCTGGCGTTAAAGGCTCGGGATGCGGTTCTTCCTGCAAAACGCAGAGCGGGCGCGAATTCATAATAGTTTCGATTTGTGTTAAGACTGTTAAAAGCTCTTCATAGGTAAGAAGTTGATTGCCAATAATGCGGTATAAATGCGTTTTTAAACTTTTTATATTCGACTCCCATATTCCTCCGAAATGCGGTGCTCGCGGTGGTAACATATGCCATTCGATACGGCGATTAACGAGCTCATTCGATAGTGCTTTGTTGTACTCTGAAGAGTCTAAAAGATGATAAAGTTCGTTTAGATGAGACTTGGCACCAACAAAATTGGTTCCATTATCGGAATAGAGATGTGTAACTGGACCCCTGCGGGAGATAAATCTCTTAAAAGCGGAAAGAAAAGTAGCAGACGACAAATCTGATGCGAGCTCAATGTGAACAGCTTTGGTCACTAAACAAACAAATAAGCAAATGTATGCTTTTTGACTTCGCTGACCACGACGTCTACATAGCGTAATATTAATAGGTCCAGCGTAATCTACGCCGGTATGCACGAAGGCTTTAGTCTCTTGAACTCGAAATGCGGGGAGGTTTGCCATTTTAGGAGTTTGAAACGAAGGAGAAGTCTTATAACAGAAGTTACAGCCATGTACGCGTTGGCGTATAATTGACCTAGAGGATAGTATCCAATACTTTTGGCGAATCAAAGAGCTAAGAAGAGTAGCTCCAGTATGGCAATTAACGCGGTGATAGTTATCAATTATTAGGTAAGTAACATTATCATGTTTAGGCAGCAAAATCGGATGCTTTGCTTCAAAGGGTAAGTTTGCATTCGATAACCTACCTCCTATCCTAATCAATTTGTCTTCAGACATGAATAAATCTAATTTATTTAGCGGTGCAGAGGGTATATTACCCCTTTTTAAATCTTTTATTACATGCGGGAAATGTGCAGCTTGAACTGCGCGGAGCAGATAGTTTTCAGCGGTATGTATATGAGCGGTTTCTATATTTTTAGAGCGGGTTAGTATTCGTACAAATTGTAAAATATAGACAATTATTCTTAATAACTTATTCCACGATGAGACTTTACTTGCAAGTGAACAGAGCGGTGATAATTCTACGGCATGAGAAGCGGTTGAAATAAACGTCTTATTGTTAAATTCAGGCAAATTTTCCAATTTTTCAGGTTTAAAAGATTCTATTGGCCACTCAAGTACTGGCGCGTTCAGCCAAAAGGGACCTTTCCACCATAACTCGTGAGTTAGCAATTGTTCAGGTAATATGCCTCTAGACAAACAGTCGGCAGGATTATGCACTCCGGCGATATGGTAGAAGGTTTTAGGTTCAAGATTCTCCTGACATTTGGCTACGCGGTTGCTAACAAAAATATTCCACCGATGTGGAGACGAATGAATCCAGGAGAGAGCGATTTTTGAATCCGAAAATGCGTAGACATTCTCTATAGATGTGCGTGCTGAATAAGTATCGTAAACCAATTTAGTTAGTTTTGACATTAAGACTGCGGCACAAAGTTCTAAGCGGGCAAGTGAAACTACTTTAACTGGTGCGACCTTAGACTTCGCACAGACTAACCTAACATGTACATTGCCTGTGGAGTCAGTCACATGTAAGAAAACTACACAGCCATATGCTTTCATACTAGCATCGGCAAAAGCAACTATATTTGTCGTACAACCCTGTGTTACGGCAATATGACGCGGTATTTTTAAAGTAGTAAGAAGCGGCAATTGCTCTCTGAATTTAATAAATTTAGCGGTTATATTTGCCGGGGGTTCGTCGTCCCATCCGACCTTTTGAATCCAGAGTTCCTTAATTAGAAGTTTGGCATAAAGGATTACAGGTGCAGCGAAACCTAGCACGTCCCATAAGCGGGCGATTACAGAAAGTATGGAACGTTTTGTACAGGAGCGGTCATCATTATTAGTTTTAAAAACGAAAGTATCGTTTTCCGGCTGCCATTCTAGCCCTAATATTTTAAGAGATGCGGTTTTATCAAATTCTACTTGCTGCGTAAGTCTTAGCGGTTGCGGGATGCTCTCAAGCACCTTTTTTGAATTGCTTGACCATTTTACTAGATCAAAACCAGCAGATTTAAACATGTTAATTAACTGAGCGGATGCCTCGACAGCGTCAGATTCAGTTATAATTGAACTAGCCAAATCATCCATATAAAGTTCCTTCTCAGCTATTGCAGCTGCTACTGGAAAATTGGTGCGTTCATCATTACAGAGTTGGCGCACGGTGCGCATTGCAACGTATGGGCTTGACTTAAGACCAAACGTCACTCTGTTGAACTTGAAAGCACGAATCGGTTCAGCGGTGTCGAAGCGGAAAAGTATTTGTTGATATTTTTGATGTTCTTCAGTTACACGTATTTGAAGATACATCTGCTTTATATCTGCGGTTACAGCAATTGGGAAAAGGCGGAAATTCAATAAAAGTAAAAATAAATCTGCTTGTAAATTAGGACCGGTATGTAAAATATCATTGAGAGATACGCCATTATGGCATTGAGCACTTGCGTCCAAAACTACTCTGATTTTACTGGTTTGTTTGTCTTGTCTGATCACCGGGTGATGAGGAATTATATAACCTCCTTCGAGTTCGTCCGATGATGACACTGGAGATAAATAATTATTATCTATGTAATCCATAATTGCGGCGTTATAGCTCAAACGTAAATCGTTGTGACATAACTTGCGCTCTAGTGCTAACAAACGACGATGAGCGACAGCGTAAGAATTCCCTAAGCTACTCGGATCCTTAGAGAACGGCAATGCGGTACAATAACGACCTGAAGAGTCGCGAGACACTGTAGAAGTGTATATTTGTTCGCATTCTTCTTCAGACTGACTAAGAAATTTCTTTGCGGGAACTTCTTCTAACTCCCAAAATTTAGAAAGAGAAGAGTCTATATTATTCTCAATACAAGTGAGAAACGAAGCGGTAGGTGAGCGTTGAAGTGCGGTTAGATCGCCTTGAACTGGCGAAGCGGTATTAGCGGTGTCACCCATGAACACATATCCGAACACTGTTTCAATAGCGGGTGGAGCGGGAGGCGCAATAATCTTTCCACTAAGAAGTATAAATGGAAATAATTTTGCTCCTAATACGAGTTCTATCTCACTCGGTATGTGCCAGTATGGATCGGCAAGCGGTATGTCTACTAAATGACTAATGATAGATGTATCGATATAATCGACAGGAAGTCGATCGGTAATGCAATCGATAACTAATGCGGTTAAGTTAAAACTTTGTTTATTATTTTTCGCGGAAATCATAAAATTGACATAACCTATGATAGGTCGAGATGTTAAACCAACACCCTTTAAAACTGAATTCGAAAGCGGTATAATATTTAAATTAAGTTTTTTGCAACAATTTACAGTTATTAAATGATTCTGTGAAGCATTATCAATAAGACATCGAACAGTTTCTTTTACATTTTTATCATTATTATATGCGTATATACTCGCAGTAGAAAGAATAACTTCAGTACGTTTACTACACGATAACGTGGTACGGGGGTGTAACTTAGTTGCAGTCACGCAAGGTGAGCGTGCACAAAGCGATAACACCTTGGTACCGGGCGTCGATGCCGAAGCGATGCATTTCTCTGTGTGCGTAAGATTCGTAGGTATATCCGATACATCGTTACTAGATGTCCGGTCTACCGCGGACGATACGTTTTTATTTTTAATAATATCTAAATGTAGCAAGGTATGATGTCTCTTTTCACATTGTTTACATCTATATTTCGAATTACAATGTAACACCGAGTGGGTCAAACTAAGGCAGTTTACACACCCTCGTTTCGATTTAATAAATTCGAAGCGATTTTTCGGTAACATTGATTTAAATGCGGGGCAAGTATATAGTAGATAATGTTCAGAGGTATTACACATAGAACATAAATGCTTGTTGTCATTATTATGACGAGTTACGAACGAATGTACTGTGTTGCGGGGGCGGTTATAATTATTATTATTGGCGTTATTATTACGTGTAGTGCGGTTAAATGAATTATTAGTAGTAGTAGTTCTATCTAATATCTTTACTTGACTTTTAATAAATTCGACGAAATCTGAATAACTCGGAATAATTTTATCCCTAGCGGTCATTTCAAAGGCCTGAGCGGTACTTGAATCTATCTTGCGGTATGCTAAGTTGAATAAAATGAAATCGTACATATTTTCAATTTTTAATTGCTTAAGTGCAGCGGCAGCAGCATCAAATGTTTCGATGAAATTATTTAATGAAACTGAGTCATTTGAAGCGCCTTTAATGTTAAGTAACATAGACATATAATATGAACCTAGGGCTCTTTTATCTTGATATTTCTTTGTTAGACTTTCCCAAATATAAGGATAGTTCTCACCGGAAGGAATTACACCTGCAATAATTTTTAGTGCATTTCCAGTAAGTCTTCCGACTAAATACTGAACTCGATGTGAATCGGTTAAGTCTGGATTACAATGTATGTTAGCCTTAAATGATTCATAGAACACTGGCCAGTTTTCAATTTTTCCATCAAAGTTGGGAATAGCGAGCGGTGCCAGTGTGTAGGGAGCCTTAGCTGCGGTTTGTGTATTTGTATTCGAAGCTATGGACTTATTTCCCTTTAAATTTACGCGGTATCTTATGATATGAGAAAAAAGATCCTCAAATGATGAAAGTGATTGATAATTTGGTTTAAATTTGGGATCTAATTGTATTTGTATTTCGTTAATTTCATCCAATGTTTGCATGAAATCATTACGTAATCTGTCTATGGTCTCACTTTCAGACATAAAATTTTCAATCGTGCGTAATTCAGTAGACGATGGAGACAGCTGTTTACCAGCATTGTACAATTTCGTAATACGTTCAAATCTGACCTTATTTTTCTCCTGTAATATCTTTAATTTCGACTCCATTGCAAAAGATGACAAATTAGAGACTGTTTATATATAAAAAATATGTTTACAATTTTTAAACATAAATCGAAAGCGGACGTCAGGTATTCAAGCAAAATGTAAATTTAAATTACCTACTTTAACGTGATGAATAAATATGAATGGAAAACAAATTAATTATTAAATAAAATAAACAAATTAAATTGTTTATAATGTTGTAAAAAACTTATCCAAACGAATAGGAATTATGCGGAATTATCCCAACTAATAGGAATTATGCGATGCGGTGCGGCTAAATAATAATAATATGTAATTATGTATGCAGTAATTAAATTGACCGAAAGTCGGTGCGATGCGGTTTTACTATTACCCACATAGGGCGCGGTAATACGAAATCTCGTCAAAATAACAATACGCATGAATTATGGGTATGAATAACAAACTGATATTGTTTGCTATAAAGAAAAGCGGTTAAATGCTGATTTAAAATCCGGTTCGACAGGACCATCTTATGGTGATGCGGGTGAAGGACCACAGCACCCTGGATGCTGATTCAAAATTCGGTTCGACAGGACCATCTTAATGGGTCGACATGACCGAAAACTAATGGTTCATCAAGGGACCATCTAAGGGTGCTGATGCGGGTTGAAGATAAGATGAAAATAATCTTCATGTGCGGATGGATGTATCTTCATAGGTTTGCGGTAAGAAATAGGAAAGCGGTAGCGGGGCGTAGGGATTAAATGCACAACACGTACCTCGTGAATTGGCGGCTTGGTCAGGATCTGGTGGCGACTGCTCTCGTATCTCGCTGATGGCTGGATATTTGGATCCGAACACACAAAACACTTCACCTTGTGTACACAATCTATAGTTATTTAAACGAGATCGTATTATAAAGTATATATGCGGATTTAGCGGTTTTAAAAGCGGAGCGGTTGTTGTCACATCAATTTTGCAACTCAATCTATATGTCTCCGACGCGAAGCGTCCTGCGCAAGCGCATCGAAGCCATCTCCCCATCTCCTTCACTCTCGCTGGACGGTTGTGCACGTATGACGAGGAAAGGGATAGGAAGTGTGAAGAGAGCGGCGTATACAGTAGTGTTACCTTTTAGATAAACTTAATTTGGGATTTTATGAACTTGATGAATGCAAAATTTGACAGTTTCTGTTATAGATTTGTATTTTCTAATGACAGTGAAAAAGTTATCAACAACGGTTGCTAGGTGACACGTACGTTTTGTTTTGATTGACATCAAATGTTTGATAGCTGTGGACAGTGGTTTGTATGGGAAAAGAAAATTCTTGTTTTTAATTTTTCCTCGTATTTTTTCTCTGCATAAGAACCTTCCTCAGACTTCATCAAACACAACAAAAAAAAAATCCGCCAAATCCGTCCAGCCGTTCTAGAGTTTTGGCGCTTAGCAACACATTTAGTGATTCATTTTTTTTACATAGATATATTTTATTAGGCGTTAAATTTTAATTTTAATTTTTAGATTAATATGACTTTTTCTGGATGACAGGTAGGTATGCTATGTCCTTTTCTTTATCCCTGATAACGTGTCTGAAAAATTTCATGATGATTAAAAGCAAAAAAAAAACTTGTATATTTCCTGTGCGAATATTCCATTTGCGTACATAGTTTTTTTTAAAACTAATTAATTTGTGTAGCAAATACGTGTATATGCAAAATTACCTTTTGATCGGTTGAGCAGTTAAGGCGTGAAAATTTAAAAGACAGAGTTACTTTCATATTTATAATATTAGTATGGATTGGCGAACACTAAAGACTCAATAAATAATTGTATGAATCTGTATGGATATTATATTCTTTGGACTAAGATCAGTGCTCTCATTATACTCCAACTGAAAAGTCATCCCGTTAACGTAAACGATCGGTTCCGTTAGTGACGCACCTTGTTATGTAACGTAAACTCACACGTCAGGAGAAAATAGCGATGACAGATTGCTTTCTTGTTACGTTTTGTGACGAGCGCACATTTACCTAATCTAGTTGTTCCTGTTCGTAATATTATATTACAGTAATTTTTGTTTAAATTTTTCGTAATGTAAACTAAAATTACATATAACGAATTAATTAAAATTCATTACATAGTATTAAAAATTAACAGAAATTAACAAGAATTACAAAGAATGAAAAAATAAATAAAGTTACAAAGAACAAAAATAAAGTTGTTTTTTTTTTTTGCTTATATTTCGGTCATTATTTACATTTTGTTCATTTTATATTATATTACATTTATTGACAATTTTCATGCAAATCGATCCAGCACATCACTAATAGCAAAATAGTCACATCATCATAAACTTCCTCATTTGTAATATTTAAGATTGTACGTACTTAAATTTATTTTGAAGAACGACTCTTTATTGAGTTGAAATGTTATAAAATTGCAGTTATAGGTATATAAAAAAATACAAATTATATAACCAGATCGAGGTAACATACGCTTCTGAGAAAAATGCCAATATTCTCACAAAACAACGGTAAAAAGTGGTAAATTCTTTTCCGTATACCTAATCAAGGAACAATCTATCAGCGGTTACACAAGCAGTTCTCATGCGGGGTCGATGTTGACACATTCTCTTTATGAGAATTCAATTTATGACAACAACTTAGATTAGGCTAGGTATTCACTGTAGAATCGTTAGTGAAACTGTAATTTATTCATAGGTATATATTTACTATGATAAGAAATAATTATGTTTTTGTAATAGTCTACCTACCCTATGGAATTCTGAAATATAAGGATATTAATGTAGTTTAATGAATGTGTGCATGTTGGTATGTATAAAAGGACTTACTTTGGTTGCAACAGTTACTATTTTTTTATACTATAGGAACCTTTGTATGTTTTATGTATTTGTATACTTAATCCAATAACGTTGGGTTTTAGCTAAAACGGCTAAAACCCAACGATGTTCATCACAGGTAGGGCTACGTTCCCTGTCGCAACCTCAGCGTACCCGAAAGTGGGGGTAAGCCGGCCATCTTGGATCTTGGAGGTGGTCCCCTAAGAACGCAGTGTGCCCTACCACTACAATTAAAGTTATTATTACCTTAACGAGCAAAGACTTAGTGTACAGCCTAGTTTTTTTTTTCACTCACAATACTGGGAAATGAAAATCGTTCCGATAAAGCGTTTGTCGCCAAGTCATGTGAAACTCGCTCGAGAAAGCATCCATTATTACGTTTCTTCTTACTTTAATTACGAGATTTATTACCAATCATGTATCGTATGTAATTGATACCTTTTATGTTTGAAATAATTATATGAAAAATATTGAATAATAAGTAGATATTTAAATAGTCCGTGATAGAATTGCTAGAAATTAGGCTATCGAAGGTCAAAAATAGGGTTTATATTATATTAATATATTTTTTATTGATAACACTAAAGCTTTTTTATAGCTATTAACAAAATAAGGTAACCCGTTCGAAAACAAATGAGAAAAGTTACTAATATTTCTAGAGATATTGAATATTGAAAGTTATAATAAAAAAGTAATAGTAAGTAATTAAAATAGGAGGACAAAAGAATAATAGATGTGATTTTTTTGTTTAATTATTAAAATAAAACATTTTTTCAAGATAAAACTTCAATAACAATAATAAATAACAAATAATCATATTCATATTAAAAGAGTTTTTAAAATTTTAATATAATTGAAATTTCTCCAGTTTCGTAACTTTTAAGATTAAAGAATAAAAAGTGTTTTTTTTTAAGATATTTTATACAATAATCTGTTGCCGTGAAACGAGTCACGCTTTCTTATACACGCATTGTTCAATACAACAATAGAGGGAGAGTATATTTTGTGTATAGTTTTATTATTTTTATAATAGAGCACAATACGTGTGATCATATAAGAGTAGTGTAAAAAAGATTTTCATTTGCAAATTATAACTTTCATAGCATAATTCACAGTGGAAACTGTTTTCTTGTACCTTTTTAACGCCTTTATTTTAATCCCATTTTGGTCTACAGATAAATTATAATTTTCCATTTTTTTGAGAAACAATAAGAAATTTCGTACACATGTATGATAAACTTAATCCTTATATATAAAAATTACTTGTCACATGTTTCTCGCCTATGGACTCTTAGGGCCTCTTTCACAAACTACAAGTAAAGTGTTGATTAGTTACTTTTAGAAATCATTTTCTGTTATATTGAATTATGCACTCGGTTTACTGCATCATTCGATAGCCGAATTTTTACCGTTCAAACAAAGGTATATCAGTTCCATTATCCCCGGTTACCGGTGACTTTAAATGACAGTTTGGCCTAATTGACGTTTGTGAAACAGGCGCTTAAACTAAATGACCGATTTGGATAAAACTTCGTAACTATGTGTAATTTGGTCTTTATTTTGAACCCGGGCGAAGCCGGAAACGTGTTTCTAGATAAATATAAGTAATTAAATATCTTAATATGGTTTCCTGAACCATTATTGTAAAAATTGCAAATAATTTTTATTGATTACAATGTATAATATAGTGCATGACTGCAAGTTCATATTAGAATAGAATGGTAGTAAAATTGAAAGTTGTTCACGCATGCGCGGCTGGTGAAAGTCAGACCTTGCACTTGAAAAGCGAAAGGTACTGCTTGACCGACACCCAATAACTACTGTTTAACCAGCACTTATGCTTAATTGATGCTTAATACTACCCATACGATTTAAATTCTTATCAGTGCTGCTGTATGCATTACATTAAAAAATATAATACTTAAAACTAACATATAAATTATGCATATCAGTGAGAATCTAAGTACATATATTCTTCAGAAAATATATCGTTAGTTTATCTTGTGGAAACGTAATTAATATTAAAATTAAAATAATAAAATAGTAATAAAATATTTCTTATAAATTCTTATGTAAAAGTCGGTATAGGTTCACTTAGGTTCACTTGATGGTAAGTGGCTACCGTCACCTATTAATATGAGCAACTAAACAAGTGCTCTTGTATGATGTTGTAGTGGCTTGTAATAGGTATAGATACGAAGATAAGGATAAGATAAGGATAATAATAAGGATAAGGATAATAATAAGCGTAAGTCTAAGGATAAGGATAACGATAGAAGGAATGAAAAAAAAATCGGCTTTGGCATCTTTAGTTTACTGACAGATGTTGTTTAGGGAGCTTACTGCTGCCATATATGAACGTAGAGAATTGTCGGATATACTTATTTTGAAATTACAGTATAGTACAGCAACGAGTTCAGGTAGGTAATAAGTTTCCGGAAGAGTAGTTAAAACAGTATTTTCCTACGAGTAGTTCCGGTTGTACAACTTGTATAGTTTTCATCGCCAACTGCAGGTGGCGATTTCTTAACGCCATTCCTCTCATTAATGTCACCGTATTCGTCATTAAATCAAATGACCAGCATATGCATTCCATGCTAGCTAGCGTAAATTAATTCTTTTGATTTAATTGTTTTAACTTTTTTAATAAAAACATTATTAAAACAAGAATTTGAATGTATTAACATTTCGTATACTTTTTGAACTCATTTAAATATAAAAATATTCTTTATATTTTACGTTTTATTTTTAAAATTATGAAAAAAAAAATATTGGTGAATTTATCTGATGTGTTAATAGTTCAGACTAATTTATTTTGGTCAAGTATAACTTTTAAAACATTAAGGGATCCCCTTAAATATTATGTTGAGCCTGAAAACATTAAATACAAATTAAAATAATGAGCTGCGAATGAGTTGTCAGCAATGCGAGTTCATCACCGGATCTCTACTGCAGAGTAAAGCTTGCGGCACAAGTTTTTAGTGGTAATAACCGGTTATAATATCTGTTTTGGGCTTTCTAGAGAGTTTTGCGAATTTTTATTTGTTAACAACTTTTACTACATTAATATTGTGTGATAGGTGTGACCTACGGTGACTTTAAAACTAATGTATGTATCCGTAAGTAGTGACACCGAATCTTTGCTAGATTATATTAAAAATGAACGAGCACTATGTACTATATTGTTAATTTCGTAGGTAGCAATCCAATAGCAATCACATAAATATATCACACCATGTCTAGCGTCTAGTATGAATGTTTTATTTAACAACTCGCGCCATCTATTGACAAGATTTCAGCATGCTAGATGTCATGTTTGAAAATAGAAAACTACAAAACAAGTCTATATTATAACCTAATTATATTCTTTTACTTACCAGTGAAAGTTTTATATTATCTAATCTGAGGTTTTATCAAAATTGATTTCTGTTTTGAAAATTAGGGGTACTAATAAATAATAGACTGCGATTTGTTTTAAAATGATTTTTGTGTTTATAATATTTCAATATGAGCCGAGTCAAGTCCCATATTATTATTTAGATCTCTGACGTAATATAAGAAAATTATATTATGTTAAACTTTTTGTTTAACACTAAAAACATGATGAGCATGATACTAATCATTGACGTATATCTTTCAGAGATTTTCTGCCCAGATCTAGATACGATAGAAGACTATACTAATATAAAAGTTCTTACTAAATGCCAAATTACTAAATGCCAAGGTTACAATATATATTTGATAAGTTTGCATTATGAATACTAGTTACATCTAACTCCACGGCTGTTTCCTTTGTTGCCAAATACTATTTGTAACGAGAAGCTATAAAAAAAATAATTAGATTAAACCACTATGTACATATGTAGTGTCACAATAGTGAGAAGTGTATTGTTCTTCGTCCTCGAATATGCACGTGAGTGGATGAAGGTGTTATGTCGCATTTTTGGTTTTTTTTCGTTTTTTTGCATTATTGAAGGTAATATGTCCATATGAATGGTTACAGACCTTAAGTTCGTCGATTTAAGACATTTTTGGAAAATAAAAAGTTGAAAAAGGTGTTATGTACGGTTAATTTTTAAAAGCATATTGTGCAGAAAAGTTTATTTTTGTTAATGGAAGAGGGAGCTATGTTAATTTTTTTTTTTAATTAAATAATAGAAGTGTTTAATTGCTATAATACCATTAATATTTTAAGATGTTTACACAACTTTGTATCATAATTTAGTAAAAAATCAGTTCCGTGGCGACTTATCTCAAAAATTAAAAGTAAAACTTTAACCTCGATTTATTCAAAATTTGAATTATGCGACATACCGCCTTCATCCACTCACGTCTTCAATTATTCATAAGAAAATTGTATGTCTTCATGTACATGAGTTTTATTGGTTATAGTATATGTATACTTAGTAGACCTTTAATTTTACTTCTAAAAAGGTGTTCTTTTATTATTTCATAAATAAACTAATTAATAATTGAACGAAGACATGAAAATTCATAAATAATGAAAAACTAGTAGGTTTGGAACTCCCTGTAGGCGTCTGTGAATCCAAACTTCATATAATCCATATCTTATAATCATTCAATCCATTCATATAATCATAGTTCAATTGAATAGGCATTTTCTTTAAAAAATGATAGATATGTACTTACTTTAAAAAAATAAAATAACAAAAAATAGGAAAATAAAAATAAAGTTACATTCTAAATATCAAAAAATATTTAAAATATAATGTTAAATGTTTTTAAAAGAACGCTAAATGAAGAAAATTACATCCGTGTGAAGCCGGGGCTTGTCGCTATATTATAATTCTGTTACTACTGAAGCTAGAATTATAACTGAACAAACATTTTCAAGTTAATTTTGTTTATAATCTCTTTTTAAATTTTTTTCTTATTTAAAATTTTGTCAAAATATAGTTGTTGGATTTCCATTAAGATTAATTTATTAAGATTTAGGGCCTGTTTCACAAACGTCAAGTAGGCCAAACTGTCATTTAAAGTCACCGGTAAACGGGGATAATGGAGTTGATATACCTTCGTTTGTACGGTAAACGTCCCAAACATTAAATAGAAAATAATAAAAAAAAAATAGGCCATCGAATGATGCAGTAAACCGAGTACATAATTCAATATAACAGAAAATGATTTCTAAAAGTAACTAATCAACACATTACTTTGTGAAAGAGGCCCCCAGACCAACTAAATCTTGGATTACATGCCAGTTGCTAAAGTATACTGAGAGTTAAATTAAAAGTAATTACGTTTATATAAATATAGTAATTAAATGAAATTACAAAATTACACTAACCCCCTCTAATTTGATTCATTTTTTGTAACCGAATTCTTCAAAATAATGACTAGAAACGTACATATGTTATAAGTAGTGTTGCAATTCTTGACCCAAGTAAATATTTCTTATACGTGCTTGCTCCTTGCTAATAATTTATTACTAGCTGGCGCCCGCGACTTCGTCTGTGTTGAAATAGAAAAAAGTAGCCTATCCTGTGTCATGTATGTCTAAATGGTTATATACCAAGTTTCATGAAAATCAGTTATGTAATTCGTTTAAGAGTTATGGAAAAACATACATAGATACAATACCTACACTTACAGATTTATTATTAGTATTGATTGATTGATAGCATGTTATAGAGGTTTTTAATAATACTCTGTTTTTCAAAAAACCTTTTCAGTTTTATAGAAAAATCAAAAGTTATTAACAAGACTATGTAATGTAAAAACCAAAATATGTCATTAAAATAACCACAAATTTTAAATATTGATTTTTAGTAAAAGTTATGTATACTAAAATGTTAATTGAATATCAAGGATAAATGCACTAATGCAACTGTTATCTATTTAACTTAGCCATTACTTATATAAAAGACTAATTTTAATATCCTGCAGCGTAAGCGCACGGCGTATTTTAAACGCGCAGACGACGCGCGTATACGAGTTTCCAACGAGATTCGAATGCAACTTTGTAACCTAAGCACACGTGTCGATGGTGGAACGCGCGTCTATTGCGCGTATACGCGCAGATACAGCCATACAGACGCGCTGTAGTTGTACAATGGCGTCGGTTGATATCTTGGTATACGTATATTTTGGTTCCATTTCAAACAAAAATATACGTGCAACGTACAGTAAACTATTATTGCAACTGCGGCGCGGTCGGTGGTAGCGGTGGGCGTTATGTAGCACCAATCGTTTTCACAACGTTGTGGCTGAACGGCAACGAAAACGTTGTGGGAGACTTTGACAACGATCTATTTCTCAAAACGTCAAACTCAAATTTCTCACGTGCACCAATCCGTTGTAGCAAACGGACTTCGTTTTCGGTTCGGAAAATTCACAACATAACGAACGGAACGCATGAAACAACCATCTCTTTCGCAACCACCGGTTAAGTATGATAAAAAGAGACGGTAATATCTAATGAGATACGATGAATTATTACGACCTTTGACATTGTTCGGTAGATGCGTTTGTACGATAGTTTACCTTATACATATACTAATAAGATAAATTTCGATTATTTTCGATACTTTTTGTTATTTTTTTACCGAATTTCTTTCATTTTATGCGCGCATCCTGATCTTTCATACGCGCGTTCCTGAAACGGCGCGTCGTCTGCGCGTATAAAATACGTCGTGTGCTATCGGCCTTATGATCAAGGAACATCCTGGCCGGATGTGTTGCAATTTTGTTAGAATGTTTAGCTGACAAACCTTCGAGTGTATTCACATTTATTGAAAAGTTCACAGTAGTTTGCGTACAGTCTTAAGGAAACTGCGAATTAAACGTAGCTATTTTGCAATTTGCAAATTAAACAACTTTATTCATATGTGATTCGAAACTTCAACTATATCTTACTTTAAAAAAAATAGTAAATATTTCCTTAATAAATAATTCGGAAGTATAAATGCTTGTTTATTATTATTTTAGCACTATGATTCTTATTCATATGTTTTAAAATTTTTAACGTTTATAGAACATAGGTAATCATAAATACTAGAAAACTACATCTATATCGTATGCCTATGATTAGTTTTTTAGTTTAGTCTAGTTATAGTATGCCAGGCAAAAAATCAAACAAAAAAATAAAAGTACTAAGCTACGTATATGTTTTCTGGAAAATTCTCTATTGTAAATATAGAAAAATCATTTTTTTTTCTAATTTAAATTGTGTTCTTTTTTAGTAGCGAGATTCACAATTATCTAAATACCAACTAGAACATTACATATTTATTTCTAAGAAATCTATAGTAGAAAGAGCTGTTTAAACGAATCGCTTCTTTTCTGTAAATGCAATTACAGTGTTTCTATGAGACATGGATTACAATGAATGTCAAGAGCACGTGAACATACATCACATACTTTAAAAAAATACAATACACGGACTGTACAATGTCGTGTTGCAATAATGTGACAGTGAAAATGAGACCTGTGGATGGCATTGCCTATATATAGGTAGGTATACATATAGGCATTCCCTATTTTTATTTTTTAACTTACTCCATGACCAACCCTTACAGATTTATTATTACTATTGATTATAAGGAATCTTAAACTATAAACTGACCTGGTCAACTGTTTGAGACGGGCTGCTGCCTGAAGAGACGCATAACCATATCTGGCATATTTGGCCGAGTCTTCGGATGGGGCATTAAATGCTGCAACATAGCGCGCTGGATTCTTATCGTCCAGCCAGAATCCTGTACAAATATTGTGCCTTATTTAGTTCTAGATGCTTAATAAGATACAATTCGTTTAATGTAACCTTGAAATGGATATTAACTTATAAATTATATAATTTAATATTTGATATATGAGACAAGAATTAACTAATAACGAAAGCTTATTTGTTTAATTTACATTCTGAATGAATTTTATTAAGAGCTTATTTAAATAAATTAATAAAAGCAATGGTAACTTCTAAAATAAGAATTATTTTCAAATTTTTTCTGCTTGCTTACCCATAGAGTACAACTTTGGTTCCATTACACTGTATAATTCATGCATTTTTTTCACTCCATACTCAGCCGCTTCTTGAATATCTTTCTTCTCACTAATTGTCAAATTGACATCGGCCACATCATCATACGTGTCATTATTTTCCAAATTATCATCGGTGTAGTAATCGTAGTCGATACTTTCGTTTACTGGTATTTTCAAAACAGTTTCTTTACTATCGTGATCAGTATTAACTTTAGTGAAATTGTCTTTATCGCAATAGGTAACTACGATTGTTGAAATATTTTTAGTTGCCGAAAAAGAATGGTTGTTATTGCGATTTCTTTCGATTATTGTTATGTTATGTAATTCTTTTGTTAAAGTGCTATTAAACATGGGCATTAAATGCTTCAAAACCTCTATTATGTTATTTGCTGATGTGTTTGTGCCGTGGCTCGTTTTATTCGGTTCTACGGTTAATATTTCAACGTAATTGGTTTTTTCTGTACTGTTCGGTGATGAATTTTCATTGTTGATTGAAAGTGAGTTGTTCACATTTACATCATTTTTTTCTTCTATGCCACTTAGAATTTGGCCAACTTTGTTTCTGCTTTCTATGTGTTCGTTATCACTGGAACTTTCTTTTGGTACATTGAGTATAATAGCTTCATTCAACTTAGTCTCGTTGTTCTGTTCTGTGGTAATATTTTCTTTTATCCTATTTATAGAAGCAATTATATTATTTACTAATTCATCTTGCGCTGGTCTATTTGTTTCATTATTTTCTTTGCTAATATTGCTTATTGCGTTCAGAAATATTTTGGCTCGCTCTGCGTCTTTTACGTAAATACCGGCATTCGATGTTTTATTGTGAATTTTGAAAATGTCTTCGATTAGTTTAGAGAACGGACAGTTAATTGTTGTTTTTAACATTTCATTTTTATCTTTTACATCAGATTTAACGTTATTGACACAGTTTAGTGTCGAGATTATAAGAACAAAGACGTATTTGTATCTGCAACAAGATAAAATCAGAATGTGATTATAATATCTTCATTATAACAATTAGTATATTGAGACTTAATGTTGCAGCACAGTTCGTTTCGAATTCTGGGCCTTTATGGATGTAGTATACCTAAACGTCCGGAAACGTTAAGGGGATAGCCCCTTAAGTATTGACCAATACTAAAATGTGTCTAACAAGTTACCTTATGAACGCAATGATCTCTTTTATTCATTTCCGCGCTTTGAAATATGGAGAAGCAGGAGACGGTTAGCGCTTAACAGAAACTTATCGGAAATTTCTAAATGCAATCCTTTAGAGAAAATGCAGTAAGCAAAAGTTACAAAACTAATCCATACTACATCATATGAAAAAATCTAAAACAAGCAACAAGTTCGTAAAACAAGCTCATTTTAGGGACATGTCTGCTCTTTAATTTTTCCTAAAGAGAAAAGCTGTTGACAAAAGGTGTCTTTTTCATGAATATAAATAGTATAAATAATAATATAAATTCGCATGGATGCTATTTTTTTTGCAAATTATTTGTTGCTCTTTCCATTAGTGAAAAACTTATCAAAATCCGTTTGGTTGTTTAGAACAAATCAGCGGAAAACAATTGAAACGAACAGTGACTTTGTTTTATAATCTGTAAAGAAATATGTACGAGTATAGAAGAGACTAGCGACCTGCCTCCGTTTCGCTCGTACAAATTTTTTGGTTCCCATATAACATTTTTCTATAACATAAAACCAAATGAAAGATAATTAAGATAATTTCTATTCATCACGTGCTTTTAAATTTACCGCCACCTCGACCGATGGTTTAGTCAACTTGACCGAATCGTCCGCACGGCCGAGTTGCGTAATCAAACTTTTTTTAATTGTAAAAACATTGACACCAATTCTAAGTTACCTACTAAACAAAAATAATTAATTTTTTGATTATATTTGAAATACAACAGAATTATATTACAAAATAGGTATAAACTAGATATTAAATAAGCACATATCCGAAAAGCGTATCCACAGAGATGTTATCCTTACATTATTATTAAAAAAACAAGTTGTATGTTCAGTCTGTCTGTATGTTCGCAATTATCTCAAAAACTGCTGAACGGATTTTCATGCAGTTTTCACTAATGGAAAGGGCGTTAAACGAGTAAGGTCTATATTATTATATATAAAATTTGTAGAAAAAATTTCACCTGTGCTAAGCCGAGAGCGGGTTGCTAGTACATAATAGAAAACAAAAAAAATTAAATTATATTAAACAAACCTCAATATTTCCATTGTATTTATAATTTAATGATTATTAAAACAACACTGCAAATTCAAAAAACAATTCACAGTAGACGAGAGCTTAAGCTCTTCAAGTAACTTAAGTTACTTTTCAATGTCCGAACGCCACAATTTTCAAAGGCAAACGTCAGGATATATTATCGGGGAGTTGTTCCGGCCGTGTTGAAGTGTTGCCAGGCATAATAGGACTAGCTGTTACATAATGTCGGGAGGCTGTGCTGAGATTAAAGTACTGTTATAAGACCTCGCCGCGAACGATGATCTCCCGTTCGCGTGCTCGTTTTGTGGCGAAATGAGCTTTTTTCGACGCTTTTACACCGCAACGTCCATTCGCGATTAAATTTTTTATTCACTCAATTCGAGTACGCTTAAGTCACGTCTCTGTGTCAGCAAAAAGCGGCTAACATTGCTGATGAATAATTGGAAATGTTAAAATAATAATTTCGCTTAACAGGTGATAACATATCGATTTAATACTGTCTGAAACTATTCGCCGAAGAACCGAAGTTGTCGATATAACCAAGAGAATTGCAGTACCTTGGAAGCCTACATCCAGCATTGGAGATACAGGCATTTAAAGCAATATACTCTACTCTGCCTATACTCTGTCTTGAATGTGCACAAAACTGCATGTTTTATGACGACAGTACATTTCTTATTTTTCTTCCGGTGCCAGGCGATCTTTCCAGCGGCTATGTCACTTTGCCAAGATTTATTTTTCAAGAGTGAGCTGATGTAACCTCATTGCTGTAAAATTATTTAATTGTACAGATAATGTAAGAATACTGTGGCAAAGCATTGTTGTATATAGGGATCTTTTGGCGCTGTTCATTGATTGTGGATATAATAAAAAACATGTTCAAAAATTATGTATAAACCAAGACATCCCACCTAACTAAAAATTTACATGAATTCATTAAAATTGTTTTTATTACAATTTCTCATGAAAGCTTTAATGAGAATAAAAGAAATATAAAGAAAACTAATAAAATGATTCGGTGTGAGTGATGGCAAGGTGTATTTGTCAGTTGAACGCAGTGTGATTGTGTCCGCTGCGCCTTAGGCGATGTCATTAGATACCTGCTTAGACGGACATGAGCAATTTTGCGGTTAAAGACCTTTCAAATAACAATAACATTGTAAAAAATACCTATTGTGTTTATCATCGGGAAAGAAAATAAATCTATCTGTAACGCTGTAGTCTAGCTAAAAAACTTCACAAATTTGTTTTTATATTCTTAATCTAGATAGAAATAACATCAAATAAAGATTTTCTGGTAATTTATTATACATTGCTATGCCATCAACTGTACAACTATGTAATATAAGTTGGGGTAGAATCATTGAACTCGTCATGTAATGTAATATCATGTTGACAACTGCATAAGAAAGTAAACTTACTATATATGATAACAAGGATCAATATGGTTTACACCTCTGACCAATAAAACAGTTTCATATAAACATCAAATCTTTTAATGGTCTGTCATTGTGAATTTATTATTCAATTATTATTGTGATATAAATATCATACAATTATTTTTCTGAAACTACGTTTTCACTTCTTACGTGTTTTTTTTTTGATACACAACTAGCTGTCGCATGCGACTTCTTCCACTTCGTTATATTACTCAATATTAATATAGCTTTCTATTGGTGAAAGAAGAAAGAAGTGGTTTTTGAGTTTATTCATTACAAACACACAAAAATACAAATCTTCTCTTTATAGCATCATTCACAAACAATAAAATAGTTAATTTCCTGGTGGTCTGCGACCATCATTAGAGAAATCAAAACATGAACTACGAAATAGGCTATGGTCACTTGCCACACATTTTTTTATTATTAATTCAACTCGTGTATGAATGTGTCATAGGTCTGAGCGTTGGTGTGTAGTTGACGCAATGTGTACCTTGACTTAAAAGCCATGGTGTATACCTGCCTACTAAGGCAAATAGAGCAAATTATACAATTATAGTTAACTAGCGACCCGCCCCCGGCATCGCACGGATGCATTTTTTTCTGCTAATTGTGTACACAAACCTTTCCAATTGATCGCTCTTTCTGGGTGAACAGACAGACGCAGAAATAATGTAGATTTATTTGTTGTAATTTAGGTTATTTGTAAATTAGCGCCTGATTCGTAATTTTTTCAAGAGAAAGTAACTCAATTATTCAAAAATAAACATGATACAAGTAGAGAAATTCGGCAAAAATAATTGTCGGATAAATCCGACTCTGGTGGCTAAAGGGTTAATATTAATGTTAAAACGCACATACAAATCGGTAAATTTGTACCTATAGGATGAGTTATTAAGCACCTAATACCCATGTAATGTAATGATCTAGTTTAGATTGCAGAAAAGATTTTTTTCATGTTATGTGTCCAACGTTATGTGTCTAAACGCGTACACGTTTATGACACGGTTGATTCAACCGTTTCGTAATTGCACCAATAACCGATTAAACAGTTTTTAAAACTGTTCTAATCTGTAACTCGTTACATCACTCCTGATACTCCGACAATGCACGCGATGCTTTTGAAATCTTATCCCAATATTTTGCCCTGGTTCATTACACATATTGATATGAATGATCAGTACACGCATGAAGTATGCTAGAAATGTCTATATATGCACATTTCATTTCCCTATGCTTTATCCTACTAAGTAATTATGGTTGTCAGCGCACTTGATGCATGATGCACAGTGCACTTGAGCAACTTTGGTTTTGTTTGTGTACTCGTTGTTCCAGTAATAGAGACAGATGCAGAAGACTCGCTGAGGCCGAGACCAATGTGTGTTACTCGATCAAACACATCGAACGCGTTAAGAGCGGGTATATAGAGAAATAGCCAATCCTAGACATGAATTTTATCTAAGTAAACAAAGTCTAATTTAATTTTTTTTTTAAATAGATAAATACATTATAAATGAAAGTGACGACTGTAACAGAAAACATAATATAATGAAATTTTCTCGATAGAAAAAAATCACCAAGTGAGCTCTCATTTCCATCGATTTTAGTTTTATTTTCAAAATGACACACATTACAAAGCTAAAAGTGTATCAGTAATTTCACTTCACATATTATCAGGCTGTATGTAACAATTTTTCATTTGACATTGTAGTTTACGAATAATTAAAATTAATACTTTTGGCACTTATAACATTTTTATTCAGCGAGATGCGCTATCTTCCGTCGCATGTTGTGCGTAGTTCTACGTATTTTGTGTCACTGTCATGTCCAAGGGGCCACGCGGGTAAAATTACAAATTTTGTTTGCTTTATACGCAATGTGAATTTGTATGGGAATGAAGCAGTGCTACACGTTAGCCACTAGGTGGCGCTGTTTCATTCCCATACAAATTTACGTTTACGCGTTTGATCATTATTGTGAAACTTACTCAACTTGTCAGATTCAGACTTACCATAGCCACGAGCGCTCCGTCAGGAGTATACTACTTAAGAAGAATTATCTACATAACGCCTAGACGAGACAGCGTAGTAAGACGTACATACTTACTACCATAGAGTACCTAAATAGTACTTAACTAGTTAAAGTGCTATTTACTCTATGATACTAGTAACGTGTGTGGAAACAATTGAGCATAATGTTGTTTAAGTCAATCAAGAGTAGGTCTCTTCATTCCTGAAGGTTGTGCTCGCTTTGAAATGGCTCGGTTTCCATCCCACCCTGTCCATACCCTTCTTCATAGCTGTGAGACCTAGCTGTAACGGTTGCAACCTGATCTCTCCATAGGCTGGGAAATAGATACTTTATTTATAACTTACCTAAAAAGTTAATAAGTAATAACTTCGGATTTTTTTGAGATAAAATTAGCATCATTAGCCTACCTACTGCACATTTTATTCTAAGAAAAGTCAGAGTTTATGAGGCAGGTTTTGAGGCAGGAGATTATGTGTGAAAATGATATATTAAATATGTAAGTTATAAATTAGTGAAAAGTTCATGAAAATATTAAAATAACTATAAAAATCATAAATAACAGCCTTACCTATTAACTGATAATAATTAATATGGCGGTATAATAATCAATAACAAGATTAATAATTTTTTATTAAATTAGATATTATACAAAATACAATTTTTAAGTAAAAAAAAATAGCAATTGATTTGAAATGCTTATTCTAATATTATAAATTTGATCACAACTATAAAATTTATTAAACTTATTAAAGCATATGATATAATATGCTTTAATAAAAATATATTAAGTTTAGTTTATAACATTGGTACATATAAGTACATATAAAAATATTTTTATGTAAAATATAGTAATACCCTTTCAATATTTAAAACCATTTTTCTTAATTTAAAATTCATCACCATTTAATTAAACGTATAAAATTTTTATTTATAAAATATTAGTAGATATACAAAATTTCATATTTTTTATGTACCTAAAACATATTTCACATTTGATACACTGGCGTTTAACTTAACCTAAACTTAAATTAAGTAAATTGTCATATATTTTAATAAAAAATCAAAATTCAAAAGATCAAAAGAAAGTCAGTAAAATTTTGAAAATACGGTCTAAGGTAAAAAAAGCTTGTAAAAACAATTATTACATTGAACGAGATGAGTTGTCAAAACTTTAGTAATAAACTCAGAATACAGGAAAAAACACAAATCGCCAAGATTGACTTTATTTAGTTTTATTTGAAGTAAATTTTGGCAGTCATGCTAACAGTTTACTTGATGGTAAGTGGCCGTCACTTATTAACACAAGCAACGCCATAGGTTAGGATAGGCCACCTCTTTCACGAAACTACAAGTAAATTGTTGATTAGTTGCTTTTAGAAATAATTTTATGTTTAAATTATGCACTCGGCTTACTGCATCCTTCGATTGGAGATTTTTTTAAATTATTTTCTTTTTAATGTTTGGAACTTCTACCGTACAAACAAAGCTAGCTCATTATCCCTGGTGACCGGTGACTTTAAATGACGGTTAGCCTACTTGACGGAGGTGAAAGAGGCCCTTATAGGGATAACACTACTTGTTAAGAATATTGGTGTCTTACGACACTAAAAATGTTATTAATTGGCCTGTACTGTTTTTTTCTGTACTCTGAGATTCCTGAAGTCCTGTTGTCATATATTTTCAGTTATCTATAAAATAATTAAAATTGAAGTGTCCGTTTGTAATGTCAAAATAACTGCTTTTTATAACAAACAATATACTTATAACAAATTGTAGTGTATGTGCATAGATACGTTATAGATATAACTAGATCATAGTTATATACACTATCTCGCGTTCATTGTATATGATGGCCACACCGACGGTGACAATACCGGTGGGGGCAACACCGAATGTTGGACACACTGAATGGTGGTCACACTGAACGCTGCGTGGGCCGGAGCCGGGAGTGGACGCGTGTCTTGCCGGATATACATGAAACTACAGAGCCAGTGCCACCCAGACACCACACAAATAATTTTTATTTTATTTTTGTCTGTCTGTCTATTTGTTTGTTTAGGTTAATCTCCGAAACGGCTGGACTGATTTTGACTTGACTTCCACTGGCAGGCAGCTAATATTATAATGAGTAACTCAGGCTACTTTTATTTTAGAAAAAATAAAATAAGATAGCTAATAATAAATAGTATAAAAAGCAGTTGTCATGATTGACATTACGACAGTACAATTTAACACTATATAATAAGAAAGGTATTTATTTATTTATTAAAATTAGATTATTTTTAAATTAAACATTCACTTAATTAAAATAAAGTTTTATTATAAAAAACATTCATATTTTGTTTTATGTTGACATAAATAACGTTGTCTGCCGAGATCATTACCGTAGCTTCCATTATTTCTTGTTGTATCACAATGTTTGTTATCTAAGACAAAAAAAAATAATTATACTAAAATAAGAAGTGATAAAAGCTCCCTCTATTCTACGTATGTTGTACTTTTTTGTAAAACTATTTCAAGTAATTGATGTAGACAATGACAGATGGCTCTGTAAATATAATTAAACAAATTGTCTTTTAAAATATTTACTCGCATTTTAAAACGTTATTATCAAATATTTTAAACATGGTTTTGACTTTGTTTGTTTAATAACAAACACAAACATTTTGGATTTATGAAGTCAAGAATAGGAATAAATTTATACGCTTTTCAATCATATAAGTAATGTTTGTTTTATGCAGAGTGAGTTAACTTATCAATGATCGTATAGATCACATAGTAGCGCCTAGATTGTTTAGAATTTATCGAGTTATATACACAACAGTGTATATAACTCGATAAATAAACTAAAATTTATTTATTTTCGTGCAACTGGTATGTCAGAGCCACCTGTCGCACAGATAAGAAATCTTTACCGAATGCTAACCTGTTAATAGATGTCGCTAGTGTGTCCGCCGCACTTCGCGCTCGGCCTTCTCCTGCAGCTTCAGGTCATTGATTGCCGTCATGCTGCCGAGGATCACTTTCGCCGTCACTTGCTGCAAATATGCAACGGTTTACGTCAAATTTTGACTAAGTTTATTTACCTGTGTTTATTTAACATAATATCATCACTACATATTATAAAACAAAGTCCTCCGCCGCGTCTGTCTGTATGTATGTTCGCGATAAACTCAAAAATTACTGCACCGATTTTCAAGCTGTTTTCACCAATGGATAGAGTGGTTCTCGAAGTAAGTTTTAGTATATAATTTACAAAGTTATGCGGGCGAAGTCGCGGGAAGCTTAGGAATAAAATTGTGTTGGTCCTTTTTTAAACCTCGACGCTAGGCGCAAAAACAGGGTGTTATAAGTTTGACGTGTGTGTGTGTGCCTGTGGATTCGTAGCTCCCAAAAGGTTGGATCGACTTTGGTCCGATTTCTTTTTGTTTGAAAGCTGACACGATAGGGATGGTTCTTACTTTGCTATAATTTGTTAAGATCTGTACAGGCATTTGAAGACCATCAGCCCATTTCCTAGTCGATCCTAGTCCTAGTTGATAGAACTGTTTGGAACTGATATTGATGTTGATAGAACCGCGACAAAAAAATTCCAACTAGTTCTACTGCACAGTATGACAGCTAGGGGTAGTTAACGAAGGAATTTTACTAACTTCATCAGGTTCGATTGATATGATATTTTCTATACTGTTAGATTCTGCTACAGTTTAACTTTTCCTCAAACGATTATCTACGAAATTATGAAAATGAAAAAAAGTAGGAAGACCCAAAGAAAGCAAACCAGGCCTTATTATAACTGAGGAGTTTAAATTGTACACAAACGTTTTAGAGCAGAGTTTACAGATTTAATCAAAGGTTGCCTTTTGCAAATTATATTATGAGCCCGTGATGATTAAATTTGATTGTCTATCCGGTAATTGGAAGTTGATTATTTAATAGAATTATCGTTATTAAATTCGAAAGGTCTTTGCTAAGTTATTATTATCAGCTATTGGAGAAAGGGAGAGATGAAGTGAGATAGAGGGAAAACGCAGTGATACCATAGATACGAGAACATACAGATGACCAGACAAACTCTTATTTTAGACAAAAAAATGACTATAATAAATCAAGTCTATACAATACCTTAACATTTCTAGAAACACTGTTGCCTAAGCTAGGCGGAATAGTTGCAAAGAAAGCGCGTCCTTGGGATGATAATTCTACTCGTCTGGACCATGGGCCACCTTTCTTTCTTTCTTTCTTTCTTTCTTTCTTTCTTTCTTTCTTTCTTTCTTTCTTTCTTTCTTTCTTTCTTTCTTTCTTTCTTTCTTTCTTTCTTTCTTTCTTTCTTTCTTTCTTTCTTTCTTTCTTTCTTTCTTTCTTTCTTTCTTTCTTTCTTTCTTTCTTTCTTTCTTTCTTTCTTTCTTTCTTTCTTTCTTTCTTTCTTTCTTTCTTTCTTTCTTTCTTTCTTTCTTTCTTTCTTTCTTTCTTTCTTTCTTTCTTTCTTTCTTTCTTTCTTTCTTTCTTTCTTTCTTTCTTTCTTTCTTTCTTTCTTTCTTTCTTTCTTTCTTTCTTTCTTTCTTTCTTTCTTTCTTTCTTTCTTTCTTTCTTTCTTTCTTTCTTTCTTTCTTTCTTTCTTTCTTTCTTTCTTTCTTTCTTTCTTTCTTTCTTTCTTTCTTTCTTTCTTTCTTTCTTTCTTTCTTTCTTTCTTTCTTTCTTTCTTTCTTTCTTTCTTTCTTTCTTTCTTTCTTTCTTTCTTTCTTTCTTTCTTTCTTTCTTTCTTTCTTTCTTTCTTTCTTTCTTTCTTTCTTTCTTTCTTTCTTTCTTTCTTTCTTTCTTTCTTTCTTTCTTTCTTTCTTTCTTTCTTTCTTTCTTTCTTTCTTTCTTTCAATAGTCTTATAAAATTTATATAATAGTTTTATAAAATTCCAACAGACTGACCAGAGTAAACTTTTTGGGTACAAGTACTAGAGTAACTATTACAAAGTGGCTTCTTTAGGAACTAGATTTGTCTAATTAATATTTGTAGGAGAGACAGCAACGTAGTTTGTCATAGAAGCGTAATGTATTGAAATGAACAAGGACAATAGTGATTTGAGGAAGCCCAATGCAGTTGCGACACCATTAAGTAAATCCTTGCTAGCCTCTACGTATCGGCAATCGCACCGGATCTACGCTTCACTGAACGCTAAGAACGATATTTGATTGCGATAAGTTTTTGACATTATGAAATTAGTTTGCGATGTATAATCGGCTTTGCTTACTTTATAACATTAACCTATTTTTTAGTTTTCTTAAACACTAATTATATGCACTAAAAATAGTCAGATATAAATAACTAATTACACCAATTTAGTTGGACTATACGCATAATGACGTATATCAACGCAAAATGTCCTAAACCTAAAACGATTGAAAATATGTTTAAAAATGTAAGAAAAGACAAAGGGGCTACAGCATAGGTTGTGCTTGGTTAATGCTGGGGAAATTGGATCTGGCACTCGAGTTAAAATTAACGAGGTCTACCCAATTAGGTCCGCCATTATCATTTACTGCACAGCAACTCTTTATGCTCCAGTTCTGAGGGCGAGATATTGTGGATCGAACGAATAAGAAAATATATATATATAAACATACATATTCTTTCTTTTTATTTTATACACTATAGTAATGGAACATGGAACCCGCGTGCCATACAAAACACTACGAATTTTATGGAACATTTAAAAGTGACATATGTGTCGTTCATTGTAAAAGTGAACTATCTCCTTGTAACTGAATTTTAGAATAACGAGCTTTTTGCGAATTATAGTGTAGGAAAAAAAATATAAGCATTCATTCATTGTTTTCATCTATGGGATTTTAATGCAACTATTGGAGTTATTTCACTTTTATATTGAAAGTTATGACTAAATGTGATACTATTAGGCAAGAAAAGATGGTTTTACAAATAGGGAGTTACACCACTTTTACAATGAACGACACATATGCGTAGACCATGAACTGTCATTTAAAACAAAACAAACATAATTATAAGTAAGTAATTTAAAGAAAATGCGACTTTACGTCAACCCATTAGAGTTTAAAATGAAATAGTAGAAGTTGATCGTTACTACCTTTTACCATTGACGCGTGAAGGCAAGAGTCCGCCATGATTCTGTCAAAGGCGTTCTTTTTATGTGCCACTTTGGCATTTGTGACGCAAATTCCATTGTAGTATTTCGATGTATGTGTATAATAATAATATTCCATTTTAAAAAACGAGACATCACAAAAATCTGATTCGTCTGAACTTAAGAAAGGTTAGCCTCCTGGTCAACTTCCTGAACAGCTTTGTCAAGAGCCATTTGGAATTTCTGCTCGACCGAGGCAACTCCAGTCCACGTGACTTTCTTTCTTCCCTTTCCACTTTACCCATCATAATTAACTGGAGCAGACATCTGTTGTGCCTAAGCACTTGGCCAAGATATTCAATCTTACGTTTTTTGATGGATTTGCTATGCTATATTTGCTATTTTTCGCGAAATAATTACTATCCACAAAAATGAGATGCAATTCTGTTTGCAAACCGCACGTTGAATAAAGACTAAAGTTTATAAGTTTTAATAAAGCTAGGCCATACCTTATATGTATGTAGTTGGTTCATACCTTATAATTTCCATTAGTTTGTACACTAGGCGGAGTGTATCTTCTGTCGTTGTAGCCCTGTGACCCCGTGTTGTGATACAGGGTGTTGTTGTTTGCGTCTCTTATTGTTGTCGTCGTGGAATACGTTGATTTGCAGTTATTCGACATTTTCAAGCTGGAAATGATACAACGCAAAATTTTATTATCGAGTATTACGTGGATGTGGAAGAAATGTCACGTATGTAAAATGCAAGGCGCTAATAGAGTGGGAAATTAAAGGATAAGGCAAGTGAAAAAGAGATTTTTGGCATATATCCGTCTTGCAGTGATATACATTTAGTAAAAAGTATTTATTTAGACATTACAAACAGACATTTCAATTGGTTTTGTTAGAAAATATATAGAATAAGTAATATACCAAAACACTGCGCTTGTGACAAAAAATCTATAAATATTTTATTTAATTATAGGTGTATTGTGTCTATTCTGAGTGTGTCTGATAGGCTAAGAGCCTCTTTCACTAACTACAAGTAAAGTGTTGATTAGTTACTTTTAGAAATAATTTTATGTTTAATTGAATTATGCACTCGGTTTACTGCATCCTACGACAGGCGATTTTTTTTATTATTATTTTCTTTTTAATGTTTGGGACTTTTACCGTACAGACAGCTCAACAACAGGTATATCAGCTCCATTATCTCTGGTTACCGGTTACTTTGACAGTTAGCCTACTTGACAGATGGTGAAAGAGGCCCTTAATATATTGACATTATATGTATAATATAAGACCAGCGATTTCCCGCAAACGAAAAGCCTGTATTGAGGTGAAAACTAAACAGACAGACTGACAGACAAACAACCGTCGTATCCCTTCGCGTTTATAATAGTTACTATATATATAGTATAGATAGAATCGTGCATTTTCGGTTGGAATCTAATCTTATAGATTTATAGTTCAAGGTTTTGACGATGAAAGGCAAACCGTGCTCTCGTCATAAAAATAATTACAGAGTAAAATTGGATTTTGATTACCAGAGTAAAAAACCGAGCTGATCCCTGTGGCGGTTACAATCATCCCCTTATATTAAATTATTTGGTTTATGTGAGTATTATTCGGTTATTTTTTATTTCAAATATTCGTTAAAATCCGACGACCATTAGGAAAAACATGCAAAGGTCGCCTGAGTACCTAATTTTAAAATATTAATTAATAAAAAGATAAAAATATTATGTATCGGGTAAGTGAAGAATTGCTTTATATAGGTATGTATTTAAAAATCTGTCGGCGAACAATACACGCCACTGGTTTTTAAAACACGTTTTTTAAAACACCCATAAATGTGATATGAAAGAAAAAAAAAGTAAAAAAAAATTCTGAACACAAACACGGTGTTGTCTTGGTCGCGGAGAGGTAATTAAAAAAAAACCGGACCCGTCCGAAACTGTAGCAAACTCGACTACAGTTAGTAACAGTAAAATTTAATGTTACTCCAAGTACAGGTGAGTAGATGCCGCAAGTTACAAGATTATGCGATTTTAATCTATACCAATATATTATAAAGCTGAAGAGTTTGCTAGTTTCTTTGGTTGTTCTGGTTCGAATTGAAAAATTCTGATAGTTCATTTATCGAGGAAGGCTATAGGCTATAGAGAACGCGGACGAAGTCGCGGGCACCAGCTAGTTTGTTTATAATTGGGCCGCGAAGAAAAGGCGAAGGCGGTGAGGACTGTCTTTTGCAAGTCATCAATTGTTGTTTCGTTTCAAGATCAAAATGATGTTTTTTTTTCACAAATCACAAACATAAACCATAAACCTCGTCTCGTCTCTTGTCACAAAGTGCAGACATATTGTTCATGTTAAGTTCGTCGCTGTTACTCTGAACCCTACCGTATGAGATCCATGTAACCTCAGCTAAATGCCTTACTGTCACTCTTCAGTCACTTTAACTAAATTTAAGACTTTTCTCCGGTGTGGAACGTGAATGCTTGTCTTTCGCTACATGTTTGGTCCAGCTTGGCGCCTGTTTCACAAACGTCAAGTAGGCCAAACTGTCATTTAAAGTCACCGGTAACCGGGGATAATTGAGATGATATATCTTTGTTTGTACGGTAAACGTCCCAAACATTAAATAAAAAATAATAAAAAAAATCGGCTATCGAATGATGCAGTAAACCGAGTACATAATTCAATATAACAGAAAATGATTTCTAAAAGTAACTAATAAACACTTTACTTCTAGTTTGTGAAAGAGGCCCTTAGAGTTTTTAAACCCCCGTGAAACTGTAGAATAAGGAGAGACAAGGTCCCCCAATTTTCCACCACGTCGGCGTGTAGGTGTTTGGTAGATTTTTTTTTGGGACAGAAGAATTTTATGACGGCTTTGATTTCATTTTTAACCGTTTCCTTCAAAACTTTCTGGATGAAGTTTCTGGATTCTGGATTTCTGGATTTCAAGCTAGTCTTAAAGTTCGAAGGTAAATGATTTTTTTTATTCGTAAATAGTTCGTAAATTCGTAAATAGGTGTACTGTTGTTACTCTATTTTTTTAGAATTTTATGACGTTTAGAAATATCCGATTATCATTACTTTTGGATTATCCTAAGTAAGCAGTAAATTAATTTCAAAGCACAAGGAGACCGATAATATCGCTCAGTTTATTGTATTTGGATTGCACACCATAGCGGCGCTTGTATTTCGGCGTTCTGGGCAAAATGTGTTATTTTTTGTCGTCTGTACCGGGGCCACATAGAGGAATGCCGTTTTATACATCGCATTTTATCACACATTAAGATGATTTGGGTCGGCGTTTTATTGTGTGCCGTACTTCCGGTCCAGTTTAAAATGTTTCGTGTACAGAAGAATTTTAAATGTAACTAATTACGGTGGACACATTTCATCAAATAATTCAGGGCGTTGAGATCAATGACAAGAATTTTAAGCGGTCACCATCAGACGTTTCTCAGACACTTGTTACCAAATCCTTAAGAAGTAAAAAAAAGTTCCTTTTAAGTTCATCATAATAAACAAGGCCAAATGTAAAGATAATTATTAAAATAAGAATGAATGTATATATGTACACTTTAAATGAAATCTAAAAACACAACTGGTTAAGTATTCTATCAAGAGAATACTTATTTTATTTCAAACTAAGTATTCGCTAGTAAAATGAAAGATTAGGAATCACACGATGAAATGAACACCGAATTGATTTTTTAATGTTTGAAGGTCGTCATAAAGCTGACGATCCATTTGATGGTAAGTGGCTACCGTCGCCTACAACACAAAGCCACAGGTGCTACAAGTGTGCTACCAACATTAGGAGTATTAAGGTTAAGAAATAGGAAGATATAGGCTTCTCAAAAACAGATATGCTGAATAAAATGCTAAGTAATACAATTCAAGTAAAGGCTTCAGTTTCATACATAGGAAATTGAAATTCCTAATATAATGAATTAAAAATAGTATGTCATCTCCGACGTACGACTGGAGTTTACTCCTTACGAATGAAGGAATAAATAAATAACTTAATAAATATAATTAAAACATAAATATAATATATTATTTATGTATTATATAATATTATTATGTATTGAAGCATATTGTAGCCTGAAACGCGTAACGTGTGACTATGACATTTGATTTTACTCCCATAAATTTTCATACCCGGAGCTTATATATGAAATCGATTTTTAAGGAGTAAACTCCTTAAAAAGTAAACGATTTTTAAGGAGTAAAAGGTTATTAATTTCCTTTCAATAATCCCGAATGAAATTCTTCTAATTGTTTAATACTCGTAGAAGCAAGCGAATTCATTTTGTATAAGTAGAAATGTTAGGCATGTTTCTAGGTATGCATAGATGACTTGAGGAATGCTAGATCGAGATCTGAGCAGCAAAGTTAATAGACATTAATTAGAATCAATCAGTATTCGACATTAACTGATGCAAAATACCAGTCACTACGGCCATAATGTTAAACGATATCGTGTTTGATGACTTGACCGGCGTCCCTCTGTAATTATTATGAAACCGGCTTCAAAAGTGCCATAAATGTAGAATTACCTTCTGACTACTCTGTGCGGTTTAGAAATTTCCATATTTCACACTTTGCTAATCACAAATGTTTTCTTAATTTAAAAAAGAAAATGTCGACACAGATTCTAGATTAATATCTAAGTAAAATTTGAGCTATGATTAAATACGTAACTTGGATAAGTAACTTTTTTTCAATTAAAAATATTGTAACTTAATTCAAGAAAAGAAGTTTATTAAATATATTAAAATTTTAGTTCAATTGACAACTTAATTTTTATCAATTATAAATACTTAATTTAAATTAACAATTATCAATTATCTAAAAGAATTGCAAGATTAAGTCTTCAATGGACTTCAATGGAATCTCTAACAAAATTGAACTTGTTACACGTGATAAATTCTTTTTATACAGTTTGATGAGTTGTATAAAAGGTCACTCTTGTATCAATCTCAATAATTCCTTCATGTAGTATATTTGCACATACAAAGAATTTCTTTTATAAATTGTTACCAGCATTTTGTTCAATCTATATCACATTACGTGGAATCACATGAAATATTTTCTCTCAGAGAACGAGGACGAATGATTTTTATCGATTCTAGAGCACTTAGCAACTGAATATCGCCTTGAAAGGGTCTACCAGTTCGCGAATTTAATATGTAGCAATTATACAAGTATCTCGCCAACTTATATTTGCATTTCCATCGGTACACTTTACACTTCATTTTGTTGTTTGCGACAGTTTGTCAAGAGTAGCTTTTAGTTTGTCAAAGAAGTGGTTTCGAGTCACAAGAACGTGTTGGTTGCAGATTATTTCGGAATTTTACCACATAGTATGTATTTTAAGTTCGCGTCTGATAATTATGTGAAAAATTCAGACAAATACAAAGTAAGCAAACGAAGTAATTCAACCAACTACTTTTCTTATTGCAAGTTTTTTTTTAAAATATTTATGAGTACCTAGATGTGAATGTGGTTTTTAGAATGAAGAACGGCATAGAATAATATTAAATCTCACTTTAAGAGTAAATATAATGAATTTTTAGTTCTAGAGGATAATACAAAACAAATGAAATGTTTAACAGAAAATTTTTCACGCCAATTACATATTATGGTAAAAAAGTTTAAATTAAAATTAATTTAGATCTATTAATTAATTATTAATTAATAATTAGTTGAATACAATATATGTATTCAACTAAAAATTAAATGTTATATTTTATTTTATTTGGTTAAACAAACAATTACACCATATACGAGTATGTATGGTAAAATTTAAAAAATATTAACAGACACAATTAAAGGTAACAGTGCAATCAACATCATTTTCCACGAATTGGTGAACTAATTCTGTACAGAGAGGATTTCTTATTGTTATAGACATAAGAAGGTTTAATACCGTTAAGTACAGATTTTCAAGTTATTCTCTCTAACTGTACCTGTATCGCTTAGATACAGGTACAATTAGGGAGAATAAGTTTTCGTAATGATGATTATACATAGCACGTCGTCGCCGCACTAAGCCGCATTCTGAGGGCATATTTGCACTCGAATTGTGGTCGGGTTGTAGGTATATCTAAGTCCATTTGCACTCACATACAGATTAGAAATAACTGGTATTCCGTTTTACGATGAAGGAAAATCAGCAACTTAACTGACGGAATAATCTTCAAAGATACGTTAAATCTTTTAATCCGCTTAGCGTTCAGGATTATCTATTACTCTCACAGCAGTATCGTGTTATCTATCTATATAGTATATATTGGTAAATTCTAGTAAAAGTTAATCTATGGGGTAAATCCAGGTGACATGAGTGACCATTATTTAATTCTCTAAAAAAATGCGTGTTTGTAAAACCATTAAGTTTGCTAATGATCACATATGTAAGAGATTTAATAAAAACGGATTTGATTTTTAATATTCTTTTTTAATTTAAACGGAACAGAATTTTTATTGGGTACATACTAGCCTAAAAGCTAATGTCGCCAAAGGTAACGTGAGTTACCAACAATTTTTATTGAAACTAAAAAAAACTAAACCTAGAAAATTCAAAATAAAACGAGACCCACATTTTATGCTTTATTACAACGAAATTTCCATTAAGGGGGTAGTTGATATAATTATAAATATGGTATGCTAGCTTTGTTAGTTTCAATAGGGAAGTAAAAATGTAACATGAGTTACCATTGAATTACCCTATGTATTTACTATATAAATGAGAAAGTTTGTAAAGATGATTCGATTTAAGACAAAAAAATATAATATTTAAGTAGTTTTAAGCATCAATATAAATAATGTCGTAAAACGTATTATATTTAGAACTTAGTCAATGATTCATTGCGCTCTCTGAGTCTCTAGAGTTTTAGGTTTAGGTATTACACATAAATTGATAGAATCCGGACATCCTACATTGAATCCGGCCGCGGCGTCATTTACAACAGATTGTGTCAACTTTAATTTATTGTTTAAATTAAACTTTGATTCAGCTAACCTTACTCAGATCTAAATACAATTGAATCTAATTACAATAGATTTGCTTTTTTATATTCACGATTGTTGAAATGTATCTGTCTGTATCTACGGTCTTTATCAATATAAAGACCGTAGGCAAATCAATATTTGTCTCTGTCTATTTCTAAACAATTCCTATATTAAACCCATGCAATTTTCTATTGAAGGATAGCAGACAGACAGTGTTGATCGATTTTGAATTAGCTCAAAAATAATAATAATAAGTTGTTTTAGTTTTATGGTGTTAATTTGTTTTTTGGTTTTTTGGTGTATTTTTGTATATAAATATGTATAAAGTTTTCTATATATGTATAAAATTAGTTTACCAATTCGTGGAAAATGTATACATTAGGACGGTAGGACATACAGACAGACAATAGGTATATTTAATCTAAAAAAAAATTATGTTCATAAGAACCTTTCATGGACTTAAACGAATACTTAAAAAACAGCAAAATTAGTCCAGTAACCTTTGTCTAGTTTGGCGCTTATCAAACATGTATTTTTCAACATGTATTTTTCATAAGTACGTACGATAACGGATCATAGAGCTTTTGAGTTGGCCTGAAATGTACGCAAAGCTCAATGAAATCACCATTGAAGATCTATTTAAGAGTGCGTATAAATAATAATAATAATAATAATAATAATAATAATAATTTATTTGCTGAATATAGGTAATTACAATTAAATGGTTTTATAATGAATTAGGCTCGCTACATTCTACCCTTTAAGGTGTGCAAATATTTTTAGGAACACTACATAACAAAATCACCACTATCCACTAATTAATCACCACTATCCACTATATTATCGGACATATAATCTTTTAAATCGTAGTAGCATTTATCAACTAGCAATTCTTTCACTTTCTTTTTAAATAAATTAATATTTAGCTGTTTAATACTGTTTGGGATCTTGTTATAAATGACTGGTGCTAGACAAAAAACACTTTTGTGCATAAGAGCTGTGTGTGCTTTGCGAATACACAGTCTATTTGGATCTCTTTGGGCTCTTTTACTGTGCTCTGAAACTCGTCTAAATAAGATAGGGTTCGCTTTTACATATACTACAACCTCATATATAAAAAGTGAAGGCAGTGTTAATATTTTATGTTTTTTAAAATAGGGCATACAACTGTCTGTTACTTTTAATTTAAACATTGCTCTAATACATCTTTTTTGTGCTTTGAAAATAAAAATTTTATCAGTTGAGTTTCCCCAGAACAGAAGTCCATACCTGAGCATAGATTCGACAAGGCCGTAATATGCCAATAAGATAGCTTCAATCCTTACAGTTTTAGATAGTTCATGAAGGGCATATGCTTGTTTACTTAGTCTCTTTCTAAGACCATCAATATGAGATTTCCAATTTAATTTACTGTCAATTTCTAGGCCTAAAAATCTTGTTGTGTTAATTTCTTCTACAGTTTGATCTTCATAATGTATGTTCAAATATGGTTTAGCGCATTCCCTTTGGCTAAAATGCATGACATTTGTTTTAAGTAAATTAATTTTTAAATTATTGTTATTTAACCAAAATATAATCTTTCTTAAAGCGGCGTTAATATCATCATTATAGGTATCTTTGTCTCTGCATTTTATTATCATTGTGCTATCGTCGGCAAAAAGACACATAGGATGTTCAACAGTTCTTGGTAGGTCATTAATGTATGCTATAAATAATAATGGTCCCAAAACACTACCTTGTGGGACACCGTATTTCAGAGTACGTTCATTAGATAGAAATGTTTCATGTGATTTATTATCTCTGTTTATTCGACTAATCTCAGTAATTTGTTTCCTGTTGTGTAGGTATGATTTTATTAAATTTAGTACATTACCTCTTATTCCATAACATTCGAGTTTTTCAAAAAGAATTACATGGTCTACGTGATCAAATGCTTGCGTCATATCCATGTATATAGCACATATTTTGGATTTAGTATCTACATTTGTCATAATTATATCTAAGAATTTAAAAATAGCCTCATTTATTGTTTTATTTTTCCTGTAGCCATGTTGTTCATTCGATAATATACTAAACTTTTCCATATAGTTGCTTATTTCTTTGTAAATGTACTTTTCAAAAATTTTTGAGAAAACAGAGATCCGTGCAATAGGTCTATAATTCACCAAATGCCCTTTTTCCCCTTTATTTTTATAAATTGGTGTTATAACAGCTGTCTTCAATTTTTCTGGATACAGTCCCTCAAAAATACAAAGATTGATAATATGACTGAGATGACCCGCTATATTTTTTATCGTGTATTTTACTACCTTTGTAGCAATTCCATCCCAACCAACACTATTAGTATTCTTTAAGGTATTCACTATATTATTTATGTCTACTGGCGTACAAGGATTTAAAAACATTGAGTTATTTCTTATAATTATGTTGGTGTTGGCATGCTTAGTATTTGACAAGGGCTTAATTTTATCCACAAAATAATCATTGAAAATGTTACACATTATTGCTGGATTTGTTATTATTTTATTTTCATGATTGATTTCAGTAATAGATTCTCTGGGTCGATCTCGTTTTACTCTATTAATAATTTGCCAGGCTGTTTTATTTTTATTTTGAGCATTTATAATAGCATAGTTATTTTGAGACTGTTTAGTTAATTTAATTATCTTTTTATATAACGATGAATATTTTTTATATTTATTTTTATTTATCTCGTTCGGGCTTCTTCTATAAACGTGTAATAAATTCCTTTTATTCTTGCTACATAATTTCAAACCCTTAGATAGCCATTTAATTTTATAATTTGTTCTTATTGTTATTAGTTTATAAGGAAAACAAAGTTCATAGAGCATTTTAAAATTATCAATAAATATATTATAAGCAATATTAGGATTATCATTTGTATATAATTCTGAAAAATTCCAGTCGCTAATATATTTATTGAATTTTTCCAAATTTTCATTGCAATAATCCCTGTTTCTAATACGCCAATAATTACATATGTGAGTTTCTACAACAGGCGTTTCTAATATTTGAGCAGAGTGGTCAGACAGCAAACAAAATTAGTAATTTCACCCGCGTGGCCCCTTGGACATGACAGTGACACAAAATACGCACAACATGCGACGAAAAATAGCGCATCTCGCTCAATAAAAATGTTATAAGTGCCAAAAGTATTAAATATTAATTATTCGTAAACTACAATGTCAAATGAAAAATTGTTACATACAGCCTTAGATAATATGTGAAGTGAAATTACTGATACACTTTTAGCTTTGTAATGTGTGTCATTTTGAAAATAAAACTAAAATCGATGGAAATGAAAGCTCACTTGGTGATTTTTTTCTATAGAGAAAATTTCATTATATTATGTTTTCTGTTACAGTCGTCACTTTCATTTATAATGTATTTATCTATTTAAAAAAATTAATTAAATTGGACTTTGTTTACTTAGATAAAATTCAAATCTAGGATTGGCTATTTCTCTTTATACCCGCTCTTAAATGCATAATCTAGATCTACATTAGACAGGACTACTCCAGCTTTGTACTGTGTATTAAAATGCATTGCGTAACTTGGTCAAAGCAGTCGTAGATGTAAGCACGCGGAGGTAACGGCACACAATCCGGATGCGTTATGACCTAATGATACGGTTAAAGAACCGGCCAGTAACCTGTTTACTCGTCTATCTTGACATGGCTATTAAACGGTGTGGCTGACTTTTGGGTTCGAATAATAAATGAGACGTTCTTCCCCTTAAATTTTAATTATAATGTATTATAATTGACAGCTATACTATTTAACTGAGTGTTTTTCTTTTCTTTTCATTTTGTTCTCTTTTTTCTCATTATTTTATTCTATTTAAGTTAAGTTTATGTTATATTAATTGTTATATGCATACGTTGTCATTCGTCACAATTTCTATTTTGTAATTTATCTGTGTATACCTTAAAATTGCCTTGTATTACCTATACCTATTATAAGTTTTTTTGTTTGTGCTGTTGGTGTACCTCTTGAAAAATAAATAAATAAATAATTTATGAAGAAATCAAATTAATAAAATAAATCTTGAATTTCTCGAACAATTGAAAGGTGATTAGGTTAATTCAGTAATTTTAAATATGTAATTTTAATACGCAATGAATGTTCCACATGAAGATATGCTTTATGAATGTTACTGCTGTGATTATGTATTATAGCTTTCAGTTAGTAGCTTATTTTTAGCTTGTGTTAAATTAGGTCAATTAACCATATTAAGGTCATTTTTGTGCGTGGTTGCGCTATAAAATGGGTACGCCTGAAGCTTAAAACTGGCTTACTTGATGTTGTGTTTCGGTAGTTATAAATATAAGATCTATAACACCTTAAGGTCAACTTGTTCTTGGTTCTATCAAACTTAACCCATCCCTATTAACCTTTCTCTTGTGTTGGCAACCAAATGTATCGTAAAGTCAACATTTATCATTTTAATAGATTGTGGCATCAGAAAATGATTTTCAGACAAGACTATTCCTGTATCTACACAGGAGTAGTCTGGTCTGAAAATCATTATAGGAAAATATTTGTATTAGCTTAACATAACAGACTTGTCAAAATATTAACATTACTTGTTATTGAACCTATTATAATACTCTATGTAATATAACGGTATCTGACCACATCCGTGTCCGTTTGTATGTATTATATGACGCATATTAGCACCGCTACCTGATGCATAATATTGAGATCAACAATCAAAAAATCATCGGGTTTTTCGAACATTGCGATTGTGAGCAATATTCCCAAAACTTATTGGGTTTCCATTTCCTTTTTCAAAGAGAAAATGAAAACGATTTTTAATTAAACTTTAAATGTGCCACAATTCAATATTGATAGTCGTATTTAACCTCTCTTCTTTTTCTATTATTGAAGTGACGAAAAGTCAAGACAAGATTTGTATGAGATGGAAAATATTAAAATAACCTTGTAATATTGTAGGGCAGATGCGTTTTGAAACAATTATAATCAGCACTAAAAGAACGGTATGTAATGCCCAGATAAAATTGAACTCTTGGGAAAGGCTCTTAAACTGTCAAATGCAACAGATGAGTGAGTTCAAACGAAAAATGCATACAAATTCAATTCAGTCTTGCAGACAGAAATGGTACAATTCATTAATAAATTTAAGAAATAACTATTCAATGAGGATTATTGCTTGAGGTCTTTGATTAGCATATGCTAATCGCAGTCTTGCGTCGCCTCACTAATTCCTCAGTAAATAGTGCAAGAAGTGTCGCCAAAAATGTAAGTCTCCGGTTGCAAGTTGCAACAGCTGTTGCATAACTTGTATTGGATCAGTTTGTGGACCGAATACTCTCAATTCAGCCATTTGATAGGGACAAGTGTCCATGTCTAGTTGCGTCTCGCGAATGCTTGTCCCGCCACAGAGTTGGTGTGCCAATTCTTGGTTGCACGTCGGGCCATTAAGTTCGGTCATCTTTTAGCCAATTATTGGAGTAATTATTAATTGATTTTTAAGTTGACTTTCTTTTCTATTTCTATTACTATTTTAATACGCAAGGTTCTTAGAGAAGTAATTAAAGATATTCTTACTCAGAATAATTCGTGTATTACGAATAACACAGCCTACGCTGTTGCTTGTTAATTTAAGCAGATGTTAATTTTTCCATTTCAGTCACTTCAGATTTCAGTATAAACTTACTTCACCAGTAGATAAAGACGAAGCTGATAAATACTTACTTTATTTTTGATAGGTTTTTTAAACAATATTTTTGGAGTTTACTCCTTAAGAATCGATTTGCATAAATTTATATAAGCCCGTGGTATGAAAACTAATCGAAGTAAAATTAAAATTGTCACACGAATGCGTTATGTTAAGCGTTATTTGAATATTTTAGAATATCTCTGAAGTTTCTTAGATATTGCGTCATCTACACAATATTATTTAAAAAAAGGACAATTCTTTCGGTGTGTTCGAATTGCGATAATTTAAATTTTATAATCGTATGTAAGGAGTAAACTCCAGTCGTGTGTCGGAGCTGACACACATTTTTTTTTCTATTACTTATATTATAATTACAGAGCCACAATCTTATATTCAATTTTCTTTTGAGAAGGCTCTCAGTTACAATTAATTTTACAAAATATATTAATTTATAGGTAAATTAATTAACAAATTCGCTTGTTCCGTGGCCTCATAGAATAGTTCACTGACCTGAACCGAACATCCGCTGCAAAAACTGACGTCTAGTAGCTGTCCTCATACACTCGTACTATACGTCCGGTTTTGTAAGTGGTATTTCAATTCCACTAGAGTCGTACTTAGGACTTTTCTTTAAATTTGAAAATATGTAATGTGCTCAAATGGCAGTTTCAGCACCTGTGGCGTTGCTTGTGTTAAAAAATATGCGACGGTGTCCATTGTAATTGTAAGCGTGACCCTACTCTGAAGACGATGACTTTTTATTTCCATTTATTTCAATTTGCAAACAAAATAAAACTATAATTAAATGTATGAATTTAATGAACATATCTGCAAATAATTACGTTATCTAACAACTTAACCGTTAGGATTTTATATAAGAAAATATATATGAAGGCTACGTATTTCAAAATTAGGTTAGGATGAATGTAATATCAATGCAATAAAAAATATTTCAATCGACTCATGAATATGTATAGAACCCACATATAAAATAGTAAACTTAAATTAATCTGATACAAAAGAAAGATATTTATAATATCCGTTCACAATTACACAAATAAATAAGACTGAAGAATTTGTCCGTGATTTTTCAAGTTAAAATTTTTATTGAAACTCCTGTAGGGATACGTAATATGTTATAAAATTCCAGTCGTTCGTTTTTATTTACTTTTTCGTCTGCCTGTATCATGCCTGTAACCTACCTTTCTTTCCTAGATGTACCGGGGAAAAACTTGGACGGGGTTAATCCCCGGAATAGCTATAGAAATATTCACAGAATTTTCATTAGTCGCGTGCTTTATTGAAAAAAAAAAATAGTACAACTTTATATACAGTTACAAATACTTATTTTACTTTGCTTGTCTCGAAGGAAATGGTTTAAGAACGTGAAGAGTATCGCTTTTAATCCGAAGCCGTGTCGTCGCCGTGTCGGATCATGTAATGATATTTATCCCATCCGTGACATTATCGCAAGTGAAACTTTGTCTCGCTCGATAGACAAGTTCTTCGTATCTCCGATATACGTTTAAGATAAATTATCGGTTCGTAACTTTGTTAATAGAAATGTGGAAACTATCACTTCACTGTGCAACCACCGTTTTAGGGTTTGCATACCTAATAGTTTGTGATTTGAAACTGTTTCGATAATTTAATCGTGGAACTTAGGAAACTTTTAAATTGATAGTAGTCTGTATAACGGAAATAAATATTTCAACAAACAAATTATTTCTTGTGATCTTGACAGTGAATTTAACAGTTACATAACTTATTATATTACTTGTTAAGTTATCATAGGACTTGGTCAAAGCTGTGTAAGTACGCCAATAAGTAAAACTAAACTAAATTTATGAATCTGAATCTGACTAATCTGAAGATTGTCTGAAAGTTTCATCAAAATCTTTTCAGCTGTTTTGGAGTACATAGGGAACATACACACACACACATCGCCTTTTATCTATTAAGAAATAAAAGAAGATAAGTTGCTAGTAATTTTTAAGACATATTGTTAGTGTACTTATAGGTAAATCTACCAGTACCTATAGTCTGTTTGTAATGTCAAAATAACTACTTTTGACTTAAATACGGTGAATAATAACAATATAACAAATTTTAGAAAATGTGTCCGTCTGTTTGTCCCGGCTAATCTCCGAAATGGCTGGATCGATATTGATGGGACTTTCCCTGGCAGATAGCTGATGTTATAAAGAGTAACTTATAATTTATTAGAAAAATAAAAAATAATTAGTCCAGGTATGTAAACGCCGCAACGTAGTGGGGCCGGGTTTAGTTAGTAACAAATTTAATATATAACTTCACTGACAGGGTTAATAGAATACATGTCGCTGCTTAAAAACTAAAGGGCCATAAAACAAAAAAAATCAAAAATGTTTTTTTTTCAAAAATACAATCACAATCCTTCATATTGTATGTTGCAAAAAGACATGGTTGTTATATTCCATATTTAGTATATTTTGATCATTTTTTATATATTCAATATGTGCTTATATCTCTTTTAGTATTCAGTTTATTATAAAAGTACTTAAAACTGCTACTTAAAAATACGTTTATAACGACGTATTATGCATATATTTGACATATATCTAATAAGAAAAAAATAGACAAAAAATAATTTATTTTTTTCGATTAGCTCTCCTGTAAAAGGTGTAATTTTGATTTATGTCCCTTTAGTTTTTAAGCAGCGAATTGTCATTAAAAATATGAATTTTACTTTTAAATTCATTAAAATAAAGGACTGCAAAGACACGGGTAAAAGCTAAATGAGACTTACTAATAAACTACACAACAATTTTAAACATTTTCAGAGCGTACGCCTTGGTAATTATTACTATACGATGTACAAAGTTGAATCGCACTATACTGAGCTGTATAAAAATAGATATTTTCTATGCACCAAGAACTCGACTTTCTAGGTTCAAGTAAGAACTTTCTCTTAAGGTATCTGCGATGATCTTCACACACTGTATTGTATAAGTGAAGTTATATAGTTAAGTACATAGAAATCTATAGTAATTTTTAATAAAAATCCTGGTTTTGTTATGGGAGATAAGTAGTGCTTAAGACAAGTTTGTACAGTCGGCCGCATAAGTCGATTAACACATTCAAAAGTGCCAAACAACTGAACACTCAACTTACTTACTTAATTACTTACTTACTGAAGCTTTTTACGATCGTTTGTACGTGAAGTTTATTTTGTTCTCTAGTAGTGACAACGACTTATGGCGCGTTAAGTGTTACGTTGTTTTGCACTTTTGAATGTGTTAATCGACTTATGCGGCCGACTGTACAAGCAGAAAAACTTAAATTAATTTTTATTAGATCTATATATTCTAAGGATCTATATAACTTATAAACCGTATTTTCAATACCATAGAATAATTTAAACGAAACAAAAAATTAATTTTACTTAACTATTTCTTTTATTAGCCTGTGTATATGTTAGAAGCCACGTTACCCATATAAGAATGGATATTATAATTCATTCTACATGTGATTCTGATTCGTTTGTGAGCTTATTTTCTTTTATTTTAGTAAAAACTAGCTTTAGTGTTACAAAAAATTTGAAAACAAGTTCTTCTTCCAATGTTGGAGATAATGGCGAAAACTAGTTCATCTAACTTTTTTAAGTGGTTTGGCCGTGAAATCGAAACAAACATACAACATTAGATACTTGTGAATATTTAATACTAGTACGGACCTGTGTGAGCTAGAACTAAGTGCTTGTGTGGGATCTATAAACACAGTTCATTGAAAATTTAATGCAATTTGAATCCTATAGGCTCTAAAGATTAAAGCGTTTCTGCAGAACGAGCCGGTTCTGCAGAGAATGTCAGAAAACTGGAATATTTTTGGCAAATCATGCGCGGCGAGATGTATGATCTACAGCAGGTGGAAAATACAGGGCCGACAATGTAACTACTTCCTGGATCAAAAATCTGCGTAAATGGTATAATGGCTGAAGTACCAGAACGCTATTTCGAGCCGCTGCGCCATCTCAAAGGCTGGCTACCGAGTTTGGCTACCGCAATGGCTATCTGAATCACGGGACTAATTATGAAAAAAAAAAAAAAATTATTCTTCTACTAATTATAATTTATTATAATCCTAATATTATAAATGCGAAAGTGAGTTTGTTTGTTACGCTTTCAAATCTTAACTGAGTACTCAAATTTTGCATAAACGTTGTCAGTGATACACAAAATAACATAGGGTAGGTAAGGTACTTTAAATGTAGAAGAAAACGTATTGTTTCTCAGGAAATTTCTCAATATAAAAAGAAAACAATCAACGCCTGACAAAAATATATGAGCAATAAATTTTGAACAAAACATAAGAATAAATAAGAAGAATAAAAAAAAGGGGAGCTGACAACATAGCAAGAAAAAGCTAGTACAATATAATGCAAGTGTCCTCATTGAGTGTGTTAAAGTAGTAATAAAAGTATAACGTAGGCACTCAATTAATATCTACACAATCTGAGTAAATTATTTAAAAGTGTCATTTTTAAGTGTAAAGGCGCAAAGTAATGACGGTAATGAAGTTTGTCGGAGACTTCCTAGTAGTAAATACGTCATGAATAATCATGAAAGTGATTCATGCTCACGGAGCCGACCTTCGAATCGGCGACAAAGAAAGCCGATAAAAATATTAGTCACGTTACAAATTACAATGTGAATGATGAAGTTGTAATTTGTGCATTTGCTGACATTTATTATTATCGACCTCCTATACATTACTTCTACATAAGGAATCAAATAAGACAGTGTTTATATAAAAAAATAAATAATTCAAACCCTACTATATACGATGATGAGACGAGGACAAAATCTAATTTACGAGACAATCCATAAATTATAAAAAATGGTTGGAATTTCTCTGAAGGTTATGACGGTCTTTCGGAGTATCAAAGTGGTCGACATTTTCTTAATTTTAGATGATCCCTGGGGAATAATAATTTTTTTCTGGGTGACCTTTGACAACTTGCAAAATTTCATTCAATTCAAAATTTCAGTTGAGTAGTTAAGGCGTGAAAGGTAACAGACAGACAGTCACTTTCACACATGTAATATTAGTATGGCAGTGTGGATTATATAGTAATAAAAATATATTCCATCATTACATTTACTGGATTTCTTTATTATTTTATCTGACACTTATGTCTATATATATATATATATATATATATATATATATATATATATTCGACGACTGTCTGTCGACGGTAGTCGACAGATAAGTTGATAATAATTTATTGCTGTGTTTTTAATTAGTTATTAATTAGTTATAGTGTATAATATAGTCTGAAAAATAAAAAATACTGTGCATTTACAATACAAAAGTGAAATACTAAATAAGAATCTATATATAATTAGTTACTCTTATCGAATTACGAATTTTGTCGCACTGTGCACGTAAGTGAATAAAACAATAACAACGGAAACAATTATGTACCTATTGTGCAAAGATATACAATAGTGAAGTTGTGAGAAATAAATAAATAAATGACAGTAAATTTATAAAAGTAAAGCAGTTAATAGAAATTCAAATGATAATAAATAATGAATAATATAAAGTCTTATTTAATATGATTTTTAAATGTACCCTACAAAACTAGTTATTAAATTGCCAAGATACGAACTTGTGCGCGATATTAGAAGAAAGGTACTTTGAATCAAGTCCTTTGTAAGGAAAGTAAAAACTATTTGAATTTCTATCTTCTGAAATAAATTTTGATATTATTTTTTAGGCAGTGACTCCGCTTGTCTACTGCATTCTGAGGTTCACTGTAATTCTTGCTTAAATTCTTATAAATTATTTAAATAAAAAAAAAAATGCTGACACGCAAAGCACATGCTCTCCAGGAGTCTAAGCTTCAATTAACATTACGGGAACTTAGGATTGCAGAGGAAAAGTGTGATAGTCTATTACGCGAAAGGGACGAAAATGAAAAGGAATTATTGGAAGTTCTTGAAAAAAATAAATTATTAAAACAAGAGCTATCACAATTGCACTTACAAAATGTAACATTAAGGGATGAGTGTGACAGTTGTATAAATGCTATACAACAATTTGATAAATGTTGTGAAGAGTATGAGGTAGCCCTGAAGTCTATAACTTTATTAGAAAAACAACTGCATGAGGCTCAGGACTACATAACCCAGTTAGAAACACAGTTTACTCAATCTGACAAACACAAAACACAGTGTTTATACAGTGATTTAGTTGAAGCTAAGGCTGTTTCTGCTGTTTCCTGTAAATGTAATACATCTCATGTAGATCTCACAGTTGATAATAAACCACATAAAACTTCACAAAGATTACCTGGATATAGCAGAAATCAGCTTAAAAAATTTGTTAGAATTAATAAGTATATTCAAAAGAAACAAAAATTATTAACAAAACAAAAACGTATGATAAAAAATACTAATAATAATAATAAAAAGCTACATATAATAGACCAATTAAAAAAATATAATATAGAATTGGAAAATATTAAATTAAAATATGAAAGTGATATTTACTTATTAAATAGTAATATTTCACATTTGGAATCACAGCTTCAGATGATGACTCGAATGTATGAGGATTCCCAAAAACTTGTGGAGGAATACTCAAGGTATCAGCCGGAAAGTGAGCCTTCGCAGACCTCATTGAACGCATATATTCAATGTCAGTCACCATCGGAAGCTGCTAAGACGGTTCAAATTAATGGTTCCCAAAATCATTGTATAAACACAAATTGTAAAACTGCTGATGGGGAAAGTGTAATAATGTTTTGTGACGAGATAGGAAAGGACATGGGTCCGCTATTAAATACTCAGTTGGGACAACCAGTTATAAATCATTGTATGCCTAATGCTTCATATTTCGATGTGATGACAAAAATAAATAGTTCCAAATTAAATCCTAATATGACTATTATAATTTTTGTTGGTAATAGGGGCAATTTAAATAAAAAAGAATTATTGCATTTCTATGATACATTACTTTCTTTCAAAATCAAGCAAATTGTGTTTTATACTCTCCCCTATAGTAGCAAGTTGTCAGTTCAAGAAAATAATATTAGATATAAGTTAAATATGTGCTTACATACTTGGTCATGCTACAAAAATAATGTACATGTCATTGACACTAACAGTTTTGTTAAAAAAACATATTTTTATAAAGGACAAATTTTAATTCCTTTCTCTTTTAAGAGACAATTAGCTGTTATGCTATACTTTTATTTTAATGTGACTGCTAAAAATTTAGCAAAGAATTCTTTTATTGACAAATCACCAATTAAGGTGTTGACATGCAATAATTTAAATTAAATATTGAGACAACAGAGTACGCCTCTGGCAATTTATATTCTGAAAATAAAAATAATATAAATTTAATAGAAAAAAATATTGTTGATCTTAATCCAACGTGTAACAAAAATTGTATCAGTACAAATAAATATCACAGTGTAACTAATTTACTTCAAGTGGTACACCAAAATATTCAGGGTATGTCACACAAAGAGTTGGAGATTGAATTGTTCATGAACCATAATAATATTGACATTTTTTGTGTTACAGAACATTGGTTGCAAAATCACCAGATTATGTTTAATTTCAATAACCACCTAGTAGGCAGTTCTTTCAGCAGAGTTAACGGTATTCGTGGTGGCTCTTTAATTTTAGTTAGTAAACACTTAAAATATAAGGAACGAAATGACATTGTGAGTCTCTCTGTTGAGCGGATTGCTGAGCTGGCCTGTGTGGAGCTGGAAGGTTTTGTTGTTATAAGTGTATACAAACCGCCCTGTGCTATATATGATTGCTTTGAAGGAGTTGTAGATGTTGTGCTAAGCAAAGTATGCAGAATGAACAAAACTGTTATTTTTTGTGGAGATTTTAATATAAATATCCTGGAAAGCACTAGTCAATCCACTAGGTTGCTTGCTTTATTTAAATCATATAATTTGAATAATATATTTTGTGAGCCAACTAGGATTGCTGCATCAAGTGCTACTTGTATTGATAACATCTTTTCTAACATAATTCCAGTTAATAAATCAATAATTAATCATTTAGATTCGGATCACTCTGGTCAATTAGTAACTTTTGAAAGGTACATGATGACCCATAGTAAAAATAAATTAACATTGGTACCGATTACTAAAAAAAGACTAAATACTTTTAAAAACAGTTTATATGATAAACTTTCCATGGCTAGTCTAAATGAGGAAGCGGATAATATGTTTACCCAAGTTTTTGACATACTGATTGCAGAATTTAAGAAAATTTTCACACCCAAAAAAGTAGTTTTAAACGGTCGTATGAGTTTCAGTGATTGGGCTACTACAGGTATAAATAAAAGTAGACAACGCTTATTTGAACTCTACGAAGAAAGAAATTATAATAAAAGTGCAGACTTTCATGAATATGTTAAAAAATATTCAAAATTATTTAGACGTGTATGTATCGATGCAAAATCGATCTACTTGAAACATAAAATAATAATGTCCTCAAACAAGATTAAAACTATTTGGAGTATAATCAATAGTGAAACAGGAAAGTCAGTAAAAAGCAAACAGGATTTGGAGCTAATTGTGAATGGGTGTAGGTTACAAACTGAGGTGGAGGTAGCCACGGCATTTGAAAATTACTTTACTTCTGTCCCGTTGGTTACTACAAGGCACCTTAACTCATCCCCTGGTGTCGCATTAGCATTCTTAAAAGCGAGTGTACCGGAATGTACCACTGATTTTAAATTTAAAACTATAGGGCCTAGTGATATAGTAAGTGCATTTAAATCTTTAAAGCAGAAAAATACGACGGATCTATGGGGACTGTCTGTTAAAACAATAAAATCAGTAATTAACGTTATAGCTCCTCATTTGGCAGCTGTGTTTAATTGTTGTATTTCCATGGGCATATTCCCTGATCAGATGAAATTGAGCAGAGTGATACCTCTATTTAAGTCCGGTAGTACTACGGACCCCTCAAACTTTCGCCCGATTTCAGTCCTACCAGTTCTTAGTAAAATATTCGAAAAAATCTTATTTAATCAAATGTACTCTCACTTTTCAGTGAATAACCTTATGTGTAATAAGCAATTTGGTTTCACAAGGGGTCGCTCCACTATTGATGCTGGAGTAAAATTGCTTAAGTTTATTCATGAAGCTTGGGAGGATAGACAGGATGCTCTGGGTATTTTTTGCGACCTTTCCAAGGCTTTTGACTGTGTTAAATATGATAATTTATTCGGGAAACTTTCCCACTACGGTATTAGAGGTGTAGCTTTGGATCTCTTGAAATCATATTTGAGTGATAGAATACAGAGTGTTGATGTGGGTGGGATTAGATCACAGGGATCATTAGTGACTATGGGTGTCCCGCAAGGCTCTATTCTGGGTCCGTTTCTCTTCCTTGTTTATATAAATGACCTTCCTTACCATATTAATGATCATGATATTGTTTTATTCGCAGATGATACGTCATTGCTTTTTAAAGTTAACCGTAGAAAGAATCATGATCATGTTAACTCGGCGATGTCTAAGGTTATTGATTGGTTTAATGTTAATAATCTATTGTTGAATAATAAAAAGACAAAATGTATTAAATTCACTTTACCTAATGTCAAACAAATTGATCATAATGTTCACGTAAATGGTGAAGACATTGAGCTGGTTAAGTCGACTGTATTTTTAGGTATAAATATAGATTCTAAACTACAATGGGGACTTCACATTAATAAACTAGCCCTTAAATTAAGTTCGGCTGCTTACGCTGTTAAAAGAATTCGCGAGCTTACTGACGTAAATACCGCGAGGATAGTATATTTTAGCTATTTCCATAGTGTAATGACGTACGGTATTTTACTTTGGGGTAATGCTGCGGATATAAACACTATATTTGTGTTACAGAAAAGGGCTATTCGTGCCATCTACAAGCTCGGTCCCAGGGTCTCGCTAAAAGATAAGTTTAAGGAAATAAATGTACTTACTGTAGCCTCACAATACATTTTTGAAAATCTTTTGTTTGCTCACAAAAATATTAGCACTTTCAGTAGAAATAGTGATGTTCATAGTTTGAATACTAGAAACAAGCATAGGCTTCAACTGAATAAAACTCGTCTCCACAGGGTTAGCAACTCTTTTATGGGACAATGTGTACGCTTCTACAACAGACTTCCTGCTAATATACAAAAATTATCTCTGAATAAATTTAAAGTTTATATTAAGAAAACCCTGTGCAAAAAGGGTTATTATAGGATATTAGATTATATAAATGATGAACGTCCTTGGAGTTGAATATAGTTGAATATTGTGTTATTAGATTGATATATATGTATTGTTACGTGTTACATGTTGTAAATTGATTTATGAAAAGAGCAACTAGGGGGTTTCTTGCCGAGTTCTTCCCCCTAGAAACAGCTTTCCGAACCGGTGGTAGTTTGTAATTTTTGACGAAGATAAATGTTTTGTAAAAACTTACATCTAATAAATGATTTGAATTGAATATATATATATATATTATATAGTAGTAAATTGAACATACATATTTTAATTAATTTAAGCCACTCGTACATAAAGTAAACTTAAGTAATACCTAATATGTGAGTTCACAAGTGACATTAAACCCGAATTACCGATAAAACAATTTATTTGTGTCACACAGCTCTCTGTTGATAGGTACTTAGGGCCACGAAAAGTTCAAACGAACGCTTGAACTACCTATAGAGCAATGCTTTAGGAATTTAGAATTTAATATTTATTGGCTATCAAATTAGAAACGATTAAAGATTCTATATAGAATTAATTGAATGCTTATTGCGGAGACTGCAAACGTTGTTTTTTAGTATTTTAGATTTGGCTAAAAATGTACGAAAATATCTAGGTATATTACCCAAATATTTTTGTATGGAAAGAGCATTAAAAGAGAAAGGCTTTTATCAATCAATCAAACATTTATTTGCAACTTAGTAACATAACAAAGACAAAAAAAAACAGTAATATAATAAGAAAAATATGAGTTACAAGTTACAAATAGGTCCCCACTCAGTATTTTGCTGGCAAAGGCCAGCATTGATCTTTATATTATGATTTGCAGAAAAAAATTAGAGCGAAGACGAGGGCTGGCCGCTAGTATTACCACTTGGAAAAGCTTGAAAAAATAGAATTCTTGTGCTCTTTTTCCATTTTTAAATGGAGTGATCTATGAAAACTTAACTATTAATGTCATTGTTCAAAATTAAAAATTTAAATGGACACAAGATGGATTGACTACATATATTTACGAGATAGTAATTTACGATTATTTTGTTAAAGCAATAAAGTTGAATAATAAATTTTGTTGATACTAATTCTTAATTAGCCATAAAAAAGTTTTGAAATGTCAAATGCTCACAAAGGATGAAATTTGTGACTTAAGACAATATTAACAACTAGACTTTAATTAAAACACGAAATGGAACATTAAAATGTCATCTTGATAAAAAATAAATTGCTTACGAAATTGTATAACTTATTTGTACCTATTATAATTATTTTAAATTTAATTTGTGTTTCATAGTAGCTAATAAAAATATATCCTAATATGTGAGAAGTTAATATTAGTTGTAAAAAATAATCTTGTTAATAATCAAGTTTTTTCAATAATAGTTTATTGATAAAATTAATAAATAACAGCTTTTAAATAATAAAAAATGAATGATAAAATTTTGTAGTGTTTTACAAACTTTAATTGCAATAATTGTTTGTCAAAGGAGCCTATTTTACTATTTAATAATTTAAACTGTATTTAAATAATAACTCTGTTTCAATTATGTTTTAAAAAAACACTATTGATAGAAAATGAATATGAATTTACTAAGAGTATTCAATTTTTTAAAATTATCATATGACAAAATTTTTTAAAAATACAAAAGTTACAAATATAATTTTTCATAAAATTTTACATTATGTAAAGTTTTTAGTAAACGTAGAGATTCAAGATTATGTAAAATTTAAATTACCCAATTTAATTTATAAAATAACTACAAAAAGACTGTATACCGTTAAAAATCTTGCCGCTCGTCAAAAATAGTTGATTTCGTGGCCACACATTAATTTATAGGCAGCACAGTATTCCCAAATTGGGACCAATAAGGGTGAAATTAAAAAGTTGTGATTATTGCTATAATTTATAACGTGCCGCGTTGGAATATATGACTTCATAAAGGACAAGAGCTGTTCCTTTCGACGTACTATAATATCACAACGAACGAATATTGCCTTTTTATAATTACTCGATGTTATGTATTGTTTGAGGGTTGGTATATGGTTGGTATTATAAAAGGAGACTTCATGTCTTGATGGTGGATTATTGGCGATCTTAAAATATTAGCATTGAAATTAACACTATAGTCTATGAATTACTCTCTGAAAGGTCAAATATGAGCCAGTAAAAGGGCTCCTTCCATTTGGATCCACAGCTTGGCTCCACATATGGATCCGCGGATACCTTTACCTCCTCTTAAATCCATATGTGGATTCGTTATCTACTCTTAAATTCACGGGTGGATTCATTGATACTTCATTTTCCTTCATTTTATAGTCTATAAAATACTCTGAAAAGTCAAATATGAGCCAGTAAAAGCTTAGTCTTGTCTAAAATAGTTCAGCCTTTTCAAAGATTAGCCTCCTCGTACAAATTTATGTCCTGTTTGGTAACAATATAGTGCATCGTATTAAAGGTTTCTGATTTTTAGTTTTATTTAATTTTATACATTGAACCGGCGAATAGGTTAGTTTTGAATTCAAAAAAACAAAAAAAGCTATAGTGAAATAATAGCACTACACGTGATATTATTATGGTGAGAGAGCATTTATCTCTTATCAATTATTCTGTGCAAGTAGGCTGTGTATTTACAACCCCTATGGCGATACTTAGTTTATTAGGTCAATCAAGGGGTCCGTTAGCTTACTAGCGTACTGTAATATATTTTTTTCCACAAAAAAACAAATTATCCCTCGTTCTAACGGTTCTAAGTGTAAAATCCTCAAATATTGGCATATTTAATCTCCTTAAACAGTGAAACGGAATTTTTCAGTCCAAACGAAGATAAAAAGTATGATTACAAAGGATTCGACATATATTTTGAAAACAATGAATTTTTACTTGGACATGCGTATTGTTAAAGTGATAAACGAAGAAAATATTTATTCTTTCAATTATTAAAATATGTAACAGCTAAGGTAGATCTAATACGAGTACAATTTCAATACGTCGAAAAATTCATAGACTATTTTTTTAAAGTGAACCTTATTTTAAACGATGGCAGTACTACGAGTATATGTAAATCCAAGGTTTATCAATTTTTTTCCCATCTCACTAACGACAAGTAAAATTGCAATGTTTTGAACAGACATGGTCATACTTATGTATTTCTTATGGCTTGAAATAGGACTTGAAAAACATAATTTAATAATGAAAATAATTTCTAATGAGTACTTAAAAAGTTACTTTGATAACCATTCATTAGACCTCGGAAGGATATTAAGACTTTATGACAGGTTTTTTTTTGATTTTTCAGAGAATAATATTTATGTAAATTTCAATTTTGAAAATATTTGGCGACCCTCAGTAAAAAAATATAAAATTCTATGTTCTATATAATATAATACATGTTCTATAACATGTATTATATTAGTGACACAAGCAAATTTAATATAAAATAATTTTTCGTTTTATTTTAACAGTAGAATAACGTAATAAAGACTATTTCAGAAAAAGAAAAAAAACAAAAATCTATGAAAATTAACATCAAAAATGTTTTCCAATCTTTCATTTACATAGGAAGCCTCAGTTGGTTTAAATTAACAGATAGATTAGGTAACTAACCATGCATTTTTAAAAGCATTTAAAGACAAAAAATATATATGAAAATGTGCGGGTATAAATCGAATCACTCATGATTTTTTTTTTAAATTTGATATATTACTTATAAAAAAAAATGCATCTCACCTGATTTTCTCGCAGTAAAAAAAACAAATCAACAATGCATCCACTTGAACGACAACAAACACACACGGGAATAAACGAAATGAAAATTGGCGCGCAAACTGACAGCTTGTCAGAAGTTGGAATAGGACGACTAACTCTGTGGCAATTAAAAAAGTTTGAAAAAAGAATTGTTAATGGCCAGTGTCGCGGGCTATGCGCCGGTTAGTGCGGTGCCGTAATGAATGATAGTGTTGTGCACTTTGAGAGGCCGCTTCGGTAAATGCTTGTCTCAAGATGTAGACGGGCTTGTTCATCTTGATACTTGATTTGCGTCCACTTAAAATGTGCACCTCAGATTAAATAGGAACTATAGACAGAGTTTTGCGGACAATATAGTGAAGCCGGTTTAATAAACATATGTGCGTAGGTCACATAATAAACATTGTGTTCCAAGCTATAACTTCAATTTTTGTTTATTTCAATTAAAAATATTAGTTTCCTAGTATATGAATGTATGAAATGTAATTTTAAAAAGTTAATTACATAGTACTTGAATGGTTTTTCCTTTCGACACTAAAATACTACTTTAGTGATTTAGTTTAACTTTGTAATTTTAAAAGTATTCATCACATCAGAACATTTAAAAAAATATTATGATTTGTATTGTGTGTAGCGTGTTTCTTGTGTACTAGTTATAGTATTGTTAGTAAAAATAGGATAAGTTACATATTAGATTAAAAAAAAAACAAACATTGTTAAAAAAAAACTAAATGATAGAAAGATGCAATTGATTCCTCCAATATTAATTAAAACAATTACCTATTTTTTAAAAGTTAGAATAGTCGGTGAAAGCTAAAAAAGCGTGTGTTCTTATCTAAGCACGTGAGAAGTTATACTTTTTTTTTTACAAAAAATATTATATAAATATATCCTTAAATCTTTATTTATTTATTTATTTATTTTTTATTTAAAAATAAATATTTTCACACATTCAACACATGACCATCCAGTTCCAAAGTAAGCAACTAATGCTTGTATTATGGATACCAGACAGTTGTTATACTGCATAGATTACTTTTTTTATATTAGATCTTGATACTCAATTCTTAAAGTAAAGAATATAATTAATCTATACCAATATATAAAGCTGAAGAGTTTGTTTGTTTGGTTGTACGCACTAATATCAGGAACTACTGATTTGATTTGAAAAAATATTTTTCTGTTGGATAGTCCGTTTATCGAAGAAGGTTATAGGCTATAGAGAACGCGGACGAAGTCGCAAGCACCAGCTAGTTGTATGATAAAATACAATCTCAATCTCTGAAGTATTATTCATGTACACAATAAACTCTCATTTAATATAACTTGCTGATGTTTTCCGAACATAATAAAAATACATTCTGATCTCTCTATACTCGCACCAAAAGAAGTACCAAAAACCGTGTAATTATAATAATATTTCAACCTATTTTTTAAAATCTAAGTATTGCACATTTTTTTTATGTATGTGATCTCTAAATAATATAGCGAACAAATATTGGTAATTAGATTTTTTAATTACATAAATATCAAAATCATTCGGTCGTCGTATATAATATAGCGGTTCGTAGATTCGTACCGAGTCGACTTGGCATTTCGACTGACAAATGTTTGCACGGGTTACAGCTCAACTGCATGGAGAACTTTGATTTATTTACATACAGTATTTTGGGTGCTTCTTGCTGTGTGTTGACAAACAGCACCTCTGCTGTTTTCTGTTGCGTACAAGCAACAGCACTAGTGAACATTTTTATTTGACGAATCTGATGATCGATTCTCGTATTAAGTTTACTGTCTCACGGCTTTGATTCCCGACAAGGTCAATTAGTGTCGTGGGGCGAGCTTTTCAAAGTCGGCCTTGGTTTGCCCGGTTTTATCCCCAGTCTGTTGTGTGGTTTCCAGAATACCAATAAAAAAAAGAATCAATTTTTTTATCATAATTTGTGGCAGGCAGACTCACCACTTGAACGATTCCGATGTCTAGATTTATTAATATTCCAGAAGAAATACAACTGAGCCATCCTTGAAAGTAGGTATAGCGCAATGCAATCTATCATATACTAGCTATACGCTCCCGGCTTCGCCCGGGTTCAAAATAAAAACTATCCTATCTTTTAAATTGGACTAAATTACACATAGTTACGAAGTTTTATCAAAATCGGCTCAGTAGTTTAGTTCATCGCGAACAAACATGTGACACGTAGTTTTTATTATGATCATAAGGATTTATGAGAGCACATGTGCTTTTATTTCACGGTGGTCTTCTGTAAGGCTGCCACTAGACAGGACGCCCAGTTTTTGACCGTAAAACAATCTTGTAGGTATTTATTAATTTATTATTTCTTCCGATCTGTTTTTCTTGTATATGTATAATCCTTGATCTTAACGGAAAAATATGTATAATCCGTCTTTGTATACAATTCCTAGGAAATGTGACAACTCCTAAGAAATGTGACAATTCCTAGGAAATGTGACAATTCCTAAGAAATGTGATAATTACTAGGAAATGTGACAATTCCTAAGAAATGTGACAATTCCTAGGAAATGCGACAATTCTTAGGAAATGTATGAATTTTTAGGAAATGTGACAATTCCTAGGAAATGTGTCAATTCTTAGGAAATGTGTCAAATCCTAGGAAATGGCGGAATGATACAACTGAGAGGCGGAAATACGTCACTGTAAGTTGCATGTGAGGCCCACTAGTATTGTCCAATTGGACAATGCGACGCCAAAGATATTTTGCTGATACTCGTATGATAGTCATATTATATCTTAGCCATATGTGCAGCCTTCCTTACATAGAGGTTAATAAAAAGAAATAGAACTTATTTTGTAATATTATGTATAGTATAGATAATAGAAGATATATGTATAAATGATATAGATTTAGTAAATAATAACCCGTAATTATGGAGATCCATCATCAAATGTATTAACACCTAAGAAAGAAACGCGGACGAAGTCGTGGGCAAAAGTTAGTTTATTATATTACCACGCAATTGTTTATTTTCGTCAGCCGTCAGCTTAGAAAATTCAGGCTTATTTCTGACTAGCTGGTCCCCGTGACTTCTTCCGCATTCTCTATAGCCTATAGCCTTCCTCGATTAATGGACTATTGAAAAAGAATTTTTCAATTCGAACCAGTAGTTCCTGAGATTAGCGCGTACAGCCAAACAAACAAACAAACTCTTCAGCTTTATATATTAGTATAGATAAGGCGGAAAAGCTATGCAGTGCTAGCGAAAAAGCAACCGATGCCATTCCATTCTCTAATACCAAGACAATTTCCTAGACTGGAAAAATTATTTGTTAGACGTAACAATTTATAAACAAGAAAAGGAAGTGTTATGGCCAAAAACACAATTATTAAATGTCGTCATTGTTAATAGGAAAAAAAAAATGTCCCTTAATTAGTTTATTATAATGTAACATCTCAATATTATTATACGGAGACGTGAACGTTCTCACAGGCATCATAATTATCACGGTTGCAGAAAATAACAAAAATAAAAATGAGAAAACACCTGAGAAAAACTCATCTTTATCGTTATGACGACAGTGGCGCCTATTTTTTTTTAGACTACGCCTCGGGAATCTAACATTTTTTCAAAATAAAAAGTATCCTATATCTTAATCCAGGTAATAAACTATCTGTGTGATACTTCATCCAAATCCATTAAGTTTTTGCTTGAAAGAGTAACAAACATCCATACATCAATTGTCACAAATTTTAGCATTTATAATATTCGTAGGATATAGACCTGCGCGTTTTCAGAAGTAGACGCGTTCAAAGGAATTGCTAATTTAGGAAATGAAGACGCGTTTGAGAATAAATTTAAAGTTGTTCCAAGTTGTTTTACACAAATGTTATATTCTCTTAAAGTCGGCAATTTCTCGCGTTTATTATTATAAGGTTGACCTATTGCAGCTGCTAGCAATATACAAGCCAATGCCTCACTAAAGTATCGTAGTGACTGTATGTGTTACAGGTAAAATTCCCACGCGGCGGATCGCACTAAACTGTGATGCAACTCCAGTGTCTAATGTCAGAGGTTTTCGTTTTTTGTAGACCGTTAGTCCTGCACAAATTGGGTATGGTACAAATGTGAAGAGGTAGCGAACACCTATGATTTTCTAGACAGTTTTCAAGCCGGGGACGGATAACAAGCACATCAGTGGTATTCCTTAAGTAGCCCATGGAATTGGTACATTTTTCATTACATCAAATGAGGTATTTCTCATATATTTTTCTATGTTGGTATTGCTGAAATGGTGATGACAAATCCATGTTTTGTACCTCGAAAGTTTTTCGGATCATTGTTAAATCCATTAAATTTTAAGACTTTTTTTTCAGTTTTTGTCGATTTTTACTACCAACAATGACTACCAAGGACCTGTGTTACATAAACCTGATAGTTTATGTAACACAGGTCAAAGTTGTTGTGTTCAAAGTTGTTGAGGTAGTACTAGGAAGGGTTATATAGTATTAGTTATATAGGAATTACTATTTAGATTTGAACTTTTTTGCAATTGATTCTTGAGGATTGTATCACGCTATGAACCTTAGAAGCTTAACAAAATTAAAATGTCAGAAAAACATACAAGAGAAAACGAAGTAACATCACACGATGATAGTAACAGAGCCTTGTTAAATATTAAATTCACTAAACATAAAAAAAGAAACAATTTCTATACATATGTGGCTGAGGCTACTTTATCAGCCACAAAGTTCTCCTTCACTCAGTAGTGCCAGTGATAGAGAAAGTGCAGTGGACTCACGGAGGCCGATACCAACTTGTCAGTTTTAGACATTTCATAACCACGACCGCTCCGTCAAGAGTGTACGATTGAAGAAGAAGAAGAATAAGAGTTAAAAAAATCGTTTTTAGAATTTTTGTCTGTTTTTCCTCCGATTTGAATGCGCTTTTCACTGATGTATTTTAGCAAGCTTCTCGTATCATTTAGTGTTAGTTTCATTCCAATTCAAATTCAAATTCAAATCATTTATTAGATGTAAGTTTTTACAAAACATTTATCTTCGTCAAAATTACAAACTACCACCGGTTCGGAAAGCTGTTTCTAGGGGGAAGAACTCGGCAAGAAACCCCCTAGTTGCTCTTTTCATAAATCAATTTACAAGATGTAACACGTAACAATACATATATATCAATCTAATAACACAATATTCAACTATATTCAACTCCAAGGACGTTCATCATTTATATAATCTAATATTCTATAATAACCCTTTTTGCACAGGGTTTTTCTTAATATAAACTTTAAATTTATTCAGAGATAATTGTTGTATATTAGCAGGAAGTCTGTTGTAGAAGCGTACACATTGTCCCATAAAAGAGTTGCTAACCCTGTGGAGACGAGTTTTATTCAGTTGAAGCCTATGCTTGTTTCTAGTATTCAAACTATGAACATCACTATTTCTACTGAAAGTGCTAATATTTTTGTGAGCAAACAAAAGATTTTCAAAAATGTATTGTGAGGCTACAGTAAGTACATTTATTTCCTTAAACTTATCTTTTAGCGAGACCCTGGGACCGAGCTTGTAGATGGCACGAATAGCCCTTTTCTGTAACACAAATATAGTGTTTATATCCGCAGCATTACCCCAAAGTAAAATACTGTACGTCATTACACTATGGAAATAGCTAAAATATACTATCCTCGCGGTATTTACGTCAGTAAGCTCGCGAATTCTTTTAACAGCGTAAGCAGCCGAACTTAATTTAATGGCTAGTTTATTAATGTGAAGTCCCCATTGTAGTTTAGAATCTATATTTATACCTAAAAATACAGTCGACTTAACCAGCTCAATGTCTTCACCATTTACGTGAACATTATGATCAATTTGTTTGACATTAGGTAAAGTGAATTTAATACATTTTGTCTTTTTATTATTCAACAATAGATTATTAACATTAAACCAATCAATAACCTTAGACATCGCCGAGTTAACATGATCATGATTCTTTCTACGGTTAACTTTAAAAAGCAATGACGTATCATCTGCGAATAAAACAATATCATGATCATTAATATGGTAAGGAAGGTCATTTATATAAACAAGGAAGAGAAACGGACCCAGAATAGAGCCTTGCGGGACAAAAAAAACAATCGATTTACAAAAAAAAATGTTACACTGTATACTGTTGATGGAACAAATGCACTGAATACCGAAATTCCAAGTGTACATAAACCGCGAGTACGAATTTGCTGGCACAGTTTAAATTAAATACGTTGGGACATAGCCAGTAGGATTATAAACGAGTTTTTTATCCGTTTTACAATCTAAACTAAGAAAGCAATTAAGTCAAAGTGAGAATTTAGACAAGTGCATGGACCACAAACGAAATCTGTAAAGCCTGGTTGAGATCTGCGCGATAAGCCGTCTTTGTATCGTTCAGGGACAAAGGTCTAGCGGATTGTTGGGCTCTCGATTGTTTTGGACTCAGAAACACCTCTGGGAAGATGATTTAAATAGATACCGATAACTGTACAAGATGCGATGTACAATTGTTGCATTGTTTTCATTTATTAGCGGAGATTCTCTGTTAGGAGATCAAGATATGGAATCACATTTCGCTAATGCAGAACAACGTACAACAGTTACTTAGCTGAATTAAATGCAAATAGATTCCAAGTAGTTGGATGACCTACCATTATTCAAATAGGTACATATTTGCAAAATAACTTAAACCTAACTTTATAATATATTGATACATTGGGTTCGTTATTGTTATTTAGTACGGTTTTTTTTTTGAATAGAGCTCATAATAGTGACTGATAATGTGGTTTTCTATAGGTCAAAGAATTTTTAAAATCAGTTAAATAGTTTTTGAACTTATCCATTACAAACAAACATCTTTTTTATCTTTCGTTTTATATCATAATCCCAGAGATTGAAGAAATTAGCGGATAAATAAAACGAAGCGGATTTCATATAAGACTAATTTTATTTTCACAAACAAAATCATTACTGGATTGTAAAAAATTAAAATATGTTTTTTTTATATTTCACTAGCTGCTGCCCGCGACTTCGCCCGCTTAACTGTAAATTATATATTAAAACCTTCCTCGAGAACCACTCTATCCATTGGTGAAAACAGCACGAAAATCGGTGCAGTAGTTTTTGAGTTTATCGCGAACAGGCAGACAGACAGACAGACAGACAGACAGACGCTGCGGAGTACTTTGTTTTATAATATGTAAGGATTTAACATACGTATTTTCAATAGTTTCGTTTGGAACCAAATTAGATTAGCATGGGTTGTTAGAAAAAAAAAGGATTTTATTTTATTTGTGATGGTCAGATGACAGTCAGCCCAACAGATTTGATGGCTAATGCAATAATTTTTTTTCTGTAGTTACACATTTTAATGTTTAAATATCTACAGACACCTCAATAGTAAAATGGACACTAAAAATACACTTGTTCCAGGCATATGTAGCGATGACATAAAGGACATCTTCAAATTAAGATCGTTCTATAAAACTTCCATTTGTTTTATTAGTTCAAATAGGATAAAATTGAACTACAAGATAAGAACAGAGGAATTTCTATAAATTTATATCAATATAAACATACATAATTGTCCTAAACTTAGTAGTAGTTACAGTACCTATACAATATGCTAATAACATTATACAGTTAAAATACAAATTATGAGGATATTGAATTTCACCAAAACTCTGGAGATCCTTCAAATTCATTGCTCGTCTGATCCGTTTCATAATCTGTTGTTTCGTAATTGGAAAAATTCAAATTGGGAAACTTGTCAGCTAGAAACGTGTCCGATTGATATGTTGGAGTCTTTTCTGTTGAGAAAAATGCATCAATGTGGGATATGGTCGCCTTGTTACTCGAAGTTCCTGTAGAGACCGTTGGCGCTAAGATTTCTTTAGAATTCGTCTCCGTATTGAGGCAATTAGTTTGAGGTGTCGGATGGCAGTATCCGTTGCAGAAAAACCCTCCGTTCGGACAGATGAAGACTTGAGGATAATATTCACCATTCTTTGAAAGGCAGACGTAGTAATAATTGGGACTGCCTGCTAAGACGCCGGTTTGACCCACTTTCTTGCAGTGCGGCACTGGTTTTTGATTGCATTGTCCGTTGCTCAGTCTAATCTGAAATATACTTTTTTTTTTATTTTCTTACTGAAATATACATCCTTTTGTTTTAACGTTGAATTGTTGAAACTTCAAGAGCGGTATTAAAAGAATGTCGCAAACAAGTTTAGATAATTGTTATTAAATTCTCGTTATAATTTTCTTTAGCGCAACTAAACCACAATTGTTTACTATTACTAGTATATAAGCAGAAAGTATAATATTTACTATTTTGGTGATAAAAATGTAAATATTTCGAAATATATTGTTTTTATTTACCATGTCCTCATATTGTATATATTTATTACTAGCTGGCGCCCGCTATTTCGTCCACGTTGAAAAAGAAAAAATAGCCTATCCTGTGTCCTGTACGTCTAAATGTTTATCTACCAAATTTCATGAAAATCAGTTAATTCGTTTAAGAGTTATGAATTATATATGAGTTATTACATACATACAGAAAAAAATTCAAAAAATCGTCAATTTAGATTCAGTATCATGTATAGAGCCTATAAACACGATATCTCTGAAAACAAAGTAACTTACTCCATGACCAACCCTTACACATTTATTATTAGTATTGATGATTGACTATTGTATATTTTTTATTGTCTGAATATTTATTTGAAAATAGCAACTAGTTGCTCGTAGAAACCAACAGCTCTTCAAATCGGTTGTAGACCAATTTTATTTTATTATATTTGAAAGTCTTAAATATTTCTAAAAGTTTATATGGATAAATATCAAATTTAAATGTAAATTTTCTTCATTTCAAATTTAATGACTGGGTGGAGTCATTGATTTGGTCTACTCTGAAAATTAAAATATAATCATGACATTTTATTTACCGAGCATTGTGCTAAATGAGGATTATATCCGTATTGTCTCGGACATAAAGCTGTTCTGTGGTCTGCTGGTCTACCATCAGGCAGATCTTCAGGAGGTGAGCACAGGTGGAACTTCCTGCAGTCGAATGCATCAGGGAATATGCCGACCTGCAGTAAATAAGACTGGTTAATAAAATGTTACATCAAGGTGGGAAAACCGATGCAAAGGTAGTCGTTGATTTTAGACTAAACGACGTCATAGAACTTTTTTTTTTCAAGTTATTTGAAAATTTGTCAATCGTCGATCATCATCAATTTTTCGTATACTTTTTTTTTCTTCAGTAACTTATCGAGTTGAGATCGAATGAAAGGGCTCCATCGACTGAACGATTTTCAGCCGTTACATGTAAAAAATCAATCTTTTTTAGTTATCTAAGTAGATACTTTATCAAAATATTTTTATAATTTACAAAACTTTCTTAGACAGTCAAGTAAGTCATAATATTTAAATGTGAGCAACAATTTGCTTAAATTGTTTATGTGAAATTTTTCGTTAGACTAATTCGGTTCTGTGAATCGTACGATTCGATTTGTATTGGATACAGATTAAAAAAAAAAAAAGAAATACATTGGATAACAACGAATTGCGAATATCCGTTGACACATTGAATCGGTCGATAGCTCGATGAATGAAATTTGAAATGAAGAGGGAATTCGTACCTACTGCACTGTTTTTTAACCTCCAACTAAGTACGATAGTATTTTAGGCTAAGTTAGAATAAAAACGATAATATTATACTAGTAGTACTCTGCGATCTGCTGTTCAATTTTAAAAAAGACGAATCGTCTTTTTTAAAATTGAACAGCATCTTCAGACATTTTCACGAATAAACACTGCTGTAGCAATTATTCTTTTCCCCTCTTTATATATCCTATGCAGTTAATTATTTTTTCATGCAGAAATAAGTGATTGAAATTACAAAATTGAAACAATTTAAATTAAAAAACAAACAATTTTACAATTCATCCTGGGGAAATCTGCCAAATTTAGGACTAGCTCCATATCCGCATACGTAAAAAATTTGCATTTATCATTGCTAATGCGGAAGCGGTTACGGATGTCTAAGTCGATGTGAAAGTTCCGCATTTGGGGGTGTGAATAGTCGCCATCATGTCGACTGTTGAGTTTGCCTACTGACATTTACAATAAAAAACATTTCTTAGCAGGGTTGTCCATCAGCGAGGATGAAAGGAAAGAGACTAGTTATAATCTATACTATTCTATAAATCTGAAGAGTTTTTGTTTGTTCGGTTGAACGCGCTAATCTTAGGAACTATACTGGTTTGAATTGAAAAATTCTTTTTGTGTTGGATAGTCCATTTATCGAGGAAGGCTTTAGGCTATATAACATTTTGAACGCGGACGAAGTCGCGGGCAACAGGTAGTCCCTTATATTATAACTAAATATCTAAAGACTAAAGACCTACAGGAAAACAACTCTGTTACATCAATCATCAATCAATACTAATAATAAATCTGTAAGGGGTGGTCATGGAGTAAGTTACTTTGTTTTCAGAGATATGGTATTTATAGGCTCTATACATGATACTGAAACTAAATTGACCATTTTAAGATTTTTTTTCTGTAAATATGTATGTATGTAAGTATGTATGTTCCTTCATAACTCTTAAACGAATCAACTGATTTTCATGAAACTTGATACAGGACACAGGATAGGCTACTTTTTTCTTTTTCAACTCGGACGAAGTCGCGGGCGCCAGCTAGTCTGTCAATAAAACTATACTTTACCCTTACCGAACCTAATACTACTTTCTGTTAATATAACATAATGGAAGTACATAATAAGTTAATCAAAGTTTACCTGTTCGCAAGTGTGCTTAAATTTGTTACTGATATAGTCACACTCGGGGACGGGTGTGTCGAAGCATTTGCCTTGATGAGCATTGCAAGTGAAACCATCTGGACACACTTCTAGGGGTACCTGTAAAAAAAAAATACAAAATAAAAAAGTTACTTTTCCTCATCAATCATTATTAAATCTGTAGTTCGGATACTTTTTAACGCCCGACGCAAAACAGTGGTGTTATATGTATATAAGTTTGACCTGTGTATCTGAGTATCTGTGTGTCTGTCTGTGACATCGTATCCCCAAAGAGATGGACAGATTTTAATAAAAAAAAATCGTTTGAAAGCTGACAAGATCGATAATGTTCTTAGCCATTATTTATGTAAATCTGAAGTTCTAAATAAATTTGAAGATCATCAACTCATTTCTAAGTTGATGAAGAGATCTCACTATTTTCCAAACAGGTTCGATTGATTTCAAATTTAGTGTTTTACTTTGGTGATATTTCCATGACATGGTAACCTTGATCTGGTGCTGCAGCATCAATTACCTAAGTCTTCAGCAACTTACAGCAGTAGATGTGGGATGGACATCATCCAACATCTTTGTTAACTATATTCATATTATTAAAATAAAATTGATTCGGCGGTTAAGACTTGGTGGAGTAACAAAGAAACAGACGGAGTTACCTTCGCATTTATAATATTACTATCTGTGCCCTGCGCCTTCGCTCGCCTTGAATCTTGACAGCAGAAAAACATGTAAGTATGTGTCGACTTTCATTGTGATCGTGTTTGAGTTTACCGATTTCATATATAACATCAATTTTTATATCTCTATACTAGCTGGTGCCTGTGACTTCGTCCGCGTTGAACGATGAAAGGTACTTATGTCCTTTCTGGTGTCCCAGACAACGTGTATGCAAAATTTCATGGTGATCGGTTTAGTAGTTTTTGCGTGAAAGATCCATACAAACTTTCGCATTTATAATATTAGTACCTACGGATTAGTACGAATATATAAAAAATTAGTGTCAAGTTTGTTGACTCCAATGAACTCCTAAACTGCTGAACTGATTTTGATAAAACGTCGTAACTATGTGTAATATGGTCCAACTTAAAAGATATTAATGTGTACTCACTTATGGAAGAATCCAGCGTCTAAGATACAGGCTCGGCCTAGTTTAGACGCTGGTACTCAACATAATTGTACTGTATGTTTATAACGATGATTTGTGAATAAATTATTATTAATTATAAAAAAAAAAAAAGGATAGTTATTTTGAACCCGGTCGAAGCCGGGAACGTGTATAAATATAATATGTACATCTTACGCATTATATGTCAGAGAAGACTTTTAAAACTGACTACCTTCAACCATCCCACGGGAAGTGGCACACAAGTAACTGCGTGTGCACAGTCCTGACACGCCATGCCAGGTTTCGCACACACTCCCTCCACGTCCAATTCTCCATCTCCCAGAGACCTTCCCAGTGGAACACCTGCTAATCTATTGCCGGATATCACACCGCTAATGTCTATTGACAGAGTCATCTGGAAATTAACAATTTATATAAATGTTGTCCATTGTGAACAAGACGCTGCTTAAAAACTAAAGGGGCACAAGTCAAAATTACACTTTTACAGGAGAGCTAATCGAAAAAAAAAAAATTTTTGTCTTTTTTTTCTTATTAGATATATATCTAATATATGCATATTATACATCGTTATTTTTATATTATATATTTATATTTTTATTATTTATAGCATTTTATTTTATATTATTTTATACATTATTATTTTTTACATATTATTTTATAGCATATATTTTTAAGTAGCATTAAATTTTTTAAGTACTTTTATAATAAAGTGAATACTAGATACGAGTATAAGCATATAAGTTACTTTTGAATATATAAAAAAATGATCAAAATATACTAAATATGAAATAAAACAACCATAAGTCTTTTTGCAACATACAATACGAAGGATTGTGGTTGTATTTTTGCAATAAAAACATTTTTGGATTTTTTCGTTTTATGGCCTTTTAGTTTTTAAGCAGCCAAGTAGTGATTGATTGTGGGGAGAACTATAGTTTTTTTTAATTTGAGGTCGGCAGGCATACTGAAGAACCACTTGATGGTAGGTGGCTACCACCTGATATAAACGCAATGCAATAGGTGCTGCAAGTTGCTGTCGACCTCAATAGGAGAAAGCAAGAGGGAATAGGTAGGGATAGGTAAATGTGCTCTGATCAATTACTCACTCATTGAAATGCAACAGAATACATGCTAGTATTTCAGGTGCTCTAAGGGAAAAGCAGTTTATCTGTCCTTAGAATAGCTAGAAACCCTCATCCCTCTTTGTCAAAGTAAGTTAATACAACGCAGGGTGGGATAGTCGTATTCACACGGAAAGGTCTTTACACAGGGACATAATATAAACAACATTATTTAATTAGATTCAACAATATTTAGTTTGTATTACGCATTAAAACGCTTGACTATATTACTAAACGCCTATATGTGGTATACTCACAACACTAGTACAGTAAATGGCCCAAAATAACAGTTTCACACTCATTTTAGAACTGAATAAATTACAAATAAAATTGGAGTATTGAACGTACAAACGCCTCAAGTCAGTGCGTAAGACAAAAATTAGTCGCATATTTGAGGGACCTTCACATTTTAACCCGAATTATCAATGTTGTTAGTTTGGGCATTCGATAAAAAATATATGTGATTTATTACATTTCTCTGTCTTGCTTGTGAGGAAACAATATTCTATCCCAAGAGCACACCCTATTAATTATATTATTAAAATAACTGAGTTTATATATTATCATCAATATATATTCAATCATCATCATCATCATCATCATCATCATCATCATCATCATCATCATCATCATCATCATAAGAAACGTGCTCGCCAGATTATAACTATAGAACGCGGTGTGGTCTTAAAACACTTAGAAATAAGAGCCCATTTCCCTATCCCATCCTAATCCCTATATCATAATCCCTAATATGGTCAGCAGAAGCACCAGTACTTAGTGCTTGTGTTATAGGCGACCGTAGCCACTTCCTTACCATCAAGTGAAACGTAACCCTGTGTCGAGCTTAAAAAAAATCTACAGACCCCGAACGCCTGACATTAATTATATAGCAATAAGGTAACGAAGCAAAACATTGCGATCGTTAAAATTGTTGCTTATAATAAATAACAGTACCTACCTATAGTTACATATTAATATTTTGGTATATCCCCAAAAATCTTACAGAACTTGCTGATTCCCACGCTTTAATACAAAACCTAGAAGGCCAGCTGCAGTTATAACTGTACCCTTATTATGAGTAAAGTTAATTTTTTTTAATCTTTAAAATAAGATCTATTAATATTAACTTTAAGATTTAAATAAAATCCACACACACCCAACTGCCATTTATCGAAAAATTTTCAATATATTTCTTAATAAATTCAAAAGTAATGCAGTTAGTTTCTCAGTCCATTGCCAAATGCTATTTATACAATTTTAAGCTGAAAAAGGATATATATTTATAACATTTTTAATAAATTGTGCTTATGTGAAAATTAACCAGCGAACCAACGAGTTAAGGTTATATTTATTTCATAAAAATACTTGGCATGAAATGCCACGAGTAATTAAGCACTTTTTAAAAGCAGTTTAAAAAGTGCTTAGTTACTTGTTAAGCAATAAACTAGCTCGATAAATCGTTTCGATTACAGGTGACTGAAGTCATATAGGGACACTTTCAACATCTAACATACTAAGGTGTCAGTAACCATTCTCCCTTTATAGAAAATACAGTGAAATATCAGCACGTGTGCTGTTCTGTTTCCGTGACTAAGTAAGGGAAGTCAGTTCAGTGCCCACTGCTCATTCCCTATTTCCTAGTCACTTTTATTAATCTATCAAATTGGTCAGCGCATTTGAAACCCAATATATGGGTTATGTCAACAGGCGAGGGTAGCCACCTACCATAAAGTTAATTATGGGCCTGTTTGTTTATCCGTACTAATATTATAAATGCGAAAGTTTGTATGGATCTATGGATGTTTGTTACTCTTTCACGACACTAGAAAGGACATAGGGCACGAGCTAGTTTTTAAATAAAAAACGGTATTCATTTCACAGTACCTGGGTTGACAGGTTCGATTTTTTACCTATCCAGATTGTGTCCAGATTTATTTTACCCGAGTAGGTACTTCAGAGACAGCCGGAATAGGCAGTCACGCTTAATGATACCTCTGATTCACTTTTTAAAACCTTACCTAAGCCACAGTCGTGTGTTCTGTAGGCAATGTACTATCAAGGAAAAAACGTTTATTTAATGTTGATATTGTGTATTATAGATAGTAGTCTCATCAGATTTGTATTGGAAAAATTTGTTTTATTAGATGTTTCTATCGACTTGCTATGCGATAGATACAGCTAATTTTTGGTTTTGGAAATAAGGAACGCAAACCTAAAAATATACCATATGTAAGTATAATAAGTATATATGGTGGGATGTAAAATCTAAACAGTGATTTATAAGCATACAATATATTAAAAAAATCTTGAGCCCATTGGTCCGATGGTAAAGGTGCTTGCCTTAGTGCTCTAGCGCAGGAGTCCTAGGTTAGATTTTTGGCGGGGCCAACTTTGTAAACGAACTTTTTAAAGTTTGCTCTGATTTGGATCTGGTAAGTAGTGGCAGGGGACACTGCGTTTAAACAACTCGTCTGACGTAAGTGATCACAATCTCACTGAAGACCCAGGTCATTTATTTCGGTGATTCATTAAAAAAATATCGCAGCCTATATTTTCCTAATCACTTAGGTAACCTTAATCCTTCTATGGGACCATCAAGTGGTCTGTCAGCCTGTCTGACGACCTTTAACATTGAAAAAAAAATGTACATTTTCCGCGAGTATGTTTTCCACACAACAAACGCTATCTCTAATAGAATCTGTAATGGTTCGTTAACCTTTTTCCGTGAGGGAAAAGTTTGTAGTGTTGTGTATGTGTCTGGCCGTGCGCGCCACAGAGTAAAAAAGTCAGTAAAAGAGAGTAAAACACACTGGAGCTTTTACGAATTACTCACAGTTAGTTAAGTTGTTAAATGAACATGCAAAGTGTGACTATTTGCTTTTTAACAATGAACACGAAGTCGTTAGTTAGCTACAAAAGGGTTTGAAACTCGCTTTAGTTTTGTAAATGTTGTTATTGTTTATGTCTGTTATTAAATACAATGATTGTTCGGTACCAGAATCATTACCTACCATCCTTTATTAACTGATTTAAAAAAAAAAACATACGTACTGTTAAATAACTAGTGTCTTGTAAGGGGTGGTTACTGCAGCTAAATTAGCTGCCCAGATTATTAACTTTTCTACTAATATGGCCAGATGTATGTGCAATTTAAAAAATTACTTTAAAAATTCATTACTTCGATAATTATTTTACATTAGTAAAATACATATATATGTATTTATAACGTAGCAGTGTCTCATTCCCCGGGTGTTATATTTCCCAGTATATTTCACACGTCTATCCTTTCGTTTGACAACGGAAACTTGGTTGGGTATAACGAGAAATGGCATGATAGATGGTGTTACGTTCCACGTCTAAGTCACGGAAGGCAGCGATAGGCGGCAGCGGGTAAATATGATATGATAGGCGATAGGGGTAACGTCTAAACTTTTATGACACTAAAAAACGAAGATATTTCTATGAATTGATCCTAAACTTACAATGATAAGTTTACGTACACATTTTCCACTTGTCGAAAATATCTTTCAAGCGCTGAAGGACAAGTAGTCACACACACTCAGACACTCCTTTACACATGGATATGTGTAAAAGAGTGTCTGGATATTGTATTTAAGTGGCAATCTAATTGGTGATACCTGTATTGCTGAAAGGTTTATGTTCAATAATAAAATAAATAAATAACATTATAATTGCGAAAGCCTACTCAACCGATCATCATGAAATTATGCTTAAACGTTACTCGTATATGCAATTTTGCATACAGAAAAGGACGTGGGGAACTTTTCATCAAGAAAAAAGTATAGTTCCCTAGGGATCAAATGAAAAATTATATCACCAATAAAGATTGAATAAATGTTTCACCACATAAGAAAAAGGAGCGAGGACGAAGTCGCGAACAAAAGCTAGTAAGTAATATAAATAAACAAACGTAGTTGATTTCTGCGTTTGTGCCAAGCGACTTGTTCACTGGCACAGTCTGTGCCTGCTTTTTACTTTTACGGCATTTTTGATCTATCGCACGGTTTCTTCACGGAAATCTCTTATTTATCTATTTTCACGTATCTCTATGTATCGTTTAGTTGAATTAAATTTTGCTACTCGTAAATTTATTTAGCAAAAATTTTATAGAGCAGTTTGAACATGACCTAATTAATTTCAATTATGTCCTTCAGAAATGTGCTTATTGGATTCCGACATCACACAGTAATACAAAATAACTAGACGAATGGTTTATATGTAGATAAACCACTAAAAATAACTTTTAATCTACCTATAAGTTTACTATACTATAGAATTGGATTATAATACTCGGAGTTCGGGAAACTCCGAGACATCTTCTCGTCCAAAATTCTTCAGTGTCTCAAGACAAAAGTCTTCGACCAATGTGTTTTCAGTGATGACATATGGCACTGAAACGTGGTCTCTAACTATGGGCCTCGTAAGGAAGCTCAATGTCGCTCAACGAGCTATGGAAAGGGCTATGCTCGGGGTTACACTGCGAGATCGAATCAGAAACGAGGAGATCCGTAGACTAACGAAAGTTACCGACATAAGCCGTCGGATCAGTAAGTTGAAGTGGCAGTGGGCAGGGTACATGGTACAGAGAGGCGATGGCCACTGGAGCCGGAAGGTTCTCGAGTGGAGGCCACGGACCAGCAAGCGCAGCGCAGGACGTCCACCCGCAAGGTGGACATACGACCTAATAAAGGCGGGTCAACGGTGGATCCAGGCTGCTTCTGACCGTTCCAACTGGAAAATTTTAGGGGAGGCCTATGTCCAGCAGTGGACATCCTACGGCTGAAATAATGATGATGATTTGCATTTCAGAACACGATTCCTGAGGAAGGCTATTAAAAAAAGATACGAGCTTGAGAAGCCCTAAGAAGTTGAATAAAAATCAGTCAGAGTAAGTAAATGAAGCAATATAATGTACGAGTATAAGCAGGCGTTACTATGCGGTACTATGCGTTTAAATAGAGAATGAAACCAGAGGCACAGCCTATGTTGGTTATAATTATATTAAAATAGGTAATGTAAACATAATTGATAATAATATCTATATAAATGTTTGCCCAAACGTTCGTTGGTATGTTTGTTTACGCATTACTTCCGTTTCAGGTTTGTTTAACGATAGTGGACAGAATGACATAGAGTTAAAAATATTTTACAGTAGACTGTTGTTTACTTAGAAGCTGAACTTCAATGTTTTTGTCTGAATATTCAAACCAATTGCATTAGTATAGTCTTTTATAATATTTTCCTTATTAATAAAAAAAACATACAGGCCATAGTTTTCCTAGAGGACCGGACCGACTGTTGTAGCCAGGAATGCCAGGATTCAGCCGCTAACGCTTGGTCGTGTTAATATCAATAATATAGAAGGTTTTGCCACGCTGACTGGCTGGTTGGCGAGCGCAGTTTAATATGATTGTCCCCAAAGAGCGCTACTAGTCACCCTTTCATGATTTTTCCCTTAGACGATTTCTAAGACATCACGGGTTGGGTCGGAGGGATACTAATCTAAGCCGGTACTCCACGTCTTATCAATAACACAAATAAGACAAATAATAAGAACATGATATAGGTATTATTTTCGTGTCAAATAGAGAATCCATTATGGGGTTATCTAAATTAGTTGAACAGTATAATATAAGGAGACTTTGTATTATTTGATAGCATTTTTCTGTATTATATTCTAGAATGGCTCTCGACGATTCCTGTATGCGTTTTACTCAGCTAAAGTTACAAGTTGTGTAGTAATGAAGACTCTGGGATATTTACATCAAAGTATGTAATTTGGTATGTTAACAACATCTATATTTACATGTGTCAGCTAAACGCTGATAAATCTGAAGCAGTATATTATATCAATTTTTTAAGGGAGCAGTGTTATTGTATCATACATAAATATGTGATAAAACGTGTCTGATTCTTTTGAGGTCTATGTAAATCACAGTTCATTGCACGTTTTGCTCCGTAATAATTTGTGCTCCGGTGACTCTTTGCGGATAGTTGAACTGAACACTAGTCATAGACAAACACTAACATTTAGTTTAGTTCAAGATCCTTTAATAAATAATTAGCTTTTGCCAGCAATTTCAACCTGTATTGCTCTAACATCACAGATGCGCCAAATATTGACTTTTATATGCAAATTTTTAATAAATTTGCATTTTTGTTACATTCATTTTCGTAGCCTTTGTTACTTACTGATAGTGTGTAGCTTTCTATAGGTGATTTTTTTAACATCGGTTAAGTAGTTTTTGAGTATAAAAATCAAATCTTTTCCTTCTATAATACTATAGAGGTACTAGCTGGTGCCCGCGACTGCGTCCGCGGTGAAACGTGTAAAGAAATATAACGTCTGACATCTTTATTGCTTTAATACATTTGGTAGTTGATGGAACTTAATGGAACAAACTTGTACGTATGTCATACGTATCACCCATATTGTGGTCAGGATTTAAATCAATCAGACCTCACCCAGAGATGCAGAATTGGTCGAATTTACAATGTCACAGTAATGTTAGTCATTACGCTTCTGAGTACCGCAGAGGGTTGGCCCGCTTGCCAACATGCGGTCTCACAATGCAGAGGGTTTGCGACGCGGCGTTCCAAGCAACCTGCACCAAATGCCACACTTTGTAAGGTTACACGCGGTCCTTTCTCTATCAAATTACTCATTAATAACATTATTATTAAGACCGTGATAATTTCACTGCTTTTATGCAAGCGGGTTCGAACAGAATTTACAGTAGTACAGAACCCAGTAATTTTAAGGTGTTAATTGAATGTTGAAGGGAAATGTTGACAGGATTCCAGCGTATTTCTAAAAATAATAATACGTGTAGTGGACTTCATATCTTCATACACAAGTAGGACATTCTGATAAAGATAAACCTGAAAACTGAACCGGAATATTCTAAAATATCTTTCAAGTTATGTTATGTTTATGTTTAAACTATTGTAAATTCTAATACAGCGGTTGTCAAAGCATTTGCAGTTGGAATGCACTAACCGCACACAGATACCAACTAGATCGCTAACTAAAACCCACAACCGAGTTCCATGCAACCGCGAAACTGCAAGTTATATACATTCCTGTTCTACAGTATCCTTACATACCTAATAAGATTATTTTTATCATCAAACTACTACAACATGGAACCCATACAAAAAACTACGAATTTTATGGAACATTTAAAAGTGACATATGCGTAGAGCATGAACTGTCATTTATAACAAAACAAACAAAATAATAAGTACGTAATTTAAAGAAAATGTGACTTTATGTCAACCCATTAGAGCTTAAAATGAAATAGTAGAAGTTGATCGTTACTTCCTTTTACCATTGACGCGTGAAGGCAAGAGTCCGCCATGATTCTGTCAAAGGCGTTCCTTTTATGTGCCGCTTTGGCATTTGTGACGCAAATTCCATTGTAGTATTTCGATGATTTTTATATAAAATAATATAAATCAAAATTAAAATGCATTATGTCCGTAGAAGTTTAATTAGCTTCTTACTCAAGCAACACGGGTAAGTTTGAAATGAGCAATTTATGATTTTATGGAAAGATAAATGGCAGCAAGTAATAGAGTGATTGGTGCTAACATTCGTTCGCTACCACTACAAGTCTGGGCTGTTGTCCGCCACGTTGTCACATTTCTAAGTTCAAGGGTCGCATTGAGGGCGGTATTAATAGCTGTGTTCTGATTTGCACTGAGGGTCCTAGTACGGCTCCATTTCCACGCGTAAACTGAAAAGAATTTACGTCCATGAAAAACTGTCCCACATTATAAAGTTGTGTAAATAGGTCCTGAGTTTATTTAGACAGCATGCATATTAAATACTTATTTAAGATTCAATACAGCATGCCTTTTTTTGTAGTTTACTCCTTAAGAATCGATTTTCATAATATATACTATTAGCCCGGGTATGAAAATTTATGGAAGTAAAATCAAAATTGTCACACGGTATGCGTTACGCGTTAGTTTTGAAATATCTCTGAAGTTTCAGAGATATTGTGCCATCTACCAATATCTCTGTAACTTGAATATGTTACGTAATAATACATCTTTGCGAAAACTAGATGGCGCTGATATTAATTCGTTATGATATGTAAATGTCTTTTTAATTTTTATTATGTATTTTAAAATCGTTCGTAAGGAGTAAACTCCAGTCGTGCGTTGGAGCTGACACACACACTTTTGGACGCTACTAATAACAATAAGTAGATTAAAACATTTTCGCAAAAGTAATATTTCTTACCTAACTTTGAGTTTTGTCCTACGTTATTGACACAGTAATGCACCAGAGCATACCCAGTGTAGTCGGTTGAAACAACAGAGTATACGCCCGCATTACTCGCTGTAAGAAGAAAATTGTTATTTATAATCATCATCATAGGATATATTATAAACCAGAGCAGAGCTTAAACTTTAGAGTATATAAAGATTAAAAATCCTACTCCAATCCGTAGTCAGAATATGCAAAACCTACAAAAATGTGGTGCTTGAATATATCGACGGCTTGAATAGAAACTTGATATTCATTATTTATTCAAAAAGAATGTAACATCGCTTTTTATGTTGGAATAAATGGTTTTTGTTCAATTTTTATAAAACATAATCTCCGATTGCTACATACAATTTATATATACTGTATACTTTCAGCAATTTCACCTCGATATGATTGCAATAATATGTTTGTGTAATAAATAAATAAATGAATAGCGAGGCGTATAAATAGAAAAGCAGATAAATAGTACAGAGAAGGCTTACTTAACCTTCTAGTTAGAGTATGGTATGTGAAAATTTATAGGATCACTAGGATCAAACAAGAAGGCCTATTAATACAAGGCCAGTCATTTGGAACAATCAATTCGCAATAATTCAAAAGTTTTGAAACTCTTATACAAAGTCGGGAAGGGATTAAAAAAAAGTTTTGCGAAGTCCGGAACAATGTTAAAATTGGTAAACATTAATGTTTCTCTGTAGTAAATTGGTGTAAAAAAAATCCAAAAGTTTTGCAAACTTGATAGATACATCGGAAAAATATCCCGTTCAATTGCATAAATTTGCAACCTTTTGTGTTGACCGGAACATGTTTATTTATAATTTCGTGTATCAGTGGCCAGTGGCCACGTTTCAGAGAAAGGTGGTCTCGGAATAATCTCGGAATCATGTTTATTAAAAACAAATGTTCCGTACCTCCCAATTGGTTGCAAATCTAATACATTGCATAAAATAACACATTTAACGTTACTTCAAGTTTGCAGAACTTTTTGAATTTTTGTCGAGACAATACAGAGAAATTTAATTTTAACAAAGTTCCGGACTTCAGAAAAGGTTGCAAATTGAGATTTATTGTTTTCCCGGCATATAATGAGTTTACCGTAGTTTTGAAACTTTTTGAATTATTGTTAAATTTTTGATTTTTAATGTCTACAATTCCTATATGGGAAGACAGGGAAATTGGCTCCGGCATCTCTCTCGCTCCGTCACCAAAACATACTACGAGTATTATTTCACTGTGGTCTTTTAGGGCACAGTGTCTGTGGATTTTGGGGCAGCCAGCAACGACTGAAATTACTAAAATAACTTCAATAATTAAAACAAAATTAAAAAAGTCATACGTAAGTAAAAATTTCCGAAGCCATTGGTAGTGAAAGATCCAGTCCAAGTTACTCGATTGTTGTTTGTTGCTATTTCTGTCATGGTGTATGTCCCAAAACTCTGGTTGTTAGCTGTGGGAAGGGCCAATTGTAAAACTGTGCAATCGTGTTGTTCAATATTGTTTGGAATCCGTTGGATTTGATACCACGTCCCAACAAACTGAAAGATAAAACAAAATAATGTCTTTTTTGTTGAGGTCAGCAAACAGGTTGATGGTCCATTTGATGGTAGGTAGCTACAGTCACCTAAAACACAAGCTATAAAATATAGGTGCTTCGAGTGCGCTGCCGACTACAGTAGGATTAAGGGTAAAGGATAGGGAAATGGGCTCTGACATCCCTTACTCACTCACCGAAAAACAAAACAGCACACGTGCTGTTTTGTCCGGCATTTTCCTGTTCTTAATTATGAAGAAAACTGTGAAATCCGGATCACTGCTGGAATTGGAAAAGATGTTAGCAGAAGTGTATCCGAGTCCGACTGTGATTATGTAGTTTGAAGAGATTTTTGATAAACTAGTTTAAGTTTTAGAAATGATATAGTATAGAATTGTAAAATTTGACAATTATAAAATTATTCTTATTGGGGTTTTTTCAAACGTTGCCAATACAAAGATAAAGAATTTTTCCTTGTACTCGTATTATGATAGATAAGATTGTATGTATTTAAAAAAAATAACTTATCATAGTCTATATATATCTTCCTAACAATGACTAATAGAATTACTATACATTTTTTCTTTTCTTTATGTTAAGGTAGTCAAATAGGCTAACGGTCCAATTGATGAAAGATGGCTACCGTCTCAATAACAGGAGCGACGTCACAGGTACAAGTGCGCTGCTGACTGTAGTATGGACGAAATACACGATCAATCGTTTGACGTGGCTCCAAACAACTTAAATCTAATGGAGCCACGCCAAAAATTGCCCACACACGGTCAGTCCAATTTTCTGTCATTTATGCGTTTGCCACGGCGTAGTGTGTCTACCAAGGTCCAAGGAGGATATAAATGTATTCTATCCTCCTTGGTTTCTACACTCAAGATCAGTTTGCGCGATGAAATGACGTGACGCAACGGCGCGATTTGAAATCCAGTGTTTGACATCAAGCCATCAGTTTTTACCATTCACGATCAAATTTTGGCTTCACGTCAGTCAATTTGACGCGATGGATGAGTATTCTGTTTGCTGCCACCAAAGGGGCTGCCCAGCCCAAATGACTGTGAAACGCAGTTTTCTCTGCCACATAAGAGCCAACTATAAAAAGTTTGCTATATTGGCTCTGCCGGGATTCGAAGAATTTTTTTTATTTTTATGTTTGGGTGAAGGGATAGGGAAATGGGCTCTGGCATCCATTATTCACTCGTCGAAACACAACAGTATGTGCTATTATTTCGCGGTAGCCTTCTGTAAGGGGGTGGTTGCTCTTACCAGACGACTACTAAATTATTACCTAAAAGTACTAATCAATTAAAATTATAACTAAATTAAATTACCTGATTAATATTAAATGTCGGTATGTAAGGTGGGCCGTAACAGTATCCATTTTGTACGGACTGCTGAAGACTTTGACACACTAGCATCAATAAGACAAATAAACATTGATAACTCCACATACTTTTCAGAAATTAATAACAGGTGTAAACGAAACCAAATACTGACATGAATTAATGAAGAGTTGCTTATTATAGAATTCCGTTTCGTTATCTGCGATTACTTTTTCATTATCTATATATTATTATTTATCTATTCTATGTAAAGAAATAGGTAAAAAATATAATTCGAGCAATTTAATGAAATTTTGTACATTGTGACGCAGCTACCTACCATCAAGTGGACTGTCAACAAACTCACTTAGGCATTTATATTATTAGTTAGGATTTGTCAAACTGCGTTATTCTCCAATTAGTTATTAAACCATTTTTTTTACAAGAGGAATCCATCATGGATACCCACCGGCCTGTGGACAGACCGATGGGTTTTGTCGGACTCCTGCCCCGAGATGGTATTGGGGAAGACCTACCGACTAAACCCCTTGGCGTCCTCCGCATCCGCTATAAGGCTAAGTTGGGAGGTCAGACGAACACTCTTCCGCAACTCCGCGACGCGGGGGTCCGTAACCGGACACTACTCATTAGCACGGCGCACCCGAACTGCCTCAGGATGAAGCGGGCGGTAGTCCCCATCTGCCGCCCTAGTCCTGTCAGGGATCCAAGCAGCGAGCGTGCGCCATCCGCCTGCTAATACAGGTAATAGAGAATTTTCTTCTGCAGTAAATTACTAATGTTATTTCTTTTTTAAAATAGGTTCAGTATCACGTACTGACCCTAAATGCATAAAATCCTTACAAATTAGGCGGGCGGAAGTGCCGCCATTTTGACAAAAACCGTTTCGGCCTATATCTTCGTAACCGTGTACTAGAGGTCAAAAATGGTAATAACCTTTTTTGTAGATAAATAAATTTCCTATCTTTTTGGTACAATAATTTTTTTTCTATCACTCACCGTTTACGACTTATTCAAATCAAATGGTCGCAGCGAGCTCAGTTCGCAGCGACCATCTAGGGCACTCCGCAAGAGTGTGCTGTGCGCTGTCCTAAGCGCACGCACACGAGTGACACTAATTAGTTATTAGACCAGGGGAAGTCCTATATGACGAGTTAAATAAAACAGTTGTATAACAAAATAAATTTTAATGTGATTAAAATAATGTGTAATTATTACATTTAAAATATTTATTTAATACTTTAATGTGACTAAAACAGCTGTGAATAACAAAGAAATGGATGTCAATATTCGTTCGCTGCCGTTACAATCTTGGACAGTAGTTTGCCATGTTACGTTTCTGAGTTCCCGCACTGTGCTGATAGCATCATTAATTATTGTGTTCTGAGCTTCATTTAGCGTCTTGGTTCGACTCAATTTCCATGCAAAAACTGTAAAAGAAAAAAGCATGTTTAAAAAAACTGATGCTATTGAAATGTATTGAATTGATTTTTCTCGCTTTCATCAATTCCTGAGGCATTGAAGACAATAAAATTCTCCCATTGTGTTTTAACATTACTTTAAAAGCATCAGTGCAATGGTTTGAGAGTTAAAAAATTTTTATGTTGTAAAAAATATCTTATCTGAATCTTTACTTAATGTGTAAAAATAGTAAAATTTTACAGGCATGTACACCTTTTTTGTTCGCACTCTTCAGGAGTTGAACAAAAAAATCTAGGGTCTATGACTATGACTTTAAACTTCTCTCTAGACCTACTATAATAGAACCTTCACCCTTTATAATGTATTCAAAAAATATATATTATTCTTACCATACTTGGAGTGTTCTTGTACACTATTGATGCAATCATGTACCAGTGCATAACTTGTGTAGTCAGTAGCGACTACAGTAACTACACTTCCAGGAGAACTCTCTGAAATATTTCCAATATATAAAAAGTATTTTACGTGAGATTCGAAATGACTGCACAGACAGCTTGCAAAACAGCAGAAATGCAGTTAATTGCAAAGGCAAACTGCTACTATCTCATGAAAGTACCGGGAATCCATATCCATACGTTACTTCCATACTTTAATATTATAAATGTGAAAGTAACTCTGTCTGTCTGTTACCTTTTCACTCCTTAACTACTTAACCGGTCATCATGAAATTTTGCATACAAGAAAAGATAAGAAGTTAAGCATATAAGAACGAAGAAGGGATACAAGAAAGGACATAGGGTACCTTTTATCAAGAAACAAGTACTGTTTCCAAGGGATCGTCTAAAATAAAAATAAAAACTCACGCCTATCCAGTGTTATAGCAAGAAGAGGTCAAGGGTTATATTGATAATATATGATTGCCTACGTGTTATTCTGACGTATCAATATAAATTTAAAATTTCATCAAAATTCGTTAAGTATTACAGTTTTTGAACGTAACATACATTCATATGTATGTATGGAAGTTTTAATAACTTTTATTTGTTTGTATGAATAGGTATAAAGTAAATTTCTGTTTACATACTTCATATGGATTGTAATTATCCAAAATAAATAATAATAATAATAGGAGACTCGTCAACTGCTCACCACACATCTGATGCACCCACGCTCATCTGTTATGAGGCTGTATGACACGTCTGCATTTGAAAATATTATCTCCATTTTAAAAACCATTTTTCTTTAATTAAATTTTTATTATACTTACTAAAGAAATTACATTCTAAAAATATACATCAAAAGCGATACCCATTAAACTCTCAAATAGAATGTAACTCGAATAAACATTAATCAGGACTCGTCCAAAAAAAAACATTTTTCGATTATATTCAGGCGTCGATGACGTCATAAATTGTAGCAGTCGTTAGGGGTGGTCGTTGTCGTGGCCGTTTTTGATACCTTTTTTGTAAACCCTACTATTTGTTCTCACGATTTCGTCCTCGTGAGATTCGAGATCTATGGTCCATAGATAGAAATCAAATCTCTATGAAATAATATTATAATGCGAAAGTTCGTATGTTTGTTACTTTGTTGATATTATGTTATAATGATGATTTGTTAATGTTTATTTTAATTGAATGCGTTAAAAATTGACTTACAAAATTACAATTACAATTATTGATTTGTAAGATATGACCAATAGAAACAGTCTGACTCACCTCACTAATCCTTTTTAAAATATGTAACAACAATGCACGTATATTACTAATAATGTGATATGATATGATTGATAGCTTAAGCTTGATATGGTTCATTTGAAATTATATTAGGTATATTATATTTTAAATAATTTTCACATTATTTGTCCGCGTTGAGCCCGCTGGTGCCCGCGACTTCGTCCGCGTTGAAAAATAAATAAATAAATGGTAAAAAAAAACTTTTTAAAAACAAGCTTTTATTTAAGTGCCTTAAAAAGAAGAAAATAAACTTTAAATTAAATATAAAAGCTTGTCGCGAGATTTACCTGTGTACTAACTAATCTTGCTAGAGTAATTCTATGAAAGAAACGTTTCCTATAAAATATGTAAATCGCGCGACAAGCTTTTATATTTAATTTAAAGTTTATTTTCTTCTTTTTAGGGCATTTAAGTAAAAGCTTGTTTTTAAAAAGTTTTTTTTTACCATTTATTTATTTTTTATTTTTTAGTTATGATTGAGGACTAAAAAAGTTTAGTTGTATTAGTTTTTCGTATTCTCCTCAACAAGCCCTTTCATTTGATACCCATACTGTGGTAGTGCAGAAAAAATAACTAGTCCGCCATCTTGGATGATCCGCCATATTGGAATTAGAATGACGTCACATAGCTAAGCATGCATTGTCATCCAAAATAAGCGTGTATACCAAATTTCAGCTTAATCGGTAAAAGATAACTGATTTAAAATTCAGTTGCAATATTCCACCCGGACAAACAAACATACATACATACATTGCAAGTTAATAAAAAGGTTGTAAAATATAAAACGCCTGACAATAAAATTATTCCTGTATATGTCCTGTGTAGTCTTTACGTGTCGTACTTTTTCTCTTGACGAAAGGTCAATGTCGAAAACCCTATGTAATTTTCATTATTACATGATTGGTTAAGTAGGTTGTTAAGGCGTGAAAACATATAATGTAGTGAGATTTTCTTGACATCATACATGTTGGCCGCAGTCTTTCGTGCTAAATATTTCTTGGATAATTTATGAATTATTTTATGAAACTATAGTAGCGGTTGTAAGCGTCATATTGCGGTAATGGTTCCAGAGCCACACTGTTAAACGTTACACTATCGGAGCAATCGATGGCGTTTTAATGGTGGAGACTTTAAGTTATAACTTTAAAATAATATTCTTACAATATTATAACTTACGAGTATTAATAACCAAGTGAAGTGAAGTGAATACATACATACATTACATTACATGACAGTGTCGCGAATTCAATGGTTTTTCCCATCTCAAAAATGCCCACTTACACTTAAGAAGTTTTCACTTAAAAAAAATTGCAAATAAAACAAAAATCTGTACAATATGCGCAACTTTTATTACCTTTATTGGATTTATATTTATTATACACAAAATGCAGATAAATGGGTGACAGGAATATTACTTATCAAAGTTTTAAGTGTTGAAATATTATTCACCAAGTTATTGATGCAATAAAACTGTCACATAAAAATTTGTTTGAGGTGTGAGTGAAGATAACATATTAAATATAGGATTATTAAATGCGAAGATTTATGTGAGGAGGTATGTATGCAGATAGGTAATGTCTGTTAATCTTTCACACATAAATCTATTGAACTGATACGTGCGAAGCTGGGGACAGCACGCTAGTCAAATATGAAATGTTGAGTTTGATGATCATCAATAAATTTATCTATAAAATCCTAGTGTTATCGGTATAATTACCGATAATTGCTTTATTTGTATTTTTTCGTTTTACAAAATATTAATTTTGTATTACAAAATACAAAATATAAAACAAAATACAAAATAAAAAATTACAAAATACAAAATACAAAAACAAAATACCTACACTTGTTAAAATAATAAAACACTTAGTACGAGAAAATAATATTATCGAAAAAACGTAGAGCCAAATACAAATAAGCTGATGATCACTAAATGTAATCCGGGTTCATACATTCTGCTTACCCACGCAAGCGACAATGAGGCGAGTAATGCGTTTTCATCAGCCACTGGATCACGCGACATCCATCGGAAGCTTAACAATACAACACACATCAAATTCAATGGACGGGCACACATCTCATTTAGAAGATTTTTTGTTAGCGTCTGCTATTTATGCCTTCTGAAGTTGATTGAAAAGTGCTCTGTGACGTTTCAAAAAGAGGTGTTCATTCATTCAGATCAATACGGTGGTATGATATTGAACGGGTATCAGTGAGTTGAACGAACGCGTTCGCGAAGAGAGGTCGATGTCATATGTCCTTATAGTTGGAATTGTAGTTCTGATGTATCAGTCGGTCAATAAAAGTATTGGGACTGAACATAAAGTGGCTTAATTAATGTACCCGAAGTAGAGAGTGCTAATAGTAATAGTGAAGTAGAGAGTCGCCACTGATGCTAACACAAGCAACGCCACTGATGCTGCCGACCATGGTAGGATTAAGGATAGGGATTAGGAAGATATATTGAAATCATGGTCCCTGGCATCCCTTACTCCTTTACCGAACCACAACAGCACATGTGCTATTATTTCACGTTGATTACTGCTACGTTGGTTTTTACGGGGTGGTTACGTGCTAGACGTGCTGCCCAAATGACTGCAGAATGGCACTACTTTCCCCATCCAGACCAACGCAAATTTTGAAAAAGTTCACTTCCAAAAGTTACAAGCAAATCCAAAAAATTTGAGTAAATAAAATCCTATTAAAATTAATGTTCTTTATACAATCTGCCATTGCAAATTTTTTATTAATTTATTTAAATTATTAAATAAAATTTCATATATAATGTCACAACCTATGTCTTAATGTAGTGTGTAAAATACTCATCTTAAAAAAAAATATTGAAGAGTCTCTTGTTCATTATTACTTTAGTGACTTTCATAAGTGACTTCCAATTTTCTAAACCATAAACTACCTTTTCATTTTTCAGGCTGAGACTGGGAAGACTGTACCTATAGATTAAATGTATATATTCTGTCCATCAATTTTATAATGGCAAAGCTTAACAAAATCCTATGGACTTATCGTAATGTATTACCCACGCTGTGGTCAGGATCAGGTACTTAGATCGTGTGAAAAATAGACGACCTCTTCATACATCAATATCTGTACGAGTATCTCTATATCTATATATTTATATTGCCGAGCAGGGCGAAGCCGGGAGAGTGTACCTAGTATATTATAAAATAAAGTCGCTTTCCACCTACGTCTATGTTTCTCATTAACTTAATCTGAAACACCCAAAAGAAATTGATCCCAAAGTCAAACTTTTGTAGGTAAAGTTTTATGACATCATGTTAGATCTTAAGCTTGTATACTTTGTATTAATAAATAAATAAAAATAATTCTAAAAGTTATTTTTCGTTTTGTCTAATATCTGGAACTAACAGTAGGTTTTAAAAAGAATATTTATGCATCACTCTTGACTTCTATCACGCTAGAACCACTAGTAGATGAAGCAAAAGAAAATAAGTAGCGGATCCGGAAGCCATTTTCCTGCTCAAATATCTGTAACCATAACGCAGCGCCACGCCGGTTCAATCGTGAACCTTAAACTTCCGTGGACCCACTCAAGCATACTCTAAAAATTCCTCTATCCGATAGTTTAGTAGTTCTGTGACTAAGGGCCTCTTTCACAAACTACATGTAAAGTGTTGATTAGTTACTTTTAGAAATCATTTTCTGTTATATTGAATTATGCACTCGGTTTACTGCATCATTCGATAGCCGAATTTTTTTTCATTATTTTCTATTTAATGTTTGGGACGTTTACCGTACAAACAAAGGTATGTCAGCTCCATTATCCCCGGTTACCGGTGACTTTAAATGACAGTTTAGCCTACTTGACGTTCGTGAAATAGGCGCTTACACAAATGAAAATTAAAAAAAAAATCACCGCCTGACAAAAATATGTTAGCAATTAACACTGAAGAAATGCATTAACATCTTAAAAAAAGGGGCTCTTACTAGAAGTCGCGAGCAATAGCTAGTAAAATAATAATGTTACATACCACTAAGCAATTAATTAAAAAAGTATAAGCGCCTCTTTCACCAACGTCAAGTAGGCTAAACCGTCACTCAAAGTCACCTGTCACCGGGAATAATTTAGCTGATATACCTTTGTTTGTACCGTAAACGTCCCAAACATTGAATAGAAAATTTAAAAAAAAAATCGCCTATCGAATGATGCAGTAAACCGAGTGCATAATTCAATATAACAGAAAATAATTTCTAAAAGTAACTAATCAACACTTTACTTGTAGTTGGTGAAAGAGGCGCTAAGTATGTTTGTTACCAATTATTTAAATTTCGAATAACACAAAATAATGATAAGCATAAGTGCGAAGACGCGTCTGTGTTATGTTAACAGCAGTTTATTACTTAGTCGTAGTTGCGTGAGCTCTGCCCTGTGTTCCAGATCAGAAGGACTTACTAATCCCATTATCCCCAGGGGGTGTTGTTACACTTTAGAAAATTACCTACTAACTCGACATGATATGTTAGAACGAGAATTTATGACACACTTCACGCTAAATGACACTGAAATATGAGAGTATTAGTTTCTAGAAAATTCCCGAAGCGTTTTACTGGATCGAAATTTAAAGTGATAGGAGCTTTTAGTTCGTGAAAGGTAAATTGACAAGGTGATTAAAAATTGAGTTAAATTAAAAATAAAAATTCATTTATTTTCAGGCAACTTGACCCATATGTTACATTGTTATATACTAGCTGGCGCCCGCGACTTTGTCCGCGTTGAAAAAGAAAAAGTTCAAATGTTCATCTACCAAATTTCATGAATTTTCATGTTAATTCGTAACATACATACATACAATGCATACACTTACAGATTTATTATTAGTATTGATTATTAAAATATACTAAGCAATTTTTTTATATACTCGTATTCTAATAGTAATAAGAAGTAATAATAAGACACAAGATAAAAGCTAAACTTAAAAAATAATAACTCATTAGATTTAAAAAAAAATCTTTTACCAATACTTAGAATAGAATTTCAGGATGGACATTCCAATAGGGCATAATATTCCAATATAAAATATATACATAATTCAAATATTTTTATAACTATGTATAATGCTTACACCAATATACAACAGTTAATTTGTTCATAGCAATACTGAAACTGCATAAAATGCATAAAAGTGCATAAAAATAATCGAATAGTATCCATTCGATGGAATAAAAAAGAAAGAAAAAGTAAGCAATTTATATTCTCTATAGTAATTGAAATCGAGATATTGGCTTTGAATAAAGCCTTCCTAATCAAGATATGTTTCACGCTTCAACAGCGGCATACACTTCCGGAATAGTAAATCAGCAGGAGCAGTGGGGTGGAAGAGTGTATGACCTCAAAGACAAAGTCAACTTGGTGCTCCATATTATACCAATAATAAAGTTATAGATAACTTCTGGGCTCTAAGCGCTTGGCCCATGTTATAAGCGATAATATTAAATTTTTCATAAGATTTATTCTGTCAATATTTTCGTAAATTGAAATCTGGTAAGACAGGTTGCAATGTACAGTTGGCTATAAATTTGATCACCTAAAAGATAATTAAGCTTACATCCTACTTACATACGTTAACGCTTAATTTTTTATGTTGGTTACTCGAATAGTGTCACTGTAGTTTAGAGGCTTATGATGTCACTTCTCGGCTCAAAGTAAAATATTATACATTCTGTAGTTATACCTACAGTTGATAAACAGTTTGGCGTCAATTGGCACTTTTTTAATCACTCGTACAAAAATCTTAATCTTCCAGTCAATAATTGTGTCGTTCATTGTAAAAGTGAACTATCTCCTTGTAACTGAATTTTAGAATAACGAGCTTTTTGCGAATTGTAGTGTAGGAAAAAAAATATAAACATTCATTCATTGTTTTCATCTATGGGATTTTAATGCAACTATTGGAGTTACTTCACTTTTATATTGAAAGTTATGACTAAATGTGATACATTAGGCAAGAAAATATGGTTTTAAAAATAGGGAGTTACACCACTTTTACAATGAACGACACAATTGTCTGTTAGCCTCCTAGAGGATTAGGTTTAGGTTTAAGAATTAAGTCTAAGTTTAGATTTTAAATATTTTTTATTACTTAATGCAACTAAGTCAGATGGTAGCCTCATAATATCCTATAGAATATATAAAAGACAACTGACAGAAATAAAACCGCTTGTGTAGTGAGGTGTTAAGGCCATGTCCAATATAGATGAAAGTAAGTCGCTGAATATTTGCCGGAGTAGTTTATTATAGCTGGTAGTCAGCATGTTCACAATTGGCAACTCACTATACGCCATATTTGAACACTTGCTTAGGATTGAGTGGATAAAGTGGCAAACCGCTTTACTCTTATAACTTAAAATCGAAGACAGCTTGCAAGGCATGTCCCATAAATTTTTGTTCCTCTTGTCCTAACACGATTTATGCGTTTGAAGATACGTAGCCAATGGAAATTGGGATGTTATTATGTTTAATACGTTACGAAATTAAGTTCGTCTTTATATTGTTTTATTAGGGAAAAAACTAATGGAAAAATATTTATTAGCTGTGTTGAATTCTATTTTATTTACACACATTATTGTTAAAGCGTAGTACATATAAGCCTATGCAATCAATTACTACATATAAGACATATTTTATGATATACTTACTATGCTTATTCCTAATAATAACTATTTATAAGCCAATCCATACCCATTTTTTCATTTACTAGCTGCTGCCCGCGACTTCGTCCGCGTTTTACATTTGCATATTATGTATGCAACAGGGATAGGTATATAGTTTTAGTTGTTGCTTTCTTCCTAAAATATTATCACACATTTTGGGATTAAAATTGTTTATCCTCGAAAATCCTAATGTAAATAAATATGTGCTCTTTCCTTACAGGTTAGTTCAGCCACTTGTTAATGCAAACATGTAAGCTCTATTCAAACTTAATCTGGCCCGCTCGATCGGAAAAATGCAATAAACTGTAAACAATTTCTTTTAAATCTCTTCAAGTTTCTCTCGCACCGATAATTATTACAGGAGCCACCAGGATATTTTTATGAAGATTAACTTTGCTTGGTTGAGCTCTTCGACCCTTCGTGTCCATCACCATTTCTTTAACACAGTATTGGAACTTGAAGTTTTAATATTATTACGCCTGCCCAGATTAGATATTATAAAGACAGGCCACAGATTAGATGATCGTTACGTAGTAACTATTATCTGTGGCCAGGGCCCATTTCCTATTTTTATACTAATCTATCCATAATCATATTGTGATAGGGAGCGTTGCTTGTGTTATAGGTGTTGGTAGCCACTAGTGATGTGCCGGATCGTTAAAAATATAGATCCGCGGATACGGATACGGATATTTGGTGTCAAGATCGGATACGGATCTAAACTTAAGTTTCTTACTCAATCTATGTCGGTACGCGTGACCTTTAAACGCGATAGTTGATGCCCGTTACTTGAAGCTTGCATTATAAAGGTGCCAAATGTTTGATTTTTAAGAAATAAAAAATAATCTGAATGGAATTTAATGCTTTTCCATTGCTATCTAATCATAATTATCTAATCATCATTAATCATCATAATCATTATGTAGAATTTCAGCAATGATTTAAAAATTAATAAGGGAAAAGATCCACCAAAAAGTAACGGATCCGGATACGGATACGGATATCCGGCACATCACTAATCTTAACATTAAAGAGCATGAATGTATCCTTACTGTTTATAAATGTGCTGTGGGCTTCTATTAGGTAATAGAGAGGTGTTCTCGTGAACAATATCTGACCGTCCGTGACAAAGGGATGTTGTTGACTTATCTACTTACAATAGATTATTCTAAAGTTACGTTGTAATAGTACTACACAAATTCCTTCACCTTTATGGTGAAGAAAATAGAATTTTAGAATAAATAATATTATGAAGTTTTCTATAAGTTAACTGATTCTTTCATTTGTAATTAGCGTTTTGAATTTTTTTTTTGCATAATCAAACTAATATCGAATAATAAAGAAAATCGGTTAGCAAAAAAATTAAAATAGGTACCTTACTGTTTTGTCTTTACCTATTTTATTCAGATAATTATTTAAACAATTAATGTCTACGTTTAAATCTATAATACATACTAAAAATAAGCTTATTTAAAATAAAATCTAATCCTAAGTTAAAAATAATAACAAAATAAATTACCTATTACCTTATACATAATAGGTACCTACACGTTGATAGCTTCAAATAATGATTACGTGAATTGCATTGCAACATGAAACTGCTACCACAATAATATTTAAAATTTTGTGTACCGCGAGAAAATTCCAAGTAATTTACTTTCTAAACGAAATATGTTACAAAATTTTGTTTGTGTATTATGCTCACAAGTTGTGGTAATATTTTCTCTTTTATTGTGGCATCCCGCAAACTTTGGGACTCACTGCATCGAATATTAATGAGGTTAGTTTCTGTATCATGGAGTAACGAAGAATTTGAATTGTTAAAGTTAGGTTTGTTTCAGTTTATCCCGCATTTCAAAGTAAACATACTAGCTGGCGCCCGCGACTTCGCCCGCGTTGAAAATTATATACTAAAACCTTCCTCTTGAATCACTATCTGGTGCGGCGAATATGTAGATAGTGGACTGTATTGTTTCGTGGTGCGTGCAATCAAAGGGCTAGGAACAAAGACTATATAAGTATATTTGGTAGGCTAGGAAGAGAATTGGATCAGGACATGCAACACCTACCTCGTATGCTGGTTGTGATGATGCAAATCCTCCAAGCCGATGGTGACGAGGGCGGTCCCGCCACACTCTTTCTGCTTTCCAAAACTGTCCTTTTTCACCTCAATTGCACTCGCGGAGCCACACCATTTGTAGATTACAAAAGCACAATGCTTCAGCGGTGCGATATGGGAATAATCGGATTTATTGATTATAAATCCTCGCGGCGCGGTTTTCGTATATCGAACGTTGCGTTCACTTCTTCATCTTGTATTGATGTGTGCGCCAGAGGGCGCCACTGCGTTGCGGTGTATGCATGTTTGTTGGTGTGGATGCGGAATTGGAAACGCACCACAGATAACTAATGATTTGGCGCCACCACTATCTATTAAAAAAAACCGCATCAAAAATTCGTTGCGTAGTTTTAAAGATCAAAACACAAATATGGACAGACAGACAGCGGGAAGCGACTTTGTTTTATACTATTAAGTGAAGTCAACAAAATATATGTTTTCATATTAGAGACAACAATTACGATTATGTTATATATTTGATCTATATATTCTATATTTATATACATTCTTATCTATATACATCTACACTAATTTTTCTGTTAATATTTTTTTCTTATAGTGTAGTAATTTATTATGCCACAAAAAAATGAATGGTTTATTATGAGCGTATTATTTTTTAATTTCAAATTACAACTCTATACTGATAAGACAAGATTTTTAATTCTTTCGCAACTGGATGACAAGATCATAAACAAAGTTCAGCTATAACAATGTTAAGTTCGGGAGTTTTTCATGAAATATGCAAATTTTAATTCGACTAACTGGTTTGCGGAATGTAGTTCATGTCTTCGATGTAATGTAATGACTTTTACTTCCCCCATCAAAACTGAGAGACAGAGTGAATGAATTATTCTCTATCAGTACATATTTTATTATGTAATAGTCAGTAGACAGGCTGACAGTTCATTTTATCGTAGGCAAGCAACGCATAAGTTGCAAGCATGCTGCTGACCATGATAAGATCCCTTACTCACGCAGCGAATCACATCAGCATATCGCTGCTTATATATGCTAAATATAAATTATTTTTTGTCTATTTTTTTCTTATTGGATATGTATCAAATATATGCATTTTATACATCGTTAGAAGCGTATTTTTAAGTAGTATTAAATAATTTTATAATAAACTGAATACTAGAAGAGATATAAGCATATAAATTACTTTTGAATATATAAAATAATCAAATATGGAATAAAACAAACATATTAAGTCTTTTTGCAACATACAATATAAAGGACTGTGATTGCATTTTTGCAATAAAAACATTTTTGGATGTTTTTGTTTTATGGCCCTTTAGTTTTTAAGCAGCGATATGTGCTGTTCTGTTCTGTACTCTGTAAGGTAGCGGTAATTCACACAATGCTTAGTCTGTCCAGCTTATAACGGCCAAACGTAATGGTATGGGCCCTGCCGCTAATATTCTCAACTATTTAATACAATACACAAGACAATATAGTTTTTTTTCTATATTTTCTATAAATACCCAAGTTATTTGCAACATATATTACAGTGGTAGCAGTAACTTTTAGGTATAATTATAATATATGACGTAAAATACTTTAATGGAAGTAAAATATAAACAGAAAAAACCATAAATGCAATACTAATAAATAGGTATTACTGCTCATTATGACATTAATAAACGAAATAAGAGCAATGAGTTGAAAACAGCGCCGATTTTATTGAAATAATGAATAATTTTTAAAAGCGGGAATGTCGTCTGACGTCTGACAGTAAAAATATTGAATTTTTAATGCGCTACAAATTTTTATTAGTACTTAATTTTGACGAAGATAGAAAACAGAGATTATAAATGATAAGTTTTATATAATATAATTGATTTTTTGTAAGAGGGGCTTTAATATACTAGCGACCCGCTCGCGACTTTGCACGCATGCAATGACACAAACCTCTCTCGTTTGTTGTTATTTTTTTATAAATACTTTATAAAAATCCATGATGAAAATCAAAATCCATATTTGGAAGAAGTCTAAATATGGATTTTGAATATGTCTTTAAAATATATAGAAAAAGGTAAAAAAAATAATACATGTATGAGATATTCGGTTTACTTACAATTTTAACAATCATGAAGGCCCTTAAAACTAAGAACTCAGACAGAGAAATATATGTAGATTAATTTCATATCAGTTAGAACACCTTTCTCAAAAACCTCTTTTTTTATCAGAAACTTAAGAAATTTAATAATATTAGGTACTGCTAATTATTTAAAAAAAATTGACTGAAGAGATAGCGTAACCGAAAAGCAACATTTCAAAGGGATATTTGTACCGAATTTCCTTGACAAAAATCATGATAACTCGCCAAATATAAACAAGATGTTCATGAATTATACATAATAAACCATCCTCACAAATCCCTCTTTCTATCGACATAAACGGGAACAAAATCCGTTCACAACTTTCCGAGATTAGTGCCTATATACATTAAATACAAAGAAAAATTGAGTTATACTTTATATGATGTAGTATGTTTCTTAAATTAGATTAATAAGTATGTTTCTGAGATATCCTTACTTTTTTGTGATTTTTATAAAATATACTGATATTATGTTCGAGTATCATTCAAGTTGTCGCTGGTAGAGTATGTAATGCCTCGGGAACAAGACTCCAGTTTTCAAAAATGTCAGCGATTTTTTTCACCACAAAGAGAAACTGGGTCACTTTGTTACATATTCTCTCGCAAATTGGCAATACTTTTATCGGTCCACTACGGTATATATTTCCGTAACGAAATTACTTTCCCATCTATGGTTCGCGCGTGATGCATACTACCAAATCACACGGGAAATCAGTCTTTGTGGCATTGTGTGGGATTTGACATTATTATTATTGGCGATTTCGTGTACTAATTTGAGGAAAACATTGCTTTATGTTATTTGACCAAACAGCAAATATTTATAGACGAATTGTCATTGGATTGTAAACAGAGTTTTTTGAGAATACTTTTATTTTGATAGCTATTTGACAATAATTGGTTCGTGGTTGGTGCAACAATTAAACAATAAAGAACTTTCCAGATAAGGGAAGTAAACGAAAATAAGGAATACCTACTGAATTATTCGCTCAGATTTTCATCAGTTTATCTTTTACAGGTAATTTTAGTTTTAAATGACTTTGTGGAAATTACTTGCAATGAAACTGCAGAAAGAATACTCATTTGTTATTCACGATCGAGGAGCTGCGCGAACAGTTTGAACTCCATTCGGACGGGATTGCTTTTGTTCTCTTGGACTTAATATTAAGATGCTATCCCAAATGATCCCAAACCATGTTTGTAAGCATTGTGTTTCATGTACATCTCTATATATTTTTTACTATTAAACTCCAATATGGAATACATAAATAGATAATACTAAATTTAGTACTGGCTATGTCACTTATATGGCGTTTAGCAGTCATGAATTCGAGCAACCCCTCTGGTCCTAGTAACTACCCCCTTAAAGAATATCACAGTGGAATAAATAATTGTGTGCTGTAGAGTTGCGCTGAGTGAATAAGGGATATTTTCCTTATCCCTCACTAAGGTCAGCAGCGCAGTAGTACCACCTGTGGCAGTGCTTATATTAATAGTTTGTTTGTTACGTTTTCACGCAAAAACTACTGAACTGATCACTATGAAATTTTGCATACACGTTGTCTGGGAGACCAGAAAGGACATAGGGTACTTTTTATCCAGAACGCGGACGAAGTCGCGGGCACCAGCTAGTATCTTATATTCTCATCAAAATTGGATATGTTTTCCTGGTATAGACTGTCATAATTTTGCTATACCGTGTTTATACGGACTTTTAAAGTTACTACAGTATTAAGGAAGTATGATTTACGCCCGACATGAGTATTATGTTAGCAATTATTTCAAATTACAAAGTTTACATTGCGCTGCGATCCCCCGACCGAACAAACTTTCGCATAAAGCGTGTATTATGAATAATGAGTGTTTGATTAAATTCTTCCCTTTTGTGCTAATATTTCCTGGCGTTTGATGTGGTACCTATATCAATACCAATATCTTTATCTATATCTATATCTATATCTATATCTATATCTATATCTATATCTATATCTATATCTATATCTATATCTATATCTATATCTATATCTATATCTATATCTATATCTATATCTATATCTATATCTATATCTATATCTATATCTATATCTATATCTATATCTATATCTATATCTATATCTATATCTATATCTATATCTATATCTATACCTATATCTATATCTATATCTATATCTATATCTATATCTATATCTATATCTATATCTATATCTATATCTATATCTATATCTATATCTATATCTATATCTATATCTATATCTATATCTATATCTATATCTATATCTATATCTATATCTATATCTATATCTATATCTATATCTATATCTATATCTATATCTATATCTATATCTATATCTATATCTATATCTATATCTATATCTATATCTATATATATATCTATATCTATATCTAAAATGGTACATAAATGATCTAAGACCCATAGGCATTTAAAAATGTTCATTCGAGTTAATGAGCTTGAGCTTCAAAGAATTGAACTGAAATTTTTGTCGATTTATGCAAAATTTTTAACGATTTTTTAACCGCATTTTTATTAAAACTATGCTGTTATAAATGCAATTTATTTTAGTCGCAATGGCAGCCAGCCAGGGAATTGATTGAATCTGTCGGGCGAGCGGATTAATTATTTATTTTTGAAATACGGATGAGGTTACGTTCTCGTTATTGTGATTGGTGAGAGAAAGAATACGTCTTGTTGGAATAAAATTATTTATTATACAATCATTTTGTTTCGTTATTCACATTTAATGAGCGTTTTATTTGTGTAGGTACTAGCTTTTACCGGTGATTTCGTTCACGTATCTTTATAAATTATATAGATATAAATATAAAATATAGCATATGCCTTTCTATAGGTGAGAGAATTTTCAAAATAGGTCCACTAGTTTTTGAGTTTATTCATTACAAACATACAAATCTTCTTTCTTTGTTATATTAATATAGATCTACATAACTGGAGTAGCTATGGTGCCCGCAATGAGTACTTATAATAATAGTATAATAGTTTTGTCTTACATTTCTTTAAGTATAGATAACAATATTGGTAAATTTCTGCCAAATATATTCAAGCAAAAGTGATATACTATGCTACACATATTCTAGACATGCATTTTTATTTATTAAAAATTCAGAAGATTCTAAAACTATACTTTATGAGTTTTTTTATTATTCATCACTGAAAGACTTTCACGGTTTTTATGTACTATTCTGAAACAGAAAAAACAATATTTTGTATATATTCATGTGAGACTTCAAAAATAACTAATAAAACAGTACAAATTAAGTAAGGCTTCTTGATAAAGAAGCGAAGTATCAGGCAGTATTTCGATACCTTAATTCGCAAACCAAATAACTCCTCTGAGCCAAAATTTACAGGTGAGACTAAAAAGTTATAATTTTTTTTTGTATGATACGAGAAAACAAAAAAGACAATTTTACATTGGAAATTATGGCTCGTATTAACCGATAGACCTTTTAAAAATTAAATTCTCCCGTATCAAAAAGTCATTTTCAACCAAAAGTGGAGTTATTCGTTTTGCGAATTAAGGTATCGATTTTTTTTATAATTCTTGTAAAATAGTTACAAACCTTTCTACAATCATAATAATAAATCCTATAAAATATCCAAAAAGCAGCATAATGAATGCGGGCGCTGCTCCGCCCAAAGCGAGAGCTCGCGGGGAACTGCCCTCACATTTCACTTCCATGGCGTCCGTACGTTTCTGTATGCAAGATGTTACGCCACGCTCGTGTAGACGCATAAGGCTGGAAAATCGTATATTCATAATCAACATAATAATAATCATAATCAACACTATTAAATTTCTATTTCCGATCATGTCATCATAGATAGTACTGCTGTCATTCATATTTATTCTGCTTATAAAGATTGTCAGACAGGTAGATGATGGTAGATGGTCACTGTCTGCTCTAACACATGCAAAGTGTGGTGCCAGTAGTATCAAAGATAAATGATAGAGAGGTGAGGAAAAGATAGAGAATAAGTTGTGGTATCCTGGCATCACACATGCTGTAATTTAGGGGTGGTCCTCTATAAGGGGGCGGTTCCTGTTGCCATGACTGCGAAATACATTGTACCCTGCTACTAACTTATTCTTTCAATAAGGACCGTGTTACTCTTGTTCTTTCAATAAGTAAGACTGACCTCCACCTGAAGAATTCCAGATAAGGGCTATTCTTCTGTAAGCATGGATAGAGAATCGTCTTCTCCATCGACTGCAGTGAGCCAAGTTCGCACAATTCGCTTTGCGTGAACGAGCGTGCGATGAGTTCGTTTGCACTCGCTGTTTGTGTGTGAAACGCGTATCCTGAGGAAAAGATATTAACTTAATTCTAAGCCATACTAATCTCATAAATGAAGACGTGAGTGGATGAAGGTGATATGTCGCATAATTCCAATTTTGAATAAATCGAGGTTAAAGTTTTAGTTTTAATTTTTGAGATAAGTCGCCACGGAACTGATTTTTTAACTAAATTATGATGCAAAGTTGTGTAAACAACCTAAAATATTGATGGTATGATAGCAAGTAAACACTTCTATTAATTAATTAAAAAAAAAGTGAACATAGCTCCCTCTTCCATTAACAAAAGTAAACTTTTCTGTACTTCTTGCTTTTTAAAATTTACTGAACACCTTTTACATATTTTTACTTTCCAAAAAGGTCTTCAATCGCCGATCTTGGGCTGTAATCATTTATATGGACATATTACCTTCATCAACGCAAAAAAACGAAAAAACCCAAAAATGCGACATATCACCTTCATCCATTCACGTCTTCAAATGTCAAAGTGAGTTTGTTGGTTTGTTATGCTTTCATGCCATAATTACTCAATAAATAATCATGAAATTTCATCATGAAATTTTTTATTTTTTATATTTAGATCGATAGACAGGCTAACGGTTCACTTGATGCAAGCAACGCCATAGGTGCGGCATTAGGAAAGGATGGGGTACGTTATCAGGAATACAAAAAAATACATTAATTGACATTAAAGAGTCATATTATGATCTTTCAAAGCGATTTTTTTTTGAATATAGCAACGATATAATTGTAATATGTGCTAGATTTTTCACTCCGAACAACACACAGTGTTTCAGAGAACTACTGTACTCTGTAGACACTTTACTTCGTAAGGCTTTGAACAAAATGCGTAGGCGCCGTAGAAAACAGGGCGCTTACAACCTTTTCATTGCGAGAAAATTATATCCTAGCAGCGATCTAGCGTAACATTTATAGAAGAATCGTTTGAGTAGGTTTCATAATTTTTGTTTTCGAGCTGCAGCTTATATAGTTATAACTGTTATCATAATGGAGCCAAACTTGTACTAAGGATAGCTTCTCTAGTACATTAGGACATTGTAACTCAATGGAATATACTCTGTAGTTTTTTAAGACCACAAATAAATGTGTTACTATACATTAATAGAAAGAAACTCACCCCCAGCTTTCATGAGTTCAATCCCCTGGTCCAAAGTCACCAACAGTGGCGCCCCCTGCTTTTTATTAAACACCTTTTGTCTCAACTTATTTTCCACTACGGCGTTCCTCTTGTTAAAATAATATCCAGGCATCTAAAAATGCAGGAGCCCATTTAAATGACTACTTCAGTATGCATAAGGTAACTTTGTGAGTCTTTGTGAACAAGATTATATTTAAAGTCAAGATGTTTCTTTAAAAACATTGCAGGAACAATGTTTTGATATTTAAATTTAAGGATTTATTTTAAACTAGTTTTTGCCCGCGACTTTGTCAGCATGAATTTTTCTAGGACATTGAAACACTTAATTACATATTATTTATTTGCTCATTTATTTTTAACTAGCTGGTGCCCGCGACTTCGTCCGCTTTGAACGATGAAAGGTACCCTATGTCCCAGACAACGTGTATGCAAAATTTCATGGTGATCGGGTCAGTAATTTTTGCGTGAAACCGTAACAAACAAACAAACTCACATTCACATTTATAATATTAGTAAGGAAGTAAGGATTTTAGATACTCCTTCGGGATTGGTATACTGTTGTATTTTTTTCTGAACGAATGGTACCCTATACCTTTACTACACTCCTGACGAAGGGTATGCAAAATTTCATGGCGATCTGTTGAGCAATTAAGGCGTGAAATTGGAACAAACAAACAAACTCATTTACGCGTTTGTAATGTAAATTAGTATATCGTGTCTACGTGGCAGTAGAGCCTATCAATAAAATAAATAAATAATATTAATGTACATTCAACCAGGTCTTGCTGTATCCGATGTCCTCATAAATCAATTCGAGTGGACTTTGAAGCAGTTCCTCCAAGGAGTTGATGGACGGCGGTGGACCGTTGAGGAGCCAGCTAACAACGCTGCTGGTATAGTAGTTATATACAAGTACACAGCATATTCCAGTTACAAAAACTGTTAGTTTTCGAGCTAAAAAATTAGATATATTATAATATATAATCACTACATATTGTCGTGCTGTTTTCACCAATGAATAGAGTGGTTCTCGAGGAAGGTTTTAGTATATAATTTACAAAGTTACGCGAGCGAAGTCGCGGGCAGCAGCTAGTATAGCAAAAGATAATTCAGACAATAAAGTAACATTGTGAAGCTTGCAATAAAATTATATTTTAGAAATTATTATCAATACTGACTGCGTTATTTACCTGTTGATCCTTTTCGATTTTCGTTATCTTCGTCGTCTTCAAAGACTAAAAGAAACAAGTTCAAAATAGCTTGTACAAAACTTTTTCTTTTAATTTTCTTCTAAATATTTTCACCACTGTCAGATTATATCATGTATGTTATGAGTTAGAGGTCAAACAGGATTTTTACCAGTGTCTGTTGTGTCTGCAGCGAAACATACGTCTTACAGTCAATAATATCCATGTACACTGGTACATGTATAGATGTATGTATACATGTATGTAATACATACATTATTACGCTATTTGGAAGTGAAAAAATTTAAAGCTAAAAGTCTTTCTCTCTCTCATACACATATTGTCACAAACTTACACCCTAATTAATTTTTTTTTTTTTATGTTAAGGTCGACAGACAGGCTGACGGTCCACTTGATTTTAGTAGGCTACCGTCGCCTATAACTCAAGTAACGCCATAAGTGCTACAAGTGCGCTGCCGACCATAGAAGGATTAAGGATAACGGATAAGGAAGGGAAGGGGTAATGGGCTCTGGCATTCCTTACTCACACACCGAAACACAACAGCACATAATGCTGTTATTTCACGGTGGTATTCTGTAAGGTGGTGGTTACTGCCGCCAGACGGGCTGCCCAAATGACTGCGAAACGCAGTGTGCCCTACCACTACTTTTAAATCCGCAGTGTGCCCCGGGTTCGCCGGGAATCGAACCCGGGGCCCCTGAGACGTAAAGCAAATAAGGAGGATATTCAACACCCCTTGGTGTTGCTTTGTCTCTAGGTGATTGTAGCCACCTACATTTCATTAGCCTGCCTAATTCTAGGTCTGCCTGGAAAAAATAATCCTGTTTTTATTCGTTTGTTTGGTGTAGGTAAATTATAAATTCAAAAATATACATTGCTGGCACATAGCTGCAACGGCGGAGAAGAAACCGTATTGCACAAACGACGAACGTCGTTCTATTTTAGCTGATAAAATCAGCACGGAGGCACAGCATGCTATCAAAGCCATGACACAACCCCAAGCGCCAGCTGTTAAAGGCCTCAGGAACTGATTCTCAAACTTCCCAGCACCTTTTGTTGGTATACGGTAAAAATATCTTGTCCTGTTAGAGAAATTATGTATTGTTAGTGAAAAAAGAAATTTGCTGCTTTACACACAATTCTTACACCCATAGTTTGAACCGTTATTTTATGGTAAAAGGCAGACAACTAAATTAAATTAAATTACTAATTGTAAGTAAGACGGAAAACCACAGCTAAATAGTCGAGAAAATATCAAAACTATTTTTTTTAATGAAAAATAAAGATTCTATGTACTCACTCAATAGAAGAAATAGGTGATGGCAAAAATGATATTCTATCAACTAAATTCACATCCTCACGAACAATTGCAGATACATCTTGTTCTCGAAAATACAAAGAATTCGTCACAAACTGAAAAAAGTAATAGAAGCTTGAAAATTATAATTTGACCCATGACTTTCTATTAAGACCATTAAAATGAGCCCAAACACGCTATAAGTTGCTGAAATTTAGGGTATCACATACAGGCTAAGCTTATGACATCCCTCTTTTGCGTCGGGCAGCGGGGCTTAAAAACATATTGTTATTAGTTACATTAGAACAACGTATTCTTTGCAATATTTTATCATGTCATGCATGAAAATACAATGTTATTTCTAAAGAAAAAAATGTCACTAATAAGTGAAAGATCTGATTATCTGATTCAGCTAGGAATTAATAAAAGTTGTTTCAACGTTCATTTGTCAAATTAATGTAAAAACAAAATAAAATTTCTTTAGAAATAACATCGTTACCTCTTACAGTAGATCACATTAAAACTATTTTATTGTTATGTTTTGATATGTTAGTAAGAATTGCTAGAACTCAATCCCTTTAAAATCAATTTCACTTAAAAAACAATTCAATGAACAAAAGGTTATAATGCCTAAAGCTATCTAAAATAATTAACTGGTGTGTAAATGTTACAACCATTACAGACCATGAATTCATAAAGTTAATCATGTCTTACATTTGAACAAAGACATAACTTTGACGGAACATGTTGTAATTTAAATCAAAGGGTTTATATTTAGGTGGATTTGCGTGAGAGAAAGTCATGACAAAAGACTTACACGTGTGCTGTTCAATTGATACTCTCCTATCCATCGTTCCACAATTTTGTAAACATATCTGAAATTTTCCGTACAATATATAACAGACTGTTATGTGGAGAGAACTCTCATAAGGCTCCATCAAAATGTTATATACGAGTAGCCTAAAACCTTTCTCGATAAATGGACTGCAACACAAAAAGAATTTTTCAATTCGAACGAGTTTGTAGTTTCCGAGATTATAGTTTACGATTATAACTAGCTGCTGTTGAAAAAGAAAAAAGCACACACACACACACACACACACACACACACACACACACACACATACATACACACATTAATACATACATACATACATACATACATACATACATACATACATACATACATACATACATACATACATACATACATACATACATACATACATACATACATACATACATACATACATACATACATACATACATACATACATACATACATACCAACATACATACATACATACATACATAATTATTGATGATGATAATCAATACTAATAGTATATCTGTAAGTGTAGGTATTGTATGTATGTATGTATGTTCCTCCATAACTCTTAAACGAATTAACTGATTTTCATGAAACTTGGTAGATAAACATTTAGACGTATAGGACACAGGATAGGCTACTTTTTCTTTTTCAACGCGGACGAAGTCGCGGGCGCCAGCTAGTAATTAATAACCAGAAAGACGGTTTCTCCGCTAACTTTTTCTAAGCCACCCAACAGAAAAACCAAACTAAAGGCGAGGTTTATATGATGTATACTATCTAGTCGACCGTCAGCCTACTTTTTCGACTTGACTAGATTGTAGTCGAAAATGAATTAGAAGAATTTTGGAAACTCGGTTTCCATATTTAAGAAGAATGTAACAACGAGACAAGACAAGACTTGAGTTATACAATATATTACACTATTTTAGTAACGAATTATCCACTAAACCGAAGTAAAGTAAATTAAATAGAATTTACTCAATATTGTGTATTCTTGCAATATCGTCCAAAATCATTGATCCACATTTTGTCAATGTTGGTACGTTTGGATAAGGTTTTCTATCAAGTATCATTTCAGGTTTGAAGACCTTTGGTGTACGTATTATCTGAAAAATATATTTATGATTAAAATTTAAAATTCTTGTATATATTTCTTTATAATAAATTGATAATGATATTAAACTTACAACTGCTACCACTCGCAAATGGCAACTATTGAAGTCGAAACGTTGATAGTATTTGAAGCCTTTCCAATATATATGTAACCCTATAAACGAGGAATATTTTTCTTAGTAATATTGTTAATATTGTAGCATTATACAGGGTGTAGCCTGTAATAAGAGCAATAAATTAAAATATAGACCCTTTAACGAATCAGTATTTAATTCTAAATGGTTTCAATTAATTAAAAACTGTTATTTTTTTAAAATCGGGCCAGCAATGTACTACTACAGACATAATATTGAGTCCAGTCGGAGTACTTGACGTTGACATTTACATCTAACGATTGATAACCGACAATTTAGCGGATCATGAAATTCATTGATTATGTATTGGACTAGACCTGACTGCTTTGGACTTAACGGACTTGTTTTGGAAAATAAGAAAAATTTTAGACTTGACTTGACTGACTGACTAGTCTCGGGATCTGCTACTTTTGATTTTAATTTCAATTTTTACTAATGACACTGGCAAAAATCATCGGAGAAGATCTGATAGAGCCTAGACATTAAAAGAGAAGTAGAAGAAGAAGATTGTATTGTATAGTAACTTTGGATTGCTATATCTGAGTATAAGCACATTGGCGCATTATGATTAGGTTAAGGTAACTGCGTATACTCTATTGAATCATCGTTTAAATTTATTGCTCTTATTGGAGGCCACATCCTGTATATATTTATTTATGTATGGCTTCAAATTATTCTTCTAAACCACATAACGAATTTTGATATGGTGATCATTAATGGAGAGAATGATAATCAAGGAAGGTTTGTGGGGGGCGTTAAATAAAAAATTGAATGATATACCTTGAAAAGGATTCCAAGTTCCAAGTTGTTTGACAATCAAATTTCCGCCTTGAATTTTACCAAAGTTAAATATTTCACACAAATCATATAGTGTTTCTTCTGAAAATGATAAGCCTTGATCTATTTTTTGAATTACTAAATTTTATAATAAAATTATAGTTTATTAATATAGTTCTTTAATATAGAAACTGTAAGATTATTGTAAAAATGCCACTACTTAAAAGACAAATCATCTAACGGGAAAAGAAATCAGAGCCTGAATAAGATCAAGTAGTGCTAAGGAGTCTAGGAACTAGACTCCTTAAATCTAGACTTCGTATGCATAGACATACGAAGTCTAGGTCTACGCAAACGCTTAATGTCGTTGAACAAATTCTTAATAAATTTCACTAATTCCTAAACCAGATATTATTTTTAGTTAGTGCTAACTTTTTTGCTTCTGTTTTTATTTTTTATTTTTTTGACAATTAGTCCAGGTGTCACTATAAAGTACCTACTAATGATAGTTTTTACAACTCCTCATTTTCTACATCAATATATATATGCAATTCTATATCGTTAGTATAATATTCCAAATCCCTAAACTAAATCAATTTACCTTTAAGAATTGCCAAAGTAATATCAGCATCGACGCTTACATTAAGATTTTCAAATTCTCCAGGAATCAAACTGTTTTCGTAATAGCTAATATTTTCACCATCAGTAACATTTTGATTTGCTAAATAAATACTTTGTGTGATATTTGAGTAGCCTTCATTATTATCAATAATAAGCCATTTGTGATTTTCATCCAAGTACATATTGAGTGACGCCTTAAATTACAAAAACAACATCAATTTTTATTTATAGGAAGTTTTCCTTTTCTTTATAAACAAGCAATTAAAATAACCAAAAGAGTTATGATGTGAGTTGGACAACTGTTTTAAATGGTTATGTGTGTATTACGTAAAAAACCTAAAATTTAGTCTTATCAAACTTGAAAGTTATAGATGAAAAATAATTAATGAAATTGACTATATACTTTTAACTTTTTTTTATAGGCTCATTTTATCGAAAATTTAGAACCTGCTAAATTTTCGATAGGTACCCGACCAAGACCGATTAAGATAAAAAAAGATAAGTTTAGAATTCAGTTACAGCAATGATTTTTTGATTCTTCTTCTTCCGACGGAGTGATCGTGGTCACGACCTTTGCGAGTATTCTCCAGCTGTCTGTACTGGCGCTGCATGTACTGTGTGAGTGTTTAAAACTGATTTCTGATAGTTATATTGATACTTACGTAGTAAAAAATATTTTGAGTATGCGGACAGTTGGCATCAATAAGTACACCGACATTAGAAAAATGCTGACTTAAAAAATTGCCAAGAATGTCAAGGTTTGTACCCAAATCACCAATTTTTATGCTAGCTCCTGCAATAGATCTTGTTGATAACGCTCTTGCAAATTTATTGGCCCCTGTAAGTTTACATAATTAGTTTAGTTTAAACTTGTGAAAGTTGAATGGACATGTAATTTAAATTTTAAATATGTTATTATGGTGTATGTACAAACTATACGTAATTGTACTGCGTTTCGGCGAGTAAGTAACAGATGCCAGAGCCTATTTCCCTAGCCACTCCTTAAACCCTTATTGCCGTAAGGTTGGCAGGGTACTTACAGCATACATATAATTACTTGTGTTATTAGACGACGGTATATATTTATCATCAAATGAGAAATAAATGCTATAAAATCTCATCAAAACCCCTTCAGTAGTTTTGAAAACGAAAAAAAGTCAGTCTATCATCACAAACTTTAGCATCCATACAAATATTATAAAACAAAATCGTTCCGATTCTGTTTCTATTATGATTTTCAGAAAAAATGGCTACGTGCTTGCGTAGTCTAGTATTTAATAAAATGCGGTAAATACTTACAAATTGAGTTTGCGTCACAATCAAACCAGCATACATATTTTATCCCCTTTTCAGCGAAATAGTCTAGAGAAAAATCGATTTCTCTCTGTTTCCAAGTAAGAACGGTTTTGATAAGAAAAAATATTATTATCTTCAGGAACTTCATTTTCAGAAACTCTTGCTCTTGCAGAATAGTTTTTGTTGAGTTTATTCTAATTTTGCTCAGTAAATCGGCAAGTACATTCACATACAAAATAATGAAACGTTAATCTTCATAATGAATGTTGTAGTTATTTTATCTGTAGAGGAAAATGTGTTTCTTCTAATAAAACTATTTACGTCTGGAAAATGCAGTAGATATTTTCTATTAGATTTCAAATTTCGCTTACTGTTATTGCTTCTGGCAGTACTAGATTATTCTCCTTTATTCCATATGTAGTAAGTTTAATTCAAAATCAATCGAATTAGAGCCACCACACAAACTGTCCACTTTAAGATTGCAAAACGCAGTGAGTCCAGCCAATACAGCGTCACAGTTTGTCTTAATAAGCCAAGAGTAAACATAAGAATGGATTGACGAATGTTGCATAAAACATTCAAATCGTATTGAAACGGAATAATCAATTCGTCTGTCAATCACATAATAACTCAATTGCGAATATTTTGTTTTGATTACAAAATTGTTTGCAAACACAAAGGGAATATGATTGGGATAATGCAATGTAAACGATTTGAAATATTTCTAACAAAAATATCTAATTTGATAATCTATTTAAATTTAGATCGCCGTTTGTTGGCAACATCAAGTTTAATATTATAACTGGCAACATCGCCACTCTGTAATTAGTTTAATTCAACGTTCTGCTATGGCGTGTGTAAGAAATAAACGCAATTAAATTAGTGATCGCACCCTTCTCGGTAACCCAGTTACTCGTACCAGCTTAAAATATAACTACGGTACAAAAATACATTATTTTAAAGAAATGGTTTTGAATATTGTTTTAAATTGAATGATTACTATGTACTCCACAGCCGCTGAATCGATTTTGATGAAACTCAGAAAATCTTCAGATTAGTCCAGCGGGTAATCCTGTGAAGTTTGGTAGCGATCAGATGCGGGCGAAGCCGGGAACGGGTCGCTAGTATACATATAAGAGGCGATGTGTGTGTAGTAGTCTGCGCAAAGCAGTCTGCATTGTCACTAATTAAAATGCATATAATAAACCAATAAATTATCAACCACATTTTCAACAATTAAAAGTCTAATAGGTATCGAATTCTATAGTAGCGCTTGTACGTTCGTTGTCAGTAAAAAGCTTTAAAAAAAGGTTTACAACCTACTGTTGTTCTACGGTGCCTTATATTTTACATTGTTTAATAGAGAAACGTGAGGTGCCTTGTATGCTAGCACACGCCTCTAACGATCACAGTATACATGTTTCTTATAAACAGTAATAAACCTTAAAAAAGAACAATTGTAAATAATTCTTGAATGTCCAACTGAGATTTGGGTGGTTTGAGCTGAAACTGTAATCTAAATAGTTCAATTGAACTCGCGAAAAAAAATCCCCTTTTTTTATTCTTTTTCGAACATATACCTAGCACAATGTTATGCCATATCGCGATCTCTCCCACAAGTAAGTACGTGCTCTATTTTTGTTGCAAGTAGTCAAAAGTTGCCAGTATTAAAATTATATAATTACGAGTGTTTGTTACTCATAAATGGCTGAACGATTTTTTTTTCCAATTAGAGCCTCTTTCACAAACGTCAAGTAGACCAAACTGTCATTTAAAGTCACCGGTAACCGGGGATAATGGAGCTGATATACCTTTGCTTGTACGGTAAACGTCCCAAATATTAGGGTTAAATAGAAAATAATAAAAAAAATCGGCTATCGAATGATGAATTTCTGTTATATTGAATTATGCACTCGGTATACCGAGTGCATAATTCAATATAACAGAAAATGATTTCTAAAAGTAACTAATCAACACTTTACATGTAGTTTGTGAAAGAGGCCCTTAGTGTTATATTCTGAACATTCTCCTACTGACCTGTTTATAGGAACTGTGTGGGAAGGTAGATACACGTAGGGCGCACTTTCCTTTATTCATATTGCACGAGTACTCTAAGGGCGGAGGCATTGTTTGCTTTCTTCCGTTGATAACATTGACATACCTTTCTATAATGTAATACACTTTCTCATTGTTTTACATAATCTTATTATGGAATTAAAGCGTAGCTAGTTTGATGAAATAATAGGATATATCAATACTAATAATTAATCTGTAAGTGTAAGTATTGTATGTATTTATGTTCCTCCATAACTTAAACGAATTAAGTGATTTTCATGAAACTTGGTAGATAAACAGTTAGACGTACAGGACACAGGATAGGTTACTTTTTTCTTTGTCAACGCCGACGGAGTCGCGGGCGCTAGCTACTTTTATCATAAAACGAATATAAAACTAAAAAACGAATAAAGGAACCCATCTTAAAAGCAAACCCATCTTAAATAAAAAAAAAACTTATTAAACTAATTTATAAATATATTGTTAAGGTCGTTGATGGTAGGTGGCTACAGTCGCTTATAACACAAGGAACTTCAAGGTGCTGCAAGTGCGCTGCCGATATAGTATAGTAAAGGATAGGATAGGATAGAGCATATAAATATAGTTATAGGGATAAGGAAGGAACGGGGAAATGGGCTCTGGCATACCTTATCCAATTAGGATTTACCTTATTAGTTGACATATCACAGGCCTTATGAGCCTTGTAAGTCGATCATTCGTACCCATACATAAGTTTACAATAATAAAATAATACCTAAAGAACTTGTATGATTGAAATTCAGCCATGAAACTTGATTCAAAATTGCAGTAAATTTCATTTCTGAATTTGAATCTTTTTATTGTATCGTTTTATACGAATTGAATGGAATAAAGTATTGAACGATCACTTAAACAAATTACTGAGTACAACACTAGATAGCAATTGGCAATAATACTGAGTATTCAGCAATGGCATTGAAGAGACGTGAATAGTTTTCAAAATACCGATTCATTGCTCGATTCACTGTTGTTACTCTAAGTGTAGGGTGACTATGGTTCTTTGTTATTTTAAACACGCTGGTGCCTGCAACTTGAAATTTTTAAAATAAAAAATGAAAAATTTAACACCTGAATAACGGCCTGACATCTTTACCGCTGTAAAGACGGTGGCATATAACATATAAGATACTATTTCTCGAATAAGTATCTGGTAATAAAATTCATCCAATTTGTGCCAAATTTCATCCAAGTGCCAACGTTCAGACGTTATTGCTTTATCGAGGAACAAACATAAAAACTTTCGCATTTATAATATAAATGAGATTAATGTTAAAATATCATTTGTACGATATAATATGGACACCCTGAAATTTAAAGTAATGTATTATTGAATAAGATGCTAATTTATTTATAAAATATTATTCTTAGCAAAAGTATTTTGTCAGGCGTTATATCTTCTATATTTCAACGCGAACGAAGTCGTGGGTAGCAGCTAGTAATCATATTAAAATCATAGCCACCCTACAAATAGAGAGCGCTATCTCAATGTTATTCGTAGTCAGCATTCCGGACCTAATTGGATGAGTTTCGGCGTAAAATTCTACTTGTCTCCGACTGACGGGATATCAAACAATTTTTGCATTTCAGTGAAAATTTCATTTCACTATTGTTATGTTATTTATAAAAAAAAACAGTGCATTAATTAAATCTTTAGTTTAACATTCATAAATATTTGGAATATACAAATGGTATACCATTTCTCCACTAATTGCTTCTAAAACAGCTAACGGATTTTGATAGATTTTAATAACAGTAAAAATGATAATCGAGGAGGGTTTCTGTATATAATTTGCAGAGAAAATATGTATGCATGCGAATCCGGAGGCGTGTCTATAGTATTAAATAAATTCTATTCAAATGGGTGGTTGAATATTTTTACATTGTTTCCACGAGCACTTATTACTTATATGTATATTATATTGAATGTAAAACCCAACTTTAATTATAAGACAAAACGCTGGTTAAGCTTTTAAAATGTGCTTTTATGGCTTTTATTCCATATGAAAGCTTTTTGTAACAGACCATTTCATATTACGAGATGAAGCTTAGCGGAAACTTTAATGAGGATAGCGTTTTTAACTTAACTGGAAAGGCATAATGTAATTTTTTTTAAATGCGAACTAGGGGAGGGCTTTGAAATGTCAAAGAGATAAATCTGAAGGAGTGCACAATTTATTGTGTTTTCAAGTACAGTGCTGGAATGAACTGTTTTATTCATGAATTGTACCTTCTTGCCTTCAATTCAGTTACGTAGAATACTGGAAAGCTCAAATGTAAAAGTTTGTATTTTACATTCTATTCTATCTATTCCCCGTGGTTCTAGTTGCGCCATTTATTACCTTACCATTCATCTCAAAAAACATTTACTGGAATGAAAGTGAAAAAATGTATCTGAATATTTTTCATTCTAAACATCATTATATAGTTATGCATAACCTGAGTCATGAATTGGGCAGCTCGTATTATGGCAATTACCTTCCCGTTAGACAAGAGAAGAGCCGTGAAATAATATCACTCATGTTGTTTTATTGTGTTTCGGTTTGTACCTAAGTAATTGATTACTTAGTATTTTTGCATCTTAGCATTTTTCAGTCACATATCTCGGAGCAATAGAGCGTCAATCGAGCACCTTGTCACACAAAAGTGAGAATCAAAAATCTTGAATTTAACTATTTCTTAAGCAAAATTGGCCTGAGTTGTAATTGTTCCTTTCGTTGCCTACCATAAATCATGAAGAATTAAATCGTTATGTGTGTAAAGTTTAAATTTTTTTTATGTAGAATACGACAGAAGAAGCCTTCACCATCCATTGGTTTGTTTTCAGTAAAATAAGCGAGTAAATAGGTTTAAGTAATCAGTTAAGATGTAATCACCAGACTGCATTGCGCTTTAAGAACGAGCATAAATTAGCATTTTCCAATATTCATATTAAATATGCCAACTCTGCATCTTGCTCCACGCGACTGTTTAATTTGGTCCATAGTTGAACAGTAGTTGAATTCAATGGAAATTTCTTGTTCAGATTAATATGAATAGTTTTCCTTGTTCTAGAACTTGCAGTAGTACTGAAACTTTCTGTAAAGTACACTTCTCATTTGAATTACATACAAAGGAAATTCTATTTATTAATTCTTTCTTTAAATTAGTGTTAAATCGGCATATTTAACAACGAGCGACGCTTGATGAAAAGCGACGCTAGATGGCGCTAACAAGTAAACGTATGCGCGAAAGTTCCTTTCATAGAGTCCTTAAATGTAGAATTAACAAAGAGATTTTTTTTACATATAATCCCTAAGAATTCACTGAGTTTTATTTTTATTTAAGCCAAGGATCGTTCATTGTGGTGTTTTTTTGGGCGCATTTGTACATGGTCCTTCGAGCCGGATTAATTAAACCCACTCTTACGTCTACATACTTTAATATTCAAATATTAGCACACTCAGTTAAGGACGGAAGTCATACATATAGCAGTATATGATTGTCTTTATTCCAGTTACTTTATGAGGTTTAATTTAACACCGGAAACGAGTGTTTAAATCTTTCAACGAAAGTTTCTTGCTTCAAGTCGTTATTACCACCAACTTAGCTTTGTTTTTAAATGTTTACTCACTTAGCGAAACTTGGAATGGAAAAGTTAATTGCTTTACTTTAAACTGAATAGAAACTTTGAAACACTATGAGGAAGCTTGACTTAATATTGGCACTAACTTATGTGTTACTTACCAGCGTTACTACAACTTATATACCATATCATACGCATTATAATCGACACATTTATAATATTAGTTATCTACTACCATTATAAATGTGAATGTGAGTTTGTTTGTTTGTTACGTTTTCACGCAAAAGCTACTGAACCGATCACCAAGAAATTTTGCATATACACGTTGTCTGGGACACCAGAAAAGGCATAGGGTACTTTTCATCGAAAAATAAAAAATAAGCAATATAACACTTGACAACTTATTGCTGTAGCACTTTGGCTAGCCGTTAGTTTTTTATTTTATTTTAGATGATTCCTCGGGAACAGTCCTTTTTTCTGGATAAAAAGTACCCTATGTCCATTCTGATGTCCCAGACAACGTGTATGCAAAATTTCATGGTAATCGGTTTAGTAGTTTTTGCGTAAAAGCGTAACAAACAAACAAACGAACAAACTCACATTCACAATTATAATATTAAGAGAGGATAGGATAGAATAGGATAAGGATAAGTAGGACATATTATAAAACTTCGTGGATTGAAGGAATCAAGAATTAAATAACATATTTCTCCTGGAATCCTGTGTTCATAATATTAGATGCAATAATGAATGCGCAACTCGGATTCAAACAGTGTCCTCTTTACAGAATTGCATGTAAAAGTCAATTTGTTGTGTAGTAAAAGAATTGGCAACGTCCACATTGGCCCAAGTCCAGAGATCTATCTTGAGGTTGATTGCAATTTCGACTTCATCTACTCGTACCTGGTGGAAGACGTCCTTTTTATTTTTTCACTCTTGGCTCAATAACTGTTATGAAACATGATGTATAACATATTGTACACCGTCGATACAGGGTCTATACAGACTGTAGAAAACCCTATACAAAAATTAAGGGTTCGCTTTTGGACTTAATTTTATTTTTTATTTTTTTATATTACAACACGCTGTGCTGATTTTTTTATGTTTAGTTAAATACACTTAGTGAATCTTTCACAAACGTCAAGTAGGCCATTTAAAGTCACCGGTAACCGGGGATAATGGAGCTGATATACCTTTGTTTGTACGGTAAACGTCCGACACATTAAATAGAAAATAATAAAAAAAATCGGCTATCGAATGATGCAGTAAACTGAGTGCATAATTCAATATAACAGAAAATGATTTCTAAAAGTAACTAATCAACACTTTACATGTAGTTTGTGAAAGAGGCCCTTAGTGTTAACTTTAAACAGTTTTATTTGTAGTTGTAAAATTAACTAAGAATATTGTTACGAAAATATATGAAGAGGCATTTTTTTTAAATTCATGTACGTATTTTCTGATTTTGAAAGGAAATATTTAAAAAGACTATCACACCTAGATAATGGGTTTTATGATTCCCGTTTCGAAACATGTGCTAATTATTGATTGATTGATTTATTTATTTATTATACAAGGCCCCCAACGAGGCAGGCATCTAACTATAACACACTGTTAAAAATAATTAGCACAAGGCGGATGCCGCCGCAATTATAGGAAGCTCAGCATGCACCAATAAAAGCTCCAAGCAACATCCTATGTACTACCTAAATCTAATCTAATGTAATCTATCTATTAAATGGGAATAAATATTTAAAATATATATTCTATAGTGTTACATTACTTGTCACGTCCATCATATAAATAATAATCAATAATAATCAAATAATAAAAATTACAAACACACAAATAAAAATTACAAATTAAGTTAAAATGTCAGGTGTCGGAACCACACCTAATAAGTGCTTATGGTAATGCATTCTTATGCATGTTAGTTCAAAACCATAATTTGAATGAATTGAATAGAATAGATTTATTGAAGTTGCAAAGTACCGCTAATACGAGTAATAAGTGAGCAGTGATTTCAAAAGAGTTTCACTCATGTTTGAAAATAGATCAGGTTTTTACGGTTCAAAAAAGTTTCATTGAGCGCACATTGAAGATTGGATTGTGTTCGCGAAATGGAGTGTTGAATTATCAATCAGCTTCGCCAGCCACTAAAAATCTGCCTAAAAAGTGATTCCTTCTCAATAGGTATCTGTTTAATTATTTAAAAAGCAGAACTCTTCACTTAATCTATCTGTAGGCATATAAAATTTATAAAGTTAAAGGTTCTTAAAACACTTTTCATTAATTGGTGCTTACAATTTTAAAAATAAATTCATTCAGTGATATGCCCAGAAATTGGAAAGAATAGAAACCTTCTGGTTAAAACAATTCTTATATACTACTTATACTTGTCAAATTTAAAGGTGACAGGCCAAAGTGAACAGATTACACTTTAGACCTAGAACGCCTAGCTGTATTTCAGCTGTGTTACGATAGTAAGTAAGGGATGCCAAAGCCCATTACCCCATACTTTCCTTATTCCTTTATCCTTAATCCTTCTATGGTCAGCAGCGCACATACAACACCTTGAGCGTTGCTTGTATTATAGGCGATCGTTGCCACCTACCATCAAATGGACCGTCAGCTTGTATAGTATATAGTAAATTATAAGGTAGGTAAACATAACTTATAGTATTGGGCCTTAAGAAACTTCTATTTGAACGGAGAAAAGGTTGTGACGTAATTGATTTATGTGTTTATCCATTGTTGCGGCTTCATAGTTTTGAAAAGGCTGATTGTAGTGAGAAATGGACTCCCCTTTGTACTGCCGAGACGAGTGATATCGACTCGAAAGAACTCCTTTTATTAAAATTCCCACAATATCACCACCAATGGTGTACATATTATACTATATTTTTTTTTTTAAAAATTGAAATCTTTTAAATATTATAGATATTTAACATTCTAAGCAACACTTACTCGGAGAGAAATCCGTTATCATGTTTTAACTTTATACGAAATAAATCGTTTGAATCCGTAAACATTACACGTCTAGAAAACGAACAAGGAAGGCATAAAAAGGTGGTGAGAGTATTGTATAAAATAATGCAGGCATTTCTTGGACCTCCAACAATCCGAGACGAAGGAAAAGCCTAAATAATGCGTCGTCAAGACGCCGCAGCGGCCAAATCTCAGAGTTTTGATCCTGGTATTTGTTTAGGCATGCCGGTTAGCTTGTGGAGAAAAATACGAGTTGGATATACGTATTCTATAATACAGTTTGTTGTACCAAAGAAAATTAATGGACATGTAAAGGTATATAAACTTAGATATGTTTAATATAAATATATCGATACTCGTACATCACAGCAACACAAAATTGACGATTTTGAGTTGTCTCACAAAAACTATTCTAAAACGTGACACTGAGTTATGTGCTCAGGTTTTTGCCTATGTTTTTTCCTACGATATTGAAGTAATTTGCACTATTTCATTTTAAAGAAAAAAAAACAATTTCAAGAAACAGTGGTTTAGAAACAAATAACTCATTGACGATGTATCGTCAATGAGTTATTTCTTTCTAAACCAGTAACAGAACTTTCTAAAAGTAACAGTAACTTTTTAAACAGTAATCTAACAGTGAGATGTATCTCAATGTTGCTTTGTAGATGATTTAAATATAAAATTGTTATGAAAATTAGTTGTCCTGATTTGTCTTTCTGTTGCATTCTATTAAATTTTATTTCTATTTAGTTTTGTTCTAATTTTTTAGCAAGATCCTTCTGTAATATAATAACTAATAATCTGACTAGCTGTGCCTCATAGTTTCACCTGATATTTTATTTAAGTTTATACAGGGATCAACATTTTCGAGCCGCCTTGGACCACAAGCCTTGTACTTCGACTGTAAATGGAATTCTAAATATTTACAAAAGAATTTCGGCACTCTATGGGCTGTTATGTTAAAGCTGGCAGTGCAAGTGAACTTGTTGGTAGGTGACAACCATCGCCTATTAAAAAACGACACACAAAGGCTGTAAGTGCGCTGTGGAGCCTGTGGACCTTAATAGGATAAAGGATACGGGATATCCCACGAGAGGCAAATGGGAATTAGCATAACTAACTCATTCTTTGAAACACAACATAATATAACGATAATATTATATGTCATGCTCACACATATGAGTTTAATATTTTCTGCATTCAACAGAGATAGTTCCGTTAAAGTCACTCATAACATGAAATGGACTGTCTACCCTTCATCCCTAAATAAAGACCCGTCAAAAATGACCCTTATTCCTTGTCTTGAAAGTATTTTTTCATGTAAACTATGCATAATAGCTAAAAATGATTGAAATAAATGCTCTATCCCTGTTAGAGAGACGACGTTGGAACTGAAAACATTATTCAAAGCGATCCCGGGATTTATCGGGACTACCCTGGAATCTCCTTACAGCTCCGTGAAATTGTTTTAAATTGGGAAAAAAATGCAAGAAGAATGAACATAGAGTGTGTCGACAAAACTCTTTTTAAAATGTGATTAATGTAGTTAGTTCGAATTCGAATTACTTAGGGCCTCTTTCGCGAACTGGAAGTGAAGTGTTGATTAGTTACTTTTCAAGTAACGTTAACTGGCGAGTAAATGTCAGGAGTATCTTGTGTCAATTTCATTCAAATTACCCTTGAGTAATGCTAATCGAAGATGGTGAAACTCGTACGCTTTCTTACCGGTGACTTTAAATGGCGGTTAGCCTACTTGACACTTTACTCAAAGATGGTGAAAGAGGCCCTTAGGCATTTATTTTAGTTTGATAGTTGATGTTGATATTACTTCGAAAACACTTTTACAATGTTAAGTAAATTACTTTTTTGAAAATCCAATCTGTAGCCTATTTCAACGGTATTATTTTTCGTTCCGCAAATTAAAGTCTTACTTCAGTCCTTTTGCGATTTTCCCCTTTTGCATTTTGTTCCGTTTGCTAATTAGTAAAAAAAAAAATATTCAAGCTGCATACAACCTTTGGCGTAACGTTGAGCTGAGAGATTCGGTTTAATTTCTTTTTTTTGTAAACGTCGCTTTTTAAAGCATATGAAGGTGATGTAGACATTGGCGGGTTGGCGAAATGGACTCCAAAAATAACCTATAAAATGTCCTTAAAAATATAAACGAAATATATTTTTTTATAAAAAAAAGGAAAACAATATTATCGTCTTTGTCAAACCAAAATATGCTAAGTATATATGCAAAAAGTATTACGATCTGGCTAGGCACATCACGAGTTGCCGGATTGTACGATCGGCCGCCGACATGACTGTGTGTATTCATTAGCAAGGAAAATGGGGAAAATGCATGCATGCGAAGCATCTTGGATATAAAAGTAATACTCTCTTGCACTTTGTTATAAGTACTTCACAAGTTCTGTGGTTTAGCGATAAATTTCTCTAAAAGAAAAATAAAGTAATAAAAAACCGAGGAAATACTATAAAAATCTCTTCACATCTTCGAATAAAGTTAAGATCAATTTAAGCTAGTTCAACTTCAAACGCATCCCCCTACCCCTTTGGCGTTGCGACCACTCTCACGTGATTTCGGTGGCTGTCTGCACAAAGATAAATGTTGGATGCGGATTCGCGGCAAATGCTATGGGGTGTGCCTCCATTTATGGCGTATATGGTGTAATTAACAAAGTCATTAATCTAATGTTTTAGCTGGAATGTTCACTAATAGATATATGTAAACTCGACAAATAAAATGCTTTATCACCCTAAGATTGAACATTCTTTGTATGTTGTAGAATGGTAAGGTCTGTTTTCCTTTGAAAATCAGTAATCAATACCTATTTCAAATCTAAGCCTTAGCGAATTTTGAAATGAATGGAATTTGTTATCGAAACTGATAAAGCACTTTTCTGGTCGGCTATACATAAAAACGTCACAAAAGAAAATAGAACACACGAAACTGAGATTTTTTTTGTGTTTTTAAAACTTTTTTTATGTAAAAGTCGTTTCACGATCAACTTGTTGGTAAAAATAAAATGTGAAAGTAACTCTGCCGTTTATCAGTCTGTTAATTTTTCACACCTTAACTACAAATTAGTCATTAAGTTGTTATAAACAGGATAAAAAAAAAAACAAAAAAATATACATTTATTAAAAAGGCAAAAATTTTTAAATTTTGCTAATTAACCACCGAAATATTTTAATGATAGCAATATAAGATACACTCGTATATAGTTGACTGACTTACTGTTAAAAATACCTAATTAACCGTCCCTTTTCAAGATTACTAAAGTATAAGGCTTGAGTTCTAAAGTCCCATGAAACTAAAATCCTGATATCATTACAGAATATTTTTTTGACGATAGTAAAATATTTCTAACCGAAATTCGTGCATGGGTCGTTTTGCATTTTTAAAAATCTATGAAAGCATTCAGTTAACTTTAAGATCAAAAGAAAAATATAGTTTGAACGTTTCGGAAAATATTTGTTAAAGGCAATAGGCAAAAATACGAACCAAACCCTGTGTAAAGCAGGTAGGTATAACCAGTTGGATTTTGGCCAGGTTTGAGTGCCTCGGTTGAGAGTTCCGCAGGGAATTAGACCTTTGTATTTGACAGTCCACCCACGCTCTCTCCTAGATGAGACTATGAAATATCACCTTTCATTTTGCAATTTGATTCGACTCCAAATAGTATGGTGCAATTAGACTTTGACATCACCATCCAAAGTAAACCGTTCACTTTAGCAAGATTATGCTATAGACCATCTTTGTTCGCAATTCAATGTAGATTATTTTTCTCCTTGGCAGTTTTCGAAATATTTAAGAAAATCTCATAAAATCCAACGTCCCTCCCAACCGAACCCGACGCTAAAAACGGTGTAACTTTTTACCAAACAATAAGTGGACTGTATAGAACAATTTGGAGCTGGAATAATACTTTTACTTTGAATGTTGGGGTTTGGCCGTTTTTTGGGCTAATGGCATTATACTAAAAAAAATTCTGCGTACATTAAAAAAATATGTAGGTACAAAAAATGTGACTTAAATAAATAAATAAAATAAATAATTCATTACCTAAATAAAAGAGAAGCGATGATGTGGAAATTTAGTTGCGATGTGCATATACCTGCTAAAAATTTTCCGGTGTTTAAATTTAAAAGGTAACATATGAATAAATATGCGCATGGCTGCTCGGCTGGACAAGATTAAAACAAACCCTAGTCATAGTAATTCATCCGACCGCAACGCAAACCACCGCGTTTGAAGTTACGTGTTTAACTAGGCTAACTCTGGTATAACCTCAATTATTGAGTAGTATCACAAAGACAGTGAATAGGATATTATGAAATTATGATATACATACGAGTATATTCTAGTACTAGCTGGTGCCTGCGACTACGTCCGCGTTGGAAAAAAATTTCAGGGTAAAAAGTGTCCTATTGGTTATTGGGGAGGCCTATGTCCAGCAGTGGACATCTTGTGGCTGAGATGATGCATTTTATACATTTCGAAAATATTAATATTTAAAAAGTTAAGTGAAGCTTTATCAAGAGCTATCTGAACTTTTAATATATATTTATTGTATAACCTAAATATAATTTGGATTACATTGTGACCACTGCGTTTTGTTCTGTGCAATAAAAGTTAAATCCGGAGACTAAACTTTTCTAATTCCATCCACAACTCGAACGGAGACGTAACGGGAAAAAATAAAATATTTTCAACTGGAGTTCGAGTAATAAAGATGTGGGGAGGAAATGAAAGACTTTATGGTAGGGGAGCCTACGATGCTAAATATGGAGTCACTCGAGCGTCGTGGGGTCCTATTGGACTTTGAAGATTGGATGGTAAAAAAAAAGGTTATATAGAGTTTTTCATTTCAGCGATGGGGTGAGCGTCTACAGGCGTTCAAAATTTTGTAGGCGCTGTATTTTAAAAAATCTTCCATATAATCATCAGATTAAGAATCAGCACGATCAGGAATTCAGGCTGAACCGTCTGAATGAAAATCAGACGCGCTCGAGTATTACAAAATGGCAATCGTCAAAAATCATTTTTGCATTTTCAAAAAGCTGCCACGAGCTTGCGTTACATCCGAATCGTCTGAATTTTAAATGGGAGCTTAGTTGAGGTTCACTTAACATCCCCTCTGAAAATCTGACGCGTTCGAGTTGCATTTTAAAATTTTACCCTAACCCCCGCTAACCCCACCAACCAAATCGTCATAATCTGACATATCCGTTATCGGAGACACGTATTCCCCGTGGGGAATATACATTGGCAATATCTGACGCGCTCGAGTAAATCCAAAAATCCCCTTTTGGGCTCCCCTACCATTACTTTTGTCCTCTCTTTGTTCGACTCTATTTACTTTGAACTTTTATTTGCTGGTGGGAGATGTCGCTTTGATTTAGCTCATCAAGCTTGCACGAACGCGAAATACGCGAAATAACAGACATACAGATACTTTCACATTTGTAATATAATATTCCTCTCAGATTCAACAACATCTCAACAAATTTTTCGACTACTCGATACTCGGTTTTTATAGTTCTCTATAATTCAATAATATCTTCGCATTTTATCAGAAAACTAGCTGTTATAAAAATGTAGCCTATGTTTCTTGCTGATATTGCAGCTTTCTATAGGTGAAAGAATTTATAAATAGAATTTATAAATTTATAAATAGATAATAAATAGTTCTGGATGAAAGGTACCCTATGTCCTTTCTGGTGTCCCAGATAACGTGTATTTCATAGTGATCAGTTCAGTAGTTTTGCGTGAAAACGTAACAAACAAACAAACAAACAAACTCACATTAAAATTTATAATATTAGTAAGGATAGCCTATGTTATTCACTGATAATATAGCTTCCCAACAGTGAAACAATTTTTCAAATCGGTCCAGTACTTTCGGAACCTATTCAATTTAAACAAACAAACAAATCTTTCCTCGATAATATTAGTATAGATAAATTACTGAATTTAACTTTAAAATTGCTCAATAAAAGCATTTTTGATCAATACTAATAATAAATCTGTAAGGGTTGGTCATGGAGTAAGTTACTTTGTTTTCAGAGATATCGTGTTTATAGGCTCTATACATGATACTGAAAGTAAATTGACCATTTTTAGAATTTTTTTCTGTATGTATGTATGTATGTATGTATGTATGTATGTATGTATGTATGTATGTATGTATGTATGTATGTATGTATGTATGTATGTATGTATGTATGTATGTATGTATGTATGTATGTATGTATGTATGTATGTATGTATGTATGTATGTATGTATGTATGTATCTTTTTCTTGTTTTAAATAAATATATATTACATATAGGTATTATTACTAGCTTTTATGGAAGAGCGAAGGCTCCTGGCACAGGCTTCCGCTTTTGTAAAAACGATTTTCCAACTGTAATTTCTTAAAAAAAAAATTAAAAAAAACGCGGACGAAGTCGCGGGCGCCAACTAGTATAATAATATTTGTTCACTGTAATGCGGTTGTTTTGATCCCGCATACACGATTCACAATGGTCCCTCAGGAGTGAGTGACAGTTTATCTAAAAGGAAGGGTTCTAACTTTGGATCCCAGAGGAGATCGATTTTCGCCAACTTTACGGTACGTGATTCATTTGTCGTAAACGACTGTTTGATTTGTAATAAATATCAACAATCTCATTTTAGTAACAGTAAATACTTTTAAAATCTAATTGTTCTATATTTTTAAACTAGCTGTTGCACGCGACCTCGCCCTCGTAACTTTACAAAATATTTCATAGCCTATGTTACTCGCTGATAATTTAGCTTGATATAGGTGAGAGAATTTTCAAAATCGGTCCAGTAGTCTTTGAGTTTATTCATCACAAACATACGAATCTTCTCTCTTTATAATTTACTAGCTGGTGCCCGCGACTTCGTCCGCGTTGAACGATGAATACATAGGACATAGGGTACCTCCTTTCTGGTGTCCCAGAAAACGTGTATGCAAAATTTCATGGTGATCAGTTCAGTAGTTTTTGCGTGAAAGAGTAACAAACAAACAAACTCACATTCACATCAATACTAATAATAAATTTGTAAGCTTTGGTCATGGAGTAAGTTACTTTGTTTTCAGATATCGCGTTTATAGGCTCTATACTTGATACTGAAACTAAATTTACGATTTTTAGATTTTTTCTGTATTTATGTATGTATGTATGTGATTTTCATGAAACTTGGTAGATAAACATTTACATGTACGGGACACAGGATAGGCTACTTTTTTCTTTTTCAACGCGGACGAAGTCGCGGGCGACAGCTAGTTTATAATATTAGTAGGATAGGATAATATAGATATAGTAAATATAGTAATCTCAGGAACTACTGTATTCTTTTTGTATTAGATAGTCCATTTATCGAGGAAGGCTATAATAGGCGAAGTCGCGGGCACCAACTAGTATATTATAAATGTAATTTACTCTATGGTATATATTGCATTAAAAAAGTTACCTGATATAACTTTTGAAATTGGAACCGGGCAATCTCAATAAATACATTTTCATTGTGATTCTCATTTTCGTTTAAATTTATGTCATGAGTTTAAAAGACAAATCGCCCGAATTTATCTATTAAAATTTAGTGGAATTGATTTTCAGTTATAGAATTACACAAAGTAGATAACTGGTGGAGGCAAATATCAATGCGTAAGTGCTTTAGTTGGTTTATTTGTGTTATGTTAGGTAAATATCAAAATTGTGCTAACTCATACTAAATACTCCACTAGAATTCCGCACAGGAAGTTATATAACGTAGATATGTTATACCTAACATATTATATCTATATAAATACACAGAGGCTTTTTATACAGAGGTTTTAAATAATGTCTTTTAAATACACTTTTCCATTTTTTTTTGTTTTTACATTTATAGTATTTGGGAATACTGAAGCACAAACAAATAAAACTTACGATAGTTTAAGCGAACTGAACAAATTAAAATAAACCTATAGAAAAAGCGAGCAAAGAGTTTGCTAATTAGCGAGAGCCGGCTCTGGAACTTCTACGAAGAACAACATCAACTGGTTCACACCTCATTATGATTGTCGTGTGGTACAAAGAGAAAATTGTAGCGGACAAGAAAATATTTTCCTCTAGCAAGCTTTTTTTTTATGTTAATGTCGACAGACAGGCTGACGGTCCACTTGATGGTAGGTGGCTACCGTCGCCTATAACACAAGCAACGCCATAAGTGCTACAAGTGCGCTGTAGACCATAGGATTAAGGATAAGGGATAAGGAAGGGATGGGGTAATGGGCTCTGGCATCCCTAACTCACTCACCGAAACACAACAGCACGTAAATGCTGTTATTTCACGGTGGTATTCTATAAGGGGGTGGTTACTGCCGCCAGACGGGCTGCCCAAATGACTGCGAAACGCTGTGTGCCCTACCACTACTTTTCAAATCCAGACCAGAGTCAATTTTGAAAATTACATTAAAATTTCCAAAGTTGACCCTGCCGGGAATCGAACCCGGGGCCCCTGAGACGTTAGGCAAGCACCCTTGCCACTCGTCCAACGGGCTCGTCAAAGCGCACAAGTCGTCAAGCTTCACATATTCACAGTTTCAGTGAGGGAATAAGGGTTGCTAAAGTCCATTTCCATATCCCCTCCTAATTTATTGTGCCTTATTCTACTAAGGGCCTCTTTCACCATCTCTGAGTAAAGTGTCAAGAAGGCTAACCGCCATTAAAAGTCACCGGTAAGAAAGTGTACGAGTTTTACCATCTTCGAGTAGCATTACTCAAGGGTAATTTCACTAAAATTGACACAAGATACTTGTAACATTTACTCGCCAATAAGCTTTACTTGAAAAGTAACTAATCAACACTGTACTTGTAGTTGGTGAAAGAGGCCCTAAGCGTAAGTCACCCACAAAGTCGACAGACGATTTGATAAGGTCCTATAGGAAAGTTAAGGGGGAGGACTATGTCCAGCAGTGGACATAGTCCTGTGGCTGAAATAATGACATATAAATTGCATTTTTTAATTAGTATTTTAATATTTTTTTAATTGTAATTTTTTTTTAATTTTTTTTTAATTTTTTTTAATTTTTTAATTTTTTAAAAATTTTAATAATGCATTTTTTTAATTTAATTTAATGGGTTTGCTATGATGGACTATGATACGAGACCTATGATGGAGCAAGCTAACCCAGAAGATGCCTATTTACTCAAACTTTGAAAAGATTTGGTTTACAAGAGCTCGGAAACACTGACACCTGCAGGAAGTTCCAAACCTTGTCAGTGCTCATTATAAAGGCCAATTTATTTACACCAGATGTAAATTAAATAATGTTTTTTTGACCTCGATAACGTAAGTACAACGTGCACAAATGTGTAATGTACAGACACGGCCCCTATACGATTTTATTATATGTATAGATTGGTCACCAAATAAAGCAATGAAAAGCATTGGTGCGAACGTGCAAGTGACAAGTTTTACGTCGGTCGGTGTGTAGGGACTCTGGCAAACATAAATATAATTTAAAGCTCGCTGCCGTGTAGCCGAGGGTCAATTTTATTTATATCGTCCAGGTAAATGTTACAGTAAAATGTTACGGGAAAACTTAGTGAGGCGAAAATGTTCGAAATTTTCAGTCTTATTTCCAGATCATGGTTATTTTTTCTATGTTATTTCAAATCCGATCCCACAAATTTCATCTTCATAATTTATTTTATTGATAGCTTTGATATTACTTTTTTATGTAAAGTTCGGCATGCGAGCTGAATATTCTATTCTTCTATCTATACTAATATCCTTATAAATATTATAAAACAAAATCTTCCGCCTCGTCTCTCTGTCTGTCTGTTCGCGATAAACTCAAAAACTACTACATACATACATACATACATACATACATACATACATACATACATACATACATACATACATACATACATACATACATACATACATACATACATACATACATACATACATACATACATACATACATACATACATACATACATACATACATACATACATACATACATACATACATAAAAAAAATCTAAAAATGGTCAATTTAGTTTCAGTATCATGTATAGAGCCTATAAACACGATATCTCTGAAAATCTTTGTATCATTTAAACCAAATATTTTCAAAGTTCGAGTGAATAGGCACTTTCTGGGAATTTTAATTATAGATGGCAACCCCATCTATAATAAAATAAAAAATATATATTATTGGTACTTTAGCATTTACTACGATTATACACGACACAGAACAATGGTAAAGCAAGAGAATAGGAAAATACATGTTGTACGAACAGCGAAGTTTATGTATTTTTTTATGTGAGGGAGACCGGTCCACTTATTGGTAGTTGTCGGGGCCTATAAACACAAGTGGCACCAAGGGAATGCAAGAACGCTTCTTCTCAAGATTACATTTTCAATGTTCAAATCAAACTAGATCCTCATTAGCACAATAAGAGATATCCCTATTTACCGACCTGACCTGACCGACAAGCAAATACTTCGTGAGCATAATATTATTATATTTGAAAATTATTATATTCTCAAAATATTATATTCGCAAAATAATAGAAGCAGAATAATAATAATAATATTCAGCACAAAATGCTACTTTGTAAGTTGAGTTTACCTTTTTTAGCCATAAAAAAGTAATAAAGTAGCAATGTCTTGAGTTATAGATATAATAATAATAATACATAAAAATAATAGTAAGTTTTTATTTCAGACATATGGTCTATATACTCGTACAGTATAATATGGTCCATAGTAGGATTTCGTTGTGGATCTATTTAAGGCCGACATTTTTTTCATAAATTTTTAACTGATAACAAAACGCTTAGGTTTCCATAGGTACATGTAAAAAATGACCATTTCAAATAGTCTATTTATTTGCGAGTATATCTGCGTTAAATCGGCAAATTATAAATACGATATTAATCTATATACTATTATTATAAAAGAGAAGATTTGTATTTTTGTGATGATTTAAGTGAAAAACTACTGGACCGATTTTAAATTTTTTTTAACATAGGTTAAGTATTTATTTTATAAAGTTATGCGGACTAAGCCGCGTGCAACAATTAGTTAATTATATACACAAATCATCCACAGTTTTCACCCTTTCCATCGATTGAAACTAAAACAAAATATATTTTCAAATATCCGAGATTAGCACACATAAATGTACAAACATACAGAGAAAAAGGTAACGTCCCCACCCTATTTTCCCCTATTGATTGATTACTTTGAGAACTAATTTCTTTTCCAACAAACTAAATAGATTACTTGATGATTACAGTACGCGTTAGACATTATCACAGCTGTAAATGATTCTACTCCTGTTTTTCTAATTGTATAGAGAGGCCATTATTCTTCTACAAAGTATTGACAAATTCGATAAAAGGCGCACGGGAAACAATACATCATCGGATCAATTTAGCGGCGAAATGTGTCAACTCGTTCATTCTCTATCATTTGTCTTCAGCCAGTGAGTGGTTCTGGTGTATAAACTCCATAAATTGTTCCATTGACACGAGTTCTTTGGTATTCTTTGTTAACATGACACCATCAAAATAAAATAAAGTAACAGTCGGCTATTTTATTTTTAGAAATAATGATTTAATAGCAGATGTAAGGACTAACCTCAGACCGAACACAATTTTTACCGAAATGACCGCAACCTTATTAAGGTGCAATATTGTGCAACAAATTTTTGTAGCTCTTCGAAGATAACAGAACAGAGTTAAAATTGGAAGGTTTATCTTAAATATTGTGTAAAATATGAAAAAAGAAATAAAAGTAGCTTAGTGTAGAAACTTTAGTGTAGAACGTAAGTTAATTTATAAGCTTAAAAACAAAAGTACTTGTCACGGAAAATTTACTCTTTTTTTCTCATAAAATGGATTTTTTTTACTCTTATAAATCTGCCCGATTCAAAATTTTTTCCATATAATCTATTATGCACTGTATTTTTATCTAACTTGTGATTTTACTAAGAAGTCAAACTAGGCGACGAAAATAATGCTTTTCTGCTAATTCCTCGCCTTAATATTTATTGTAGCTCACTATGCATCATTTTGATTATTAAATTTTTGGCTGTTTACTTTGTCGCTAAACTAAAATGGCTGAGAAACGATGGTTTAGATAATCATTATTATTTATATAGGAAAATTCGCCCACTACAATTTTATCGCAATTATGTCGCACGCAATTAAATAATATGTGTGCGGTACTAAAATATATTTAAATTTAAAGTTGGCTCTTTGCACATTTATTACGAAATAATATCGTGCGAGATGACTACTAAAGCAGAACTTCAAAACAATAACGATATGTTAAGATTGTTAAGCTCTTAGCGCAGTACCTCCATCATTTTTAGTAGAGCAGACGTTATAAAATTCACGTGTCATAAATTGTTGGTTGATGTCAGCATGCCGTTATCTTAACTGACTTTATTGTATGAAACTCTACGACCTTTTTACGATGTACTTAATGAATTATCTTTAATGGATCGAGTAAAAGTTTCTATAATAAAATACTGAAGTAAAAATACCCTAGATTTTATACATAGTCCAATATTATCGCTGCTTAAAAACTAAAGGGGCACAAATCAAAATTACACTTTTTACAGGAGAGCTTATCGAAAAAAAATTAATTACTTTTTGTCTATTTTTATTTTATTACATATATATCAAATATATGCAAATTATACATCGTTAGAAGCGTATTTTTAAGTAGCTTTAGATGTTTTAACTACTTTTATAATAAACTGAATACTAGAAGAGATATAAGCATATAAGTTTCTTTTGAATATATAAAAAAAATGTCAAAATATACTTAATATGGAATAAAACAACCATAACTCTTTTTGCAACATACAATATGAAGGATTGTGATTGTATTTTTGCAATAAAAACATTTTTGGATTTTTTTTTGTTTTATGGCCCTTTAGTTTTTAAGCAGCGATATATCGAAATAATACTTTGTTCGCTTGGAATGTGTTGAATTCTCTAATTGATGTAATTAAAGAAAGAGTAATAAATACTGATTTCTTTGATGTAATTAATTAATATGACCCAATTCAATCTTTATTGCTATTATATTTTTGTCAGGCGTTGAATTTTTTTTTATATTTTTTTTATTTTTAGATTATCCCTATGCTAGTTTTTTTTTTCTGTACCCTACATATTAATATGTCCTATTCTGTATCCCTGACAAAGTCTATCTATGTGAATATGTATGTACATACATATGTAGTTACATTATCCAACTGTATCCCCGATTGTGTTATCATCACTTTTTTGAGCAAATTTAAAGACGTATTCACGTGACGTGACGTAACTTAATTTGGCTAACGTGAGGTGACCTATTCGTATCACTGTGGATAGATAGAACATTGAGGAAAGCACTACATGCGTAACAATGCGTTTCACATTCGTAATTGATTGGGAAGTTGGGACTGCATATCTCATTTGATTGAACTGCATAACACTTTGACTTCGCCTTCTTGAGCCCCTACACTACAGTACCATAATTTGCACAATTGACGTAGGTACTAAGAGATTTTCATTTATAACCTTTGCAGTTGAATCAATTTCATTTTTTTTTTTCATTTATGTACTAAGAGATTTTCAATTATAACCTTTGCAGTTCAATCAATTTCATTCTATTTTATTTCATTAAACAAATATTAATTCATTAACAAATATTTAACTTTAAATGTCATTAATCTTGTTATGGCAACAATATCTTGTTATGGTTATGGTAGTTAATTTTGTTTTATTACAATAAGGGCCTCTTTCACAAACTACATGTAAAGTGTTGATTAGTTACTTTTAGAAATCATTTTCTGTTATATTGAATTATGTACTCGGTTTACTGCATCATTCGATAGTCGATTTTTTATTATTATTTTCTATTTAATGTTTGGGACGTTTACCGTACAAAAAAAAGGTATATCAGCTCCATTATCCCCGGTTACCGGTGACTTTAAATGACAGTTTGGCCTAATTGACGTTTGTGAAAGAGGCGCTAATTAATAAATACAAATAACCTAATTATTTTCTTCAATGATAATGTTCATTCATATGCCAATAGCGTTCACAGTGCAGACCATTCAAATATTTCGTTTTCTACGGATCTCCTCATCAGATCCGCTGGGTTATGGCTTATACGAAAGTTACCGACACAGCCCGGAGGATTAGCAGTTAATAGTACGGAGAGCCGAAGGTCGCTGGGGCCGGAAGGTTCTCGAGTTAAAATCACAAGGTGGACAGACGCCAACGACCTGTCCTATTGGAAAATTATGGGAAAAGCCTATGTGTCTTTCTATGGGTGGTTGAGACTATGATGATGATGACAATTTAATTTTTTTATATAATAAATTAATATTAATGTAACGACCCAAGTTGTTACTTTTACTTATAGGTAATAAGTAGTAATAACATAATTTTATAATGATACATTCGTACCTAAGCAAACGTTAAGTAGAACTCGATGATTTATTATGGTACAGTCTCAGGTGTACGTATTCTCCATTATGTCATGTTGCATATAACGTTCAATATGCATATAACATGAGTGTTTAGTTAATTATAGACGATAGAGCTTTATCTATAGTGTCTATAGCTATATCTATAATGTAGGTATATTCAATTTAGTCTATTTTATTTATTATCCTAAATAAAGATTGAAAATCTCTTGTCAACATTGAAACTTTCTTGAAGGATTGAGTGTTTACAACCTAATCTCTTGTTACATTCAAGAGTTTTTCAATGGTTTTTATTACGTAATATTATGTTGCACGATATGCATCAATTATTCACGAACCAAGTCGCGAGTATAACTTAGTATTTAAATACATTACACCTACTGTTATGAAGTGACGAAGAAATAGTATGGGAGGACACATGAAGTGAACACACAGCGCACAGGGGAGGACCGGGTGTTAGGACTCTCTATTTATGTTTCAGTGTACAGACAACAAAAAAGCTTCCTCTTATATTTTTTTTCTTAAATTGAAACATAATTTATTATAAATTCCAATTACTGGCGCGTTTTGAAATATCAGGGATACAGAAAAGCATATACAGTCTCCATGGGATCATCTAATAACTCTTTTTAACAAAAAAAAACCGACTTCAAACCGTTTTCTCATGGATGCTATTGTCAGAACTGGACCAAATTGAAATGGGACCACACGGGAAGCACCAGCTTTTAAATAAAAAAGAATCATTAAAATCGTTTCACCTAGTCAAAAGTTCTGAGGTAACAAACATAAAAAAAAATAAAAAAAATACAGTCGAATTGAGAACCTCCTCCTTTTTTGGAAGTCGGTTGAAAATAATAATAATAAGAATTACTGTACCACTGTTAACCGTTTTTGTTTGTTGATAACTCGTCCTATATTAAATATCCAATATTTTATATGTGTAATTACACGAAACCAGTGTGATGTGTGTGTGTGTGTGATCAATTTTCATTATAAAAGCTTCTCTCTCTCTCTTTTTCTCTCTCCTTGGTCTGGCAGTGTGAATCATACGGCTGACATGATGATGAAGATTATTATTATTGATAAAAATAAATTGTAAATTAATCCATTAAAATTATTTGTAATATATTATAAATAAATAAGTTCAATAACTGATTATGAATTGTTTTTCCAACCATACTTATGCCAGTTCATTACCCCCTCGACAAGTGAAGTGTCACGCCACAAGAGTGCAGTCCTGTTCTATCAGACACTATGCATACAGAATGAGCACATCGTCTAACGTACTATATGTATAACACAAAAAAAAAACCTTTAAAAATATTATTACCGTTTATGACCTCATTTGACAAGCTAGCAATTTGCTAAAACACTTTTGTATAATACTCGTAATGAAACTGTTCCAGTCTATAAGAAGTACTTTATAGTCTGTTATATTTTATTTGAATAAAAAAAATGGAAATGTAGAAATGTGTGATGTGGTAATTATGTCGTTACTTGATGAGTTTTGAGTTTCTAAAACTAGAAATTCAAGTGTTATAAATATTTTTTTATTTAAAAGTTCGTTACACAGGGTCATAACACAAGAAAAGCCACAGTATTAAGGGATAAGGATAGGGATAAGGAAAGTATATGGGAAAGGGACTCCGGCATCCCTTACTTATCGAAAAAAACACAATTGAAGACGTGAGTTGATGAAGGAGATATGTCGCATAATTCCAATTTTGAATAAATCGAGGTTAAAGTATTACTCTTAATTTTTGAGTTAAGTCGCCACGGAACTGATTTTTGTACTAAATTATGATGCAAAGTTGTGTAAACAACCTAAAATATTAATGGTATGATAGCAATTAAACACTTCTATTATTTAATTTAAGAAAAAAGTTAACATAGCTCCCTCTTCCATTATCAAAAGTAAACTTTTCTGCACTCTTTGATTTTTAAAATTAACTGTACATAACACTTTTTTCAACTTTTTATTTTCTAAAAATGTCTTAAATTGACGATCTTAAGGTCTGTAATCATTCATATGGACATATTACCTTAATCAACGCAAAAAAACGAAAAAACCCAAAAATGCGACATTACACCTTCATCCTTGGCGAGAATTCCAAGAACGGCTTGGAATTTCGCTAATCTCTATGGAACCTGCTGGAACCAAAGACTATATAAGTATATTTGGGAGTATATACACGGCGTAGCCCGTAAAAAATGGTAGTAGTACAATTCGTCCACTCGAGATTATTCACACGAGAGAGAGAGAGAGAGAGAGAGAAGTGGACGAATTCGCACTTAGTCGCTCGCTAGCGCTAGTATGATTTTAATACTACCAAAGATTTCGGGGCTTTCTGCTTGCTACGCCGCATCAGATCAATGGCTGGAACATGTCCGCGTAAGCTGTAGCGGTTTCCAGACTAATATCCGCTCACCTTTACGGCGATCTCTATATAATACAAATATAAAAATATATGGCAGAATGACCTCGATTTGGAATCGGCTACGCCTCTACGCGATATGAGAAAGCTTTTATCATAATGAGAGGCGCAAACACTTTTATTTGTCCTGGCATTTGGGGCGGGAAGCTTCACGGAAATGACTCGGGTATCACTGGAAGTGACGTTTCCCTATAAACAGCGATACCCTTTCTAATTTTGTGATATCTAATCTTTATATCGTTGAAAAAGATTGCACAGATATAGTCAAATGTTGGTTTGTTTAGCTTAAAGTTTATAACCAAACTACATACCTCTGTTTTTTTGGTAACTAACTGAATGAAAGGTACCTATGGGGTATAGGTATGCTTTCTGCCTAAAAATGTGTATGCAAAATTTCATAACCATCGGTTGATTAGTTACGCAGATTTCCTCCTACTTACAAACATAATTATTAACATTACCCTTTTATATTATTAGTAGGTATGGATTTAGTATGTATAGATACTTAAAAAAAACGGGAAAGTTCTATTAAACCGTCTCAAGCTAAGGACGTATCCAGTACCCTCAGAGTACATTGGGCAATAATTGTCGAGACCTTTGACAAGGGGTAGTAAAACTTGGGTCACAATAGGGACCTACAGTAATGGGTTACGGTGCCTGAGTTTAATAGTTCGCACTATAAATGTCCTAGTGTTTTGTTACAAAACTTTAGACTTATTTGCTTTTAAACTTATCTATACATTAAATAATTTTAGTGCTCGCTTAATGGTGGACTTCGAATTTGGAGAAAAAAAATAAATCGATGGCAGCTACGTAAACTATCGTATCTTCAAAACACCAACTTTACTTTACTTTTCAAAACAAAACAATCATATTTAAACAAGTACTAAATTCTTTTTGAGCTATACAAAATCGGAGCGCGTGCTTACGTGCATCGGTCGACGTAAAGTGTAGTATCTTGCTCTTACGACATGCGCCCCCGCTTACTTCTCTATCGTGAAAGACAATACGTTAGTTTACGTCGCGCGCATTCCAAAGATACGATTATATTCGGCAAAAAAATCAGTCATTTTTACAGATATTTTAATTTTGAATACACCATAATAAAGATAAATTTTTAATTCGAATTATTGATCTAAAATCCCAAAAACGTCAATTTGTTGGATACGATAGTTTACGTAGCTGCCATCGAAATGTTTCCAAATTCCAAAATTTTCAATTCATGCACTTACCATCAAATGGACCGTTACCCTGATCGCTAATCTTTCCAAGAATAATAACAATAATAGTAGTGTTTATTTACAAATGAATAAATATTCTTTTGTATAGTATTTTACTTTTAAATGTTATACTTCTATAGGTATACTTCACCTGCAACAATACAGATGACTGCATACGTGTATCACACAATGGCTCCCTCAATCCAAACCCAGGTCTAACATAGCTGCCATTTATATTAAACCGGTTAACACATAACTGGAGTGTTGCCAACTACAAGCTTCCTTAGGGTGACTATACACGTGCACAGAGAAGTACAAATACCTTTGAATTATGATCGTTTGGTATAACAAATCCAAATCCGTTTGTTTGTTACACTTTCACGCCTTAATTACTCAAACGCCTTAATTAATTACTCAAAATTTTGCCTACAAATTGTCAGGGATATTTAAAAAGACATATAAGTTATAATACCTTTCATGTAGAAAAAAAGGCACTATTTTGAAAGGATCAACTAAAAATAAAAATAATAAAATCAACGCCTGACAAAAATATATGAGCAATAAAAATTGAAAGCAAATGTTTTAAGAAAAAGCCACAGCTAATTTTCCATTTTAAATTTCCACATAACTTTGAAGCTTTAGAATGATCTTAACTCAGTCGGATTGTATGAAAGGTCTCTTAGCCAACTTAACACATACGAGAAGGTATATCAAAGCTTATTGTTACAAAACCAGCGCTTACAAAGTTTCTGTCGAGATTCATACTAGAGTTTACAACTTAACTTTTCTTACTTAGCTATTAGATTACTTAATGAGGCATATCTATGTTATTGTATTATTATAAACAAGTGAAGTTTGTGTTGGAAGTTTGAACGCTAGAATTAATTATTTATACAGTTATTTAAACATTCTTATGAATTCTTATGAATTTAATTCACATACTTTCTTCCTTTGTCTCCTTTTTCGGGTGCATTAGAAGCAGTAAGAGGAGAGAAAGAAATAGGTGGACACTGAATTTATTTTATAATAGATAATTATGTATAGATTTAGATAATGACATCATAAGATTAAGAATTTTTATAAAAATTGTACTGTAAAGCGACTGAAGTCATTTTACCATGAAGTCTGATGACTTTTAGATAAAAAATGTGTGTATGTCTGTGGTATTACTCGTACTTATTGTGTCTATATGTGGGTTGGGTACTCTAAGAAAACATTTGATCGATCATATTGAAAAATGTCACATCCAAGTGGGTTTCAATAGCGAGGGCTACGAACCATTATATGCGGGTTCTACGGTGAAGCTACGGATCTGCGCTACGTGAGTTCTACGGATATTTCCTAATTTATTATTTGGCCATTACTTATACTAAATTTCGTGTCACAAAACATTTAACCGTGAACAGTCCACCATATCTAAGCATAAAATGAAACTTATGGTCTATTCTAAGTGTGAATCTAAGGGGGTGTTTTGCTTACTGCTGACGGACGTACTAAATCTTAACTTGATCTATAAATGAGAATAATTCATACTATGTAGTCATAATAATATTATAAATGTGAAAGTAACTTTATCTTTTTTTTTATGTTAAGGTCGACAGACAGGCTGACGGTCCACTTGATGGTAGATGGCTACCGTCGCCTATAACACAAGCAACGCCATAAGAGCTACAAGTGCGCTGTAGACCATAGGATTAAGGATAAGGGATAAGGAAGGGATGGGGTAATGGGCTCTGGCAACCCTTACTCACTCACCGAAACACAACAGCACGTAAATGCTGTTATTTCACGGTGGTATTCTGTAAGGGGGTGGTTATCTGTCTGTCTTTTACCCTTTCACGCCTTAAATACTCGACCGATTATCATGAAATTTTCCATACACGTTGTCAGAGATTGGGGAAAGGGCATAGGGTACCTTTCATCTAGAAAAAAAGTACTATTCCCGAAGGATCATCTTAAATCATAAAAAAATGTGGTGGCGCCACTGTTGCATATATTTTCTATTTTTCAGGTACCAGCCAGTATCAAACAACTCATACTCCACGTAAACTAAAATGACGTATGAACTCTGAATATTTTTCATAAATATGTGTTTTGACAAATACATTCGTAGACCTGACGAAGTAAAGGAACATTTTTGTTTTTATTATAATATCAAAGTAGAATTTGCAGTTCTATTACATGTGGAACGAAATAAGTCAACACATGGCGTGTTCACTACTCTCGTGGAATATAGAAAAGGGGTAAGTGCAAATGAAAACATAAAATGAATAGATATGCCTATTTGTTACGTAACATATTTATATTATACTAGCTGGTGCCTGCGACTTTGTCTGCGCTGAATAATAAAAGATATAACATTATTACATTATACTTAAGCCAAGGTTAAATTTTTATTTATAGTAGCTGGTGGTGCCCGCGGCTTCGCTCGCGTGGAATTTTAAGCATCTACGAGTATTTCCATCCTGAAATTTTATTGTAACTGTTGGTGAAAGTATTTTTTTAAAAGAATTAGTGGATTCGAAGATTACCAACTACATACATACAAACACATAAACTAGCTGTTGTACGCGACTTTGTCCATATAACTTTATAAAAAATAGCTTATGTTACTTGCTGATAACGTAGCTTTCTATAGGTAAAAGAATTTTTTAAATGTGTCCTTATTTTTTGAGTTTTTTCATTACAAACATACAAATCTTCTGTCTTTATATAATATTAGTATACGAGTAATTAGTACAGATAATAGTCTAAAATAAATTCGATATGAACGTGTGCTTTTTGATATTATTAACAAAGCGAATAAAAAGTGATAAACAAGGAAGGTTTGTAGATATAATAGTCAAGAAAAATTAATTATTATTAAGTAGCTTTAAAATGTTAAAACATCTATTGAATGGCCGTCACTAATTTCATTTGGTAAGAACGTGCGACCCGTCTGGTACTTCGATGTTGATTTAGTTTACGTATGACATGAATTTCTTATATACTACCAATAATTGGTTTCCATTTCTAAATATGAAAGATCTTAGTTACAACTAGAAAATAGAACTGAAGATATTTAAGGTACCGCTGTTTGTCCGAGTTAGAAATTAATGTACTTCCTTGAAGATAGGATTAATATATGCATTGGATTAATAGTACTCCAATTCTTTGATTTTTATTATAGTCATTATCGATTTGATAATGTTTTTATGTAAAGGTCCGCAATGATGGTAGGTATTGATGGTGGGCTGATGGTATTGATGGTAAGTAACATTGACGTCTATTAAAATAAGCAATAATAGGTCGCTGCCGACATTAATAGGATAAAGGATTTGAAGGGATAAGGGATAAGGATAAGAAGACTCACTCACCGAAATGTGAAATCACACATAATATTGTTATTTTAAGAGAATGGTTACTGGGAAACGCCGTGTGCACTGCCAGTACTATACTTTTACCTGATTATCGCGCCCTCTCGCGGTGAGTAGCCGACTTGTTGAATCAAAGCTGTTTGTCTTAATAGTTCTGCCACTGAACGATAGATGGCGTTAATCTAAATAAGGATAATATATTTTATTTTTTAGCCCTTTAGGTCACACTAAATAGCCTAAAGCCTTCCTTGATAAATGGACTATCCAATACAAAAAGAATTTTTCAATTCGAACCAGTAGTTCCTGAGATTAGCGCGTAAGTACAACCAAACAAACAAACTCTTCAGCTTTATATATTGGTATAGATAACAACTTTATATAATGTAGTATAACAACGTAGTATAACTTTGTGGGAAATTTATCGAAATGGAAATATTTAAAACAAAATAACGAGTTATTCATAATCCCACTAAGATAATTTTTTGCTTGGAAACCAGCAGTTTCCAAGGAGGTGATTCGAAATTTGGTTCATGTATTACCAAGGCAAAAAATATCTAAAGAATCCGGAAAGTATTTACGGAAGACATCGTTTTCAGGAAGGGATGGCCATTCTTTATCCCTTCCGATGCAAGACGCCAAATAGCCGGAGTAATAAAAGCACTGTACCTACAGTAGAATAGAACTTACATTATGAGTTTCGGGAAAAGTTTTGCCAAAAACGATATTTAAGTTTTTTAACTGGTTATTTATAAGGATTAAAATTAAATAAAAATCTTCCTATTTGTATCTATGAGCGCTATTCAAATATATTTTACTACAATGAAACAGATTAATTTACTTAAATTTACATGAATTTTAGAAAATATTAAAACAAGTGATTTTTTAAAGTGACAGAACACTGCGCACTTCGTAGGCATTCCTTACTCACTTATTGAAATAAAATGTCTATCTCATGCCCTACCTATCTCTCCCTATCTCCCTTATCTACCTGCCATGCCCTACCTATCTCCCTTATCTGAATCCTATTATGGTCGTCAATGCAATTGCAACACCTGTGGTGCTACCGTCCCTTATAAAACCAAGACTACCATCAAGTGGACTGTCAGAATGTTTGTCGACCTTAACACTAAGAAAAAAAACTAAGAAAAAAAGAAAAAAAAAAGGAAAAAATGTTAAGGTAGACATCTGAAATTCTGTACTTCTGAAAAACAATTTCGGTCATGGATATAAAGGCACTTAACAGCTTCCAAAGCAGTATATAGGAAAACCGAATCGAAGCAGTTTGCAATACTGTAAATCTTCTTAGGCAGGTTTAAGACTTCTTTCTTCAGCAGCAGTGACTTTATCCTGGAGTTAGTTAAGCTTTATCCCCGATCGGAAATGATATTTTCACTCCCAATTTACATCGTCCGGTTACAGTTCGGCGCGTGACTTCGAATCGAAATGGGATTCAGGGAAGCGCGCATAACAAAAGGGGCAGCAATATCGCAGCCTCTACGACTTCCAAAGACAATTTCGTAACTTTCATAGTTTTTTTTTTTATAATTAGATTCTTATTCTGATTTATTTCTAGGTTCTTTGTTTTTTACCTTTGTACGTACCTGAGTCATGGATGTTTTGTATTTATAATATGTATGTATATTTACAAAAAAAAAGTAATCTATGTAGTTTATCAACTGTCTGGTATAATACAAGCAATATTCGCTTAGTTTATTTATTATTTATGTTTATTAGTTACGTGTCAAAGAAGGGCCATGGAGACAACGCAAAGAATGTAAACAAACTTTCATGGGTTTGACGACACGTTTGGTCTAGTGGCTAGTAACCCCTAGCTGTTAACCAAACGATCGCGGGTTCGAATCCCGCTAGGGGCAAATGTTTATTTGTTAACATTTTATCTCTTTACCTGAGTCTTGGATGTTTTGTATTTATAATATGTAAGTATATTTACAAAAAAGTAATCTATGAAGTATATCAATTGGTATCCATAATAAAGCATTAATTGCTTACTGTGGAACTAGATGGTACTGTGTGGAATGTGTAAAGATATTTATTTATTTATTTCATGGATTCATAGCATTCCAAATCACGTTGCAAATGCACCATTGAGCATATGACTGTAAAATATCAGTGGGTAAACAGTGCTATCCACTTTGTACTCAGAGAAAGAAAGTTTGCCATTTCAATTGTAAAACAAATTGTTAGTGAGGATGTAAGTTCGGTACCCTCCGAACAATTTCTTGCGGAAACAATTTCGGCGTTTAGCGAAATTCGAAGCAAAGTTTTCGACTTTTCGCGTTACAAAGTGTAGCAAGTTAGAATGTTATTGCTGAAAGGAATGTTCGAGTCGACATAAAATTTTGAGTTGCCATCTCTAGCTTTTACTACTTTTAGTTTAAACGCTTTGATTTGCTAAGAATCTTGCTTTTAAAGCTAATGGGTTGTTGTTTTACTGAATATAAATTTCAGTGGGTTTTCAGATATTGGGTCTGAAATCAGAAATTGGGTATTCAGATACTGAAACCTCACTAAGAAAAATTAATATACATGTATTTTTTTAATTTTGACTCGACAGACAGGCTGACAATCCACTTGATGGTATAATAAGTGGCTAATCGCAAAGCAATACACCCTGGTGCTGCAAGTGCGATGACGATCACATATATTACACGCCACATATATTACATGCCGATAATAGGGAAGTAGGAAATAGGAATAAAATCAAATCAAAATCAAAATATTTATTTATCAATTGGGTTTCTACAAGAAACTCTTATGATCGTCATTATTAATTTAAATTTACCAGGGTTTCGGAAAAAAGCCAAGATGACGATCCTGAGAAGAAACCCCGAAAGAAACTCAGGATACTATTCTTTTTGTCATCATTAAAATATAAAATAACACAATACACTTAATTTTAACAAAATTAAAGTATGTATATATACATATACAATTACAGTTTTTAATACTAAACATAGTACGAGCTCCGAATCGCTTAAATCCAGGCTTCTTTGTCGTTTAAATAATCAGTGATTTTATAATAGCCTTTCGAGAGGAGTTTAGTTTTAATGACACATTTAAATTTATTTATAGATAACGCTCTGATTATTTGAGGTAGTTTATTATAAAACCGTACACTTTGACCCATAAAAGAATTACTTATCTTGTGGAGTCGCGTTTTATGGAAATTTAAATCACTTTTTAACCTGGTATTGATATTGTGTACATCACATTTCTTATTAAATTGACTAATATTTTTATGCACATAAATTAAATTTTCATAAATATACTGACATGCAACAGTCAAAATCTTTATTTCTTTGAACTTTTCTCTGAGGGAAGACTGCGGATTTAGTTTTTTTGTAAAATAAAAATAGTGTTTATGTCCGCAGCGCTACCCCAAAGAAGAATCCCATAACACATTATACTGTGGAAGTAACTAAAATAGACAATCCTAGCTGTGTCGACATCTGTTAGGCGTCTAATCTGCTTAACTGCATAAGCCGCAGAACTAAGCCTTTTACTTAGTTTCTCAATATGTGGACCCCATTGTAATTTAGAATCTACGGTAATACCTAAAAATACGGTCGATTCCACGGGCTCCAATTTTTCACTACCCAAAATCACATTCGTTCCAATATTTTTAACATTAGGGGTACTGAATTTAACAAGTTTAGTTTTGGTGGCATTTAAAAGGAGATTATTTACACTAAACCAATGTACTACGTTAGAAAGTGCATAATTTACCTCATTATAGCATCCAAGTTGTCTTTTAATCTTAAATATTAATGATGTATCATCAGCAAATAATACAATATCGTGATTACTCACAGAATGAGGTAAATCATTAATATAAACTAGGAACAAAAACGGACCGAGAATCGAGCCTTGAGGGACGCCCATTTTAACTAGAGAACCCGGAGATTTCTTACCATTAACATCGACCCTCTGAATTCTATGGCTGAGATAAGAAGTTAAAAGATCGAGAGCCTTGTTCCTAATTCCATAGTGGCACAATTTCCTTATTAAAGTGTCATGCTGGACACAGTAAAAGGCTTTAGACAAATCGCAAAAAACACCTAGAGCGTCCTGCGAGTTCTCCCATGCCTCAAATATATTTTTCAATAGTTCCACACCTGCGTCCGTAGTAGAACGCCCTTTCGTGAAACCAAACTGCTTATTAAAAAGTAAATTATGGTCATTAAAATGTTTAAGTAATTGACTCAAAATAATTTTTTCAAAAATTTTACTAAGGGTCGGAAGTATTGAAATCGGTCTATAATTAGCGGGATTAGTTTTATCATCCGACTTAAATAAAGGCACAATCCTACTAATTTTCATTAGATTAGGAAATTCGCCACATGTAACACAGCAATTGAACACAGTTGCCAAATGAGGTGCAATTATATTTATTACAGAGGCAACTGTTTTCACTGACATGCCCCAAAGATCTGTAGTTTTTTTTATTTCAATAGTCTTAAAGAAATTCAGAATGTCATCTGGGCCAACAAATGCAAATTCAAATGGCGCATCACACTCCTTTACACTCTTCTTTAGCAGACTCTCAGCAGTAACCGACGAAGAGTCCAGTGTCCGAGTAAGGTTAACAGGGACACTGGAGAAGAAACCCTCAAACTCCGCCGCCACATCCACATCCGCCTCAAAGTCCCGACCATCTATCTTCAAATGAAAGCCGCCATCACGAGCCCGGCCCCTTCCAGTCTCTTTGTTAATGATGCGCCATGTTGTTTGAATTTTATTTGCGGCATTCTTAATTTTGTTTTTTACATGAATGGATTTGGCCATAAAACAGACTTTTTTAAACAATTTTGAATATTTCTTAACATATTCTCTAAACTCTAGATTATGATTGTACTGTTTCTGGCCATACAACTCATAAAGCCTATTTCTACTTGTGTAGATGCCATGAGTTGCCCACTCACTAAACGCCATAAAGTCGCTAACCAAATGAGACTTTATGGTAAAGACTAATACTAAATTCATCACTAATTAATTTAAATAAAGAGCCATACATTTCGTTAAGACTATCAAAATATGGCAACCCAGGTAATTTATTACTAATATTAGCCCTAAATTGTTGAATGCGATTCTGAGTAATTGGAACAAAATTAATGTGCTTTCTTTGAGAATGACTTATATTTGAATGAAATGACACAAACAATCCACAGTGGTCAGAGTCTAGTACATTCAGGACTGATTTTTTATATGATTTTATATTACAAAATATGTTATCAATACAGGAACCACTTGTGGCAGTTATCCTTGTGGGTTCAAAGAAAACGTTGTACAAGTTAAAGGACCTAAACAGATTTACAAAATTAGTAGCAATTGTAGAAGCATCTAGTATGTTAACATTAAAATCTCCACAAATTACGACATCTTTATGGGATGTGCATACCCTTAACAATACACTCTCCATGATGTTTAAAAAGCTATCAAAAGGTGCGCTTGGGGGTCTGTATGCGCAAACTACTATGGTCTGTTCAAATTCAATACATGACAGCTCAGTAACTCCCTCAACAGATAGATGCAGAATATCTTTCCTTTCCTTACATTTAAATTGCTTCTTAGTAATAATCAAAGAACCTCCTCTAATCATATTTATTCTATTAAAAGAGCTTACAACCTGGTGTTTACTGAAACTGTACATGTATTGATAATTTTTTAGCCAATGCTCTGTAATGCACAAAATATCAACATTATAATGATTCATAAATATATCTACCTCAAGTTCTTTCCCTGTTAAGCCTTGTATATTCTGGTGAACTAGAGAAAGACTGCAAGAGGGTTCCTCCATTGTCTGAAATGTTAATTTAAATTAAGCTGATCGGAGCCACATGTATTTGTATTACAATGTATTATATTATTTGACTGTCCAATAGAGACAGTCCTGTCAATACATGGCTGTTCAATAGAAACCGCCATGGTTAAAGTTTGACTTAAGTCAACATATGGCTGTTCAATAGAAGCAGCAATAGTTGAAATTAAGTCTACATTATACCGTTCCACTGGAATGGTATCGTTTTTAATACAATATAGTAGCGAGCTAGCTATATTACGTCTGTAATAATTAGAAATGTCATAATTATTTATTGAAAAATTGAAAAATTTGCTGTAACTGAATGCGTTACTGTCAATTATTCTACACTTATTATTATAAAGACTCGAAGTGTGTAATTTTAAATTGCATTTATGTCTGTAATTGTTTTCATCAGATGTCAATAATTTACTATACTATACTATAGTCAATATTTTCTTTGAATGCGAAATTTCTGTAAAATATAGTTAAAGCAGAGAGTCACACAGAGACTAGTTAGTTTACAAAGATTCTTAGTATCATTAATTAACGAAGGTAAATTAATGAGTTTACATTTATCATATAGTTAAATAACAATTTGTACTAACTTTAGATTTTTTAAAATTTGTTTATGTATGGTGGATAATCTTCAGACAGAACCACTGTACAGCTTAAGTAGTGGCAGAGCACAAAGCGTTTCGGTGTGCAATCGGGCAGCCCCTGACGATAGTAACCACCCTCTGACGAAAGACCATCGTGATATCACAGCATGTGAAGTTGCTTTTCGGCGAGAGAGATAATAATATCAGGAAATGCCGAAGCCTTTTTCCTACTAGGTCGGCCGCGCCCTTTCAACACCTAAGGCCTATGGCGTTGACGCTAGATGGACGCTCCTGGTCGGTCCTATTAGATAATTATGGGGGAGGCTAGTGGACGTCCTACGGCTAAAATAATAATTATATGCTATACTAGCTGGTGCCCGCGACTTCGTCCGCGTTGAACGATGAAAGGTACCTTATGTCCTCTCTGGTTTACCAGAGAACGTATATGCAAAATTTAATGGTGATCGGTTTAGTAGTTTTTGCGTGAAAGCGTAACAAACAAACAAACTCACACTGACATTTATAATATTAGTAAGGATTTCTCTTAATTGCATTACAGCAAAGCCCGCTCTTGTAATGAATAATTTAAGTCGCGTTTCTTTGTTAAAATAATAAAGACAAAGTAAACAAGCAAAGCATATTTATGTTTTCAACTTACTTGAAATGTTTTCATAATACTTAAGGCTATCCCTATTTCCTATGTCCCTATTTCCTATAAGTTTATACTTACACTCCAGATGGAGGCGTTGCATATGTTAATATGCCCTACCACTACCATCAAATGAACCGTTAGCTTGCGTACACAAAAATATCTAATTATAATAAAGAAACAACTGAAAACGTACAGAGCGTCAAATTTTCAATTATATTTCATTAAGTGCCTTTTTCTCAAACGTCAAGTAGGCCGAACTGTCATTTAAAGTCACCGGTAACTGGGGATAATTTAGCTGATATACCTTTGTTTGTACGGTAAACGTCAAATAATAAAAAAAATCGGCTATCGAATGATGCAGTAAACCGAGTGCATAATTCAATATCAGAAAATGATTTCTAAAAGTAACTAATCAACACTTTACTTGTAGTTCGTGAAAGAGGCCCTTAATGTATCAGTATGGTAATTAAAAAAATATAACTATAATCCGAGCTTTACCTAGATCATGTCATGCACTGAAGAATTTTGTCCGTTCATTACCAAACTAAATATCATTAGTAAACAACCCTTTTGTCTTTGTATCTATTAAATATTCAATATGCAAATTATTCTAGCGATGCGAACAGGACAGATGGTACACTAAAGTTTTGGACACACGATACTATAAATCTATATTTGATGACAGATATACAAAGTTGATAGTTAGCTGAAGTTTTTCTTTAGTTAGTTTAGTCGTTCGTTCGTTTTATAAAAATAAACGGAATTTTAGATTGGTTTTGTCAACGAAATTTTAGGTTTTGTCATTAATATGTTATTATTTTCTTTTCTTTTTCTATCTCTATACTATACATATACTAATAGTATAAATACCGAAGTGAGTTTTTTGTATACACATACCTTCTTTATCCATCTTTATTTGAGTGAAAACCGAATTCAATTCGATCGAGCGGTTTTGGACTCCATAGAGGACAAACATACTTACACTTATTTTCATTTACATAGATAGAAATTAAGTAAAGAATCACCTACAAAGGTAAGGTTAAAAACAGAAAATCAAAATCATTAAAATTTCTTGTTTAATTTTATTTAGTTCATCCCATTTTTATTACGTTCTTGTGTGCGGAGCTGATGGAAATTGTTTTTCAGAATCAACGGAGTAAATTTGCACAGGACCCTAATTAATGGCCGGAGACTGGAATCTAAAGTAAGCTACGGTGTTAACAGACGAGTATGCCACAAGTAATAGAGGGAGATAAGAAAACTCTTTATTTCCTCAGTCTAGTATTAGGTTAACTATAATGCATTTAGGACCTTAGTTAATTTGTTATGTAATATTGTTTTTTTTTTATTTGAAAAAAAAAAATGTTTTAGACAATTCTTTGATAATCTAAGATAATAATTTTCCAGGATACAAAAGGCAATTAAACTATACACTACCAATTTCAATATAAATCGTTTAAGCCGTTTTTGAGATTGCACAAACACACAGACAAACCAATCAATAGACAAAAATAAAAATAAAAATTTGACCCTGGTTACATAGGTACAATGTGTACAAATTGTTTTTTCAAAAAAATATTTAGTGTACAGACACGGCTCGTTAACGATTTTGTTATATGTGTAAATTTAATAAGAAAAAAAATCATGTAAGTACATGGGGGATATTTTTACAGTGTAGGCGAAGATAATGTAGTTGTATAAAAATCGTATTAAAAATTAATTAAATCGCCATCGCTTGTGGATTGTGCTACAGCATCACAAAGCCTAATTCGGTTCGGTACTTCTTAGGTGAGTTTGCGAACATGTAAAGGAGTTTGGTCGGGCATGAATATCAATTGTTGGATAAAAGGGTACTACACAAATGTAAGGAACAGAAATTTTGGCAATATAAGGTGAATGACAGGTCAATTTATAACAATGTGATACCACCATACTTTATAAGTGTAAAATTGGATGGTAAAATTGCTAAACAAAGTGCCAGTCATCACACACGTGTAATGTTTTTACCACGTTAGATTGGAATGGAAGAATATATTATATTTTTTTAATATTTTTATTACATTTTTCATTCTTCATGGTATTATAAATAGATTTTTGAAATAAAGTGTTTGGAAAAATAAAACTCAAGCGATTTTTTTCTATGTAAAGGCCCAGTTTAACAATAAACTGTGGTAAAGGTAACGCAGTCGATATTTAGGTACATAAAAAATTCCACATTTTCATAAGTACGTTTATTAATGTTAACGTAGTAAAATCCTTTGATTATCAGAGTTTTTTTTTTTCAAAAAGTCTCTTAGCCCCCACATTTCCCTTTAATATACATAATAAAAACGTGGTATTTTTTGCACATTCGCAATGTTCACCCCTGACCCTTTTGGATTTGGTCGTAATGCGAGCGGGTATTAACAGCTTAATAAATAAATAAAAACAATAATTAGAAACATTTATGTAAATAAATGTATTTTTTATGTCGAGGTCGTCAAACTGGCTGACAGTCAACTTCATGGTAGGTGGCAATCGTCGCCTATAATACAAGCAAGGCCGCAAGTGCTCTCATTCATCTACTCAAGTTATTCATCCTTTGGGCAAATCATCTTTCATCTCTTCACCATCATTTTCTTATAGAAAAAAATAACAATCCTTGGGAAAGGTATCCAAGGATGAAAAAAAAAATCTAATTTTTGTACTAACTTTTTGTCATGTTCTTAAAAAGTAGCCTACAATACGTTATAAACCACATACAGTAATAGACAAATTTAATGGACAATTAAATTTTGAAACAAATACAATTTTGTCAATACAAAATTATGAAACTTAAGTACACATATTATTATTATATTTTTATTTTTACAGCAAACAGCTTTAAAGAAGCAGATTTTAAGGAAAAAAAATATCAATGTAACGAAATTATAATAAAACCTCTAAGGTGATAGCGAAAGGCTCATATGTACATATCAACAATCAACATAATTATTTCAATACGCTATATTTTTTTAGAAATCGCTCCAACTGTAACCACACCTTAAACGCGACCTACTATATTAGCGGGCAGGGTTTACTGGGTGTGTTGGTTTGCTGAATTGACATATGCGGTGAATGTAAAACGTATGGCCTTAGGAGTCACCGCTGCCAGCCCACACGATGATTGAGGACTTAGAAATAATGTATTTTTTAGCTACAACTTTTTTCATACTAACTCATAGGAACGAAAATATATTTAACGCTCTAAGCGCCTCTTTCACCAACTACAAGTAACGTGTTGATTAGTTACTTTTAGAAATCATTTTCTGTTATATTGAATTATACACTCGGTTTACTGCATCATTCGATAGCCGATTTTTTTTTATTATTTTCGATTTAATGTTTGGGACGTTTACCGTACAAACAAAGGTATATCAGCTCCATTATTCCCGATTACCGGTGACTTTAAATGGCAGATAGCCTACTTGACAGTTGGTGAAAGAGGCGCTAAGACTAAAATACATTGTACAACGTAATAACGTTTACAAAATATGTCAACCTGTAAAATAAAATACACATAAAATTAAAGTAATGATACACAGCTCTCAACACAACATTTACAGACAAAAACAAAAACCTTATACCTTACAGCCAATTACGGATTTTACATTTATACAATGAGAAGAAAAAATAACAAAATTATACAATAACCTACAAACAAAACAAACACTACAAATCACTAATTACTTATAAATATATATATACATATAATACATGTGTATACATACACATATACACATAAGTTTATCGCATCACATAAAAAGGTTGAGAAAAAGGTTTTTGAATTATCAATTAGCATGATGACGTTGAGTTTTTTTCAAAAATGCTGTAGTTTGTTTTGATCCTTACTAGTAAACTAAGCGCCTCTTTCACAAACGTCAATTAGGCCAAACTGTCATTTAATGTCACTGGTAACCGGGAATAATTTAGCTGATATACCTTTGTTAGTACGGTAAACGTCCCAAACATTAAATAGAAAATAATAATAAAAAATCGGCTATCGAATGATGCAGTAAACCGAGTCCATAATTCAATATAACAGAAAATGATTTCTAAAAGTAAGTAATCAAAACTTTACTTGTAGTTTGTGAAAGAGGTCCTAAGAACAATAATTAGGCGACAGTAGCAGATTAACCGCTGCAACTAATAGAAAAATAAAGCAAAAGCTGGGGTACATTTCACTTTCCAACTTTAAGTAAATGAGAGGCAGCGATTTTTCTCGAACTTTTAATGACGACATCCAGAGACAATCGGGAGTTGAAACTGGGTTACCAAAGCCATAGTTGCACGTAGCTACGTGTGGGTGTCTCTTTCTATTGTTAAGAAAGGGGCTGAGGGCGTTACAGCTAATCCTTGTGTTTGTTCCCTTTACAAAAGAGGTCACTACTGACGCAGTATTAAACAGTAGCTGAGTTATATCACCTTAACAGAAGAGTTAAGTCTATTCTTAACAGCTTATATGTTTGTACACGGATTGAAAGATAATCCTTCCTAACAACATTTGTCCTGAATTTTGTGTGTATAAGGTACATTTAAAGGCGGGTATTTTATATATACATTTGATTGCATATACGAGTAGCTACAACAGGGATATTTCTATTTTTCAGGTGTATGTTCCGTGGATCACGTAACGTAATGGAAACTCCTCAACAGGGAGTTGTGGATAAAATTTCACAGCTCACATCACTATTAACGTTTATCAGCTATGAGAACTGTTTTTTATCTAAGTATAAACAGTGATATATCGATGATAACAAACGATCAATGTTATAAATTCGTTTGTCCTGACATAGGTATATTTTATCATCTGCTAAGAAAGCATTTTTGAAAATTTTAACTACGTGTGAAGCCAGAGAAGGGTCACTAGTAATGTATTTAGATCTAAAGTGTAATGTCTAGAATCTTATCCAAATTGCTCGGTATTTAAATAATTATATCTGGGCAGCATGAAAACAATCTTTTTTTATTGCAATTTTAAGACAAAAACTTGAATTCTTTATTTCGAATGACATCTATACTAAGAACTTATTTAAAAATATTATGTTCGTATGTTCAAAACCGCTATCCAAAAGCACTTTTTTTCGCATAGAGAAAAAGACAAACGGTACATTTCATTCTATAAGAAAAAAATACTGTTCCCGATGTATCATCTAAAAATAATTTCAACGCCTCACATAAATATATAAGCATTAAAGACTAAATAAATTGGGTTGAACGCCTGAGAAAAGGGGCGTAGACGAAGTCGCGGTGTAAAAACTAGTTTATCGTATAGTTAGAAATATTTTCAATGTACTTTAGAAATTCCAGTAGGCACACAATTAGTTAAGTTTCGCTTTTTTAGAAAAAATCAAACTTAACTTATTATTTATGGCAATAATATTAAATTATCGTGTACAATAATTATGGACTTACCTAATGATCTTGAAAGTTTGTTTTGATATCCTAAACTCAATTTAAATTGTGGAGGTAAAGCACAGCGGCTTGTTTGTCTCGCCAGACAATTCAACCTTGGAATGTCTCTTTAGTCTTGGCGGAAAATTTTTGGCGGCTCCCTTTATAACAAGATTATATTAAAATCCCTTCATAATATGCTTAGTTGTAAAACGGCTGTCATAAACTGGTACAATAATCTAGACTATGAAGAAACCGAAGACCTGATTTGACTACGCAACAACACCTTTTTATCTTGTTATCTGTATGGACATTACCATAACATTGTTCCCTCACTGTACCTGGTACACGTATCAAAAGCTTTGTGCAATCTTTGGGTTGGGACCTGTGACTAGTATAGGTATTTCCTAATACCTAACTAGAGGCTCCAGGCACTCATAGTAACTAATCTCGTTTGCTCTATACAATTTAACTTTATTTTATTGAATTTTTTTGGTTTTTACTAGAATCTAGACGTTTGCAGATCCGTACAGATTTAAAAATTTAATACTTAGTGCAATTGATCGATTGAAGGTATCCTCTTAAAACCTAGTAAAAGTCCTAGAAATCCTCTCTGCTAACTACAACCCATGTCTCCTCAAATTTAGCAGAGGACTGCAAAGAGCATTTTACCATACCACATAGATGAGTTACTGCAAAAATTTCTAAACTGCGTCGACTCGTTGCTATTGTTCGCAAGAAACATGTTTTCAAAGCCAGCTTTTTTATAGATATAACAGATGGTCGGCGAGCTGGAAAATGCTCTTTATTTTATATTATTAAGTAACTAGCTGCTGCTCTCCTTCACTGTTTTAAACCTATATAATGTAAAATCTGTACAAATATTTATATGAACGCGAAGGTAACTGTCTGGCTGATAAAGTTTTAAACGTACAACACTTGTATGATTTTTCAGATAATTTTGTTTCACAGTGGAAATCCACTGCATAAAAGATGCAAATCAGGCTGTTGGTCTATGTTGACGGTAGGTGGTTACCGTCGCCTAATAATACTAATTAATGCTATTAATACTCTACACAATTAATACTATTAGTGCATTATCACTATGGGTGCAGGTGGGATGCAGACTCTGTAGGATTTTTTTCATATTATTATGGGCGGCAGGCATGCTGACGGTTCACTTTTTCACGGAATCACGGTTCACGGAATTCCTATTATTCCTGTATTAAGATATACAATAAATTACCCACTGCACTCAGGGAATTGCCGGGAAATTTGTTTAGAAGAAGATTGACCAAGTGGCTGTTGGACCAATGTTTTTATTATATTAAGGAATATTTTGACATTTAATTAAATACTAAAATTGACTACGGCATATTTTTTATTATTAATATTATTATTTTACATGTTTATTATTTTACACGCCAGACGTGGCAGTGCACGAGGTGGCATATTAAAGCCAATAAGAACTGGTTCACATTAACCCATGTCACTTGTAAATAAATGATTTGAATTTGAATTTAATGGTAAGTAGTTACTTTCACCTAAAGACACATGCAATACCAGTGAAGATGCAGGTGAGTTGCCGAAACCGCAGGAATTTGTTTTCTTGAAGAAGTCCAATCTGTTAGCTAGGTGAAAACACCTCAGAAGGAGGATTTCTCCAAAATTAGCGCGTCCGTAGAATGGAGTTTTTACTCCTTCGGACTATGCGCTTTTCTAAGTAAGAGGCGCAGTGCGGTGGTAAAAAATTGGGTAATCATTAATAGGAACAAGACCTCAGAGCAACTCGCCATTGTACAGCCAGTAGAATACACAAAGAGAGACTAAATCTTTTCTTAAACTATGGGGTTCTAACTTTAGTCGTGTGAGCTTTAGATCGTCAACTATTAGAACATATTGATGCTGTAAGGTATCAAATCAAATGGATCATATAAAATAAAGACAGATATTTTATTAGATCAAGTTGTCAACGTTACATCTGTACGAGTAACGACATTATATATTTGATTAAAGATATTGTGTCGCTATAAATGTATCTTGTCAGATATACTCTAATGATATATGAGAATGACTGATGGTATAGTAGCAGATTGCGGAGTTAGGAAAGGAAGTTGTATCATATTAATTTCTAATATATTAAGTAAATTTACTGTTGAGGAAATCAAACGCTGGTTTTCGAAGTCAAAATTGAAGTAATTTATTTTCTTTTTACATTTTAAAATATATAAAAATAATGACATAAGTAACAAAGGAGGTTTTCAACTAAACATTCAACACGTACACACACACCAAACACTCTTTAGCGAAACAAATAAGAGATTCTCTAAAATAATATCATAGTGAAGCATATCAACGTGGCCTTAGATTTCATCTGTGCTCCTTTCTCTAGTACTTTTGTAGAAGTTGCATAGAAAGCCACGAATTGGGTAGCCAGTTTGGCGACAGTATCCGCAGTAACTATCTCCAGACACATTACGCGTGCTGTTGTGATTCTAAGTCCAATGTTCCTCTTTGTTCCTTTAATTTATCCTAACAAGAATGGTATAACGCATTTAAACCCATCTGGCGGTGCTTGTGTTAGTCGACAATAGAAATCTACCTTCAAGAGGGTGTCAGTTTGACTATAAACGTGGTATATTTGAATGCTTTTTATGTGTCCAAGCTTTTGTTTGAGCTTCCAAATTTTTCAATGAAGATCAAGAAGATTTTATAAATAGTATTTCTATATGATTAATTAATGTTTATTAAGTTACAGTAAATCATCAAGTAGAAAAGATCGTAACTATTGAAAATAAGAAAAAACTCGATTTCTCATTGCAATTGAATTTTTATGATTTCATATGATATGTCTTCTTATGATCCGTGCTATGTCTTCTCCATTATTAGAAGCTTGTTGTTACGTGTATAAGTGATTAGATTAATAATGCTACTGGAGAACAAATGTATAATATGAGAATAAAGCTTTATCCATATTATTCGTTAATTTTATTTCGTACTAGCTTTATTCCGCGACTTGTCCGCGTCCCTTTCTTCTTAGATGTTAAATAATTTATTCAATATTTATTGCTAACATATTTTTGTCAGGCATTGAACATTTTATTTTTAGATGACTTCCAGGATTTTTTCTTGTTTTATTTTTTTTATATGGGATAGAGATTGACCTCAAACTCATCTGAATGTAAGTAAAGATGAGGTCGAACATGAGGTCGAAGATGAGGTCAAAGATGAGGTCGAAGGTGAGGTCGAATATGAGGTCGAAGGTCGAAGATGAGGTCGAACATGAGGTTGAAGATGAGGTCGAAGATGAAGTTAGTAGCCTTGAAAAATCCCAAGTAGGGATTTTCTGGATGAGTGTTCTCATTCGTCCTTTTTTTGTATCCCTGACAACCTGTATGTAAAATTACATAATGATTGGTTGAGTAGTTAAGGCGTGAAAGTGTAACAAACAAACTCACTTTCGCATTACAATATTAGTTTGGATATGTATACCTATATATATTAGGAAGGTCTGACAAAGGGGACTTATCACATTCAAATCATCTCACAAAAAGAAAGAGGACGTCAGTTTTTTGAGAACCGAAAGCAAATTGTTTGTTTTGTTCTTCCGCTCCGAGCCTCGGAAAAGTTTGGTGTGACTTTCAAATAGAATTAATGAAAAAACTTTAGTATTCGTCCCTGTTTCAAACAAGTAAAATGGTATTTAGATATTTCTTTATATAACGTCACATTTAGATCATCTTTATTTTGTTGTTTTGCAACTCTAGAAAACATAAGTTCTATTTCTTAATTTTTTTCCAGTTAGGGAAAACTATTTCGAGATTTCTCTTACACGGCTGATAATTTTATTTAAGAGGCCACTTTCCAACTCGAGCGGCGTACCAATTCCATACTACGTAATTCCATGATTACTCATTAGGTATTGGTCGTAGTAATACATGAAAAAATATGACTTTTCTGAGACATAATATGAAGGTTTACATCGAAACAAAAAACTGAAATTTATTTTATATCTAGTACCTATAATTAATTTCTAAAATGTGCAGAATTTGTCTCATTTTCTCTGGTTGAGATCTCGTAATTTTTGACTGAAAGCCAATAATGTTTTCCAATGAAAACATCCTAGCTATAGTGTATATTAAAAATTGGGATGTCAATAGTTACTATCTATAAAGGTTTTTCTAAAATATTGGAATTGCTGGCGTATGTTTCGCTAGTTGAATAAGTGCGCGAATGTGTTGCTTCGCATTCTGTCTTAGGTTATTAGCATAGTAAGTTGAGACAACAAATTTTCCCAAATACCTATTACTGAGTTCCCACGCTCGTCCAGCGCCACCTTAACACTAGATGGTGCCCGCGACTTCGTCCGCGTTGAAAAAGAAAAAGTAGCCTATCTTGTGTCCCGTATGTCTAAATGCTCATCTACCAAGTTTCATGAAAATCAGTTAATTCGTTTAAGAGTTATGGAGGAACATACATAGTTTTTAGTTTTTAAGCAGCGATATGCTGCAAGTGCGCTGCCGACCTACTACTGCCTGTCTACATTCTAATCTGCAAGCTAGTCTTCAGGTAGCCTACTTTTGCTGCTATTCATCATGGTTCATCAGTAACATATTATTATGGTACATATATTCACTACAATAAAGTTCTGAATGATATTGACATATTTTCAAACCATTTGAATTCTTAAAAAAAGAAAATTAGCGAATTACTTTTTAAAAAAAAAAAATTTTTTCATATAGAATATTCTCTTTTTTTCTTTTTTGGTTTTATATTAACTTGTTTTTTAATACATGAATAAATGTAAATAATTTTAATGATTCTATAGGCCTATTTGTATTTAATTTATATATATATGACTGTGTGTAATGTTAATAAATAAATTAATTAAAAAAAAATGTATTCTCTAATCAATAATGACAAAAAGCCTTAGACAATCAAAGTTAAAAATGATTGGATACATCGATGAAACTATAATAAAACAGGCGATTTGGTGTCCATGATTTTAAGCGCGAATTCAGTTACGTACGGTTTCATTGTAAATGTCATTATTTTTTTGAAGAAAATACCCTTTGTTGAAAAGCAAAACTCAATACTCATCAATTTCTTAATTTAAAATTCAAGATCTTTCGAATTTGGAATTCGAAACGCGATTTAATTTTATTCAGTGCATAAATCAGTGAGTCGAGTTCGGTGACGTTTGCAGATTGAATTCTAGATGCTCCCAATCTAGTTTTGTTACATACATATACCTAAATGTATTTTTATAGAATATTATCTAAGAAAGTGTTATATAGTCTACTTGATAGTCAATAAAGGCTGCTTATCACTACATATTATAAAACAAACTCCGCCGCGTCTGTCTGTCTGTCTGTTCGCGATAAACTCAAAAACTACTGCACAGATTTTAATGCTGTTTTCACCAATGGATAGTGGTTCTCGAAGTACTTATATAATTTACAAAGTTACGCCAGTGAGCTCGATCCATCGTAGGCCTCATCTTCGCAACACAGCTGAATGTTGGCTAAGAGCAAGCCCATCTAATAAAAAAATAAAATAAAAAATGTTTACAATGTTAATTGTATTTCTGGATTTAAACCAAAGTTTCTATAATTCAAATCACCATCACTAGGATTTTGTTTTTAAAAGTTTATTGCAGAAGATTTAGGGCCTCTTTCACGAACTAAAAGTAAAGTGTTGATTAGTTACTTTTAGAAATCATTTTCTGTTTTATTGAATTATGCACTCGGTTTACTGCATCATTCGATAGGAGATTTTTTATTATTATTTTCAATTTAATGTTTGGGACGTTTATCGTATAAACAAAGGTATATCAGCTAAATTATTCCCGGTAACAGGTGACTTTAAGTGACGGTTTAGCCTATTTGACGTTCGTGAAATAGGCGCTTAGCCATAAGAAGAAATAAGAATTATTTATGGGATCTGTTTTTTCCTTATACGAATTTGTTTAGTACAAGTGTGATGCCGATCCTGCGGGAACGAAGAAGCTTGAATGAGCCCATATTTTGTACCAAAATCAAAAAATCAAAAATCAAAATATTTATTTATTAATTAGGTTTCTACAAGAAACTCTTATGATCGTCATTATAGATTTAAATTTACCGGGGTTTCGGAAAAAAGCCAAGATGACGATTCTGAGAAGAAACCCCGAAAGAAACTCAGGATACCTAAGTGGAATAACCACAGAAGGATGTTTGTTCTGCATTTTTTAAGGTAGGATTTTATGGCCGAACTTACTATTATATTGGTAAAATTGTTCCAGTATCTACTGTGCAGTCCTTACACTTAATAAAGAGGAGTTAGGAACGTGCTGAACAGCTGGGAAAACTTTTAACTAATTCGAAACATTTGCATTTCGAGCTTCAACGATTTCTAGTTCTTCTCCGCGTTAACTGCACTTGAAGCTGATGAAGAAATTATAATATCACATTTACATAGTACGCGATTAGGTTGGCTTACTATCTTAATATAAAAGCCTCTATATTATATATTAGCTGTTGCACGCGACTTCGCCCGCGTAAACCTATGTTTCTCGCTGAAAATGTAGTTTTCTATAGGTAAAAGAATTTTATAATCGGTCCAGTAGTTTTTGAGTTTATTCATTACAAACATATAAAAATACAAATCTTCTCGATTGTCGCCAAAATCCTGTAAATTTTGGTTCTCGATTTCATGAAACGTTTGGAGAAAATCTAATGTAAAAATTAAATCGAAAAAACAAGTATAAAAGTACTGTAAATTTGTAGTTTTATTATATTTTTAGTTGTCTATAATTGCATATTCAATGTGTTTTCTCATTTTAGATTGACGGGTTGAAGGATTGACTGGCGCCCGGTACAGAACCAATCTTTTTAAAAAATTCTTTTAATATTATAATTTTGTATATTTAGGTATGTATTATGGTTGATTTAATAAACATAAATCTGTTAAAATTATGTACTTACGTTAGCATTACTTAGGTAAATACAACTTTAAAAATTCTTTATCGACTTTGTTTTAGTCGAATGTAAGTACGTGCTGTAGCTATTTACAGGTAAAATGAACATCCTCTGTTTGTGACGTCTAAAGGTGTGTTTTCATTTAGTGTTCTGAACAGTTCTGAGCGAGCAATCGTTCGTTCGTGCGTAAATGAAAACACTTGAGCGAGTGAACGTGTTTGTTCAGTGATGATCAGCTGGACGCGGCGAATGATTGCTCGCTTACTCATTCGTTCAGTGTAAACGACGTCTGTAGCGAGCGAGCTGTTGTTCTGTGCGTTCGCCCGACGTTGTACGTGCTCGGTGGGTCTCCGATCTTTACTTGAACATTTTTGTTTTGAACAATTGTTCGTTTCCTCATTGAATGAAAACAGATGTTTTCTGTTTCGAGCGAGCTTTGGCAGAACAGCAAACATTTGCTCAGAGCAAATGTTTGCTCTGAGCACTAGGTGAAAACGCAGCTTAAGTAATCATGCGTACTAAGTAGGCGAACAAAGCAGTGAAGGATAGAATCCTAAGAAATCCTGTACCGAAATCAAAAGGTTTTTATCTCGAGTTAAAAATGTACTTTGTGGATAATCTGCCTTGCCTGCCAATAATCTTATTAATTTTTTTATATACTTAGAGCCTCTTACACCAACTACAAGTAAAGTCTTGATTAGTTACTTATCAAGTAACGCTAATTGGCGAGTAAATGTTACGAGTATCTTGTGTCAATTTCATTGAAATTACCCTTGAGTTATGCTACTTGAAGATGGTGAAACTCGTACGCTTTCTTACCGGTGACTTTAAATGGCGGTTAGGCTACTTGACATTTTACTCAGAGATGGTGAAAGAGACACTTGTTCGAATATAGTGCAACATTTTCCTCGTAGAGAATGGTCATTTCGTTTAGGTGATTTAGAAGTAAATTCTCAGGTGCTTACTATTACAACACTGGTAATCCATTATACTAATATTATAAATGTGAAACTAAACTCAAATAACTAACCTTTTCACGCCTTAACCACTCAACCGATCATCATGAAATTTTGCATACACGTCAGGGATACAAGAAAGCACATAGGGTACCTTTCATCCAGAAAAAAGTACTGTTCCCAAGGGATAATCTAAAATAATATAAAAAGTAACGCCTGGCCAACGTGTTATAGCAACAAGAGGTCAAGCGTTATTGCTAATTAACATAATATATTGCTTATATATTTTTTTTATTTTTTAACTTAGACGAACAGTTAATTACGTATATATAAAGTGAATTTCAAGTGGATGGCTTCGACATCGCCTATGATATTGTTTGTGTTAGGCGACGTTAGCCAATCACAATTAAGTGGGCCGTCAGCTTATCCAACACATTTTATCACAAAAAATAAAGTTCTCACTGTTGCAACAGCGAACTAAGTTTTATGTCTGAAAACATAGAAGTGGTTTCATTACCCGGACGGTCAATACTTGGCGATGTGCCATCATCAAACAATGGAAGCATTCCGAAACCTTCAACAAAACTTATAAGTAAGCAGTAGGTATATCTGATCTGATGGATACCATACATTGGTAACGCACAAACTCCACTTTCCTATTGGTCTCTACTAATAATTCCTTATCGAGTCACTATTGTCTAAATCATCGATGATCTGGTGTAGTACTTGGTGACACGCTCACATTTATAATATTAATCCATATTAATATTATAAGCGCCTGTTTCACAAACGTCAAGTAGGCCAAACTGTCATTTAAAGTCACCGGTAACCGGGCATAACGAAGCTGATATACCTTTGTTTATACGGTAAACGTCACAAACATTAAATCGAAAATAATTAAAAAAAATCGCCTATCGAATGATGCAGTAAACCGAGTGCATAATTTAATATAACAGAAAATAATTTCTAAAAGTAACTAATCAACACTTTACTTGTAGTTTGTGAAAGAGGCCCTAAATATTATTAATATGGATTAATATTATAAATGTGAAAGTAACTGTCTGTCTGTCTGTTGTCTTTACTGTTCCGAGGGATCATCTAAAATAAAATAAAAAATCATCGCCTGGCCAGTGTTATACATATAGTAACAAAAGCAATATATTTTGTATTTTTCGACAAGGACGAAGTCGCAGGTACAAGCTAGATTTTATATATACATACCTTCCCTCTTTATCCCTCTTTAATTAAAATCTGTATAGCTATTCTTGAGTTATCCAAGACGCTACATGGGTTACGTGTAGGTTTCATTAACCAATTCCAATTATGTCAATTGAACTAAATGTAATCACATGCTTGAGCACCTGCTTAAAAACTAAAGGGCCACAAATCAAAATTACACTTTTTACAAGAGAGCTAATCGAAAATAAAAAATGATCAAAATATACTAAAGTCTTTTTGCAACATACAATATGAAGGATTGTGATTGTATTTTTGCAATAAAATATTTTTGGATTTTTTGTTTTATGGCCCTTTAGTTTTTAAGCAGCGATATCACTGTTGAGCACGTGTAAAATAAATTCATGAGATATCTCTATGGAGTACATACTTATCCTCTACACACTTATTTCTTCGGGCCATGGTTGGTACAACTCGAGAAGAATTCATGTCGGCATCACAAGTGTTCCATCAAAACCGATGCGTTCTTGCACCGGCGTAAGAGCCTCTTTCAACTGCAAGTAGTGTTGATTAGTTACTTTTAGAAATAATTTTATGTTTTATTAAATTATGCAAATACTATGGCGGTCAGTCTACTTGACAGATGGTGAAAGAGGCCTTAAGAAAAGATAGTCCCGAGGTTCAAATCCAGATTCAAATTAGCAGCGACCCAACCACTACATCAGTATAGATAAGTCAGAATTAACTTGTTTTACCATAAGGCCAGACTTCTCTCAAAGACATTATACATTTTTTCATTAGTTTTTTTTTTTCAAATATTATTTTATAATATATCGATAAATTATGTTGAAAAATAAGTCAACAAGAAAATACATTAAATAAATATTGTTACAACATGCATTCTCTTCGACACTCCGATTTAAATCGGAAACCTATCGACCGCATATAGCTCTCATCTGCTTTTATCCGCTCTTATCCGGTTTTACGATATCCGTACAGCGATTACTGAACGAACCGTAAAAATTGAACTTGATGATCCAGCGCAAGATTGAAATTTAGAAACCCGTTCAATACATTTGCATTTTTATTTGCATATTGTCTTGTTTCTCTTTCAATTTACTTTTTAACTTGGATAAAAAGAATTTCGCTTATTTCTGTTTATCTTGTGTACCTAAACCAGCATCTTGAATCAAGTTTTTTATATCACAGTGAATGTTATTGAAAGAATGAATGGTTTATTAATAAGCCTAGGGGAATATAACTTGATCGCAGCCTTTGCGAGACTTGTATCGAGTACGAGTATCTTCTACAGCAGGTTCCAATTTTAAATGCATTTAGATCTTAATTTGGGATGACGCGTTCCATTGTTTCACTTCTAAGCCACAGTACCTTATTCAAAACAAACGAATTCTCAGAGGAATACCCACCGTCTTCACTGGAGGTCGTGCAGTTATAAATTAACACCCTTTGTTCTAGAGTTATGGAAGCGTTAATAATTTTCTCCGTGCATTATAATTTCCCACTGGCTTTGTTCGTGCACATGACATACTGTACTGCGGATGGAATTTGACCTTAATGAGAACTTTGTGGTTCGATTCTGTACTCAGGTTAGTCTCATTCAAGTATTGTAGTAGAACTTTTTCTCCCAAAGTTCACAAGTCGGTGGACGGACCGACTGAAAGACAGTTGTTAGTAAATAACAGATTCTAGAGAACTAGCTTATGATCCTCCAATTTTTATCCTTTTTTCGTACTTTTTGTAAGTACCAGTTGTTAATCCCGGTTTGTCCTCGTTTCGTTGTAGTGTTTGTGAAGCATCCACATGTGTAATATTCTGTGATTAACATCTAAAATTTAAGAAAACCACTGAATAGTAATAAAATAGTAATAAAAGTAGTTTCAGTCGTGTGAAAATTCGTATCAATTTATTCATCAAATACACGAGTCAAATTCTAAACAAACGTAATACGCCCAACGAAATTGCTTGGCATAGGTTTTGATTAATTATATTGCCTACTGACTATGGAAGTCAAATCATTTTCACATAACACAATATGCACGGAGAGTAAGTAGTTAGAAAATTTTGCTTTTTATTGAGTAGGTCTCGTATATGGTCATAACCACAGGTCATATCAATGTAATATTTCAATTAGTTATTTATTTCATTGAGAAATTATACCTACTTATCTTTTATATAAAGCTCGTCAGACAGGCTGACGGTACACTTGATGGTAGATACAAGCTTATAATACAAACCACGCCACAAATGCTGCAAAATGCTAGAAGATGCTGCAAGATGCTTCCAGCCTACTTGCCAGCAGACCAGAGCCAACTATGAACAGTTCATACCCAAAGTTGGCCTTGCAGGGAATCGAGCCCAGAACCCCTGAGACAAAGCGTTAAGCAAGCACCTTTAACCGCTCGGCCAAGGGGCTCGTCAAATTTATTTATTTAAGGAATTCGACAGTGTTAGTGCCTAAAAAAATAATTAAAAAAAGTAATTTCAAAGAAAAAATATTTTAGATAATACATATACAAAAATATTTGAATCACAATATTTTAAGTCTAAAAGACCTCTTTCACCATCTGTCAAGTAGACTATCTGTCATTTAAAGTCACCGGTAACCGGGGATAATGGAACTGATATACCTTTGTTTGTACGGTAAAAGTCCCACACGTTACTAAGAAAATAATAATAAAAATTCGCCTATCGAAGGACGCAGTAAGCCGAGTGCATAATTCAATAAAACATAAAATTATTTCTAAAAGTAACTAATCAACACTTTACTTGTAGTTGGTGAAAGAGGCCCTAAGTTATAGGTAAATATTATAATAATAAATCTGTAGGGGTTGGTCATGGAGTAATTTACTTTGTTTTCAGAAATATCGTGTATATAGGCTCTATACATGATACTGAAACTAAATTGACGATTATTAGAATTTTTTTCTGTATGTATGTATGTAAGTATGAATGTTCCTCTATAACTTAAACGAATCAACTGATTTTCATAAAACTTGGTATATAAACATTTAAACGTACGGGACACAGGATAGGCTACTTTTTTTTTTCAACGCGGACGAAGTCGCGGGCGCCAACTAGTAGGTAAATAAATCTGACAATTCGTTTCGAACAATCACAATGTCGAGTCACCGTTGATGCGTCCTCTTTGTTTACCCTTTCAATAAATTAATAATTAATTATTTATCCCAAAAACAACTGTTCGTACTGCGTAATCCAAATTGATTGTTCGAAAGCCTGAGAAATGCGGAACCATCTATATTTTAGATTGGTACCAACTATTTGTTTATGCACCTGAGAGTCCTTTGTATTACTTACGTAATTCAATTGCGTAAGTTTAAACCTTTTACCATTCGCTATTTCAATGATTGTTATTTAAGAAAATTTTGCATTTCAATCATGATTACTTTTTTTAAAATCTTTATTTAAGGACTCTTAGGGACATATCGCAATCATGATTAGTAAAATATTTTTTTTTTTCAGGCTTTCAAAAATAGATCAAATGTATAAAAATATGTGTCAATAACGACTAGCTTTTGCATATTATAGCTTATGCATATATATATTATAAAATATATAAGTGTAAAATCTTACATAATTATCAATACTAATAATAAATCTGTTAGGGTCGGTCATGGAGTAATTTACTTTGTTTTCAGATATCGTGTTTATAGGCTCTATACATGATATTGAAACAAAATTGACGATTTTTAGAATTTTTTTCTGTATATATGTGTTATGTATGCTCCTCCATAACTCTTAAACGAATTAAATGATTTTTATGAAACTTGGTAACATAAACATTTAGACGTACAAGACACAGGATAGGCTACTTTTTTCTTTTTTCCAGGTATTATAAAGTCAACAAGGTTACAGACTATACTTATCCATATTTATATTATAAATTATCAATAATAATATAATAAAACATGTGAAAGTAACTGTCTGTCTATTACCTTTTCACGCCTTAACTACTCATCATGAAATATTGCACACACGTTGTCAGGGATACAAAAAAGGACACAGGGTATACCTTTAATTTAGAAAAAAAAAGTAGTTTTCCCAAGGAGTCTTCTAAAATTAAATAAAAAACTAACGCCTGGGTAAAGTTTTACAGCAACAAGAAATCAAGCGTTAAATTGCTTATATATATTTTTACTAGCTGGTGCACGCGACTTCGTCCGCGTTGAACGATGAAAGGTACCCTATGTCCTTTCTGGTGTCCCAGACAACGTGTATGCAAAATTTCATGGTGAACGGTTCAGTAGTTTTTGCGTGAAAGAGTAACAAACATCCATACAAACTCGCATTTATAATATTAGTACGAGTACGAATTTCTGAACGCGGACGAAGTCGCGGGCACCAACTAGTAATCCTATAATATCCTCAACTGATAAAATGAAACACCACACTACAGATTTCAATTTTATTTCAGTGATTACTGATTACATATTAATAATAACATATTACCATACCTTAACCTACGTTGATTCTAAAAAAATCATTTCCAATATCACCTTAATTAATTATTAAATTTCAGATTAATCCATTTTAAAAGTTAATGTTTAAGTTTATACTTAGATTATAAACGCATTGTTACAGTGTGACAGAGATATAATAGTTGAAGCACACATTTCCCGAGCAAAGATTTCTTCTCGAAGATATGACGTCACTTGATTGGGGTGTTATCTCCTGACTTTTTATTTTAAGTTTATTAAAAAATACAGAAATTTCTATGTCGGGTTTGGCGACTTCAAAAATACTATATCTCCAGTGCACATATAAAAAAAAAATTAATAAAACATTCATTCAACACAAACAACATAATCTTTGGTTAGAATACAAAAACAGCTAAATGTTAAATAAAATTACACAAAAAATAACAATTTTAAATTGCTTCAGAAATCGTCTCAAATTTTTACAATGGAAATTAAGTCAACTCGGCCATCCAAACACGTAACTAATTTACTTATTATTCATTTTAAGAAAATGGTTATATTTTATTTATTATTATCTAAGATTAACTCTCTGAATTGCATTTTATTATTATGGATTAACAAACAACTTTAATTCTTGTCACTTATTTTATAACTAACTTCTACTTCAATTACTTGCTAAAATTCTAAATAAAACTATTCTCGACTAAGAGAAGATACGAGTAGATGTAACTCAAATGTGAGTAAGACAGGGATGGCGTATAAACAATAATGTGTGTTGGAGTGAGAAGGCGAATATAACTAATAAAGAGTACGTATATGAAATTGACACAGATACAAGTCAAGAGATAGAAAGGTGTTGCTTAGTTGGAAATCTTTAATTTTCACATGAACATTATAGTTTAATGACAAAACTCCAGTGGATATTTCTTCCGAAGTTTTATTTTATTAATTTTTTAAATGACAGTAAATCCGAATTCAAAAGTAAGTAAGTTTTTTATTGTCAGAACTAGCATTAAATTTATGTGAAAAATGGTACTGATCAATGCTAATGAGCGAATTCATCTAAATAAACCGGAAGTACTCACAGCCAGAATGATTTTTATTTTTTTTCTAGATATGGTAAAGAGGAAGATATATTTTTTTATTTTGGAGTTTTAAGGTTAAAGGTTATTTTATTTTTTTTAGTTTACTCTATAATCTACAGTGCGTATTTTAAAATGTTTTCTATTTTATTAAAACCAGGATTTTATATAATCCTTTTAATGGAATGTTAAATTAGAGCTACTGGAGTTGATTTACGAAAATTGTCCTAAACAAATTAAATTTGTTTAACATTTGATTTATTTGAAAGACAATTTTCAATTTCACCCCCATAATTCTTAATAGATAATTTAGAAGAAGTTTATATGGATACTACGATAGCTCGCTTTTTAATTATATTTTGTATGACTTAGGTAGTTGTCAATAAATTTCCAAATTATGCTAAACTACTCATGTGCTAGATTAAAATTGTAGTTGATAGTTTTATATTAGCTAATTATAATGGAGATGATAAAGTATATAGAAGCGATCGGAATGCAAAATATAAAATCGAAATGAAAATGGGTCCAGATATAGAGATGTATAGTACATTAAAATTGGATTATAGTGAACAGTTTGCTAAAGAGAATACTTTAATAGAAGCATTACTATATAATGGCACTGTGGAATGTACCTGTTTTTTTTATAAAAAAGTATCCTAAATCAGCTTAAAATTATCGGTCTTTGAACAAGATTATGTCGCGTTTACTCACCAATATTAACTTATTATTAATTAATAATTAACTATACTACTTTAAACATCAATACATTCTTTACACTCCACAACATTCCATTTATTGCCAATAAGTTTAACTCTCATACGTATCCGTGATCCAGCAAATAGTTGTTAAGTTGTGATTTGCGTTTTATCCCTATAGTTTAATTAATATTAGTTTTACGAGTGAATGCGAAGATTTCTGAGCTCGTGAATTCTTCACATTTCTTTCTCGACTTATCATTGGATGGCGGAGTTGATGATTTAAATTAAGAAGCAGATCAAACCGAAGTGAATCAGACGCGAGCTGTAACTTCGGTTGATCGGAAAGATGAATCCGTGTCGTTTCCGCGCAAATCGTTGGAAAAGGAAGTTGCTTTGTTTTGCGCCAATACGCACGGGTTCATTCTTTATTCGACAAACATCATTTGAGACCATTTCCGAAACACGTTTCACTCAGTTAAAACAATAAGTATAATCGAGAATCTAAATAAATAACTAGGTTGTTATACGTTAACGCAGATATTTTACTTTAAATATTCCTTTTTACCGCCGTTTTCTGTTTACCTTTCCACTTTATCTCTACCGATAGATTCATTTCTGAACATTCTATTACTAGAAATACAAAATTTAACGTATTTACAACCACTTTTAATTCTTTTAACAAAACTTTCATAAGTACATTTTAGCGTCGCGCACAGACAAAATGTACATTCGTTAAAGGTGAGACAAGACTTTGAGCATATGCGGTTATGCAGCATCGAAGAAAACTTTAAACAAGGACCCTATATTTGAAATGCTTTAAAATTCTTCGAAGCAGGTGTTTCTATTTGTAAGATTAAAACCGCCTACGGACAAATTAACATAGTATATTCACTAAAATCTAAATGCACGAACGCAACGCAAAAAGAGCGAATACTCATGTTTATAAAAAGACTAGATATTTTTTGGAACAAATAATACTACAACATAACTGTAATGTTGCGAAGTGAGGTTCAGCTCAGCATTTTGTGTGTCAGTTAAGACTACTCTTTGTTAACTATTGTCCAGTAGTTTAGTATCCGAATTGATTTATTCGAATGTAATTTTTCTTCTATCTTGAGCAGAACCAATCTTGTATCTTCATAGGGGACCAGACCAGTTTCATCCGTAATCTAAGTGGATTGTTTTAGAATTTGATGATATATATCTTTACATAATTCGTGATGATTACATGATGATACATTTGCCTTTTTCGGCCCAAGGATTGTTTTTCTTGTCAGGAGCGTGTATGAGTGGATCGTTCTTCTCATTTTCCTCTACATATTCTCGCATCCTGGAAAATACAAAAATTAAAGATAAGTTGTGTTATCATATAATTTCAATTTATACACTATAGAACAGTTTCCTAAAATTAATTGTTTACTTTACTTTTATTGTCTAATATTTATTACCAACATTACACACTGGCTGCAATAATGCTGACATCTTTCAGTCACGATTATAAAAAAAAAATCTATTATAAACTTTAATTCAGTTTACTTCATAGAATTTGTCAGACATCTTGGTCTACATCAATAGAAGCGAGCTTCACTAATTTTATAATATCTCATACTGATCATAGATAAAAAATCCGAAAAATCTTTGAGTGCTCAGTTAAAATATTTCGAATCATAATCGGTCGAAATATATTTTCGATCGTATCTGTGTGTTTTTGAAGTTTTGGTGCCTTTTCTACTGGAGTAACATAAGAACCTACTCAAATTAAAGCTTCAAATTAAGTTTCAGTATTAAATATAGTGTAAACACTTTTCTGTTTTCTGAACCCTCTAGTAGTAGGTAAGCCACCATTGCGTTGGTCGGAGAATGTCTGCTATACTACGCTAGTTTAATAATATTTATAAGAGCTTGTTCTAAATATGCTGCCGCTTTGTTTTTTCCTAATATTCCTCTATTTTTGACAAAATTCTTTCTGAATCAAAACAAATATACTAATATTATAATGAATAGAAACAAAAACTTGAAAATTCTTTCACCTGTAGAAAGCTACGTTATCGGCGAGTAACATGGGCTATCCTTACTAATATTATAAAAGTGAATGTGAGTTTGTTTGTTACTCTTTCACGCAAAAACTACTGAACTGATCACCATGAAATTTTGCATACAAGTTGTCTGGGACACCCATCGAAGTACTATAATGGAATTTGCGTCACAAATGCCAAAGCGGCAAATAAAAAGAACGCCTTTGACAGAATCATGGCGGACTCTTGCTTTCACGCGTCAATGGTAAAAGATAGTAACGATCAATTTCTACTATTTCATTTTAAACTCTAATGGGTTTACGTAAAGTCACATTTTCTTTAAATTACGTACTTATAATATTATGTTTGTTTTGTTTTAAATGACAGTTCATGCTCTACGCATATGTCACTTTTAAATGTTCCATAAAATTCGTAGTGTTTTGTATGGCACGCGGGTTCCAAGTTGTAGTAGTTTGATGGGGACACCAGAAAGGACATAGGGTATCTTTCATCGTTCAACGCGGACGAAGTCGCGGGCACCAGCTACAATATTAAAGAATATTACAAAGGTTTAACATTATACCGAAACCGATATGAATTAATAATTCAAGTTAACTTCCAAAAACTTCGACTGCCATAAAATATATCGCCCACCCTCATATATAAAGTTCGTAGAGTGAAATTAAATTATGACTCTTATTATATGGGATTTAACACAATAAGTTCGGCATTTCCATAAAGGAACTCCATTACGAAAATGTCAACGTAATGTGTGAAAGTTCGAAATGAATTTTATTAAGAGATTACTACCCTGTACGTATAAATTATGTTTCAAAGAAAATTAAGTGGAGGAAATTTTATATTAATTTTATTTTTAATAATAATAATGCTCGTATCGTTTTACACATCTATATGTATATATAAAATTCTCGTGTCACAGTTTTTGTAATAAAACTCCTCCGAAACGGATTTTTATGATTTTTTTGTATATATTCGGTAGGTCTGAGAAAAGGTTGTAAACTATTTTTTATACCCTTAAGTGATAAGGGTGACTCACCCCAAATTTTTTTTTGGCAAAACAACGTTTGCGGGGTCAGTTAGTACTATACTATATACTGCATATTATATACTGTTAATATATAATATACAGTATAATAACTGTTTAAAATCACACAGGAACCTAGTATTTTTCTAGGATAAAAAGTATCCTATAGTTTAATCCAGGTTAAAATCAATACAAAGTGAAAACCGTAGCCTAAGTGACTCCTTATAACATCAGGTATCTGATAACATCAGGCCAGTGAAAGTCCCGTCAAAATCGGTCTAATGGTTTCGGAGATTAGCAGGAACAAACAGACACAGACAAATATTTGAAAAAATGGTTTTTCTTATAGGTACCGTATACATAGTTATAAAATCAATTATTTTATTAAAAGCAGTTATCATCAATACTAATAATAAATCTGTAAGTGTAGGTAATGTATGTTAACTAGTTTTCATGAAACTTGGTTACAGGACACAGGATAGGCTATTTTTTTCTTTTTCAACGCGGACGAAGTTGCGGGCGCCAGCTAGTTTTGACATAAGTTTTACTAAGACACCTTAGTTTTATTTATCAGTATATAGAGAATACGAATACTAAACTTTCTTATAGAAGAAGTTTCTATTACGCCCACACGTGGAGTTGAGCTCAACAGAAAATTGTTTTCATTCGTTTCATGAAACAATGTTCTTATTTCGAAATAAATCAATAACCAATAAGGCTGTTCCGCGAAATTCAATCACCAATCGGGCACACGCGTAAAATAACATAAGGGCCGTGTGATTCGTTATATCGTAAATTAATTTTTCCATCGACCCAATTGGCAATTAATCCGCTTCGGGTTTGACTTATAAAGGACGAGAAAATGAAACGCTCCATTCATTACAAATGAAATACATTCATCCTGTTTTAATATGGAAAAACAGTTGAAAACTTCTCTAGAACTGGCCACATTTTTTGGAGTTGAATTTGTAAAAACCTTTTGTTAGGCAGTAACTGCAATATGAAATTAATACCAGCAACAAAATGAACGTTACAAATATGAATCGGATGGGCAGCTTCGGAAAAAAACGAAACGTGATGGAAATTCAAAAAAGAAAATTTGTTTATAATTTTTAATTATAGTTTGTACTAGCTGGTGCCCGCGACTTCGCCCGCATTAAAAGTAAGGGATGTGTAGCGCCTGACTAAATGTGTAAAGCAATATAACGCCTGACATCTTTGCTGTTATAAAATTTTCAGGGTTGTATCTTTATTTTTAGTAGATAGCTGGTGCCCGCGACTTCGCCCACGTTGAAAATTATATACTAAAACCTTCCTCTTGACTATCTATTAAAAAAAACCGCATCAAAAATCCGTTGCGTAATTTTATAGATCTAAGCATACACAGGGACAGAGAGACGGGAAGCGACTTTATTATATACTATGTAGTGATTAGTCGTAGTTGCCAATTATAAATGCTCTAATCTTGTGGTACCTATTTGTTTTTGACGCCACGTAAGATTTTTGACAATTTTGGAAGTATCTTCTAGCCTAGATTTACATTTGGTGCCTTAACGTCGTCACCATGTCGAGTTGCTTTACTTCTTGTCACATTGCGTCGCGTCAACGTCTATTGTTTCCAGGAAATGTCAGATGTCCTTACGTCAAAGGCTGCTACACTGCCATGATCAATACTAATAATAAATCTGTAAGGGTTGGTCATGGAGTAAGTTACTTTTTTTTCAGAGATATCGTGTTTATAGGCTCTATACATGATACTGAAACTAAATTGACCATTTTTAGAATTTTTTTCTGTATGTATATATGTTCCTTCATAACTCTTAAACGAATCACCGGATTTTCATGAAACTTGGTAGGTAAACATTTAGACGTACGGGACACAGGATAGGCTACTTTTTTCTTTTTCAACGCGGACGAAGTCGCAGGCGCCAGCTAGTATTAAATAAACTAGTCCTGCTCAGATATAGTCGTGTAGTATCACAACATTGTTAGGTAATAAAATATTGAAAAAAAAAAAAGTGAAGTATAGTAACAGTACTTTACAGTTTACAGTAACTGACAGAAAGTTGTGTAGGAACAACTTCTGCCATCACCTTTGTGTAAGTACAAAAAGTTAAGAAGGAAACAGACAGACGAAAAGTGACTATATTTTATAATGTATACATAGATAACAATGATAAATAACCGCCTAGCAGCAAGATCAAAGCTAGGTTCCAAAGTTAGAAATTTTCTGACAATACGTGCTGAGTCAAGAAGCATCGCTTTTTGTATCTGTCTCTTGATTGATTTATTTTATTATTATTTATTACTTTAACTATGTTTGTTTGCTATTTTATAAACGGCTTAACCGCTCAATATATTTTGATGAAATTTGTTAGGAACAATTTGTTAGACAGCTTTAACCTGCTTGCTCACGGGCGAAGCCGCTGGAAAAACTATAATAGTTTGTTATTGATAATAAAGTTCACACACGCTCTAAATGAAATCAAAACAATTTCGCAACTTCATATATTATTCATTTTCCCGCAAAACAATAACCCAGATTGTGTATAGAAATTTGTGTGCGTGACTCGAAAAAGACCGTAGTTGAATAATTCATTCAATAACACTTTCAAAATAGGTGTTTTTCGGAATAAATAACGTTTGGAAATGTTTTGAGAAATATAGAAACAGAAATACCAAACAGTGAATCTATTACAATATCTTATCCTTACAAAGAATAAATTGAATCGCGTCTATCTGTCACTAGATACGCTAATTCCTCATAAACTACAATGGATTTTGATGTGGTTTCCACCATCAATTAGATAAATTTTCGCGGAAGATTTATATATTTAGATATAACAAAATTTATATAAGTTAGGTATTTCATATATGTAGAAAAAAAAATTAGAGTACGAAGTCGCCGAATCTGTCCGAATTTGTCGTTCTTTCCGTCATTTTTTCTCTGCTAATGAATAAAAAGGGATAAACGAGAAAGGTTTGTGTAGGTATATAATAAAAATTGCACCCCAAAATTGCGTAGGTAACAAACAAACTCACTTTCGCATGTATAATATTAGTTAGGATCCAGTTTTCTTGACTAGTTAAAATTTTAATTTTAATTAAGTGTAGCTTTCCCTCCATTGCTTATTTATTAGTATTATTTTTTTGGAGTCCAAAATAAAAAATAAAAACAATCGCGTCAACAATAGTGAAATATTTTTATAAAAAAAACATGACACATCTGTACTTATTCCAAGAACTTATAGCAACTTATCTATGTCAATTGCCAGCAGTTTGCAAGTAGGGATGATAAAAATAATGCCGATCGATGTGTGGGGGCGGACCGAAGTTAGAAGCTTCGTGAAACAATTTAGAGGTGAAATTGTGAAGTGTCGACAAGAGATACTGTGAGGTCGCAGTGATAGCGGGAAAACACATTTATTAAAATCTCCAATATCTAACCATATATAATACAAGATAAACTATTCATTCTACATTGACCATGAAGTTTAAAAGAAAAAGTTTAATATAAATTTCATGAATAAACTCAAAAACTACTGGACCGATTTTGAAAATTCTTTCACCTGTAGAAAGCAATATTATCAGCGAATAACATAGGGTATACTATATAAAGTTACGCGGGCGAAGTCGCATGCAACAGCTAGTATAATATAAAAATATTTACTGCAATGAGCATAGGACATAGCAACATAAGAAGGGGACAGAAATTTATTTAAAATGTATTTCACTCAGTATAAGTCTTTCCTTTTATTATATTTAATCCGATGATCACCTTACAATCGCATTTAGATGTCTAAAGATCTCAGAATGGAAAAATAAAATAGCTTATCATTTTAAAGTCAAAAGATATTTGTAGTTGAAAGGACATCTTTCTCTGATTACTTGTATTTCTATGGAAAAGTTTAATTAAGAAAGCAACAATATGTACTAAGTAAGCACATCTCACAATAAATAAATTAAATAAAAATAAAAAGCCTTTATTTGACCAAGCTACAAGCTACATTTACATCTTAGTTTCTATAATAATTACCAGATAATTACTAATTGCTAAGTAGGTAAACTTAAATTACTATTTCCTTTGTGGTGATAGTAGAGACTTAACATTGTATGAATTTTAAACCTATAAATATTTAGATGTTGAAAGTTATTTATTTTAAAATATTATAATTAATTCCAATTTTTAATTTATGTTATTGTCAATGCATTCATGGTTTAAATAAAAAAAGGCTTATTATTATTATTATTACTATTTCCTTTAATCCTAAATGTTTATTTAGTAACATCTCACTATAAAAAGAGTATAAATCATTAAAATAAGTTCACACTGGGACTGTACCCTTAATAGCCGCTGAATGTGACACAATTGCCGAGTTGAGAAATATTGCGGGGCGTAATACTCTGAACTTTTGCACTGCTCTGAAAACTACTGAATTCTCACTGTACTAAGAAAAATATGGCATGAAATTATACTGGCGTTGGGCGTAGACAGGGTGACGTCACATATTGTAATAAATGTAGCTCTTTTGAAACGTTAGAATTCATCTCACAAACTATATATTTTCTTGTATATTTTTCAGTTAATTGGTTGCTAGTTCGCCTTCCAATATAATTGGATAGGAGATATATAGGAGAGGTTCTGAGACCCAACATTCACGCACCGATACGTAACATTAAAGGGGTGATTGCTGCCGCAAAAAGGGTCGTCCATTTTATGATCACATAACGCGTGGGTCCAAAAAATACATAAATTAAGATAAATACATATTTTGAAACTAAGAAGCCTTTTTAATTGTAAAAAAATCTTTCACGGAAGACCTGCATTTAATAACAGTACATATTTGCGTTGTTGATAGTCAGGTATGCAGGAAATAAATGTAATTATCCTGTAAGGGTAGCCAGTACACTTGCATTATTTTCTTGCTGCTTGCGTATATATCGCTGCTTAAAAACTAAAGGGCCATAAAACAAAAAAATCCAAAAATATTTTTATTGCAAAAATATAATCACAATCCTTCATATTGTATGTTGCAAAAAGATTTATAGTTGTTTTATTCCATATTTAGTATATTTTGATCACTTTTTATATATTCAAAAGTAACTTATATGCTTATATCTCTTCTAGTATTCAGTTTATTAAAAAATTCCTTAAAACATTTAATGCTACTTAAAAATACGCTTCTAACGATGTATAATATGCAGATATTTGATATATATCTAATAAAAAAAAAATAGATAAAAACTTTTTTTTTTCGATTAGCTCTCCTGTAAAAAGTGTAATTTTGATTTGTGGCCCTTTAGTTTTTAAGCAGGGATATAATATACTTATATACGCAAGCCTATAGTGGCTATAGGGCTCAAATGGAGCATTAGCCTGCCTGCCACCCTTAACGTAAAGGAAATTCTTAACACAAAAATCTTAATTTCTAGGTAGGCAGTAAGGGTTTACTTCAAAATGACGACGATCCTCTGGGGAAAGATTGGGGTACGTGATATTTATATTAATTTGTGACTACTTTACCAAGCGGGGAACATTACAAGGTAAGACGCAGGGCGTAATGTTGGCTTGGGGTGAAAAGTACATTGACAAGTATATATCACGTATATACCTAATGTAGGTACATAGAATACTAAAATCAGCAAGTCTTTTAAAATTAAAGCTACTATAATTATATCAATTTAAATCAGACATGAAAGATAAATTATATGAAAGGGTAAATTTGTACATTTAGTAATATTATTACTAAAAAAAAATTAGTAACATTGTGAAAACTGTTCCAAGTCTATAAAATAGAACCACACATTTTAAACAAAATATAATTTTCTTTAAAAAAAAAGCATTAAATTTGATGAGGATTCAACCAGATGGCATCGGACTCTTTGGACACACAAGTTTTAACCCTACCTACCATCGAAATACTACAATGGAATTTGCGTCACAAGTGCCACAGGGGAACATAAAAAGAACGCCTTTGACAGAATCATGTCGGACTCTTGCCTTCACGCGTCAATGGTAAAAGGTAAACTTCTACTATTTCATTTTAAACTCTAATGTCACATTTTAAAGTCACGCACAACGGGTGTGGGAAGGGGAAAGGGGGGAATGGGGGGGGGGGGAAGAAAAGCGGTTGGCAATTGTCAAAAGCTATAAGTAGATATGTGTAGGCAAGTACGAATAATAGACAGTGGGCTTGAATTAATTGCGCTGCATATCAGACCTAATTAAGGTCTGACTTGCGGTTTTGTCTTTGCTATACTATATACCTACTATTTTTCATTTTTGTTACTAGAAATTTCTGTAAGGGTATATTAAAGATATTAAGATATTAAAGTTATTAACTATTAAAGATATTATTAACTAATATTATTAAAGATATATTATATGTAGGTACACTGAAAGCTTATTACAGCTAAAAGCTTCTGCTGTAAAAGCATCCAGAATAACAAGTCAGAATTTGCTTGCAGCTTTTGAATTTGTGGAGTGGTTACAAGTTCTATGCATTTCCGCTCTATTTCCTCGCGATTAGTAACACAATATAGTTAATATTGTTAGCACAATAATAGAATCTTCGATATTGGTGCGTGAGGTCATTGGCTCCTTAATGCTAAATGGATTACCGGTGACGTCATTAGGTTAAAATATATTTCGTTCTGGATGTATGTCCGAACATTGTATAACTTACGCCTAATGAAATGCCAAAAATATTAACTCACTCTAATCTATGTAAAATCCGTAAATATGTCAATAGTTTTTTTATCTGTGAATACAACATTAAAGAGCTGTGGATTTTGAATAAATGAATAAGTTAAAATAGATCTAATTTTGACACTAACAGACCTCTACTAAGCTAATATCCTCCAAATCTGATTGTAAATTGTAAGCTTTCAATTCGTATCTGAATGAAGTAGACCTCGAGTACCACCTTTGATATGTAGATGTCTCATGACGCACGATCTTTTATAATTTGGTATACCTAAGCACTCTCCAACGTTAAAGAAACTCCGTCATTTGTTTTCCTCACAAATCAATTGCTTATCTTACAAATCCATCCAGTTATAATAGAATTCGAATCAAGAAGTTTTTGTTCAAAGTTATGGAAAGTAATTCAAGTCTTGATTTGACGATAACGAGCTACTTACCGACTAACTGTGCAACGAGGGATTCTAACATAAAAGCTCTGGTTGTGACCTTTACACACAACTATGTGGAGCAAAGTGGGGGTAAAGTGAAGGCGTTTGAGTGGGAGTAAAAGTTATAGTATGAGCTTTGAAACTGCAAAAATTCGTTATTTTTTCAGTTTCAAAGCTCATCAGTATTAAATGTTGTGCATGGCCGAATTTCTCTTTCCTAAAAATTGCAAATGATTACTCCAATGATACTGGCTTGATTACTCTTCAAGTGTTAGCAATGTGTACACAGCACTCACAAGAAAGCAAGCGAATGTCTTTATGTAGGATTTCCCCATAGCTGAATTTCCTAGCTTAGAACACTTTAAGGGGAAAAGACGACATGATAATCATTGATCTGAACTATAGATGCGGCGTAGCAAGCAAAAAGCCCCGAAATCTTTGGTAGTATTAAAATCATACTTACGAACTTACTGAGAGATTGACACGCAATTCCAAATGTATATTGCTTTTATAAAAAGAAACTAGTTAAAAGTGTTCTGTACTAACGCATCAATGTATACTACACAACGATATTGACTAGCTTACAAGTAACAAACCGCTAGCCGATGGTACATCTGGGTGTAATAAAACACGTGTTACGTTTCACAGGGCCGCATTTGGAAGCGTGTAATTTAAAAATACGTAATATAATTTAATTGGATGTTTGATATAGAAATGAAATAACAAATAGTACGTGATTAAATGCATATTTAATAATAATCCGCGGTTTCGATTACAGCTGTTAAGAAGAAACCGCAAGAAACACAGTGTTCTTAACAAATTAGTGAAAAATAAGCATAATATGTTTAATTATAGGTACTTTAAAACTTATTTTTTTTTTTTTATGTAATTATATACATACGAGTACTATTATGATCTCTTATTGTCCCTCAAATAAAATAAGCTTATTGAACTTTTGCCGCTTTGTGAGTTGTGTTGATGGATCTGTGTCATAATTTATGGAAGGTACTGCTGTATATATTATTTATTTTCCTATATCCCTTAAGATTCGTGTAAAAGACATCATGATGGAAATGCGCAGAACAATCACTTGAATTTGTTGGATTCCAATATTTGAGTACGTAATAAAATTGTACATTTTATCTTCTTATTGGGTTAATAGGAAATCTATTATAAACATATTATTACTGAATATCAATAGAAGTATTCACGCACCAATTTAAACACAAGCATAAAAATGTAGTACAAAACAAACAAAATTATTATTTTTATTTAAAAATATTACAAGTGCGGCCCTGGATCAACCGTCAAACATATTGAAATGATAAGTGTATTTGAAATCTATATGTATCTCTTTCTACGAAAGGACGATCTTATACTACACAATAAGTAAGAATGAGACAGCTATAAGGTTCAAATGCTTCCTTTTGAAATATGAAAAGGTTTAGCTAATTAATTAAATATTTTGTTAAAAATATTGTAATTAAGTCTATTTATATGAAATACGTATGATACTTTTTCTTTTTGTCCTTTTTGAGGTCTATTTTTACATAATTTCACACAACACGATGGCATTTTGTCAATTTTTAACACAAATAAACAGCAACCAAACGGCTACAGCGCTAGCGAGCGACTAAATGCGAATTCGTCCACTTCATCTCGAGTGGACGAATTGTATTACTACCATATTTTGTGGGCTACGCCGTGTCTATACTACCAAATATACTTATATAGTCTTTGATGATAATGAGTTACTTTCTATATAAATAGCACAGTTCGTCCATTCTCGGGTTAGGTGTGATAATGATATGTGAGAGATATGTATCATTCTTAGGAAAGGCTTGCTACGCAAGCTGATATGAAATTTACTTATGTTGTGAGGTCAGCACTGAGTGATTACGAAATAGTTGCAATTCATGAATAATATTTGTAAATTAAAGAAAAATGAAGACACGTTCTCCCGTGGTCCTTCGAACGTTCGAGTGGATTTTGGTGTTATATTTAGAAAATAAATAGTGATCTTAGATTCAGTCTTTAGAGTCAAAAGAAATACTAAAAAATACTTCAAAGCTCCTTAGAAGGTTTTAAAAACGAAAGCAGAATCACACTTAACTGTAGGAAACAGGCAAACTTGAATATCCTGAATAGGTTGTTACTATCTTGCAATTATAAGAATCGGTGGATTTGCAACAAAAATTGCTTTTTAATGTCAAATCTGGCCAAAATTGATTAATTTATGTAAAGTATTTATAGAGATTTTTAACATAAATGTACTCACAAAAAGTCCATGATGCAATAACTACAAATGGTTTAATGTATCATTACAATTTTGAAACAATAATTCTGAAATTAATAAAGGTCATAAATGTTGAGGGTTTCATATTTTGTAAGTACCAGTATAATATACTTTTTACATATCCCTAATCCCCCCTGTGTCATAAAAACTTCCCGAGTCGAGTAGCTGAATAAAATACAAACATTATGTCATGGGCATAATAATATTGTGGTTGGTCTCTAGGGTGAATCCAAAACAATACGCGCTCGCCATCTTGTCTTAACGGACCGGAATTGACGACAAAACCTATTACATTTGTTTGTGCCTCATTACATTCGGTTGTATTCAAGAATTTTCGAATTATGGATTTTGTTGGGAGAAAATTCTTTAATGTTTTAACCAAAGACACTACACGAAAATCTTCATCAAATTGGTTATAAGATAATTAATATTACAAATGTGAATGTGAGTTTGTTAGTTACGCTTTCACGCAAAAACTACTGAACCGATTTAAATGAAATTTGGTACACAGGTAGTCTGAGACACCAGAAAGGATATAGGGTACCTTTCATCGTTCATTCGCGCGGACAAAGTCGCGGGCACCAGCTAGTAAGATATAAAAATTGGTCTGTCTATCTGTTACCTTTTCACGCCTTAACTACATAAGCGATCATCACGAAATTTTGCAATGTTAATTTTGTTAAGGATATAAAAAAGGACATACGGTAATTTTCATCCAAAAAAGTAGTTAAAGCGTGAATCCGTAACAAAAAAAAACAAAGAAACTGTTTCGAGTCTGCCTACTTGCGAGACTTCAATAAGTAGGTTTACAAAGATTTTAGATCAGTTAAATTAATCGGCGCCTGATATGAAATGAGTAAAAAACTTGTTCATAATTATATTATAATGCCTTGGCAACGCTATAATTAGTTGAGTGACGCAATCTTTAGACATCAAATTGCAACATCTTATTTCTTTGTTCTTATCTAGTAAGAACAAAGAAATAAGATGTCGATTATCTAGTAACCTGTGATTTTATGATAAAATGCAATGAGTAGACTTACAGTCCACATGTTTTTCTTATGTTAAGGTCTGCGGACAGGCTGACAGTCCACTTGATGGTAGGTGGCTACCATCGCCTATGTGCCCTGCAATATTAGCATTAAGGATGAAGGATTGAAAATACATGTATAACTCCCACTACTAGTTTAAATGTAGGTAGGTTGTGAAGTAAGAACCAACAATGAAATACCTCATACACTCCTCAATGCCAAAGTTTCGGAAGGATTTTTAAGAACTGAAGAATCAGGTTATAATATATTATAAAATTTTATACAAACATGAAATTACGAAGTATATCCCTGGTATATACCTAATAAATAGTTGAAACAATATTCACTATAATGGTTAGGGAGCCCACGATGCTAAATGTGTAGCCACTCGAGCGTCGTGGGGACCTATTGGACTTTGAAGATTGGATGGTAAAAAAAAGGTTATACGGAGTTTTTCATTTCAGCGGTGGGGTGAGCGTCTACAGGCGTTCAAAATTTTGTAGGCGCTGTATTTTAAAAAATCCTCCATATAATCGTCAGATTAAGAATCAGTACGATCAGGAATTCAGGCTGAACCGTCTGTATGAAAATCTGACGCGCTCGAGTTGTATTTAAAATTTTACCCCCACCCCCGCCAACCCCACCAACCAAATCGTCAGATTATTAAAATGCACACTTTTCAGCATGTAATTAATCTACCATAGCTTAATCTGACGCGCTCGAGTGACTCCAGAAATCCCCTCTTGGGCTCCCCAACCATAAGCTATTGAATTAGAGAGAAAATTCGGAAGGACAGTGTAACTTGATTAACTCTCCGAGAATAATTTCGGTTGTACAATATTCCGAACAGCAAAACGGAGTTAGCGACATTAAAATTACATTTAGTAGACAATATTATTATTATAACAAGAGACTCGACCCCGGTTTCGCGCGGATGCATTTTTTGGCTTTTCTGTGCGACAAGGGTTCCTCCCTAAGGGTTTTAGGGTCAGAATTAACATAAATTCGAAAATCACGTATAATTTGAAATAAGTATTAAATACACAGATTAAATATTACTGGCGACCCGCCCCCGGTTTTGGAGGAGTGCAATTTTTTCTGCAATTAATATACACAAACTTTCCAATAGTGAATTCTGTATAAAAATGATCATTCAAATTTATATTTATCTAAAGACTTTTCACTTTATCTAAAGACTAGGCTTTGCAAGGAGTTAAAATTTTCAGAAAATCTTTTTTAGTTAGAAAATATGAACTTTGGGTTAACAACTCTTTTATGGGACAATGTGTAATCTTCTACAACAGACTTCCTGCTAATATACAACAATTATCTCTGAATAAATTTAAAGTTTATATTAAGAAAACCCTGTGCAAAAAGGGTTATTATAGGATATTAGATTATATAAATGATGAACTTCCTTGGAGTTGAATATACCTAGTTGAATATTGTGTTATTAGATATATATTATGTATTGTTACGTGTTACTCGTATGTTGTAAATTGATTTATGAAAAGAGCAACTAGGGGGTTTCTTGCCGAGTTCTTCCCCCTAGAAACAGCTTTCCGAACCGGTGGTAGTTTGTAATTTTGACGAAGATAAATGTTTTGTAAAAACTTACATCTAATAAATGATTTGAATTTGAATTTGAACCTATACTCCGAATTTCAGCTTTCTTGGCTTAGTACTTTTGGTTGTGAGTTGATAGTCAGTCAGGACTGCCGATTTTATGAGTGGTAGTTAAATATTTATATCGTAGATATATTTCTGTTTATTTATAATGTACCTACATATATGAATTAGCTAATTAAACACAAAACATTTCATGATTTTACTGCTTATAAAAAATTAAATAATAAAGATTTAATTTTAGTATTTTAACTCGTCAATATTATTGTGACACTAAATTCCACAAACCTGATCTCAAAATGTGTGTTTCTTAACTCATTTTGTTAGACAAGTATGTTAATCATACTATCGAGTCATCGCCCAGTCAATATACAATTCTCACATAGATATACTAAGTCTAGAGTCTAGACTGCAATAAAATTACTTGTTATCGATTATTGACAGCATATGCTTATTCGTACAAACTATAGCTTTAATAATGAGTTAATATATTATACAGATGTTTTTTTATATAATATATAAAAATAGCGTTTACCTAAAAAGATAAAAATATAGAAAAAAAAGATTAGGTTTTCGATGTGTCAGTCAACTTAACACAGGGTTACAGTAACTATGTAAGTTAATGATGTAAAAAGTGTGATTATTTATCACACTTTTTATTGATTATTTATATTTACATAATATGTCTACAATCACTAATTTGAACTCATTATTTATTTAAGAACTAGCTGGTGACCGCGACTTCGTCCGCGTTGAAAAAGAAAAAAGTAGCCTATCCTGTGTCCCGTACGTCTAAATGTTTATCTACGAAGTTTCATGAAAATCAGTTGATTCGTTTAAGAGTTATGGAGGAACATACATACTTACATACATACATATACAGAAAAAAAATCAAAAAATTCTTAATTTAGTTTCAGTATCATGTATAGAGCCTATAAACTCGATATCTCTGAAAACAAAGTAACTTACTCCGTGACCAACCCTTACAGATTTATTATTAGTATTGATATAATGATGTCAAAATGAAAATATGGTTTACGTATATTAAATATTTGTAAGAATACTATTATTTTTGTACAACTCAAATTTTGAGAATATAAATTATATTTTGATTAGAGTAAATTTGATTGAGTATGAGTAATATGATTTGTCACCAGGATAGGTGTGTCACATACGTCACAATATGTTAAGAGGGTAATTTTGTTAAATTTCGCAAGTAGCATAAAAATAGATAAATTCAATACTTTTACCAAATCTTTTCTTTGTGTATCTTTGTTTTTTTTTTTTTTTTACTATGTGGAGAATTTGAGATATTAAATAATTTAGTTAAAAAATCATGATATTAATAATTAAGTAATTCAAAAACCAAGCAGAATTTAAATTTTATTAATTATTGTGTTGTTCTCAATACAATGGAGCAATTTTTCCTGTTTGTCACTTAGTTTATAGGTATTTAATAAATAAATTAAAGAATAATCAATTTCAATGTAAGTTTCCTTGTATTTTTTTATTAACATAAACAAACCTCATTGAAACAACTTTTGAAAATTCTTGTAAAATAAATAAATAAATGTTTTTAAAATGTATTTTTCCATATGGAACATTGACACATAAAATACAGAAAAAAAATATATATGAAAAGATAAAAAAATTATAAAATTCTACAAAAAAAAAAAAAGAAAAGATACATGTCAAAATTTTATGATAAGGGACTACCTTTATAATATTCAATTATTAGATAAAATGTAGCTTGCTGATAATGCAAATAAAATACTTTTTTATCAAAATGCATAAATATATGCATTTTATGTTCCTAAATCGTTTCTCTTTACCCCTCCGTGACCACAAAAAATATCGACAGAAGTCCTATTCGAGTCGCTCGTTCCGTTTCACGCAAATATATACTTTGCTCCTTCACGAAAAGGCACCAATTTGCACAGAGCACAATACATGGAAAACCACACCTTGGATAAATCACTTGAACGCGCACAATTCATTAAAACTAGATATTGAAAAAAAAAAAAACTACTCACGCGGCGATGCTTTTAGATAAAGGCCAGCGTTCCATTGACGCTTGATACTTCATGTTCTCGATTTGTTTTTTCAGTGCCTCTTTGTCCATGGCTGCCAGAACACTGGGGTCCATGGCGCAGAATCTGTGGTATAAAACACACACACATAAGTCAGTGTGCCGCGTACACTGTAGACAGTGGCGTCAGACAGAGAACGCAGCGAGTACAGTCACCCACGAAAGTTACAAGCTTGAAATCACACAGTACATTGCCAGTAGAATATGTACATAGATATTTAAAAAAAAAAACATTATAAAACGTATAATGAGAAAAGAAGATTTTATATTAATTTGTGTGTATTAATTTCCTTTTATTCTACACTAGCCGCAGCCACGGCGATAGTGAGCCCCATTTTTTTTTAAATTTTTAGACGATCTCACGGGAAGGCTAATCCAAGTAATAAATTATCTGTGCCAAATTCATCCAATTACGTTGAGACGATTTTTCATAAGTTATTGTGTGAAAAAGTAACAAAAATATCAATATGTCAATCCTCCAAAATTTTCATTTTTATAATATTAGTAGGATTGAATTGTTGTTAGTGATTTTAACGTGCGACTGTACACGCATAGCTGTCTCTTTCTCTCAGTAAGGGGAGCGTTTTGATGTGTGCGAAAATTACATGCGTGTGAGTTATGCGCGCGCAGAACATTACAGTTTCTATGACAACCCCTTGGGCACACAGAAGTTAGCTTGCACTAAGTTGGTTAGTGGTCGTTACCATTACAATTTAAGCTTTATTTTTATGATCACATAAAGTGTAGTTTTGTGTGAGTAGAATTTCTAAAATTAATGAATTAAGGCGTAATGCCCTGTAAGTTGCTACTGTTTTGTATACCGTTATTGTTTGGGCGTTTTCCAACAGGCGACACTGTGCTTGTAAGTGTCCTTGGCCCAGTCAAACGTTGGGTTGAGTGTAAAGGGGCGCTGGTTCGAATCCCCGGAGGGACATTTCTGGCATCACATGTGAAGCTAACTTAGTATGTTCATAAAGTTATTTCGTTCGGTGTTTTTTATAATTATGAATATTTTATCGATGAATACTTCAAGTCATTCCTGCTACGGATGTCCTGGACAGATAGTGTAAAATTAGAGAGGGTTTTGCAGAGTATGAACAAGAGGGCGGAAATTTTGATAACCATGAAACTCTGAAAACTAGAATACTTTGGACATATCATGCGCGCGGCGAGTAGTATAATCTGCTGCAGCTAATAATTCAGGGGGAAATACAGGGTAAACGCAAGCTGGGCTGACGACCTACTTTTTGGCTCAAGAATCTCCGCGAATGGTATTGCCAAAGTACCAGATCGCTGTCTCGAGAGTTACTTAGGATAGCCTTCCTCCAATAGGAGATCACACTAAGAGAAGAAGAAGCCATGAGGACATACGACCAGAAAGTCTTCGCGAGAAACATTGTTGAATGTCAATATGTTCAATACATCGATGATTCAATATATCAATATCCTGAATATCTATCTAGAAGTCTAACTTCTCTAGAAGCCTTATAAAATTGATAATTATCTGCTAGGTTAAAAAATTTCAACAAGTTTTTTGGCAAACCTTTTCATTAAATTTAAATATTATTTAAAGTCAGAATATTATATCTAACCTGACAGTTCTCTATTAAAAAAAATATTTCGAAACTGATTATGTTGGCATGTGTAATATACCCGACCCGAAGGTTTGTAAGTAATACACCATTATTCTTTTATAGCACAATATATTATATCACACGAGATTTTTAATTATTTAATAAACAGGTCTTCAGGTAATGTAATAAAATAATAACTAGTTATTTAATAACGCCCTATTGATAAAAAATATAGGTAGCTTGACTTTAATTTTAAAGAATTTTGTAATTAGCTCAAACCACTCTCAAAAACAGTTTTATAAATCAGCCTTGGCGTTGTCAGTCCACATGTCAGTACATCTGGCTCGAGTTTATATCTCAAACCATCATCGCGTATAGAGGTCAAGTGCGGGCACTTTGAACGAGTCAATTATGCCACGACCACTTAAACAGTGAACTTCAATTTTTTACATTTATTAAAGGATTATAACAATATTTTTATTTTACTCATTACTGTGGATTCAATTGATGTCATTTTTTTTTAGGAATAATTAATTATTTCAGAACGAACAGTACAGAAAAACACCGTGAAATCAATCCTGGATTTATAAATAGGCCGTATAGGCCGCGGCCTAGGGGCGGCAGCGTCCTAGGGGCGGCAGATTTCAGAGGACGGTCACTCGATTTCAGACGATAAAAGTCAAACACGTTCACTGGTTTTATCATGGTTTTTTTATACTTTAAATAAATCCATATAGAAGAAACTCATTCCTATCGAAACCTAGTGAGTGATAGATGAGAGCTGTGCGGCGGCGAGCGGACGGCAGTGGCTTATTTTCTAGCTCTTCTCTACATAGAAGCAGAGATAATGAATATCATAAACTATGATGATATTATAGATGATTTTGCTATTAAAAAGTGTAAGTCTTGTTTCTTTTTTGCACTCTTTCTTAATGACTAATTCATTCGTTTATTTGACTTTAAGGCATTCTAAATGTAGTAAACTACAAATGGAAAATTATTATTTTAGAAAGGTATGTCATGGGGCGGCGGAAAAAAGTGGCCTAGACTCATAAAAATTATAAATCCGGCACTGCGTGAAATAAATAGGAGTTTACTATGCTCGCTTGAAGTAGCCCATATTTATAAAAAAAAATGAGTTCACGTACCAACCCTCTAAATACACAACCTTCTTGTCAAAGGTTAATAGGACCTCAGAGCAATACCGTTATGATAATAATTAGAAATAAATATTTTGATCGAAGTTCACAGTTTTCTTGGTTCATCTTGTACGTGATCAATTAAGTTTAAAATTACTCTTCGTCGCATACTAAATAGGTAGCTGAAGTTTCATCTTTCAGATGTACGCTTGGTAGGTATTATATTATAAAATTATGCACACACACATTTTTGTCTTGCAACATTCAGTAAGTCTGACACTTTGTATCAATCGAAAAATAAAATATTAGAGTATTATTTTTGTACTTGTATATTAGGTATAATATAATGCATATCGAGTTCTCTATGGTTCAAACCATAGAGGGATCTCTATGGTTATTTTTAATTCCCGACGTCCGATGTAAAAACGGGGTGTTTGACGTGAGTGTTCGTGTAAGTGTGTATCTGTCGGTGAAATTGAAGCTCCCAATCGGATGTATCAATTTTGATCCGTTTTTTTTTTTGTTTGAAAGCTGACCTGATCTGGATACTTCTTAGCTATAATTTATGAAGAACTGTTCTGTCTATTAAAAATCATCAGCACATTTCCTAGTTGACTAGGGAATTCACTAACGTTCTCGGGTTTCATTGATAAAATCAGAGCCTTACCTATAAATAAATTTAAAAGATCTAATCAAAACCAAACTCTGTTTGAAGGATTATTATAAAATCGCTGATTATGCCAAGTAATATCCGAATCCGTTCAAAGGTTTTTGCGTGATTGAGTAACAAACGTCAAAACATACAAACACACAAATTTTAGCATTAGGCTAAATGATCCATACTCACTAATATTGATGTGAAAATTTGTCTGTCTATTACATTTGCATCCCTAACCTACTCAAACAAAAAGCTTCACGGTGGATCATCTTGAAATTTTCGATAGGTACACATTGTCATGAATACAGGAATAAAAAAAAACACCTCTCCCGAGACATCGTATAAAAATAAAAATCCATTTAACGCCTGGAAAAACAATAATAGCAATAAAGATTGAATAAATTAATATACTTTGTCAGGCGATATATTTTTTATTTATCAACGAGGACGAAGTGGAAAAAAAATGAAAGATTTTTCTTCGTCACAGCAATAATTACAACTCACATATTTTTCCTTTCAACGCGGAAGAAGTCGCGGGTACCGGCTAGTAATAATATAAAAAAAAGATTACCTTTATAATTGCCTTGTCACAAAATCGTCGATTGACCGAACGACGTAGTTCTCGTCGTTATTGAGATGAAGAACTTCTTTTATTCAAATTTCTGTATGTAAAGCAGGCTACCTGCAAGAAAGCCATTATGAAGCTATCGCAACCAATACACAATACTCGTACCTATAAAGGGTCGCGTCGTAGTGCATCGATTCAACTGAATTTATAATGGTGAAATAACGCCAATAACATAAAATTTACGTTCCTGTGTTGAAGAATTCTTAATCCTTATTTACTAATATTATAAATGTGAATGTGAGTTCGTTTGTTACGCTTTCACACAAAAACTACTGACCCGTTCACCATGAAATTTTGCATACACGTTGTCTGGGACACCAGAAAGGACATAGGGTACCTTCCATCGTTCTACGCGGACGAAGTCGCAGGCACCAGCTAGTACAAATTATAAATGCGTGAGTGTATTTGTTTGTTACGCTTTCACGCCTTAACTACTCGATTGATCATCATGAAATTTTGCATACACGTTTTCAGGTATACAGAAAAGGACAGAAAAAAGCACTGGATTAGATGATCCTTCGGGAAGAAGGATTAAAAATAAAAAATAAAAATCTCATAAAGGATTACAGTTCCCATTTAGTGTTTAATATTAATCTCAAAGAGAAATAATTGTTAATTGAAAAGTTACCTTTCAAATATTTAAACTACGCTCGACACATTTAAAATCAATTAGTCCGCATCGTTAACCTTAATTATATTATTGGATAATAACTGTCATATTTTAAAACGATATACATGTTATAATCAAATGAACTGGGAAATATAATATTAAATAAAAGTTATTTCTTATTGAAAAAAAAATAACTCAATTATTAGGTAAAACAAAACAAAATACTCACACTTTTTCAAACGGATGACACAGCTATAAACATAAATTAGTACAGAGTACTAATTGACCACAGAACAGTATTTATTTGTTTAAATTTTGAACTACCCACAAAATATTTAAACCACACATAAATTTTATTAAAATTTTGAACGAATCTCTTTGAATTTGAACGAAAAACGAAGTGATGTCAAAATTGTTGAACAGTTGACGTATAGTACGACAATGTCCGACGAATATAATTTAATTAACTCTAATTTGATTACCAGAATCCCTTCGTCGACGACTCACACATGCGTGCACAGAACAAACACATGCTCAAACAACACAAACACGATTGGAATTTTAAAAGTGCGTTCGATTGTTCTTCAAATTTAACATGCGTTCGAAAATTAAATTTGACGTCTTGTCTATGACGTGTTAACTTCGTCGTAACGTTTTGTGGCAAAGGCGTAATGTGTGCTGTGCAGCCAATTGAAAAAAGCAACCGTCTATCTTGAGAGCTAGTTCCACTGTAATACAAACCTAGTATGGGTTCGCTGGCTGCCGCGTTTAACGCTCTAATTGGGAAAGTGTGTATCGTGCAATCGTGCTTAATAACACAAATTGTGGGAAAAAAATTAAATCCGTGTTCTCATTTGACTGCGCCTTTTTTATGCGTTCCAGAATGTTCTGTAACATTAAAATGTACTCGTAGTTTCTTGTTTTTTTCATTTGCCTTCATTTAAATATGTACCTATGTTTCATTTACAATTTGAAGTTTAGTATACCGTATTTAGGAAGTGTTTTAAAATAAAAAAATTAAAAATAAATAAATAAATAATAATCGTATACATTAAGATACATTTATTGTATGCATGTTACTTGGCTTTGAACACAAAAATTTAGTAATATGGTGAATCTCTCAATTACCATATTTTGAGTTATTTTATTTTATTTGTCCATATTTCTATTCGTATATTATTTTCAAATAAATATGGATTAGTCGGTAGTACTAATAAGTTCGTATTTGTAGCTCTGTTTGTACTGTAACGAAGTGAATTATAAAATTAAATATTCCAGAACAGACTTTTACGTTATTGCCATTTGAATACCAAATTAAAATCAGATAAGTATCTAATTTGAAAGAACTAAGCTAAATTAGACCGAGACGAATAGCGGGGATTTTAATTTATGCAATTGAAAAAAAAACTAAAAAATATGTGAAATGCTTTTGTATTTGCAATTCAACTCCTGTCTGACCTTTTACTATTAATTTCTATTTTATTTCATATTAGTCGTAATATTCGAGCTGAAATTTGAGTTTTTGAGTCATTTTTAAAATATTCATATACAGCCTTTTTCGATGAAGGCGTAAGTTGACAAGGGCCTCGATACACAGGCACGGCTAATAGAAGCGCACACTACTCTAAAGGTGTCTACACACGTGCAATCGTGTTTGTTAGATGCATATTGACCGTTTAATACTATGAGTTAGGTGAAGGCGACTCGTTTTCATTGTTGCACGACATGCGTCACGGGTAGTGCAATATGATTTGTAAAATATCTATCGAACATACATATTTAAATTACAAATAATATTTAGGTACATCAAATATCAAAGTTACAATTATTACTTGTAATGTTTTTATATTAATTGGTATAAGCTTATAAATAGAAATGAAACAGCACAAGTGCTGCTATTGTCTATGCCATCTTTCATAAGGAGGTGAATATTGCCTATTAAGTTTATTAATAGTTTATTAATATTAATTAATTAATATTAATAATATTAATATTAAAGTCGGTCTATTAAGTTTATTACTGCAAAAATGGGAAGTTGCCTTAATTCACTATGAATTTTCGCATACCTGTTGTCAGGGATGCAGAAAAGGACATAGAGTGCCTACAAACAAAAAAAGTGTTCCCGAGGGATCACCTAAAATAAAAATATCAACGCCTTACAAAATGATGTGAGCAAAAGAAGGAATAATATACCTACTTATATTAACACCTAAAAGAAATGAGGTGCGCACGAAATCGCCGGCAAGAGCTAGTATATTCATAAAGATAATTTACATATTCTAGGTGCATACATAAACATGACTGAGTTTTAATTAATAATGAATAAATTATTTAATAAATTTACTGCACACGGTATAATGGAAACCTGCACAATATGCCATCCCGTGCCAGAGCAACGCGACATAATATTATATTATGTATGTTGACAAACTACATATATGACATTACATACATTTGTAAGGTAGGTAAGTATTGTTAAGCGTAGGTGTAGTACTACTTAATAAACACTTACGTTAAGTTATCGAACATGATCGATGGGGAAGATTAAGCGAATTAGGAACGTTCCGGTTATTTTCCGGGATATTCCGTATATGTATCAAATTCCTATAGCATAATAACCTAATATTGAGTTACAATACTGGATCTTACATTTTTCCCTCTTTCCAGAGGGTATCTAATTTATCAATTTATTCTTCCAATATTATAAAGAGTTAAAGCTTGTATATATTTTTTTATTTTTTTTATGTTAAGGTCGAAAGACAGGCTGACGGTCCACTTGATGGTAGGTGGCTACCGTCGCCTATAACACAAGCAACGCCATAAGTGCTACAAGTGTGCTGTATACCATAGGATTAAGGATAAGGGATAAGGAAGGGATGGGGTAATGGGCTCTGTTATATATGTTGGTTTTTGTGGAGGTAATCTTCGTAATTGCTCATCATGCTCGTAACATTTAAAAAATTCTTTCACCAATAATTAAAATAGAATTTGAGGATGGACACAAGCTAAATATTCCAGATGGGCATCAGCTATCTGAAAAAAAGATCCAAGCCTTGGCAAAAGTGTCAGGCGGATATTATATCAGGCGTTATTATTGCTTCGTATATTTTGTCTAGCGTTATATATTTTATTTTTCAACGCGAACGAAGTCACGGCACAACACGGGAATTATTACGTCGAATAATGAGATCATAAAAATTAAATGCCAAAGTTAGTTCATAATGTTAAAACAATGAATTTCTGTGTCTTGGATAATAATGAAAATATTTTAAATTAATATGTGACTATTTCCATTGTCAAAACGCTTGAAATGAAATAGAATATTATCTTGTCTGTCGCATTCATAACACAAACGCTTGACAATAATTGTTCAAGTCGTCAACCGCGACATGGGTACGAAACAATAGAAATGTTACCACTAATGTTGCCAGCTCTTGTGATTTTCAGCGAGCTCGTAATTTAACAATCTATAATTAAAGATTATAAACTAACTTTCTTGTGAGCTTAAGTACGCTACACTTGTTGTAAGTTGGTGAGGAGTTGGTTGTACCGCAAGACTATTTGAGATTTGATGCTGCAGCATCAGACTAAGGTTACCATATCATGGTAATACCACCGAAGTAACAGTATACCAAATTTCACATCAATCGTTCATGCAAATGTAATGAAATACCTTCGTCAACCAGGAAATGGGCTGATGGTTTGCAAACGCCTGATCAGATCTTCATAAATTATAGAAATTAGTATAAGTTCTTCGTTCTACAGATAACTCTTCTCTTGTCACTTGTCCCTATCCTTTATTCTATCTGTGTCTGCAACAAACTTGCGTTCCTATAATGTTTCTAATCAGATGACATAGCCACCTAAAATTTAGAATACCTTTAGCCATTTATTATTTAGCCTGCCTGACGCTTTGTATCATAAAAAAAGTTCTCTATGACTAATCATATATTTTTGTAAAATAATAATCTACATGTCATTGTATATAATTACTTCTTAAATTTAAAGTCGGCTCTTTCAGATGTCTTGTCCTAGCAACCCCACACGCATTAGACATGTATTGATTCTGTTAGCGGGGTTATTAATTAGTGTCGTAATGACTTAAGTTCGTTTGTTTAACGATCTTTTAGGACGTTTTATTAATAATAATATTTAACATACATATTTGATTTGCATAGCTTGACTTTCAGAATGCGGTGACATAAATATTTAATGCCATTAGTCGAGTTATTTCTAAAACGGTAATAAAATTATATTGAAAGATCAGATCAAGGATCAGTGATTAATTAATTAATGGAATAATTATCTGGCGAAAATAAACGTCATTTTTTTAGCAGTAAAATATTTTCCAAATTAAATCAGTGACTTTTCTAAAATATTTATGCTATTAGGTGAGATTTTTATGCTATTAGGGAATAAAGTCAGCAAGAGGTCATTGTTTTTTTTTTTATTAACCGATTGTATACTCTCTAATTTCTCAAAATATAAGAGCATTTAAGGTGGACTCAAAAGGTCACCAACGTAAGCCCTGCAACTGATTGAAAAAAAAAACCCAAAACCTCATGGTCGCTGTAAAAAGGAGTAAGTTTCTTTACCTGCATTTTTTGGCATGCACCTGTTCCAGGCTGATCGCCAACCTTCATAAGTTGGAGATACATTATAAGGAGGAGCTGGAGGAGTAAATGATCCTAGTATATAGTAGGCTGTCTAGCTGATTTTCACCCATTTGAATAATTATAATAAATTTTAGTTGAAACCCCAATAAAAGTAATTTTTGTCAAGTCCTACATATAATTCTGCCATATTATCAAAGTTTTTGAGAAAGGCACACAGCTTCTTAAGAATAAGTTCGATAAAGAGGTAGTTCGATAATGAGAAGTATATTTAGGTTGAGCATAACTCGAGAAACTTCTTCATATCATTTCATCGTCAAGTGTACGGAAAGTCTTGGAGTCTGGCTGGCAGTGGTAAGACCGAATGTGATAGCCCAACCACTATTAAAAATGCCAATAATGGACCTGTATGGCTGATTACAATATAATTGGCTATTTGACAAGGTTTAAAATATACTACAAATTGTTGTTATCCTATCAGAAAATAGCGTAGTAAGACATACTCGTATGTTACTTTATTTGAGGCTAAATTATGTATATTTTTTGCAAATTATATGAAAAAAAATATCGTAATTTTTTAAATTTTATCTTGTCGCCGAAACGCCCTGTGACTGGTTGCAACTCTGAGACGTCATACGCTAGTAAACATATCAGACATAGAGTAATAAATACTGTTTATTCGCTTAATATACTTCTCCGTGTCATCATTCAGTTCTGTTTGTTTACTAGCGTGTGACGTCACACGTATCAAAGACCAGAGAAAAAACGTTTTTGGCGCGGTTTTGGAAATTTAAACTTTAACATTGATTTTTATTAATAATACAGTAGATCTCCCGGAAATATCAATGTAGTGTGCTTATTATGTAATATAGAATAATTTAAAACGATTTTCTAAAATTAGTCAAATAGCGGATTAAAAATAATCAATCAATACTAATAATAAATCTGTAAGGGTTGGTCATGGAGTAAGTTACTTTGTTTTCAGAGATATCGTGTTTATAGGCTCTATACATGACACTGAAACTAAATTGACCATTTTTACAATTTTTTTCTGTATGTATGTATGTTCCTCCATAACTGTTAAACGAATCAACGCGGACGAAGTCGCGGGCGCCAGCTAGTATTTAAATAATACTTAACCGAACTGTTAACCGTACTACTGGGATTAGACCGTATTTTCAAAATAATTGAAATGATTGCCATTTTTCTTTCCCATTTTTAAATCAATGTTCATTTAATAGTCTATTTTGACTTTGACAGAAGTTTAGAATGTGTTTAAAAACTGTCAATTTCTAAATACTGCTGTAAAAACGCGTTTGGTCTTTGTTCTACTGTCTGCGCGTCTAAAGAGAGCGTGGGATCAATTAAATGTACGTGTGTGCGTGAGCGCTCATTAGAACGAGACGTTTCCATGTGTTTGCGTTTGTTCTATAATAATCGCATTATGTTTGTAGACTTTTTAAGGAAGTTTTCGCAGACAACTGCCTATTCCTCAACTACGCATCTAACTTAATTTTTATGAAAAAATGCGAGAAATGGTGATCGGGTGTAAAAACCAGTATTAAAAAAATAAAAACTAGGATGTAATCAGTAATCACATTTCACACGTAAGCGTAAGTTAACTTGTGAATAAGTACTTAATATAAAATTTAAAAAAAAAGCTATATTTAATAGTTTCACATTTTTTTAAGACATTAGGCTTAGGTTTTTCCCTTATTAATTTAGGCTTTTCCCTGAAGGACATGTCGCTTCATTGGCATATCTTATAATACTAAACGAGGAATTCTTGTATGCCACGTCGATCTCGCAAACGGCTATAGGTCATAACCTAGGTCCTAGATCATGACGAAAGTCTAGAGTTAGGGATTTTTTAGGTCTAAATCGATCTATCAGGGTCTTTTATCTTCGAGAAAATTCGTTTTAGGTAGTTTTTTTTAATGGAACGGTTACAAAAATAATACCGTTTGCTCGTTTTATTATATTTTGAATTATTAATTACTAATTCAAGTTTCAAAGACTTTCTTTCTCCCATGTAAAAAACTTTAAACCTCCATTGGTCCGAGCGAAGTTCGGTCACCTAGTCTAGTACATTCCTATTTTACTGTAATAAATTATAACTAATAAACTACTTTACTAAATTATAACTTATCACTAACTCTAAAGTAGTAAATATAGTACAGCTCCCTGGCATCATTGGTAGTTTCACATATTGTGGTTCGTGCATTGTAGAACAACCCCCAGTTTTAGTTGGTTGTGTTTTTAATCAAGTGCAGGGGGTGCCTATATTGGCCTCCCTTAGCGACAGCGAACCAGGTAAATTGAATATGTAATATATACGAAAGTACCTTACCTATGAGGATACCTTACATACAATTTAACCTTCATGATACTCGTATATATACTTACTTTCACTGGGTAATTTGATGGTAAGTGGTCATAATAGAGCAAGCATTACCAGCAAGGTGCCTGAGCTACGGACGCTGGATGGGCAAATAATCCTTATTCAATACTAGCTGGCGCCCGCGACTTCGTCCGCGTTGAAAAATAAAAAAGTAGCCTATCCTGTGTCCCGTACATCTAAATGCTTATCTACCAAGTTTCATGAAAATCAGTTGATTCGTTTAAGAGTTATGGAGGAACATACATACTTACATACATACATACATACATACAGAAAAAAATTGTAAAAATGGTCAATTTAGTTTCAGTATCACGTATAGAGCCTATAAACACGATATCTCTGAAAACAAAGTAAATTACTCCATGACCAACCCTTACAGATTTATTATTAGTATTGATTTTAAAAAAATCAGCTTGCTCTATTTATTGATATGAGAATCCAACCTGCGACCGATATATCGGTAGTCGGTAGCCAAGCGACTAGTGCCTCTAGGCTACCTGTGTAATAAAGTAGTTGAAATTGAATTAATATATTATCAAAATCCATTTTAACATTGTCACTTTACCTGCCACCAAGAATTAAAGTGGCAATGAATGCAGCATTCCTGCTTTATTATTGCAAAATAATAATGAGTACCAAAATGTGCGGTCGGCCGGGTGTATAGTCCAAAGGCGGATGGGTTCGGTTCGGTAACATCAGCGAGACAAGACAATTTTGTTATAATTTTTTAATCAGTATTATGATTTTTAATTGTTTTATAATATTTTTTATTTTATACTTGTTTGAAACTAACAACCCGCTTCCGGCTTTGCCCGGGCTGTAGTATTTATATATAAAAAATATTCCCAGTTTATCCTTCTTTCCATATAATTATATGTGAAAATCTAATTAAAATCGGTCTACCCTTTCTCGAGTTCTTGAAGCATACTCAAACTAACTTAACAGTTAAAAAAAATAAAGATACCAGACTCACAACTCTCACAAGTAGAGGACCGATATGCGATATGTAAAATAGCTAATGTTGAATAATAATAGACGATCCTGATGACACCTGATCACCTTCGCGACGGGTTTCCTTTCAATAATTCGTTCGTGATCTATTCATGATCCTCTCTAGAGTGAATCACGAACAAAATGGTTGCCATTCACTAGCGTGAACCTTTGTTGTTCGTCACAGTGATTTAATATTGACAGCTGATTTTAATCAATTGTCATCATATTTATATAACAACTGCTATCACTGAAAGAATGTAAATAATATACTAAGAGCTACGAGGCCCCGTACCTACCTCATTTTGGAATGGCTGATTTCAAGTATGAATGCTGTTTTATATACTTAATAACCGTATGGCATCGATGTCCGTATGGGTATTGGCTAGTTTAGGGAAAGGTACAAAAAAATCGTAACCTGCATAAAATTATTTACAACTCCCTTGAAGCACACTAAAATCCAGTAGCATGGTCACTGGTGACATCTTAATAATCAATTACTATACACAGGATAAAAGAAAGATTCCCCGCGTATAGAATTAGAAGTCAGCGCTATAATGAGTAAAATAGATCCAAATGTTATATTATTCATTATCAATAGACGGCAAATGTCCACTGTTTTATAGACATAGGCCTCCCAATAGACAGAATATATTTCTATCCACCTAGTGGCATGCTATTCGCCATAACCTCCCCTTGAGATTTTTTTTACAAAGGTTGTTAAATTCGCGATATAATTTTGCTTACACAGTTTATTACTATTTTTTCAATTCTAAATTCACTTAAGGGTCATACGGTTTTACATAATTAAACTGTTTTCGCGGTAGAATGCTGCGAATGACGTTATAAGTACGAGCCGTTCCTTTTCACTCTTGTAAGTTGTCGCGACATGTTATGTTATTATGACATGCAATACGTTATGTTACGCTTGTGTTACGCGCATAAGTCCATGACGTTACGTTACACGCGTAACACTTTGCCTCAAAGTTCTTGCAATGTAATTTTAATTAAAAAAAAATTGTGATATTTAGTAATCACTATGATATTTAGTTTACAGCAGTATATGCCTAACTATGCCAATAACATATTTTTTAATCTACATACGATAATATTCTTCCATACGATAAATCTAATATTGAGATGTGATCGAATATAAGTCTCAAAATAGTGACGCTAGAGGTCTTTGACAGAAGTCCAAAATTAATCAAGTAAACCGTCTGTTCTGCTATCTTCTTAAGAAAGATTTCTTAAGAAAGAAATCCATTCTTGAAAAAAATAATTTTAGCGCTCTCACTTATCACTTACACCATTCTGAACCATTAGTGAACGCCCATCAAACACCACTTAGCGTCTCTCTGGAGACAGGAGCTAAAGTGTTTTATAAACTGCACCCTTCATCAATTTAAGGTGAGCAAGGTAACGAAAATACAATTTTAATTGCCTTCGAAATAACTTCGAGAAAATATTCAGATACAGACAAATTTCTTCAATTTAAACCCCTCCTGAGCTCCATAAACTAAAATTTCACTAAATTTTTTTATAGACATAAATAATAAATAAATAAATAATAAATAAATATCTCACACATTCCACACAGCACCGTCTAGTTCCACAGTAAGCAACTATTGCTTGTATTATGGATACCAGACAGTTGATATACTACGTATATATTACTTTTTTTTTGTAAATACATACATATTATAAATACAAAACATCCATGACTGATGTACAAAGGTAAAATTTTAACACATAAACATTTGCCCCTAGCGGAATTCGAACCCGCGACCGTTTGGTTAACAGCTAGGGTTATAATACTACTACTACTACTACTACTAGCCACTACTACTAGGCTGGGTTACTAGCCACTAGACCAAACGTGTCGTCAAATTACAATTCACAGTTATTTTGGTGTTTGACGCAACTATATGTGTATCAGCTTTGCTTGTCGTCAGCGACTGTTGAATACTTTTTTTTTTTAATATTTACAAGGGTCTATCTATATCCTAGGTAGAACATTAAGCAATAAGCTTGATGACGCTTAGTAACTTGCGTCCCTTGCCGCCCCCTTACCACGTAGGTGATCAATCTATCACCGTATCACATCTTGTTCTGTAATCAGTCTTGTGCCAATATATTTAAGTGGTTCAAAACTCTGTCTTTATATTATGATGTGGTCTGTTTAATTATTTCCTCCTTGAATGTAGGCGTCATGAAGTATTTATTTAGTTGTTTTTGGCTAAAAACCATGGGACGTTTGTTAAAATGCGTAGCATCTTGTTTTGGCCTCTAGTAGCAGTAGTCCGGTTGTTTTGGCCAGTTGTTGGACGTGTCATGGACTGGACTGGATATAAATAAACTCGACAAAAAATTGATTACATGATTGTAATCAAGATTTACCTGTTTAAATCTCGTATTAATGCAGCTATTTTTAAATCCTCCACAACTCCAGGATTTTTAAGACATTCAGATAACGCCATGAGTATTTGGATTTACTTGCCACTGTACGTTGATATACCCAAGACAAAGAATAGGTACTCCTGTAAGAATTATTTTTAATATCTATCATGCGACAGGGCAGTAATAATAGACTGCTTTTAATATAGGACTCTCTTCAGAAAGTGAATCCGAAACTCACAACTACTATCTTAACTAACCGCGTAAGAACATGTATTTTTAAAAAGCTAATAATAACTTATAAAATTTCCTGTTTTATAACAGCTGTTTTTTTAGTAAATTATCAATGCTAGCTCAAGTAAATTGATTAGTGATGCCACAAGTCATTAAGCAATGAGCATTATTCAGTTATGCAAAATCATATAAGTAACTTATATTATAGTCAAAGAATTTTAAATACATACACGCGTATGTGTTCCATTCAGAGTTTCAAAGGAGTTTTTCTTTTGTTAACATAAATAGCAATACCTGGATTGAAGACGTCAAAACATTTTGTTATCTCTAGTCTTATCATTAATGAAAAACAAATCTCTTTAACAACAAAATTTTAAGTGTCACCCTCACTAAATTGTAAATACAAATAATAAAAATGATAGCCATCCCTATAAAATAATACAATTACCGATTACCTCACCTTCCGTAAAGTTTTGCACCTGTTAATTAATAAATTAATTAAAGTTAATTAATCTCACTGATCATAGGCAAATCGATTGGGAATGTGGGATTTCTAACCCCTAAAATCGTTGATTTGTAACTTATGAACTTGAATCTGAGATAATATATGAAAGTTGGATCTCAGTTGATCTCAGTAAGTCACTAGATGACTAACAAAAATAACCAACACTATATATGGCACTCACTCGCTTGATGACTAACTATTAGACACCTCGTTTGCAAAGTGCGATAGTAAGCAATACATCTGTGCCTTAGGATCCTCTAGTAGCGGTAGTCCGGTTGGCCGAATTTTAGTCACTAAGTGAATAGCTTGGCTTAACACTAAGCGAGGTTCACCTTAACCCCCGACGAAAGCTGACGAGACATGCATGGGGGGCTACAAGTCCCGCCCCAGCCGCCGGGGGGCATCACAATGTGCCATCAACAATGTGCGCTCCGCCACGAGCTCCGCTGAACGGAGCCCGCTCGGAGCACACGGGTGTGGGCCTTCTTGGTCCCCAACAACAATCCCATGGGACGAGGAAAGGCCGGTAAGAACCACCGGCCCCCCGCGACCCCATCGGATTGTCGAGGGTAAGCCCCCCCCCCCACCACCACGACAAGGTCATGGCCCACCTAGGGGGGGTTGTAGTGTGGCCCTAACCTTATAGAAAACTGTTTCGTACGAACACTATTCGATATTGGGCACCATTAAATATCACTTAGCATCAGATGTAATCATAAAATGATGTAGCTTTATGACGTCATCGGCGGTTCACTATCTCCGTTTAATGGAACGCAAAAATGTTGCTTTTGGAAGCGAACTTTTTCGCAATTAAAAAGGCTTTTACTTAGGTCGTATTCCCATAAAAGTATTTTAATGATAATGGACGGTAGGCAGGCTGACGGTCCGATTAATTTTGCAGGTGGCTCTATCGTCGCATAGTTAAGGCATCACTAGGGAGCAGTTTGCATGCAAATTCTGTCTCCAGGGATTAGTGTTTATTAGTTTGTCAACATTATAGTTTCAGAACATACAAAATAAGTTTGTGAGATATTAATTAGATGTAAAAAAGTTTGTATAAGCTTTTAAATTATTTATAATGACGATCATAACAGTTTCATGATTAATGTCTGTAAGACCGAAGCTTAATAGAACAAGCGAGTAAAATATACACTTTATAAATAATATTATAACTTTATAATGGATTTTAAAACAGTATGAGAAAATACAGTCTATGGGATTTACTGAATCTTTAAAATAAAACAGCGAACTCTGCAAAATTCACTAAGCCAGGAGATCTACGTCTTAAAACAGATCTAGGCTGAAATAATCCAACTTCCTAGATCAGAAAACTACTCTAAAATGGCCAAAATAGGTTTTAGAACAAAGAAATCTTGTTAAAAAAGAAAATGTTTCGTTTAAAAATTCTTTATTTAAAAAATACAATATTAGTTCCACCCCGCCACGTTCCACCAGTGTTGGCCAAAGTTTGGTCAAAGTTTGGCCAAGTGTTGGCGTCGCTACGCCAACACCGGTCTCACTCGCCGCAAAACATTTTTCACATCAAAAACTAATTATAAAGCTTTGTCCTTTTGTAAAGCGAAATAAGAAATAAATTTGATTGAACGGATCGAACGTAAAATTGACCAAAACCCGAAATTATTACACGGTAATTAATTTTTCGTTAGATTTTTAGCGCTTTTATTCATTTATGATGATAATTCAACATTCAAACTTCATAATTATAACGTACTTATATAACCAATGTCCCAGATTAAAACTTTATGAATTTTATATAGGTATTATTATTTATTTGACACTGATAACATTTTCCGGTGAGTTAATATGTATTTTTAGAGTAACTTCCTGATTTTGTTTACGAATACACTATCTCTTAAAATAGGTCATTTTAATCATATTATTAATTAGTTTTAAAATAACTTGATTATAAGGCACTAGCGACCCACTCCCAATTAACTGAGTTCCAGGAGCTAAGTAACTATCAGGTGGACCGCGAGCTTGCCTTCTACTTTTGACATAAGAAATATTCAAGGCCTAGAAACCAACCATGCTTGGAAGAGCCCTCCAAGATATGGTTCTATTTAGGAGCACTTGAAATCCCAAAAAAAAAAAAATAGGAAAAAAGGCGAACTTAAGACCTTTGAGTCAACACTGCTTTGACTCGTCATCCGTAATACTCACAGATGACTGAATGAGCACTGCCATTGCAATAACTCCGATATTGATTCAAATACTAACAAATAAGCGATAGTCGCAGACATGCAAATAGGCAGAATGTGAATTTCATTTATTGATAAAAAAATATCAGTGACAATTCCGACCCACGAGTCTAAAAGCCATTAGCCCATGAGTCTAAGCGCCTGTGTCACAAACGTCATGTAGACCAAACTGTCATTTAAAGTCACCGGTAACCGGGAATAATTTAGCTGATATACCTTTGTTTGTACGGTAAACGTCCCAAACATTAAATAGAAAATAATAGAAAAAAATCGCCTATCGAATGATGCAGTAAACCGAATGCATAATTCAATAAAAAAAAACGTTCGTGAAATAGGCGCTAACTGGGATTCTTTTTAATTATTAAATTTACATTCCAAAATTATTATTTGTATTAATTTTCTAGATGACAACTATAACTATAAATTGACCATATATATTTTTAATAAGAAGCAATAAAATATTGTCCTATCTGTTTAAGTTTATTTATTACATTGAAATCAATCTTTGCCGACGCCAAATCTGCACGGATCACTATATAGTGTTATTGGATTTCTGGCTCTATGATATTCACTTATGGAAGACTAAATGGTTTTATTTGTATTACATACAAGGTGAAGTAAACAAGGGTCTAGTAATAATTCAAAGCAAGATTAAAAATATGTTCATAAAAAAAATCAACTTCATTCACAACATCCCCCAGCTTGTTCAAATTTTACTACAAAAGCGATGTTTTTATTATTGAAAATGTTTCAGTGGTTTTTAATGGTTGTAGACTATTCGCTTTTCGTGTTCTACTTCATTTAAATCAAAATCAAAAGGAGATAATTACTGCCTTTCGTAATTTTGCAACATAGTTCCATTTTACCCCTGAATTTTATTTTGTGTTGCGTTTAGCTTTTAGGTTGTGTGCAACCAGATATTTGCGAAATGAGCAAAAACCTGAAAAAAGGTACCTTCCAAACCAAACCCACCTCAGCATACCCTTTTAGTATGTTCATCTAGATACCGGAACGTATAACTGTACCAATTTTCAAAACTGCACGAATTATTTCCCCTGATTTTATTAATTTTACTAGGCTATTAGTTATTGAGGTCATGTATTTATATTTTGCCAAAGTCCGACTATAAAACAGTCCGCTTTGACGACCCATGCCAATATTAACAGTGGTTTGAACACGAATATAAAATTAAAACAGCAATATTTTGAAAATGTTATATTAATCATACAAAATTTACATACGCGGTTTAATACTGCAACTGCACGATATTAAAATGTGATTCTGATAACCAATATTCGCGTCGCGGTCCCTTTCAAAGTTACGGTAGAATTTTACTGTAGTCATATCGCTGTAATATTCGACACTTGTTTGCAATAATCTAGTAGTGCTTTCGAATGCCAGTAATTTCACAACGTGATACCAATTTCGTAGATATTGAATACGAGAGGGCAACGGCCTCTCGTTACAGCAGTGCCGACATATAACAGCTATACCGTGCGGTTTTAATTTTTCATATATTTTTAAAATTTCAATTTAAACTCTGAATTTATTGTGCGTTTTGTATAGCAAATTTATTATGTCGTCATCTACAGCTTATCTATAGCCCTATATTCACATTGTGTGTATACATGGTGTATACACAAACACCCAATGTCCTATTATTATGCGATCCTGGGATGTCTAAAGTTAGTTAAGGAAGTAGTATTAGATTAATTTCTAATGGAGGAGAAACTGATATGACACTAAACAGACATAAAACTGACAAAGACTAACCAAGACTCCGATTATGTCCGAGGATTATGAATACAATCCCCCAACCCCCAAATAATTCGCCATTCTTCGGTAATTATTTCTTAGTTATAATTATAAAATCTTAATTATTTAAGTATTTTATACAAATCTGAGGGCCTCTTTCACGAACTACATGTAAAGTGTTGATTAGTTACTTTTAGAAATCATTTTCTGTTATATTGAATTATGCACTCTTTACTGCATCATTCGATAGCCGATTTTTTTTATTATTTTCTATTTAATGTTTGGGACGTTTACTAGTACCGTACAAAAAAAGGTATATCAGCTAAATTATTCCTGGTTACCGGTGACTTTAAAACATTTACGTCATAAGGCCTACTTGACGTTTGAGAAACAGGCGCTAATTAAATTATGTACCAGTAATTTATTTCGCAAAAAAAAAAAACTGTTTTGTAAATTTAATAAAATTTTGCTAAATATTGAAATGGAACTGTTAAAAGTAATATGATTGTAAATTATGATAATAAACGGCCTGTGGGGGTGGCATAACCCCTGGGGAAAACACTTAAAAAAAAGTCCTATTATTGGGCAGGGCGCTGCACCAATACATAGTTATAATGCCTATTCTCATATGTTATGCATAAAAAAGATGCACTACAGTACTGTAGCGCCGCATTACTGCGAATTAATTTTATATTTTTAATATTATATATTTATCTTTTTATATTATAGTCCTCGTGTCACATAAACGGCTTGACCGATTTTAGGCACTTTCTTATTCTTATTATTATTAACATTATTTTCTATTATTATTTTCTTTTCTTTTCTTTCATGTTGTACTATATCTTATTACTGTTAGTTATAGATAATATATATAATACTGTATAGATTATAATTAGATGTAAAAAAATATAAAAAATATGGGTCTAGTTGCCTATAAATAAATGAATTTGAATTTGAATATATGATTATTTTTGTGTTTATTCGGTAGGTCTGAGAATAGATCGTAAACTATTTTTTATACCCCTAATTGATAAGGGAGGCTCACCCCATTTTTTTTATTGGAAAACTACGTTTGCCGGGTCAGCTAGTTATTTTATAATTAAAAAAATGTAATCAAACAGTGGTGTAATTTTTCTAAATTTATTTATTATTATGAAAACTAAAATATAATGAACTAAAACATAGCTTAGACTAAACAGCGAAACTGTTAAGTCGTTTGGTCTACATTAGACCATTTAAACAACTTTGACCTCCATTTTTAAGTAATAATAGCGATTAAAATTAGTAACTTAAAATATAGGAATTTAAACTTAAAATGAGCAACAAAATAATTTATACTATTCTCTCTTATAAAAGGCGTCACTTTTTACCCTTCGACTCTTGTTTTTTCTTGTTGGCCGAAAGTGTTCTATTAAGTGCTTCAGTTGCGATGGCGTCGTCTCTGTTTTCTAACACCTGAGCCAATTCTGGACACCAATTGGCATCTGTAACATTTTTTTTTATTATAGTTCAATAAAAAAATACTACATTTAACATAGTTTTCAACTGAACTTCTAGGAATTAAAGTCAGTCTCAATCAAGGAAAGCTTATGTTTTGGCGAAAGGTATATTTTCAAATTCAGAGTTGTTCAATTCACCGTTGACCACACTGGGCTCTGTCATGCCTTACTCACTCATCGAAACACATAAGCACATATGCTGTTATTTCACGGTGCTATTCTGTAAGGTGGTTACTGGTTACTGCCGCGTTACATATATTGCAATAGTACATAGACCAATTAACAAGTTCGTCAACGAACCACCTCGAGCCTAGACCGCAACTCATTGAACTAATTTCACATACCTACTCTATAATGAATCGAGCTAGGGTCAAGTGAGGGCCGAGAAGTTGCACACTTGTTTTGGTCTTTCATATACAAATACTAATGTTATTGTAGGTTTTTTCGTTTACACGTAATGAGTACTTTGAAGAGCGCCATCAAATCAACATTTGGTAAACTAAACGCAGGGGGATCCAACAGCTAGATTCTACGCTAACTTCTTCTAAACCCTGCAAACCTTGTTTTCACTAGTGGAAGGAGCGAAATATGAGGATGGAAGTTACACCCGTGTGAAGCCGGCAGGAGTTGCTAGTGAAATTCCAGCCAAGCCCAAAATCTCAATACATAATCAAAATAGATTAGTATATATTACCGACAAATAAAGTTTCCAATAAGCGACATCTATTCTTCTGTCTTCCAAGGACATGCGTTTCGTTAAAGCCTTGAAATTCGCGCATTCTTTCTTGAGCCAATTCTATTCTTCTTTGACGTTCTTGGGCAGTTTTTTCATTCGTGTCTTCGTCCTCTATTATGCTGCAATTAATTTTTGCAATTAACGTATAGTACAGTCATTTGGTGCTGAAAAGAGAGGTTATTTACAAAGTTTTATGAAATTTTGAAAATTTGTAATCATTTTAATGTGCTACTTCCGAATTTCTACGTTGACACCTCGTAATATGTTTGCCGCTCGCGCCACCATTTTGAAAAAATTGGCGCCTACAAAGCCTACAAGTTATTTGACAATATCTCTTTGCCGACTCATTTTACGATAAAAATAGTTCTATGGCAAAATTGCCCCAATCTTTCTAAACAAAAATGAATTCAACATTAAAAACTCAGTAAAACTTATGAGTTTGTGTGTGACCATTGTTGAACTAAATGTAACTTTATGTTTTATAAATACAAATAAAATAAAAGTTAAAAGTTACTGAACTTGACGGCGCGAGTTTAGCATTTTTTCCCCATACCAAAAGTGCCCAACGCGCCTAAAGAATTTTTTAAAAGAAATTACATATAGTCAACGAGTTTCGATAAAGTGGAAAGAAAAATACTCCTTATTTCTTTGTTAGTAATATAATAATGTGCTGTCACCAATACAAAGACAACTTAAAAATAAGTTCTGTTAATTAACTTCAAACAAATTTAAATTTGAACTTACGCTTCCTCCTCAGTTTTCTCTTTAGTGCAGAGCGGTACAAAATATAGGGGCACGAATTTGTCTTTCAACTGTTCAGGCATTTCCAAATATTTGGTTTCTTCCTCGCTTTCCACTGTCATTTCGAGCACTGAAAAAAAAAATATTCGCGAGATTTTCTTATAAGTAATTAATTTATTATATTATAAAAGAATAAACGATTTCATTACACATAACAATTAAAGCAGAAAAAGTACTAAACTGTTTACAGTGAACATACGAGTATAATATACAAAAATACAAATACAAGATAATTTTGTAAAATTAAAAAAAATATGTAAAATCTATAAAAAACTAGTACTAGGCTACGAGTATTTCATGGGTTTTCTTGCATGTTTTTGATGTATATATAAATATTTATTTTTTATATTCATCTATATATCTTTAATATATCATAAACTTTATTGGAACTATTGCCTCGTTGGGGGCCTTGTATAATAAATAAATAAATAAATAAACTATTAAAGTTTCGATAGAGTTTACAAAACCCTGTATTTAAAAGCAAAGTTGAACGAGGTGTTAATAATGAACACGTACTGCCACTTTCTGTTGCCGGCGTAGGTCCCTGATGTGTTGGCGATGCTAACTCTGTGAAACAATCATGAAATAATGTTGTTAAAATGTATTTTTTTAGACAATTGTTATATATATGGCGCCAGAGACTTTCGTCAGCGTTCAAAAATAAAGGACACAAAATATGACAAAATATGTAAAGCAACAACTCCCGACTATATAGCGAAATAGATTTTTGAAAATCCCTTATTTTTAAAAATATAGTGTCCGCGACTTCTCCTGCGTGGAATATTTAGTCTATAGATATCCATCCTGAAATTCTATTCAACTATTGGCACAGCTATTTGTGTGATTTGTACTATTTATGAAATCAATTTCAATTTTTAGTTTGCTTCCAAACCTTCATAATTATTATAGCTGAGAAATGTCTATTTTTATGTATTGCTACGACCAATAATTTAGGAGTGATCGTGTAATAAGTAATCATATTAAGCTCTTGTTGGCAATAGTGACCTCTCAACAGCGCTTAACTGAAGGTTAAGTACCTTTTAAGTTTTAATAGAACATCTAATTATTGTTACATTTATGTCAGAATCAAACAATCAAGGTTACAGTTAATACTGATTATCTCTGGAAACTTCCACTTCTATGGACATTAGACGCTGAAACACGAGCGGGCTAATTGCAATTAAGGGGGTAAAGGGGGGTAAAGGATTTGTAGCTACGGCCCGTAACTAAAGAAGTTAAAGGAGTACTGAAGAAACACAAGTTGCAAATTAGTTCACGATTCGATATACAAAGTTCTCTTTCACAGTTTAAAATTAAGTTTCAACATGACAGTGAAAATCGATGGGTGGAAAATTCGATATCATTCCGGAGAAAATTGAGTTAAGGGAAGGCTACTGTCGTTTCTTTGATTTTTAAATAGATTTAATTTTCAATTGCATTCCTCTAACTTTTATTACATTCCGTTGCCTTTAATTTACTTTTGACACAACGATTTATAAAGAGATAATTATTTGTATTTTTGTATGTTTTTAATGAATAAACTCAAAAACTACTGGGCTGATTGATAAAATTCTTTCACATATAGAAAGCTAAAGTAACATAGGCTATAGTTTAGAAAGTTACGCAGAAGAAGTCGCGTGCCAGAGCTAGTATAATATATAAATTAAGCGCAAAATCGAGAACTGGTGCAACAATTCTGACTCGAGAACTTTGAAGTGCAAGGAAAGTTTCGTGAAGAAAAAAAATTTAATAGGTAATAATTTTCCTTCTCTGTAATATTGTTGTTTAATTTGTCACAACATATGATGTATGTTTCTTATATGTTTATTTGTTCGAAGTTTATATATGTGTGAGCAAATCGCCGCTTAAAAACTAAAGGGCCACAAATCAAAATTACACTTTTTACAGGAGAGCTAATAGAAAAAAATTAAAAAAAATATATTTTTGTCTATTTTTTTTTCTTATTAGATATATTATATCAAATATATGCATATTATATATCGTTAGAAGCGTATTTTTAAGTAGCATTAAATGTTTTAAGTACTTTTAAAAATAAATTGAAAACTAGAAGAGATATAGGCATATAAGTTACTTTTGAATTTATAAAAAATGATCAAAATATACTAAATATGGAATAAAACAACTATAATTTTTTTTGCAACATACAATATAGAGGATTGTGATTGTATTTTTGCAATAAAAACATTTTTAATTTTTTTTGTTTTATGGCCCTTTAGTTTTTAAGCAGCGAAATGTTACCTACTTAACCCAATGAAATGAACTTTATTTTGAAATAATAAAAATAATAATACAGTACAGATCGGTATCTCGTAAGTAAGTATGCATTTAAAAATACTAACTCTTTTGTTCTTCACCTTCCACCTCTCCAAAGCATTCCTGGAAAGGGGACATTTAGGTTACAATGTTTTCTACTAAGTAGTCATTTTTTACTATTTAAATATATTAATCATACCAAAATAAGATTAAGATCCCATTGAATAATATTAAATTTAAATAAATATAAAAAAAAACAAATAAAAAAAAATTAAAAAAAAATTAAATAAAAAAATAATTTTCAAATGATAAATTAATTTTTGCATAGTTTTCGCTTCATATCTAACTAGCTGTTTCCCGCGACTTCGCCCGCGTAACTTTTTAAATTATATACTAGAACCTTCTTCAAGAACCACTCTGTCTATTGGTGATCACAGCATGAATATCGGTGCAGTAGTTTTTGAGTTTATCGCGAACAGACAGACAGACGCGGCGGAGGACTTTGTTTTATAATATTATATAGTGATGTGATTACAATGATATTATCATTGGAAACTGTTTGGTTTAATGTTCTATTTTTTTACTCCACTTTATTGCATGTAATATTATAACAGTTTGTTTCCCTAATTTTGAAAATTTCATTTGAAAATGTATATCCATTATAGGGATGTGAGTTAGTTAGGTGCCTACTTTTTGCCACAAAAACTAATGAATGGATTTTGATATAACTTGAACTAATAATATGAAAATTGAACAAAATATAACCATTAATTAATGTCAAAAGAAGGAAAATTTCCAGTCATCACAGAACAATTAGTGTGAGTTGTATACTATTACCGTTAACAGTATTACACGAAGTATGTTAAAAGTTAGGCGTAAGAAATTACGCTTTAAGTTATATCAATAGATATAGAACATAGATAAAAGCTTAATACCTCTAAAATTGTGTGTTCGCTTTCCGAAGGTGGTACCGGCAACGCCTCTAGAAATTCTGCGCGGAAATCCTTTCTAAAACATAAAAATAACTAACTATTTTTCTGCAGAAATAACAAGAGCTTTCTTTTAAATAAACTTAATAGACATACTTTGAAAAATATGACTTCAAGCAGAATCACGGTCTATTTCCAAAGTTGTCTCTCGAGGGTATTCTGGCAGAAACGGATATGTACACAAAATATCAAAATGAGAAAAGAGCATTTAAAAATTTGAGGGCTCATAGTAAAACGGTGAAGCATAATAGCCATAATAAACCATAAAACCATAATAAAAGCTAATTTAGTTATACTGTTTTGCTAGATAAAAAGAGCAGAAAAAAATAAGTATGCCTATATGTATCATGTATCTAACTAATTTTCGTTAAACTTATTCGGTTCTGCCAGAGTACCCTCTCTCTGTCGGGAACCGAATCCGGACCCCTGATGAAATTAAAAGGAAGATAAAAATGTAACCTGATCTGTGCACCCCTATTGTTTCTTCCAGGTTCCCAGGCGTCCCACATCTTCCTCGCAGTCGCGAATTTCACATCTCTCTCATCGTCGCGTTTAGCAGATGCTCCTCCCCCAAGAGCTGTCGCGCATTCTAACTCCACATATGCATCGCCAGGTTGTGGTATACGGTGTGCTGGTATAGTGTACTTGTTATCTTTTTCTTTATCTTTATCCTTTTCTTTTCCTGTTGGCTAAAAGGTTTTATGTTATTTTTAATGCTAATTTTTAAACAAACTACGTCGAGATTATACTTGAGAGTTCTAAATGAATTCAAGTAATCGCACCCTTGGTTAATTGAAAACATCAACCACACACTTTTACTTTTTAGTAAATCGATTGAGTAGTTAAGATTTGGATGGTTAACAAACAAACAAACAAGCGAAGTCACTTTCGCATTTATGATATTAGTTAAGAATACTTTAAGTGGATGCACATGGTCAAAATTTTACCTTAGTTTCCTTCAACGCTTTCTTAGAGACAGTATCAGCTTTACTTTCCACGACATTTCTAACTTCGTCCACTCTCTTCCACTGGTCTAGTGTCAGTGGCCAGCCATTTGGTGCTATGACGCTACATTTTAATAAATAGAATTAATTAGCTTTCACACACCACTATTATTTAAAAGAACCCTGTTTAGAAATAGCTCTGACTCAGGGGACCCGGGTTCTATATCTTTGGGGATGAACCTTTTATAGTTGGTTTTGGTCTGCATCTGTATAATAAATATTAAAAATATATGTGGAGGGTAATTCGTTCTCACTGTTTGAAAGTTGCTGTTTGCTATGTTCATCTGGAATAATACGAAGGTCAGTCTAGTTGCTAATAAAATATACATTCCTAACTATTGGCGAATGCAAGGTAAAGATTATTTTGTAATTATTAATTAAATATTTATAATTGTAAATTTAAAAATATTAAAAAAATATTGAACTATATGTTATTTAACTGTTAAAAAATAGAACTCACCAAAAACAAATACTTACTCGATGAAGTAGATCTTCGGCTCAAGTGACACTAAGTATTTGTCCTTTAGCTAAAATAAATTCAAAATATTACTCAAAAACTTATCACAGAATAATCTTTTACAACTTATTGTATTTTACCTTAATAAATGATCTATTTTTCCCACCAGCGCTAGCAGGTTTATTACTCGTCTTTCGTGGAAGATCTTTGGAAATCTGTGAAAAACAACTTATATTAAATAGCCCCATTAGGCTTACTATTTCAAATGCAAAAGTTTTTGAGGATGGATGTATAACTTTGCCTGTCTGTCTTATCCTTTATTCATATTTATATAATATATATTAATATATTTCCTGCCTGCCTCTGCATCTTTCTTCGCTAGCTTATTCTATCTGAACCACCCAACGTAATTCGATAGGTTTAGAAAAAGCGATAAACGAGAAAGGTTTAAATACTCGTAAGATAAATTTTGCAGAAATAAATTGCAATATAGTAGTAATTATCCTCTTGAATATTAACAATTATATACAGAGCTTATTTTTAATGCAACGTATTTGACTTATTATTATCTACTTATGAGAAAGTAAAAAGACAAAAAGTAAAAAGTACTAAGTAATATAAATGCGAAAGATTTTGAGGATGGATGTTTGTTACTATTTCATGCAAAAACGGCTTAACGGTTTTGGATGTTTGGCACAAGTTTATAACTTGGATTAACATATAGGATAGGATACTATTTTATTATGGAAAATGTTAGTTCTTCGGGAAACTAACATTTTCCATTTCTAGAAATATAAAAAATAGTGGACGCCACTGGCGGCGCCACCGTCGTCACAGAGATAAATATGTCAGGCATTATATCGGGTGTTAAATAAATATATTCTTTCATTTTTTAATGCGGAAAAAGTCGCAGGCACCAGCTAGTAAAGGATAAATTTAAAGATTGTATACGTACAATCAAGTTGCTCTGTGAATTCGACTTTGGTTTCGATACCGAGTGCTCTGAATTAGGTTCCAGAGTAATGTATGGCCAATATATCTCCCCAGTCCCTGAACATCTCGAAATCTCCACCATATCTCCATCATCCGAATTTGATCTCAGAACGGCCAAAATTTCCAACTATTAAACACATTAATTTTAAAATTACATTAGCTGTTATCTGCAGAAATTAAAGTTTACTAAAATTTAAAACAAATATTTTATCGAGAAATAAATCAGTGAAGTGTCATTCATTATGAATTTTTTTAACAATTTATGTTTCTTTAAATTCTTTCAATAATAACTTGAAAACTATATATTTTTATTAATGTATATAAGAAAATATTGCTACACTAAATTATGTAAGACAATAAGTATCAAAATTTTTAACACTTAATCAACAATACCACTAACTTCTGGCGATGTTGCAGCAGCTCTAAAACTGATAGCTTCCGGTCTAGTAACTGCCAGTTGAATGCCCCCCAATATATTTCTCCTGTTGGGTATAAAAATTTCATCTATCCTCAACTTGACCGACTGTGGAAGCGGCAGTTCCTTGCACTGATCAAAAGCATTGTCACAAAGGTGGAACGCACTATGGATGGACGAGAACACTGTAAGTTGCCAGTTCGCATCATGATTGGATCCGTATGCGGTACTTAAAGTTGCATTTCCCATCACTGTGTATCTGAAAATATCAGGTAACATCACAAATTCCATTTCCCTTCATAAATTACTGATCCGTAATCCTACTATTATGGTCGGCAAGAAACTGTGGCGTTGCTCTTATAGGAGACGGTAGCCACTTACCATTAAACCTGTCTGATGTGACAATTTTTTTGATCTTTACATAAAATAAAATATCAACCCCTTCCATAAGAAGACCATACATTTTTGTGTTTCGGTGAGTGTCTAAAGGGATTTCTTATCCGACCAGGTTGGAAATACATATAATTAGTAATTACCCATGAGCATTAGGAGATAGATCAAATGTTATGTGTGCATTATATGACTGTGGTAGCTGCAGTTTGGTGTCGTTATTATAAACGGCCACTGTGTGATGTTGAAGCGAGCTGTTGACGTCGAAATGAACTTTGACAGGTGCGTGGCAATAGAAAACTCCTTGGAAGAACGGGATCCACTTGCATTGTGGAGTTATATGTGTTAGGCCACTGTGTTGCTGAAGTCCTAACGTTCCAGTGAGAGCTGATCCGATTGAGTAGGCATACTTAGCCCCGGGAAATAGTAAAAAGAATTCGTTCATTAACGCTGATAATGCCTCCAAGTTACCAAACGCGTTGTCCATCATCTGCGGAGAGAAAAAGTCCCAACTTATGACATCGATTTTCAATCATCTCGTTTTAAATATTATGATACAAAAAATACTGTTATGTTCATCTCTCGACACAATCTTCACAATCTGTGATAATCGATGTGTTTGTGTTACAATGTTTTTGAGATGTTAATATTATTTAAAAATATTAACTTTATTCTCGGCTTTTATTAAGTATACTGGATATCCATACTAATATTATTAAAATATGTAAAAGCAACTCTGTCTGTCTGTTACCTTTTCACGCCTTAACTACCAGAACGATCAACATGAAATTTTCCATACACGTTATCAGTTTTTTTTTTAATGAAAACACCATAAAAAAAACATAACAAAATCCGTTAGAATAAGTTACCGGAAAAACAGATAGAAACAGTCAACTACTTCTTATTACCAATTTCAATATTTCTGGCGTCACAGCCGTATAAGACGTCAAACATTTCCGCGCCCATGTTCCTCTCCAGTGAGCTTGAAGTATAGTAGCTGCTTCGTGCTGTCTTATTAATTTTTCTCGCTCTTCCTTCAAAACACCGCACGGTATTTCTTCGGTTGCTAGTTCGCACACTTGAGACATAACCGGGCTTATTGGCGGTTGCAGTAATCTCTTCATTTTCTCTGGGTCTATTGTATTCTTTTCTTCTACAGGCTGAGAACGAGAACATTTCAAGCAAAATAAATCAAAGAGTAAAAGATCCTAAGTTTTCCTACGATTTATAACTTCAAATAGTATAGATCAAGTAGTCGCTAGTCGTACTGGGCTATCGCTCAAACTTAGGTTATAAGTGTATTTACATAGAAAAACAAATTAAAAATACGATGGTTGGTAATTTTTTTTAAGTAAATAAAAACATTACCGCTTCCTCGAGCTGCTCTTCAGTCATTTCTGTTTCTTCAATCTCCGGCAAGACGCAGTCACATGGATCTGCTGCTACTATTTCTCTCAATGATTTCGGAGGTGGTGGCTTGTCGGGTAGGCCAAAGTCAGGATCGCAGAAGTACCGTCTAAGTACAGCGCAGACAGCTTGATATTCCCAAGGTATCATTTTCTTCACGAGTAAAGATTGAAGGGCTCGTCGAAACATCCAGTGCAGTAGAGCCTTACTATAGCCAACAACTTCAGGGTCCCAAGTTAAATCGGGTTGATAAGAACTGTACAAACAATTAAGTTTGTAATTAAGTATTGATTACAAACTTTATAATTAACAATTTTGTTTATTTTGTTATAATTAAAAACTAAGTACACAGATAGAAGAGGCTGATGTCGGCAACCAGGCTGACAATAGACTTGATGTTAGGTGAATCTGTCATATTGCACAAAGTAGAACTAGTTGGAATTTTTTTGTCCAAACTGTTCTATCGTAGAACAAATAGTAGAACAGTTTGGAACAATCCGACTAAAATCGCCTAAGAGCACCTTTCGGGGGTGATTTACAGGTGCGCTACATAACTTGAACGGTTTTTAAGTAAAAGGGGGTCGTTCTAGCATATTTGTGACTACGAAGTACAATAGTACCCTGCTTCTTCTCAACAATGATAAAAAAGTGAGTCAACTGTTCGTTGCAAAATCAGTTCGCGAACTGCATTTCTTAATATTTTTCGATAACCTATGTGGAAACCTGCGTGAAATGAAATTGCAGTGAAAAAACGAAAAGGTATTTAAATAAAAATAACTTACCTATAGAAGTCTCTTTCGAGATGCATTACGTTAATACTGGATCGGTTAATGCGAATCCAATTGTTAAAGGACATACTGAGAGCGTTGAGGAATTTAGCAGCCCACGGACATTCCTTCACTGCAGCAGCTTGGACAACGTCTCGTGTCCCAAGAAGAAGTGCGGAATCGCTAATAAGCATTACACTCCAGTTCAATCGTGAAAGGACCCATAATCTAAAATCGATTAAGAAAAGCTTTAACTAATTGTTTAGTAACCGACTGGCTTAATACGATAACATTTCGCTTTTATTATTCTTCTTATCATCATCATCACCATCATCATGGCCATCACCTTCAACATATCATCATCGTCATCGTCATCGTCAACTCAGCCTTTATATCTCCACTATTGGAGTGACATAATTTGAAGAAAACTCACACTGCACTATTCCCTTACAATGTTTGAAATAAGTTCCCATTATTTTTAAACGAAACATTCAACTTGGCCTGAGAATAATTTTCGTTTAAGAATTTTGTTATATTTGTTACCTGCAAAAATGCCTTCCCGGTTCAAACGATACTTCAATAGCGTTATATCCACTTGTCTCCACATATCCCTTGGCTAATGGCAAATCGGTATCCTTAAACCATTCTAGTCTTTCCAAAAGTATATAAGCTGGTTCAATAAAATCTACCAAGATTCCACTATTCATTAGGATCCTAGGATGTAGTACGTTTAGTGACAATTTTAACTTATTATCCAGTCCGTCAATTTGAAGATACAACGGTGCATACTTAGGCGCTTGAATGTCTAAAGCTTTATTGGGAGCAGCTTTGGTTATGTGCACTGGTGGTGCGCTCGACGCTGTGGTCAACTCATACATAGACGGATAGTAGAGTATGCCTATTGTTCTTAGTAACGTTTGAATCTGTGGAAGAAGATTTTTTAAGGCATATTGCTGACACAACTTATTTTATATACATTTTATACATGATGTGTTTGTAAGGCCAGGATATTCGAGCGTTGTAATAGGAATTAAGCGCTTCTTCAACCTGCGTGTACCGTGTCGCACGTAAGTGCGATTAAAAAAAAATTAAGAATATAAAGTTTGTTTTGATTTTGATAGAATTGAAAGTAAAATTTTTTATATTATACTACATAGGTATATTTACGTTTGAATATGGGACCCATTCACGAAGTTCATCTTTTAGCAATTTTTTAGTCATTTCATTGTTTGTGTTGGTCTGTGAAGTCTTTCCGCTGTCTTTACCGCTTTTTTTGACCTGGAAGTAAAATTTTACTCACATTTTTCAACAGTTGATATCATAATAAGAATATCACCATAAAGATATTTACCGATGGTGGTGGTTTGTTAGTATTGTGTTCTTCTCGGAAGAACATTGTTATCTAAAAAAAAACATAAATGACAATAAATATATTATTCATAAAATAAAATAAAAAAAAAAAAACACCAAATAACAACAGCACACTGGTCCGCGTTGAAAAATAAAATAAAAATGACCTCTTGTTTGGCCAGGCATTAGTTTTTTTATTTTACTTTATATGATCTCTCGGGAACAGTACTTTTATATGGATGAAAGTTACCCTAAGTCCTTTCTTGTATACCTTTCTTGTGTATGCAAAATTACATGATGATTGGTTGTGAGTAGTTAAGGCGTGAAAAGGTAACACAGACAGACATTTACTTTCACATTTATAATATTAGTACGGATGGTATGGAATTGATATGATTTTACAAAAATATCGAACCATTTTCACTTACAGATTCAGTGCTAGTAACATCGAGAAGATGAGGAGCATGCGACAGTTTCATGAGACCGTTGACCTTCAAGTACTTGGTGCGTGGGCAGTCAAAAGCGTCGTAAAGACCATGAGACCGAGCCCAGTCAACCCAGCGGTAGGTTTTCCATAACTCAACCTCTATAAAAAAAACATAAATGTTCGACATTGATATTTATCTGGAACATGGTTTACCTTATGCGAGGGCATTTGGACATCGCAAGTTTCCCTAAAAACTAAAAGAACGTAATATGAATATGAGGGTAAATTCTAACCAGGTTCTGGTAACGGTTTCTTTATAGGCAAATCCCTTGCCATAATGACGAGAAGACTCATTCTATGGCCCGGAGTTATTCCTTGTAGAAAAAATGGTGGATAATCCTTCGAATCTTCAATTATGACGAATACTAGTGAAGATCGCTGCAAAACAATTTTAATATCGAAAGTATAAATTGTATACTTGTAGTGATACAACATATTATATATGGCGCTCCTATGTAGTAACTCAGACTTCTAGTATTAATTAGTAGTAGTAGACTTTTAATAGAATTTTCAACCACTATATAAAATCGATTTCCACACATCTCTGCCTTTTATAGTAATAATAAATATAGTGACACGAAATCACCGAGAGTCTGCCAACACGACAGGCGCCAAAATGGAAATTTTAATGGACGTGCTAAAATGAAAACTGAATATCTTGCTTTATTTACTATAAAGAATTTATATATTTAGTAGTGCAGTGGCACATTGCGTTCCACGCTCATAAACTGTCGGCAACTTGTCTAGCAGCTTAATTTTTGGACTAATTTTTAACTAATTATATTGCTGTTAATATAAAATGAACAATAATAAGTAATATTCATTTCTATTCTAAGATTGCGGACGTAATAATACAGAATCAACTAACTCTGGATACTGTCGACTCCTTTGCATTAACCTTCTTGGCAGCCTTTGATTTAATAGTACTGGTCAGAGTATCATCGTCATCGTCCCACACGAACATTGGGACCTCTCTTGTTATTATTTTCCATTGATCATCATAATCTGAAATACAGAGCATGTGTGAGTGCGGTACGAAGATGAGGACTGACTTGTACCACTTTTGGTGGTCTTGTCCTCTGTACGACGACCTGCGGAACGAGATCATGGATGTGTGACCATGATCTCTTTATTAGTTCTTTATTGTTAGAATTGATTTCCTTTAAAAAACATAATATCTGTCACGACTAAACAAAACAGCTAAAAATATGAGTATAGAATCCACGAATGTTTTTACACTTATTAAAATATATTGCTATCCAACTAAACTAGAACAATCAATATTGGAAATTCATATCGGTGAGTCCACAGGAGCACTTTATCAAAACGCAAAATAAAAACATTTTGACTTTCAGTCGGTATTTATTTTTCACTATTATTATAGGCTGTGACGCAATAAAAAAATATAATTATACATATTTATAACTGCAACACAGGTCAATTAAAAAAACACTATAGAAATTATATCGTAATATGAATTTTTTTTAATAATAGTTAACAGTATTAATAATATTATAACTACGTCTGTGCTGAGCTAAATTAGGCAGTAATCAATAGTAACGCTGAAATTCAAGGAATTCTGTGGTCTCGCGAGTCAGAGAATAAGACCTAAACCACCTAAACTAAGGCCTAAAACACCTTCTTTACCCGCTTAACAAATTCTAGTTAATAAAGAATAGATTAAACATACCTACCATTAACGGATCTATAAATCAAATTTATCCCACCAGTCAAAGAGTGTAATATGTCAAAATAGGACATGGTCTCGTCTTCAGTGTTATCGTTCTCATCAAAGATCATGTCAGGTACCGCCAATTTTAATAGAGCCTTAAAATATATAAGCAGAGCAATTATATAACAAGGGAGTTCTTTAGTAAAATACTATTAATATTATTATTAACTAGCTGGCGCCCGCGACTTCGCCCGCGTTGAAAAAGAAAAAAGTAGCCTTTCATGTCCTGTACGTCTAAATATTTATCTAACAAGTTTCATGAAAATCAGTCAATTCTTTTTAGTTATGGAGGACCATACATACATACAATACCTACACTTACATATTTATTATTAGTATTGATTGATGATGATAATAACAATATCATTAGCGCCTGTTAAATTTTTAAAAGCAAACAAACTCATTTCATAATTATATTACTTTGTGTTAGGCACTAATTTAAAAATTAACAGTGTGACAGACTGTTAATTTAACATAAAATATAATATTATAAAACCATATTGGTTGCGAAAAAGAATAAGGGCTAAGAAGGGGGTATGAAAAGGGCACAGGCCCTGGCGTCATTTACTTACTTAGGCGAAACTTAGAATTGCGAATTTTCTTTTTTCAAAATAATAAGCAAGTGAAAGAAAAATTTTTTTTTTTTTGTATTCACTAACATTGTAAGGATCATTTAACCATCAGGCAGAGTAATTTCATAAATATAATACTTTGTTCAAATTAAACGACGATGACATTTGCCTCCGGGGAGATTTCTTGACAGCCTTGCATAAATTACTAGCCGTGCTAATTATACTAACGAATCGGGTGTCTCAATAATATGCATAAAAATTGCTTTATTAAGTATTAACGTGTATATATTTTTGATTTTGAAGACCACGATAGTAGTGTTCTATTTAGTTTCATTGTGTCAATAAGATATGGCAAGCAAGAAGTCGGGGAAAATTCCCCTATCTTGTCTCTTACAGTTTATTTGCGACTCCCTGGAGATTGTCCCGGTAGGGAGACAGGTACGCTGAGTGGCGCGAACGGAAATCTTGCTCTTACAAAAAATTACGCTCACCTTACATATTAGAAGAGGCCACAAGCAGAGAGTCTGAGAGGATATCGTTGTTGGCGCCTGATTCCTCCCGGGTTTTGCGGGAACAATACTGATCAATGGAGAGAATGGCAGAAGCGGGGAATCATTGGAGTCTACCGGCACTTGATCGTTTACCCAGACACACCGCCAAATTCCCAAGTAAAAGAGGCGTACGAGATAGCATCCTGAAATTCCGAAATGGAATACATCAGCCTTAGAGAAGATTCCACCCATAGAGAAGAGATAGGTCCATTTGGCGTGCAACAAAAATGAAATGAGTGTTTTCTTATCTATATAAAGGAAAAAAAAGAATCGCTAATGTGTTTCTAAACGCAAAACTCGAGAACGGCTGTATAAATTTGGCTCTTTTTAAAAAAAAATTATTAAGGGTAGAGGAAGGTTATTAAAAGGAGAAAAAAATGAAAGAAAAAGGCCGGAAAATCATAAATGCCCGTTTTACTTTTTGAACTTTGAGAGAAGCATTTTTGAATATTTACAATATTTTATGCTTGTCTATTTCTAGTTTTGTTTTTATCTTTGTTTGATGTGTATTTATTTCGTTTTTCAAGTTTTGTAGCGAAAATATTTACAAGTGACGGTTGAAAACAATTTTGTATACGTGTAAGCTGATAAACATTAAAACAGTAATTTTATTCATAATAGATTTAAAGGAACACTTTTATCCAATTAAATTTTCCATGACACTTTCTTGGTATCTACGTGATTAGACTTGTTCGAAGAATATTTAAAATAGTATAAATATTCAAAGAAAATTTAAATAGTTTTATTAAAACCGTTTCTCGACAATCCAGGCCGATGTTGTTGACCGCCACCTGGCTTCAGACCTGGAGAATAAATATGGTATCTTGCCCTCCATCCATCTCCTGGGGGTATGCTGAAGTTAAAATTTTCCCATTGATGCTCCACCTGAACCAATCAATACTAATATTACAACAGCGAATGTTTGTTTGTTACATTTTCACGCCTAAACCGTTTACCAATTTTGGTTAAATTTGTTTTGAAAATAATTTGAGGAAGTACAAGACTTTTTATGTATTTCAAAATTCGTTAACCTAAAGAGTATAATAAATACCCTAATATAGGGTATAATAAGGGTAAATAAGAAATATTACAGTTTTTTGAATTTACCCACAAAAAAATTCGAAATCAAAAAATCTTGTGCTTCAGGGTGGTCACAAGTTACTTTTTAAACTTTCATGCGGGTAAGCCATTTCCACTTCTTTTTTCTCTATATATCTTTTGCCCATGCAAAAGATAATAAAAAATATAATGGCCAAATTTAAATTTAAATTGCTTATCACTTTTAAAATATTTGTTCATACCATTACACCTTCGGCTCTCTCCAGCATGAAACAAGCAGAAAGCACTTTTCTACAAAACGATGATCTCGCCAGCACTTGTGCATAACTCAGCTGAATGTCGATCACAGACATTTTTTCGTTGTTACTCTCCTGAAATTTCATAACTTATAGTATAACATAAAGTCTCTAGTTCATATTTCATTAATTACTTACTTAAGTAATGTTAGACTCGATATATTTAAATAATGTCCAATATTTATATTGCTTATTGGTCTTAAGAAAATAAAAAAGAAATAGTTGTTAGGAATGTAGTCTCAAATAGTTTTTAAAACCAAACTAGTGACTTGCCGAACTAGCGAGATACTTCCCATTACGACTCTATTTTGTCTTTTTCAACAACAGCGCGATGAATAAATCTATAACTTATATCCATCAAGAATCTAGAAAACTGTAACACACTCCTGTGTAATTTCTAAAATAATAGTCTTAATTCACAATCATCAACATAAAATTTCTAAGTAAATAACTAAGCGTTTATGTAAGTGTGCTGCCGACCGTAGTAGGTATAGGTAGGATTGAGGATAAGGGATTAGGGATAGGGAAATAGGATCTGGATATGGAAATGGACTCTGGCATTTCTTATTCACTCGCCGAAACACAACAGCACAGATTCTATTATTTCATGGTGGTCTTCCGAGAAGGGTTGGTTGGTCAGACAGGTTGGCCAAATGACAACGAAACAGTGTGTCCTGCTACTACTTAAAAAAAATGTGTGAATTATGTTTTTTTAGTGATGAGTTTACTTTGTCGCGAATTAATAATAAGCAGAATAAAATACCTCAGCGATGACAACCTCAGCTTCCCATAGATTCATAGCCAACTCTTCAGCCCTTACCCATCTCTGAAGGTAATACCTAGCAGACCTAGGCAACGGTTGAGTCTGATCGTCTACCCAAACAAAATCTGCCGATGGCTTAGTCGCAGATTTTCCTTGACCAATAATGGCACGGAATGTTGCTGGGCCCTTCGAACAATGACGTAACCAGATTAGCTTTTAACAATAATATAATAGGAATCGACAGTGTTGTTTTAAAGTAATATTCTAGGCTATAAGTTTAAAAACAAAGTACTCTTCGTAGATTAGGAAGGTTTTAGTTATCTATTTATTTAAGCTAAGGTCGTCAGACAGGCTAACGGTTCACTCTGCCAGGAATCGAACCAGGAACCCCTAAGAAAGAGCTTTAAAGCAAGCACCTTAGCGACCAAGGCCTCGACATTCGACTTTTGTTGGTGATTGGCAAAACTTGAACTAGCACTTTAGTTTTAGTTTTTTATATTGTAAGAGTCATGTAGCTCAGGCTATCAGTATCAGTATATTACTATCAGTAGTAGGACTTCTTGATGGACCTTGACTTAGAAAAGGTTTATATTAAAAATATTACCATTCCCCAATAATCCGAGGACAATTCACTGTCTTTGAACTCTCGAAATGGACACTCAGTAGGATCTACTTCTATTATTACGGTACTTTTGACTGCGTCCTTCTTTTGTAGTTTTGACATTATTGTAGGGTTTTATAGCTAAGGATTAATAAAAGAAAATTAAAATATTCTACAGTTTATAAATACAATTAACCGAGATAAAATTGAAATTATATTTTTGGCATTGACAATTATTTGACAATAGTTATATTTCTTTTTAAATGAAACGTGAGGACATTATTATTATTAAGTATATTTCAGTAAGTTTTATTCAATATGTTGGAATTATAAATACCTATTTGAAAAAGGTTTGGTCCCGTAAAATAACCCATGTATAAAATAAAATACAAAGATAAAAAAATACATTAATTATTATCTGTTACGTCTGGACAATAACACGAATGAATGAGCAAATGTTGCCGCTTCTAAAAAAGCCAAGATTTTTAGAACAGTTTTGCCGTGTAATATTTTTATATTAGTACCGAGCCCCCAATGACTCGAACAAACACATATGTATTTTTATGTATGCATAAAAAATATGAAAGTTTCGATGGTGATTCGAACTATGAACTAGTCATTCAAAAATAGACTGGCGTTGTTTGAATATGTAAATAAAATTACTTCTAACTGATTCACTTCTGTTTTACTTTTTAAATATAATTATATTATTAGTTTATCTTTTAAATTATTATCTGATTCTAAAGAAAACAAAATTCTGAAATATTTTAGAGAAAATAAATTTTGGATATATATAGGTGATAGATATCTACAGCATTAAACTGTATCCCCCGATTTTCCGTATTACCTCCAGCTATCAAAGCAAATTTAAAGACATATTAACCTCAAAAGTTCATTTCCGAAATTTGACCTTGCCAGAAATCGAACCACCCCTAAGACAGAACTCTAACCACCTTAACCTTTCAACCAATGGGCTCTTGAAAATTATTGTTAAAAATATTATTATTGTTGATCAGGTACTAATAAACCTCTAAGATTACAAATTGATCTGATTTCATTCGGCATTCTTTTCTCGGTCTTCGACAAGGTCGTGGGCGAACAAAAAATCTAGTCACGGACAAGCGAACAAAGCCAACGGATATGAACTGGACAATATGAGATTTCTATATGTTAAGATTGTTTTGTTTACTTCTACTTCCTTGATGGGATTAATTATTCTAAAGTAAGTCATCTATTTCTACAATAAGATCAGTTATATCAATAAGTAGTTTTATTTTCACAAATTATTTTTGTCAAACTTTAATCATTTATTAGTGATAAAATTTATTTTCAATTAAATAAACCTTTTAATAAAGTCTCAAACCATATCATTGTACAAACATAAAATGTGTATAGAACATTTATTTATCTAATTATGATCTTAATACACATTATGTCATCGACCAAAGAAATAAGAACAACTATCGAGTACTAAAAGAATCATAATGATAAGGCAAAGCCTCAATGAAAATCTTTTCTTCTTCTTCTTACATAAAAAGCGATGTGTGTGTGTATCATTTTCCTATGAACTCCAAAACCTTGAACCAATTTTAATGAAATTTTCAGACAATCTTCAGATAAGTCCAGCGGGTAATCCTGTGAAGTTTGGTAGCGATCGGACGCGGGCGAAGCCGGGAGCGTGTCCCTAGTTAATAATAAAAATTATGTATGTATTTGGAAACATAATATTTGTAAAGCAGAACAGTCGAAAGGTATTCAATCTTACAATGGTGCTTGTAGGCGGATATGGGTCGACATTTGCTGCAGGAAGCATGATCTTGTTCGACATTTACTCTAGCACCGGTTTGCCGTGAAAGCAGACGCGAACGCATATGGTGTAAAAAAACCTAATCGCTTGACCATGTTTGTATCCGTTGTACCAGAATGCACCACCTTGTTGTAGGTACTTTGGAAATAAAGCTATTATTACAGCTTAACGGCTTAGCTTGGACAACAATATATATTGGATCAGTCTTTTCATGATAATATGCTACAGACAAACTGACAATCCACTTGAATTACCCGTGCTAAAGCTTGTGGCTAACTTCAATCGCAAGAAATAACAAGATGGCTGCCTTCCCTATTTAGTTAGACCGAGGTCAGGGTATTATGGTCTGACACTTCTTTAAAGTAACAGTCGAGAACAGACCTTCGCTCTATAAGGAATTGGGAGGGAATAGGAAAAGGGGTTCCAAGTGGTTTCATATACTTGCTAAGTGGAAACACCTCATCCGGAATGTGTGCAACAGTACCTTATCCAAGTAGATAATGCGGATAAACTCCGCTTCTATGGAGAGCAGTACGATGGTAAAAACTCGGAGTAATCGAAGCACTTATCATTTGTACAGCCAGTAGAACACACACAAAAATTACTGAGCCTGTCACCCTCAGTAATTTTTATCCTAATTATAACAGTTTATGCCATTAAAACCAACCAACATGGAACTAAACGGCATCTGATGTCAATAGAATTTTGCATCTATAAACAATTGTATATTTTTAGTAAAAACTTTTGCTCATCTCATATTCCAGGACGATACTTTACTTAGATTATTATTATTACAAAGTCTATAAAATGTGTGTTAGGCATTTTAAGCGCTTTTGAAGGCGGTTAATTGTCCAGCAATTCCACAATGTAAATTCAATCCTACAATATGTAAATGCATATTAATTGTGATCGGACTTGTTTTACATGTGCCGCGACTCTGTTCCAATCATTGTTTTTAATGCGTATACTTGAATGCAGTTTTTTATCTACAATAATATGTGCAGTTGTGTTTCGAAACGATGCTGGAGACTTGTGTTCATTATTTCATGCCTGGAGTTTTCCAAGATTGAGTCGCCATTGTGACTATTATTATTTATTACTAGCTGGCGCCCGCGACTTCGTCCGAGTTGAAAAAGAAAAAAGTAGCCTATCCTGTGTCCTGTACGTCTAAATGTTTATTTACCAAGTTTCATGAAAATCAGTTAATTCTTTTAAAGGAACATACATACATACAATACCTACACTTACAGATTTATTATTAGTATTGATTATATTATTGTTATTATATCTTCACACATTCCACACAGCACCATCTAGTTCCACAATAAGAAACTAATGCTTATATTATGGATACTAGACGGTTGATATACTTCATAGATTGCTTTTTTTTGTAAATACACATATTATAAATACAAATATCCATGACTCAGGTACAAAGGTAAAATGTTAACACATAAACAAAACAAAATAAATAAATAAATAAATAAAATTTGCCCCTAGGAGGATTCGAACCATCGACCGTTTGGTTAACAGCTAGGGTTACCAGCCACTAGACCAAACGTGTCATCAAGCTATCATCGTCATCTCAGTAGTATTGGAATTAATTGAACATTCTTATTACGCGAAAGAAATACAAAAGTAGAATCCCTAAGAACGAAAATAAATTTCAGTGCCTATATTGTTTAAGAATATACTGGAGTTAATTTTCAGAATATACAAATAATTACAATTATTGTAGAACTGTTCTCTATTTTTTTACAATTTATTGATATATTTTTTAAATCATGAATCGTAAAAGTTGATTTGTAGTAACTAAGTAGATACCTACTTAGTTGACCTCGTAAAAATGAAAATTCATAATAAAAAATAAAAAAAGAGAAAAATTAATCAAATCACTTTGTGCGGAGGAGGCATTTACTTATTTTGTGGTTGACTGTATCATGCACGCAAGTTGTTAACTTTTTCAAGGCAAACGCCTGACTTTGTTGAAATGTCGAACACAGTGTTTAAAGATTCATATTATAAAGTTTTTACATCCACAATCGCGAGCTTTATAAAATATGGCACATAATAGAGGCGTCATAGCATAGATTGTAAAAGACATCAAAGATGCCAATAACTATGCAAAGCATAATGTAGTTGATACTAATAAACTTACAATCAAATAGATTCCAAAGTGTGGTTTTGTTTTCTTTTAGATCAGTATGTAGGTATTCAGAAATTATAAGAATTAAGGTAAGATACAATACATGATTAAGTATGCAATAAAAATGAATTTACTTAATTTACTTAAGTTTTAAAAGTATATACTTAAGTGTCCTAACAGAGTTTCCTGACTGTTAACACAACTAGTAACTAGTCTAGTTAGAAACTAAGTCTAGAAAGCTGAATTTTGGAAGATTAATATCTTGTTTATCTTTGTCAGTTAGTTAAATTAGTTGTTTGGTAGAAATATTCTTTATAAACATATCTATCTATTTTTAAATAGACTTTGCAACACCAATCAATTTTATTGAAAAAAATTAGATTTTTTTTTAAAATATAATATACTAACGATCTGCCTTCGGCATTACACGAATGCAATTTTTGTTTTCCAAAAAATTATTTACACAAACCTATCTCGTTTATCGCTCTTTCGAAATCCGTGGTATGGCTAAGAAGAAGTTAGAGTAGAAACAGACAGCGGCGGACAGCGAATTTATTTTATAATATTTGTATATTCATATAGATAGGTATATAATAAAAACTTCCAATCTGATGAATATTATATCGGTAATACACGAACTTATTATAATTTGAAACGTTTAAAACAAAAAAAACATGAATACGTAATAACCACCTGTAACGCGTTGCGTTGCACTAAAAATAATTGTCTCAATGCACCATTCGCAACAACTTTATAATATTAAGGTCAATTGCAAAATGAACCGCGCCGGGTGAAAGTAGTTCCGAACGACCAGCCGCCTAGACCCGCCACCCCCCTTGCAGTGTACGACCAACTGAACCGAAAAGGAAATTTGCAAAGTGTGCTGGAGGTCTTCGTAATCTGGCTGCCGCTTGCGGTTACTGCTATCTGAGCTTTGTGAGACAGACATGTATTCTAGTTGAGATATTATAGGATTTGTACGATTGTGATCAAAATTACATTAGATTTGGAGTTGCTTGAGCTTATATCTTTATAGGATAGGTTTGGTTTTATCTTGTGATGTGACTTAAATTCTGCCTGATTTTCTCCATTGAAAATGTACTCAACAATATTGTTAATACCTAGTTATTGATCTGAAGACAATTTTTGATATGAATTCTCTATATTTAGCATCTTTGTAGGAATGATAAAGAAACAATTCATAACTAATACAAACTTTCACCAGTAGATGCAATTGCAACCTTAAATGATAAGTGATTTTATGAACGAGGAAAACAGTTAGAAAGTATAGAATGATGCTATCTTTAAGCGCCTGTTTCTCAAACGTCAAGTAGGCCAAACTGTCATGTAAAGTCACCGGTAACCGGGGATAATGGAGCTGTATACCTTTGTTACCTTTGTTTGTACCTATGGATAATATACCTTTGTTTGTACGGTAAACGTCCCAAACATTAAATAGAAAAAAAAAAAAATCGGCTATCGAATGATGCAGTAAACCGAGTGCATAATTCAATATAACAGAAAATGATTTCTAAAAGTAACTAATCAACACTTTACTTGAAGTTTGTGAAAGAGGCCCTTAATGTTTTTAATAATTCAGCTATAAATAAATCGTTTTTTTTTTTTATTAAGTTGAGATCTTATTTTAGTAGTGGAACTCTGAGTTTTATTTTGCTCAGTGAGTTTACTTTGCCACTACTTTGTCAATAATAAATTCCCATAAACTTAATTAATTATTTCCTCAACTTCAGGTCACCTGGAGTGGACCTTACACTTTCATTGGAGTTAACGATTCATTAGTAGATAACACATGATTTACTAACTCTAGTTACACGTATTAATCATAGTTAAGGCTTAGTTGATTGTGATTAATGGTCTTGATATACATATACCTCTAAAGGCAAGAATCACAAGTGTGATTCTTGTGATTCCTGTGATTTGATTTTTTTTTTGATTTATTTTTCTTTAATAGTTTCATCTCAGGTTTCACTCAGTTCACTTTCACAATAATTCATCTCAGGTTTTAAATTATTTTTACTACTAAAATCTTCAAAACGATACCTTACGGATTATGGAGCCTTATGGTAATTGTCTATGAGGATGTTGAAGCCCAAACTCCTTCCAAAAATAAGGTCCGTCAAAAAAATACTTGCATTCTTATAAATATACCCACTTAAATCCCACATACAGGGGGTTGATTCTAGTTCTGAGGGGACTGAAACTGACACCGATCATTTCAGACTTTATAATTGAAGGACTAAAAATTTCTTTACCCCCTAGTTTCCTGGTGGGAAAAATACGAATTATTATGTTGCACTACAGGACAAACAGTTCAATTATTAATTCCTTATATGCGTCACATCATGTTTGATATTGAGTATATAATTTTTTTAGGAATTCTCAGAAATTAATTTCCTCTTACCAGTTATGACTCACTACTTTCTTTAATTCATTCATTCGTTGTAGTAATACCAATAATTTTGTCTGACAAATCACTGTAGACTTTTTGTAACGTGAAATATCAATATAATCACAGCCGTAGGACGTCCACTGCTCGACTAAGCCCTTCCCATAATACAGTACTGTCCTGCGGCACTTACTCGTATGAGGTCGTTAGTCTGTTGTCTGAACTCGAGAACCTTCCTACTCCAGCGCCCTCCCCATTGTCTCATTAACTTACTGATCCGATGGGTTATGTCAGTGATTTTCGTTTGTCTACGGTATTTTCATTCCTGATTGGATCTCGCCAAATAACCCCAAGTTCAACCCCAAGCATAGCCCTCTCACAGACCACGGATAATAACTTATATCTCCAGGTAATATATTATTTCGTTGATATTAATATTTTTCGATAACTTTGCCTTTTTATACCCAAAAAAAAAAAAACTTAGTAAAGGGAAATAATATAGTATCAGCTGTCTAGCTGGGAATTCATATAGAAAATATATTTTCTCTTTGTGCTTTATTGTAATTACATAATATAAAATACTCATATTACGTAACTTCACCATCAAACCAAATATCCCAAACGTTTATGACTTGAGCTTTGTATTGATACCAATTCATTTTAAAATCTCCTGGATTCCATACTAATGAAATGTCTAGAAAATTATTACAAGAGTTAACCTCCTCTCCCCTTTACAGTATTGATATGCAATTATTACCTTAATCGTTTCAGCAATAAATCTTTAATAATAACGAGATAAGATGTCAACATCAAAATGGTGTATATATCGTTCTCGCACAAGGAAATTATGTACAGTTTAAAGACGTATGGGTAGTGATTAACCTTTTCAAAACCTACATGAAAGTATTGAGTGTACCACCTAATCTTGGTAGTTGTATTATTGTCTGGTTAATTCTTGGTGTGAAAGACATAGCACTTATATTAGTTTTAAGTTTGATTGATAATATTACAAGATAGAAGACATAATAATTCTAAGCCATTTTTCAGTAACAGGAATAGTCCAAACTAGATAAACGTGTACCAAACTGGTCCAGGAAGTTTCTGGGTTCCACTTGACTGACATTTTTTTTTACAGAAAATGCTTTGTAATGTGTAAATTTGGAAATTCAACGTTTTCAGAGTTCCTAAGTTTCAGTACGCATAGGAATTAAGGAACATTTTATGTAGTTATAGAATTATTTTCTTTAAAAGGCAACACCAGGGGGGTGCTGGTGTGTTGCCTACCCTGTAAAAATATATTTAAACTGAACAAATGAATTAAATTTTAATACATTTGTTTAAATGTATTGAAACTCTTTAAGAACTTTAGACTCTAGACAGAAGAATTAGTCTAGATTAGTATAGATGACAAAATCACCTATCTGTATACTAGTCAGATGCAGCTTAAATGACAGGAAACATTATTGATTTCTTCTATTAGACATTATTGATTTAAAATCGATAATTACATTCATCCATTAAAATTGTGCAGTACTGTTGACATATACTTGACAAAGTTCATACGTGGGGTCAAATACGAAATCATATCACGAACACTTTCATTTTTACATCAATCAAAATTCATGTCCAAGTACCAAGACAGTTAGGACGCCCGGAGCTGCGTGCGCGCACCTTTTGAATGTAAAACGAAGGGGGCGAAACAGCACTTTCGGTTTGATCGGCAGTTCAGTCCACGACTGTCTTCCAACCTGGACAGACGACAGGACCGTCATGTTTTGAATGCACGATAAATAATACGAAAAATATAAATTATCACCGCACATAGTTTATATGGAGTGTAAGAGAATAGACATAATCTGTGATTTTTCTATCGTGTTTTGTGAACGACTGTACCTACTAGGTGGTAGTGCGTTTTTGTGCGGAAGGATACGTTTCTGAAGTGTACTTACTTTTTTAACTGGAAAATATGGTAAGCTTTTTAATTACTTCATAAAAATCTTCCTCGTGTATTTAAACTTCCGCGCGGATATTATGTTAAATAAAATCAAATCAATATTAATTTGTATTTATAAATAGAAAGCCTAAAGAAAGTTGTTATTGGTCACGGATTTATATGATTCCGTGAAACAAACAACCTTTATAATAACTAGTAGTGTTTTCACTATGTGTGTCTTATTACATAAAGCTGTTTTTATTCGCTAATTAGTAATATTGCAATTAAATCGCACTTCCCATATTATGGATGGCTAGTATACTAAATTGACCTTTTGTATAAGGTTGAAGTAAGTAAAATGATTTCTCTTTTCAAAATAAAGGTGTTCGTTAAATTTTAAGTTAGTTTTTTTTTAAGGATTTGAGGATGTTTTTTTAATATTAAATTTGTCCTGGTATAATGAATATATTTAGTCTCTTCATAAGTTTATTTTTTCCTTCATTAATAATTCAATAATTATTTATTTATTGAATTGTTTTTAAAAAAAATATTTATTTGTTATTTCTTTTGCATAGTGTTATTTAAATTTTGAATTTTAGTTTTAAGTATATATTTTGGGAATTTAAAATTATTTTTGTATTTTTTTTTATATTAACGACTTATTTCTAGACATATTTTATATAGATACATTTGCGTTATTACTAGTGAATGTAAAGACTATAAATAAATATATTGGTAGTATACTCTGTAAGTATATTAGTTTAGATCAGTGAGTGAACGCCGATAATACAATCAATCAGAGCTTTTCCTTCCGACTTGATTTCCCAACATTGAACTTTCGATAAAGTTCTTTATTAAATATACATATTATTCTACTTCTAATTACCATATTATTTGTCAACAAAAAGTATGTACATGGTCGCTAGAAACTGTCGCTGCATCGGCTGCGACGCTGACAATGGGTAAAAAGTCAGTTTCACTGGGTGAAAGTGGCGAACAATCGTCTTGTAGAAATCAGCGCGTTCACAGTTCGCACTTACAAAGACATCGTGTATTTTTCTATGTATTTGTATTTGGAGTACGTATTCTTACATTACTAACTAGCTGCTGCCCGCGACTTCGCCCGCGTAACTTTAAATCAATACTAATCTTAAACCTGTAAGAGTTGCTCATGGAGTAAGTTACTTTGTTTTCAGAGATATCGTGTTTATAGGCTCTATACATGATACTGAAACTAATGTATGTATATTCCTCCATAACTCTTAAATGAATCAAGTGACCTTCATGAAACTTCGTAGATAAACATTTAGACGTACAGGACACAGGATAGGCTACTTTTTTCTTTTTAACGCGGACGCAAAGTCGCGGACGCCAGCTAGTTAGTTACACTAAAACCTTCGTCGAGAACCACTCTATCGATTGGTGAAAACAGCATGAAATTGGTGCAGTAGTTTTTGAGTTTATCGTGAACAGACACAGACAAACGCTGCGGAGGACTTTGTTTTATAATATAATGTAAGGACTAGCGACCGGTCACCGGTTTCGCACGAATGCAATTATTTTCTGCATGTTACATAACCTTATTAGTTTATCCCTCTCTTCAGTCGAGAAAACCATATTAAAATAACAATTAATTAAAATATTAAAACCATACTAAATAAATAAAATATAGTACAGACAGAGGCGTAGAGCGGCTTTTTTATAATTATAGGCATAAAAGAAAAAAAAGTGCGCGTTTTTAATAATAAAAAAATCACATGCATTTTTTAGTTTATTTTGACATTGCTTTTTATAAGTTTCTTTATCTCATATTATAGTTATTCGTGTCTAACAATACGCTTCACGTAAAACTTTTAAAAAGTCGTAAACAGGTCGTGTCGTGACATTTAAAAGGATTTTATTAATACCGCTAATTTGTAGCTAGCGGGACCATTGCAACACTAATGGTTAGCTTAGGACGTAGTGCAGTGTGTTATGAGAAATGCAATTAGAATATAACTCTTACTGCAACTGCTTAAAGTATATTTTTGTCTGGTAAGGATTGTACTAAATCATTAGCACCCTTCTAGATTGCTTTGTAAGTTATACCATTGAGCTTTTTGCAATTCCGTATTCGCAGTTATTATACGAGTACTATAATTATTGTACGTTTTGTCTGATAATATTATTTAAATATTTACTAGTGACCCGCTCCCGGCTTCACCCGGGATGCAATTTTTTTATATACATCCCTCGTTTTTCCCTCTTTCCATTAGTGCAAACCGAATTAAAATCGGTTAGGCAGTTTTGGAGTCCATAGAGGACAAAAATACTTTTTATTTATTTCATTATTTATTTACAGTTGAGCAGATTTTTATGTGTCTTTAAACTAAGTCGTTGTAGTTTATGTTAATAGAAAAGGATTCATAAAGAAACTTTTACTGAAATTTATTAATTAACAAAAAAGCTCTGTGAGCTGGGCTTTTATGTGCTCTTTTTTGTTGCTCATTTATTATCAGTCTTTGAATTTTTATGTTTATTTGACATTTTTTTAAATTCCTGACAACGTGTTGCAAAATTAAAAGACAATTGGTTGAATATTTAGGCCGTGAAAGCGCAACAAATAAACAAACTCATTTTCACATTTATCATACTTATTAGTTAAGATTAAAATAGAAAGCGAATTTCGTATCAAGTATAAACAAACTTACAAAATTCGCTTTGTTTCATGTGCAATTCTCATACTTTTTGAAAGGTGCATTATTTCAGATGGACATAGTCTAGGTTTTATGTAGACTCTAGGTATACTGAGTCCCCCAATGAAGCTATATATAGGTCTAGTACGAAATTAACATCAAACGCGCTGCAACAGTATTTCATTATCGCCAATATTGCGATATTGCAATATCGTTCTTGTATAGTGTTTGTTGATTTGTTGGTTTGTTATTAACGCTGCTGTGTGTAGTAACTTAATTTAATCGTCATTTTTAAATGTCAAAGTCGTCAGACAGGCTGACCAATTGCACATAGTTACGAAGTTTTATCAAAATTGGTTCAGTAATTTAGGAGTTCATTGGTGACAAATAACGTGACACGTAATTTTTATATATATAGGGCTAGCTACTGGCTCGCGACTTCGCCCAGGTTTAAAATAAAAAATATCCTATACTTTAAGTTGGACTAAATTACATATAGTTACGAAGTTTTATAAAAAATTACGTGACGCGTTATTTTTATTTAAATAGAGATATAAGGATTTTCTCTACTTATGTTGGTTCACATACAGATACACCCAAAGGAAAAGGAGCTCTTTACTTTATACTATGTAATGATACTAGTTTTTCATCGCGTCTTTGTCTGCGTATCGATTGTCTTGCCACATGCTAGATTTGCTTTTCATATAGTTTTTTTTTACTATATTTTTTTATAATATCATATTTTTTGTTTATTTCAAACATATTATATTACGAACGGATATTACAACATACAAAATTAAGATATTTAAAAATGTATGTTAAGGTCACCGCGTTTCGTACTTACATTACATATGTAAATAATTAAATATGTATAAGTCTACGGAATATAATAATATGCTAAAAAGTTTGTTTACAATAGCACCTATTTATATTTATATTGAAATACCTATTTAAATTTTGCTGTACAAAATAACTAGTTATTGAGTTATTACAAGGCATTTCGTCGTTAGAGAAAATAGCTGTGAAATGACAGCATATGTGCTTTTGTGTTTCTGTGCTTGAATAAATAAATAAAATAAATATCTTCACACATTCGTCATACAGCACCATCTCGTTACACAAAAAGCGAACTAATGCTTGTATTATGGATCCTGATATCCAGTTGATATCCTAAATATATTATTTTTTTTAAATAGGCACAAACATACTTAATAATATAAATACAAACATGCATGACTCAGATACAAAGGTAAATGTTAACACATAATCATTTGCCCCTAGCGGGATTCGAACTCGCGACCGTTTGGTTAACAGCTAGGGTTATTAGCCACTAGACCAAACGTGAGTCAAAAAACGGAGTCAACTGCTCTACTTGTAAGGGTCAGCGCCGACGGACGGAGTGGCAGCGAAGACACTAATTTAGTAGCAATTTAAATTTAACCTAAAGTGCTCGTGAATACGACTGTATTTGGTACAATGAAATAAAATGACGGCGAGCGACTCAAAGCACAAAGTGCAGTCGAGAGGCGCGCGGCGACCAAATACAGTCGTGTTCAGGAGCACTTTAGGTTGAATTTAAATTATTACTAAATTAGTATCTTCGCTGCCACTCCGTCCGTCCGCGCTGACCCTTATGGTCGGTAACTGACTTACAGCTCCGCGTGATATTCTATGATAATCTGCTATTATTTTTAAACCAATAATGGAAAGAGCTATAATTAAGACATGTTTGTCTATTTGATTTACGTCTGTGTGAAGAAGAGAGCGAGTAGCTAGTAATAGTAATAATAGCATATATGGAAGTATTTCCACATGAAATGAATATTTGCACTTACTCTAACATAGACTACAGTTGGTTAACGGAGAGGTCTATAATAACCTAGATTGAAAGCTGCCTCGCAGCGAAGTACAGTGCCAATAATAACAACTGTTTATTTTCTACTAGCATTCTAAGTAAAGTAAGTAAACAGTATAGCAAGCAACAAGCTCGTAAAGCAAAGTAACGATGGTTAAAATTTCATCACACGTTACGTAAATGAGGAAGAGAGGGTGCATTGGCTAAGAACCCAGATACTCGATTGTTAGTTAAAGTACACTAACCTTTTAGTTGACCGACACCTGTTTATTGCTACAAAACCTTGGTAAATTCAAGACTAGTGCTTGTTAGCGTCTTCGCTCGAGTATTAAATTGTGCTAGGGTTCAAACTATAGCAATATTAAATTAATTATTAGGTTTTTAATGTTAGGTTCCTGTGGGATTTTCAAAAAACGAACAGCGCCTACCAGCTTCAATATTTTTTAAAGGAGTAAAGATAATCCGACGAATAATCATAATCATAAATATGTGAAAGAAAAACTTCGTTACCCTTTTTCTAAAGTTGTGAGAAAAAATTTTTTTTTATTAATCACTGACGAGCTTTATTTATTGTAAAAAAATTGGCATTTTTTTTTACCGTCGTCGAATATACATAAACCATTAGAAGTAAGTATAATACAATTTTTAATCATGATGTCATATAATAATAATAATATGATTAAAATCAAACAACTTCAGCATTTTCGTACACCAAGTCATTTAAATAAAATTTCTTAACATAGGTACTAACAACATAGGAGATATACGAGAAATTCTGTTTGCGCGCACAATAATATCTCAAACAATCACTTTTCCTTTGATCGACGCAACAATTGCTATCAATTTCAAAGAGCCTCACCCTGGAACGATCCGCTCAGTTACACGTAATAATTACTTGTGTGTGTGTACAAGTATCATACAAAACTGAAGCTGATTGTTAAGGTACGTTTTCACTGCATTCACGCATCGACACATTGTGCGGCGAAGCGCCGCTGCCGCTTGCGACACACATCGGTTACCTAAAGGCGAATACACACGGGGAAATATTTGTTATAACAATAAAGGCATACTTACATTAAATTGTTCATAACTTTTATTTTGCTAATTAGGTTCGTTTACCTTTAAAAATTGCCTTCCTGTGCTTCAGAAAGTGTTCTCATAATTCAAGAAACTAACGAACGTGTGAAACGTTACGCACTCAGACATATTACGTGGACAGTTTTCAAAAGCACAGGGCTCATCTGTGATTTAAATCTTTGACTTTATGTGTATTAAAAAAATGTGCACTACGCCCTGCAGCTTTGCTCGCCTATAATTATGTCAGCTTAAAAATAAAGTCCAACAGGAAAAATGTAATAACATATGACCTTCACCTAGGAGGTTAGGAGGATGCAAATTAAGTGAAGCTTTTGCCTGACGTAGATATATGAACAAAAAATATTGAATATTTTTTTTTACAAAAGGGGAACGAAGTCGCGGGCAAGAGGTAGTAGTAATATATATCTTAGTTTTATTAACTCTTTAAAAAAAATGCTGCATCTGAAAGCTAAGAGCTCTTCACATTGATTGCTTTGAAGCTGTATCTCGTTTATTTATTTGAAAACAAAGTTAATATTTATAAAGTAGAGAACCTAAAAGGAAATAATTAAGCATTTGCAATTTGCAAATGCCGTTTGAAAATGAGTGCTAAATTTGCTGGTCTATTTAGTTGGCAACATTTTTTCTATAAGTTCCTCTCTTAATGATGAGCAAATGCCTTCGCTATCGTAATGGAGCCTCGTTATTGCAATTTGCCTAAGACTCAAATTAATTTGCTTTGCTCTCATCACTTTGCCAATAAATCGGTCTAGCGGAAATATCGTATACTGACTATTTGCGTGATTAGCTCTGCTTTTTACGCCATTATAAACTTTAAGCACATTTCTCGGAATTGTGAATTAATTAATCTTAGCTTCTTATAGTGGAAAGACACCCCAGACTCCCGCGACTTCACCCGCGTGGAATATTTATCCTACTTATGCCCGTCCTGAAATACTATTCTTAATCTGAGTCTAATTAATGATGAAAGATTTTTTTTAATGTGATGAAAACTTATATAAAAGAACCTATATAACTAAACTTATATAACTTATAGCTTTGAAAGATAACCTCTTATATATACGAGTAACATACGAACTTTAATATATAAGTCAGGCTGTGACGGTCCACTTGACGGTAGATGGCTACCGTCGTCTATAACAGATGCTGCAAATGCGCTGCCGACCTTAGTAGAATTAAGAATAAGGAATTGGAAAGGTCATAAGGTCCACTCGATGGTATTAAAATTCCCTCCCCTAAACATTAACAAAAACAACGCCGCAGGTAGGTAATGTAAAAAAGTTGCTGAACTAAGGCGGAATATCGAATAAACTATGGCTATAGAGTGGGTCGTGTCGTAAACCTCTATAGTCATATGCTGGAGAGACGAATGTTGCGCATTCTATGAACGGCCAAGTGTACAAAAAGCTCGATCCTCAAACAGCTTCGGACAAGACTATCCGCCACCTGCTATCAAAAAGTTCTAATTACTTTGAGCACATAGCCTGCAGAGAACCAGAAAACTTGGAGAAGCTGGTGGTGGTTAGAAAAGTGGATGGACAAACCAAGTTGTGCATCTTACAGGCCTTACAGTTGCGAAGACGATAAGAAGGGCTGAGGACAGGGTGGAATGGAAACAGCTGGTGGTCGATGCCACCAAGGCATTTCAGAGCGGGCATGACCTCGAGCAATGAAGAAGTAAACGACCACTTTTCACAGTCTATTAGTTGTCTAAATTCACAATTAGGTGTGTTAACATCAAAAGCTCCCCTGTCTCAAACAAACACAAATAGCGATTTTATCAAAGGTAACCCAAATAGGTCACTTTAAATCTGTATATTAAAGTTATACTATGAACTAAGATACGTATGTATTATAATAAGCCCCATTACAAGGCAGTTAGAGTTGCATATTGAATAAATTGATCCAAACTGCTGGCTATAAATGACAAACATCGATAACAATCTCGATAATGAAATCGAGATTCTCTTAGATGACATTTAAATATTTTCAACGTAATATTGCTAAGTGTAGATACATTCAAAAATAACACTTAAGTTGTTAGATTAAAATACAAATTCGTAATTGATCTAACTGCAATTTATTTTGGTAATTTTCGAGCGTTTTTAAAAACTTGTTTGTCATACAAGTTTAAGCTTAATTAATAATTTTGTGTAGGTTGAAAATGTAGAACCATTTGTGATTGTCGTGATTATTGTGTTCTTTTATTTATTTACTAGCTGGCGCCCGTGACTTCGTCCGCATTGAAAAAGAAAAAAGTAACCTATCCTGTGTCCTGTACGTCTAAATGTTTATATACCAAGTTTCATGAAAATTAGTTAATTCGTTTAAGAGTTATGGGGGAACATACATACATACAATACCTACACTTACAGATTTATTATTAGTATTGATTTTTACCAAAATCAACAACATGTATGGTAGCAAATTCTAATATTATTGCTAAAGTTTATGGGGATGGATGTTTATTAAACTTTCATGAAAAAACGGCTGTAGGTACGGATTTAAATGAAATTTGGCACACATATAGTTTTATAGCCTTCATTAATATTAGGATACTTTTCATCCTGACAAAATGTTAGGTTCCCGAGAGATCAGGCGTTTTATTACATTTTCTTTTTAAACGTTGAAGAAGTCGCGGACACCAGTTTTAAATAAAAATCTATCAGAGCCAAAAACAAATGTTCAAAATAAAACAAGTATTTAGTTATAGTTAGACGACTGAAAAGGACAAAAACTTGCTTTTAGTAAGCTTGCTGAATTGTTTGACTGCTTTAATGTTTTTGAAAATTTATTTCGATAATTTTATTGGCAAATTATAGTAATAAATAATGACGCCACATTATAGAGTAGTTTAAGTAATATTTCAATAAATAAAAAATTACAAATACACGATTAGGCCAATTACAAAATGAACAACGGTTACGAGTACCAATTTAAATCACGATTTATGGTAACAGTTACGAAGTTACGCAACAACAAAACCACGAAAACTTAATAAATTCTATAAAAGTTGTAAAAACCGCAAGACGGATAGAATGAAGTAATAAAGTGTGGTAATATAATGTAACGTGTGATAGACCGGCTTTATTTTTATTATGGAATATGGACTAGCTTTACCCACGGCTTCACCCGCGTCAAATTCAGTACAGAAATCTCTTCTTTGTATGAAGAGGCAATAAGTTCACAACATAAGGTCATTGAAGAATGGAAGTATGAATGGATTTTGAAATTACAAGACTTCTTGTAAGAAGAAAGTAAGTACATAATTCTAAACGAATATATCCAAGTACTAATATTATAAACGCAAAATTTTGTGAGGATCGATGTATTGATCTTTGCCACTCTTGCAAGCAAGAACGGCTGAACGGATTACGAAGAAATTTAGCACACAGATAGCTTATTGCCTGGATCATCATCATATGAGATACTTTTTATCACGAAAAAATGTTACTTGCCTGATGGATCAAAAAATAAAACATTTTGCGCCACCTTCGACACAGCGATAAAGATATCAGGCGTTCTGTTACATACTGTGTTCTATTTTTCATTTTTCAAGGCGGACCAAGTCGCGGACACGAGCCAGCAGTATTTAGGTAAATATGTATGCTAGCTAGTTTATGGTGTGAACTTATAAAAATAAATATTAAAAATGAACTGTCTTTCAATACGTCGTTTATTTATTGCAAAAAGTGTATTGTGTATGTAGGTAAATATGTATGGTAGCTAGTTTATGGTGTGAACATATAAAAATAAATATTAAAAATGAACTATCTTTGAATCCATCGTTTATTTATTGCAAAAAGTGTATTGTGTATGTAGCTAAATATGTATGGTAGCTAGTTTATGGTGTGAACTTATAAATATTAAAAATGAACTATCTTTGAATCCATCGTTTATTTATTGCAAAAAGTGTATTGTGTATGTAGGTAAATATGTATGGTAGCTAGTTTATGGTGTGAACTTATAAAAATAAATATTAAAAATGAACTATCTTTGAATCCATCGTTTATTTATTGCAAAAAGTGTATTGTGTATGTAGGTAAATATGTATGGTAGCTAGTTTATGGTGTGAACTTATAAAAATAAATATTAAAAATGAACTATCTTTGAATCCATCGTTTATTTATTGCAAAAAGTGTATTGTGTATGTAGGTAAATATGTATGGTAGCTAGTTTATGGTGTGAACTTATAAAAATAAATATTAAAAATGAACTATCTTTGAATCCATCGTTTATTTATTGCAAAAAGTGTATTGTGTATGTAGGTAAATATGTATGGTAGCTAGTTTATGGTGTGAACATATAAAAATAAATGTTAAAAATGAACTGTTTTTCAATCCGTCGTTTATTTATTGCAAAAAGTGTATTGTATAATAAAAAGGTAGATTCACGCAACACAGTTATAAAACAGGAGGCGTTGCAGGAAGCCAACCCATCATGCCGTGACGTTGTCATCGTGAAATACCTTTTGTCTCTCTAGTGAATCGGTGTCATAATAAGAATTAATATATGAGTGTTTTCTTATACCTATACTTAGAATACGTTAGAAATACAGTGAGACTAAATTAAAATCAATAACGGCAGTCATCAATGTAACGGCAGTGCACATTTTATTCCATTGCCATTAATTTCCTCTAATTTGTCTAGCGTGAGTAACTAAACTCTCCCAACAAAAAAAAAAAAAACTAAATATGTACTTTACGAGTCATATTTTCTTGAGAGTATTATTTATGTATATATCCAACGAATACGAATCAATACTACTAATAATAAATCTGTAATGGTTGGTCATGGAGTAAGTTACTTTGTTTTCAGAGATATCGTGTTTATAGGCTCTATACATCATACTGAAACTAAATTGACGATTTTTAGAATTTTTTTCTGTATGTATGTAAGTATGTATGTTCCTCCATAACTCTTAAACGAAATAACTGATTTTCATGAAACTTGGTAGGTAAACATTTAGAGGTACAGGACACATGATAGGCTACTTTTTTCTTTTTCAACGCGGACGAAGTCGCGGGCGCCAGCTAGTATACCATAAATACCAAAATAATCTTTGATCGGCACGGCACGGCGTGCCGGGGCGTGCCGGGCCGTGCCGGGACTAATGGGAAACCGCCCTTTAGCTACCGAGTGATGTAAGTAACTTTGGGATGTAGTTACAGCATCAAATTCTATCTCCCGATTTTGCTATCATCACTTTGTGAAGTGCGTCTCACTGTGGAAGCAAATTATGAAGACGTTCAAACAGGCTAACTGTTCGTACGATCGACTTTAACATACAAAACGACATTTCCATTAGAAAATTATAAGGTCCGAGTTAAATTAAGTTTGAAATTTGTAAAAATAAAAATACAAACGCTTTTCATAAAAAATAAAATATAGTGGCGGTGGTTAACGGTGCGTGTTCGCGTTTTGCAAAATTTATTACAAAAGTCACGGTCATTTTGCATCCAGTTGAAAAAGGCTTCGAATTTGAAACGGTCCTTTATTTACTGTACTGCAGTCTGCTATCGTTTTTTTTTAAATTAAATTCACTTTTATTATCTTAAAAATAATGTTAAATCTTATTCGAACTATTTGCAATGGTAATTCTTATTTGCCATGTGCCTGCAGTTAAAAGCCCCTTTAGATTCTTTAGACCAGTTTTTAAAACCTATTATGTATCTAGATCAGATTTTCCTTCTAGAATAATTTTAATATGTATACTCCTACCAACAGTACGATGAAATCAAATAGATGCCTATCGTCGACCATTGCTTCATAAAACACAAGAGGCAATGCAAGAACGTTGCCATCCATACAAAACTATTCGTTGTAGGACCCAACATTTCATATTGTCCAGTAGTAGACGTATTCTTGCATCAATATAGAACCATATTGAATCGGTGTCCACAAATAATAGAGCTGTCAATTTGTGTAGAATTCTCCCTCGGCTCTTACAATGCTGTTTGCAACCGGTAGGTGGGGTGGCTCGTGTTACAATGGTCAGTTGAGTAACGTAGTGTGTTGAAAGTTGAGCACGCGCCGAACAAGGCCGACTAGTTGTTAAGGACACGACTGTTCATAGCATCTGGTCAAATTTTAAATGGTATTGTGTTTGTGAGAATTATGGCTAGCTAAATGAATTTTTATGCTTCATATTTTAATTCATGCAAGACATATCAAGAATTTTATCAGATACGGAAAGTTTCACAGTCATTTGGGCAGCCCGTAACCACTCCCTTACAGTAGACTACCGTGAAATAACAATATGTGTACTGTTGTGTTTCAGTGAGTAAGACTCTACCCACTCCAGAGTCCATTTTCCTATCTGCCTAATCCCTATCTATGGTCGCAGGTCGACAGTTTTAGACGACGGTAGCCACCTACCACCATAAAAAAAACTTTTTTTTAATATTACCCGATATAAACTATGTATTTTTTATAAAGCTCACCTAAACGTTGTGAAGTTTTTTGCCAAAACTTATTACTGGATGTAAATATGCTGCAGCAAAATGCAGCGCATTGCGATAACGCTCTTATAATATATTTCAACAGCTCTTTGAGTGGGTTACAAGGAAATGGAATAGTCTAATCGAATTCGCACAACTTTAGAACTCTGTATGCAAATCAGCTAAACGACATTATCGCTTCGATGGATAACTGGATACAAGTTGAATTTTAATATAGCCACGTTCTGGAGAAAGAATTGCGTTTCGTATCGGCTCAAATTCGATATTGAATGATGTTAGACCTCAGTTAGGGCGCTCGAGAGAATATTGCGTTCAGAAATGACACTGTAAAATCTAAAGTGATTTTCAAAAGTTGCAGACGTGATGAGAATTAGAAAAGTCGGATTATGCGATGCATTTTTTTTTTGAATAATGCATTTTTTTTTTCTACAACCTTTCCAGTTTATCGCTCTTTCCATTAGTGGATACGGTATCTAAATCCGAAGGGTGATTTAGAATAAATTAGAGGAGAAACATATAGAAGTGATAATATTATTTTTTATAATGTTTATACATATAGACGACTAATGTTAGGTGAATTTAAAATGCAAAATGAAGACTCAGAATGACAATTTTAAAATAATGTAAGTATAAAGATCAATTTAGAATGTAGAACAGAATCCAGGGACTTAATCTAGTCTAGCTATATAACGAGGTAATATAAGATATTCTGCCTGAATTAAATTATGTTTGTAGATATGCTTCTTTTATTATTTGATTTATTTATTTTATCGTGAAGTGAAATTTTAATATTGAAATATCTTTAATATTATTATCACTGTCTGTTGGCGTGTGTTGTTATATGCGACGATAGTCACCTACCATCAAATGGATCAGACTGTCTGATGACCTTAGCATTAAAAAAATATATATTCACAAAAGGCAACATGTATACATAAAGTTATAGTAAATTCGCTTAAATGTCGCAACAGATGGATTTACGAATATCCCACTGAAGATATATAATTACGTAGTAACGACCTTCTTTACGTCTTGTAAATGTAATAGGATCCAGCGAAATAATAATAGATTATCATGTTCAGTGCTATTCCAATCACGTATTGCAACGAAACTGACATTTATCTATCACTTCGTTAAACTACGAGTATATTTTGTGAGGATGTTTACTTATAACTAAATATTTTCACGTAAGTTTCAGAGTATTAAAGAATTTGTTTGGAAATTATTGAAGCTTTTTAAACTTACATAATTTACCTATTAATTATTAATTCATTTATTTAACCCGCCTGAGTTAAATCTAGAAATTAAGTGCTAATTTATTAATATGAAAAATTAGGTCTCGTGTTTTTTTTTATTTCATTAAAGATGGGTTTGCTCTTGACCAGTGTAGTCGTGTAGCGAAGATGTGGCCTATGATGGAACGAACTCACCCAGAATATGTACTTTGATATCATTTGGGTTATATGAGTTTGTCTTTTTTGTTGTCTATAATTATATTTCATTCTATTAGATGTTTATTTCTACGTAATTTTTATTCAATGGTTACCAAACTCCCTTTTATTCATTCAAACAGTGAATGTAAAATAAACAACATAGCCTGAAATCTATTTCCCTTTCAGGGGAATGAATTCTCAGGCATTCAATATGTTGTCTGTATTCCAAGGAGACGGTAGCCATCTACCATCTAGCTAGTGTATCTATTCTGCCAGCTCTTTATTTTAGATTTTTTTTACCGTTATGTGTTATTATTCTTTATGGTAGTGAGTAAGGGATGTCAGAGTTCCATATTCTCCCTTTTCCTTTGTCGTTTCAGAACAAGCAGCGCATTTATATGTATTGTATTTATGCAACGGTAGCCAACTACCATGAAGTGAAATGTCAGCCTGTCCGGCACTGCTTAGCACAAAAAATATATAAAACTGTGTGTATTCATGCAACTGTGACACTCGGTTCAAAAAATAAACAAATAAAATTGAATTGGTTCATTGGCGCAACGCTAAAAGAAAACAACAATTGACAATCAATTTTAAAAGTAAAATAAAAATAAATGGAACTGGCGCGTAACGATGGAATTGTTTTAAAAATATCTATAACTGGGTCTCCAATCAACAGAACCATTTTATTTTGTTTCGGTTACTGGATAATATCTTAGTAATTAAAAAAAAAATAGAGCAATTATAAGAGCCTATTACTTTAAACCTTTATTTATTTCAATGATTTTTTAAAAATCGAAGAAACTCCGAAAGAAAATCAGGATAGCATTTTTTGTCTTATTTAAAATAAATTACATAAGTATATGATAACATACATAAAGCACAGTCGGGCACAGTATATAGGTAATATTTATAATACTAAACATAGTATGAGCTCATAATCGTCTAAATTCTGGCTTCATTATCGTTTAAATAACCGGAGATTTTATAATAACCTTTCAAATAGAGTTTTATTAAAGTCTTAAATTTATTTATATAGATAAGTAAGCCAATGTGGTGCTCGCTTTGGAAACATTTGAGAGAATTTATGGTTTAGACTAGACTAAATGAGAAAACTAGATTACCCAGGTAATCAGTAAACAAGCATCAATTATTTAAACTTTCTTAGACGCTTTCTCTCGTTACACTTTTGTAAGAACGAGGCTTAGATATGTAGGCGCGAACATTTTCGAGAGACGGCCATTGTTTCAATCGTTAGCAGCTGTTTTCTTTCTTCTTGTTGGGTTTTCACTTTACATAGTCAACTTTTGTTATACCAAATTATTATTATATAACTAAAAATGTATAATCACTATGAAAATAATTGTAGATTAAAATTATTTTTTCTTTATTTGTTTACAGGTATGTAAAAGTTTCGTCGCTGTTCTCTATTAACCAAACAGAATAAAAGAAGGAGCAATGTAAGAAAGTTAGTATTAAAATAATATTATTTTATGCAAATGTGTGCTACAAACAGGATTACAAACTATTAAAAAGAGATGGCGATATTAAACTTTCTTTGGGTACCTACTACTTGTTCGCTTTAAATACTTTTATTATTTTGCAAACATTCTGTATACTCGTATATTGTAGAACTAGCTGGCGCCCGCGACTTCGTCCATACATACATACATACATACATACATACATACATACATACATACATACATACATACATACATACATACATACATACATACATACATACATACATACATACATACATACATACATACATACATACATACATACATACATACATACATACATACATACATACATACATACATACATACATACATACATACATACATACATACATACATACATACATACATACATACATACATACATACATACATACATACATACATCATACATACATACATACATACATACATACATACATACATACATACATACATACATACATACATACATACATACATACATACATACATACATACATACATACATACATACATACATACATACATACATACATACATACATCATAAAAATAAAATACATAAAAAATCACATATACATAAAAAATCAAAAAATTCGTCAATTAAGTGTCAGTATCATGTATAGAGCCTATAAACACGATATCTGAAAACAAAGTAACTTACTCCATGACCAACCCTTACAGATTTATTATTAGTATTGATTGATGTCTGCATTCTGTACCACTGAAAAATATTTAAATATTTTAAATTTAATATCTAATTGTTTATCGAAAAACAGTCTTATATTTTTGCGCTTAAGAATTAATTTGTTATTATCGGATTGATAACATTTCGTAGTGTGTAATGGTGAAAATGTTCACGTTAACTAACGAAGTTATACAATGAATTACAGACTCTATTACATTGATTTACAGATAGGTGAAATAATGGCCGAACGGTTTGTAACGCGTTGCCCAATATGTAGTGTGGAGCTACTGTTATGGGATTGAGTATGCAATATCCGTTACCTTTCGTAATGTGTCCCCGCCTTTACATGCAGTTAAATATTAAAGATTTTTAAAAGTAATATTCAAAAAAGTCTTCTTAGTAGAGCCTACTTTATATTGTATTCAAAACTATATTTTCAAATAATATTTATGAAATCTTAAAATGAGTTCACAAAAAATACATAAAATTAAAAAAAAAGTCTGACGTCCACAAAAAAAAAGAAATAAAGAGAAACTCTAGGTAGTTTCTAGTTCAAGATTTAATAAAAATAATAATTTTAAAATTTAATATATTACATACAATACAACAGTAATAATATAATTTTTTTACCAAGATGCAATTGTTGATTGTTGTACAATTATCTCGTCTCGCAATAACCAAATATTATGTTTTTATTGTCATACAACATATGATTTGGAAAATATTTTTGTAAACAAAGTTACAGGTTTCATAAGACGAGCCGTGGTCGGTAAAGCGAATTTTCCTGCCGGCGTCCACGCCCCGTCTGCGTCCGGTTGCTTCTGTGTGAATTGCGCCTTATATGATTTCGAAACCGTGTTTAATTCGAGTTAAAAGTTCAACGTTTTAAAGAAACAGCTGGAAAACCTTGTCACGTACATATGTACGAGTGTCTACTGCGAACTACGAATAAACATTTAATTTTGTCGTAACCTTTTATTGCCTTCATGTAAACATTGATCATCGTAACTCACCTATTACGACATAGGCGACGTGATTTTTTACATCACTCACACTAAATACTTTTGAACAAGACAACAATCGTATTTTTAACCCCCGAGGCCCGATGCAAAATAGGGGTATTATAAGTTTGACGTGTGCGTCTGTCTATGGCATCGTAGTTCCCCTTAAACTGCTTTTTTTTTTTAAGTTTACGTGAGTTCTTAGCTATATCCGTTCATTCGTTTGAAGATCATCAGACCCATTGTTACAAACACGAAGTGATCAAGTTTCTACCAATTCAGGACTGCGCAGTGGCCTCTTAGATATCGGCGGACTATTTTGGTTACAGGCTTATATAAATCCGCTTCTATCAGCCGCGTACGGCCGTCATAGCGTGCCATCTACGTTGAACCTCTTCTATCAGCCGCGTACGGCCGTCATAACGTGCCATCTACGTTGAAACTCTTCTATCAGCCGCGTATAGCGCTGTATCACTGAGAGTCTATGCTAGTCACTTGTCGTCGAGTAGTTGAGAAAAGCCCTCCTGTAAGTCTATAGCGCTGAACGCGGCGAAACAGACGCACTTGTCCTCAGTTTTGCCTGAAAGCTGAATAGATTCGGAAACTGTACGGACGCGTACGCTTTTCCATAAAAAAAAACTTCTGTTTCATGGACTAAAGCTGAATTGAGCTGAACAAATGTAATCATTCCCTTATCAGAGTAAAATGAACTTCGCATCTCTAGAGGGCAGTATGGTGATAAAAGCTTGGTATAACGTTTAAAGGGAAACAACACATCAGTACCTACATATAGCATTTTACAGTCGGTAAAACATACAATGGGAGGCAACATCTCTTCTGCTCGTTTACTAAACGGTTTTAACTGTTGTGTTAAGAGAGCAATAGATCGTCTGCTACCTAACTACACTGGTCCTTGACAAACATTTTTAAATAGTTTGTGTAAAAAATGGGTTTTTAGTAGAGATGCGGTTTTCCGTAAATTGCCTGGCGAAACTCGAACAACAGCAGAACACTACAGTATAAACTTTTACCACAACATAATGCATTGTACGATTCGTCCGTTTCATTCTGAGTGCGATGACATACTAACACAGATGTGCGTGGATATGCGCAAATAAAGAAAGTTGTAAAAATGTTTCCACTTTCAAGGACACGCTGGTTAAACTCATATATTAGCATTCTTTACACATAATTCTGCTTCTTTTTCTTAGGCAATCATCGTGACAATTTCAACTAAAAGCAAGCAAACAAAAGTTATGTACTCGAAGTATTATGGTCCAGTATCCCTCAAAGGATTTTTTTTCTGATTACTAACAGGCTGAATCTCGTGAGTAGCTTCAGTTTGCCGAGGCGAACAACTTTTTCCTCTGCGAAAATTCTCGATAGAGGTAGCTAAAGGAGTTAGCAGCCGTAAAAAACTTCCAAGCGTAGGACTGGGAAAACGTACCACTCAATTTGTAAGACTATGGGGCCATTTTATTATACAAATGTTTACCCTGCAGACAAAAAAAAACAGCTGATTTTTGAATAACTTTAGTGTTCCTGTTTCGGGTCAATATTGAATTATTGGTTGACCATAAGTAAATGCCACATTTTATATACGTAATAAGTAGGTAAATTTTTTGTTTTATTAATATATGTGACACAAACAGAAATTAAAATAACAATATTGAAAAAAAAAATTTTCCCAAAAATATTGAATTTTTTATCAACATATTATTGAAACTACGAGTATGAGTGCAATAAATCTTCCTAACCTTATCATGAAAGTATAATAATATTGCAACAATCGCGTTATCCGTATAGTACAAGGCTTAGACGAATGCGGGCGTACTACTTCAGTACCTGTCTTTGAACGTAGATTCTCTTTGATGCAATTTGAATGCGTCTCCACCTACTGCGCTTCGTGGGGAGCCCCTACGAATCAAGCGCTTTCTCCTCAAACAGATCTACTATTTCTGTACCTTTGTCTGGGCAAACATGGAAAGGATTGTGGATTTTGGATCTATTTCTGCTCAGTTTACAAGTTTCCCTCCAAGATAAAAAAAGATCTTTAAGTACCTTTTAGCGGGTAAGGGTTGAGATTGGTTGATTGAAGAACAACATCAATATAGGATTTTGACTGTCTCTGACTTAGGTCTCTAAAATTTTTAACTACGCATTAAAATTTGAAACACAAAAGTACACAGGTGTGAACCAAAGACTTTATAAGTATATTTGGGAGTATAGACACGGCGTAGCCCGTAAATAATGGTAGTAGTACAATTCGTCCACTCTAGATTGTCCACACGAGAGAGAAAGAGAGAGAGGTGGACGAATTCGCACTGTCGCTCGCTAGTGCGAGTATGATTTTAATACTACCAAAGATTTCGGGGCTTTCTGCTTGCTACGCCGCATCTATAGTTCAGATCAATGGTGTGAACAAAACAAAACAAAACCACTAACGTGAAATCGAGCAGATGTGGTTATGGGCCGCTAAATGGGACTTTTTTTAATGGAACAAAAATACAAAATCCTCCCTATCTCCCTAACTCTATTTAATATGCGTCACAACGCGTCTTGTTAATGTTACTATGCGAGAAAGCAAACATTGAAAGATGAAAAGGCATTGAAGCGTACGATGAGTCCCAATCGTGCGAGTTGTTGATGATCGCAGAGACACGCTCTCAAGGGCTCAGGTCCTTAAACATGAGGCCTTCAGACAGGACATTGAACCCAACCTCTATAAGCCTGTCGTACGGTTCGCTTGACATTTCTTATTATATTTTTTGGAGTGTCGGAGTTACGGATCATAACAATAACTTTTGAGGCAAAGAGGATTCAGTTGAACGTATTTAGGTTTCATTTCTCATCGATAACAGTAATGTAATTTGATATCCATTTTTTGTGGGAAATTGGAAATGCAAATTAGTTACTACACTTTGACACCTTGTTTAAGCGGTTAATGAAATTTTTATAGTTGACTGGCCTGGATCTGACAAGTAGTGGCAAGGCACACTGCGTTTCGTAGTCATTAAGGCAGCCCGTCTGAAGCCCACCGTGAAATAACTGCATGTGTGCTGTTGTGTTTCAGTGAGTGAGTAAGAAATGTCAGAGCCCATTTCCCTATCCTTTCTCTTACTATGGCCGGCAGCACAGTTGCGCAATTTCATACATATTTTTTAAATTATATTAAATAAGTGTTGGAATATATCAAAATAAATATGTCACTCTAACAATTAGATTGAGTCTTTCTCCTTCGCCCATATAGGTAAACATTGGCTCTTTGTTTCATACGTTTGACGTTGAGTTTTAGAGTCAGTTCTGTTCAAACTGCGCCCTTACTAGCAAATACGAACACACCTTTCCACTATACTAAAAGAGACTAATTAAATATTTAGTACAAATTGTTTCCCATAACCCAATAGGTTATAGGCCCCAGCAAATGAAATCATCCCGGCGAATGAAAACTTCCCAGTGAAATCAAAGCTTTCCAGTGAAATAAATTTAAAATAGAATAAGTAAATTTATGGTTTAAATAAAATGAATAATTCAAAATTAAAGCAAAATATTAAACCATTTGATGGGGACAAATACAGTGTGTGGAAGCTGAGAATATGGAATTTGTTAAATGAACTTGAAGTGTTAAATAATATAAAAAAAGAACATCCTGCGTAACCTGATAATCAGTGGCTTCAGAAGCAATGAAGCTAATGGGAAGGTGCCGAGATGGGAATAGACCCAAGGTTCATGACCTTATGATGAAATATTTAAATTGAATAGAGTATTATACAAATCAGGTAAACATTATTGGTAGCAGATTGGTGGTATATAACATCTCCCTCGTATGAATTAAACAATGGGTGCAAAAATAATAGTTAATAGTTACGAACTATTAACTAAGATTATACAAAAATAAAGAGTAAAGTAATAGAATTATACATACAAGATAAATCTTATCAAAACTAAGAATACAAATTCAAGAGAGGTGGTCTAGAAAGGATATAAACTTAAATTTATCAAAATTAAAAGGTTAATAATAAAAGAATATAAAGTAAACTTATGCCTAAGAAAGTATTCAAAAGCATTTAAAGTAATAATTAAACAATTCAAATAAAACTTTAAAAGAATACAAATAATATAAAAGTCAAACGAATATAAACGATACAAAATGCAGAAGAATATAAATGATTACAGAAAATAAAACTAAAAATAAAGGAGAATGAAACACAGTTCTGGTAGTAATATTTTTATAGTTTACATGAGTTTCCTTATTTCTAAGGGCGAAGTAAAACACTTAAACCATAAGAAAAGTTTATTGTAACGATATAATCTTAATATAATAATCTAGTACAATTTTGCAAATCTAGTAAAAGATGAGTTTGATGTTTTTTACCCGAATCTTGATTTGAGAAATTTCTTTAAATATTTCCATGTGTCAAATCAAATATAGTGTCACTACAGGTGGATTGTGCACGATCCGTAAGTTGGTTTTGAACAAATAGGAATAATACAGTGATTTGACTTTCATCAGCTAAAATAAAAGCTCGATCACAAATAGCTAGTCAAGAACTAAGGTTGTCACGATTACCATCGTAAGGCTTAATGAATTCCAATGTTTCCATCAGCTTCGGTCATTTCGACAAGTAAATAAATTAAGATCGTAAGGTCATTGAGTTCTTAAAATATGAAGAATAGTAAAGTTTCCTAAATGGTAACAAAAATAAAAACTAATGTGAGAAATTGGAAAGTTAGAAGGGCATTATACTCGTAAGATATTTGCTACCACCACTGCTGCTACCACTGAAACCATGGATATGGTGGTTGCTGCTGTTGGTGATGCAGTTGTGGCTGCGTCTGTGCGAAGAACTCGTTGGTGAGGACCGGAAACGGCTCGTACGGTTGGAAGGCGTGTATAGTTGAATTATTTGGGTTGTATGAGGTCGGCTGCTGGAAGGTCGGACTGTACAATGACGGAGACAGTTCTTCAGGTTCTGGTAATAAATATCGAGGAATCGGATGAACAGCTAGTACAGGTCTTTCTTCGGCTTCTTCCTTTATTTCGACGTCGTTATCGCTCTCAGATGATAATATACTTTCTGCTTCTGAAAGTTTTCGCTTGATTAAAATCTGTTGCAAAGGTTTGGAAATTACCCTTAATTATACGATTTAATTAGCTCGACCGGATCCCACCCCTGACACAAATTTTTATATTATGTCCCCGATATGGAGGCGTGTATAGTTGAATTATTTGGGTTGTACGAGTTCGGCATCTGGAGGGTCGGTCTATACAATGACGGAGACAGTTCTTCAGGTTCTGGTAATGAATACCGAGGAATGGGATGAACGGCTCATAAAGTTCTTTCTTCGGCTTTCTTATGTTAGTAATACAAGAAAAAAAAACTTAAAAACTATGTTAGTAATGGTATTTACAAAATAAAAGTATAGTTTGTGTCCACATCTTTTTTAATTGACAATCTACACACATAGATATTGTATTCAGGAGGCTCTTAGAGCTGCCCCGCGTCCGCACCATGAACGCATCCATCAAATCAAATTTTGATTACGAAAATTTCCTCAGAACATTTCAGACCTTCTTGATCACATCTTCTTTCAGCGTCGAACCAAATTGCTGGTACCTGATGAAGTTCAAGCCATCCGTCAACTGTTTTTGAGAACTTGTAGTCGGAGCGGTACAGGTAGACGTTTTGTTCTGTGTATATTGTTGACATGAAATGAAAATAAATTAAAAATTATTCATAGAAACTCGACCAACGGGCTCGTCATTAATTATCCATCCATCCATGGAGTCATCCAGGGTAATTGAAATATAACAGTAACTCGCACGGCGACACCTACCGTTCGCGTATTTCCGTTTCCTTGTTCAGTAGGAGGAAGCGCAGTCTCGAAATCAGCAAGGTTTTGTAATCACATTTCTCTCAACAATATCGATTTCGGATCACTTGTGGATTTCGAGCTACTGTGGCCCAAATTGAACAAGGAAATGTAGTCATCGAACGAGCACAATATGTTTACAAACCCTTGTTGATTTCATGTCTTCGCTTCCTTTTATTTGACAATGAAAATGAGACTATATAAGTATTAGTTAACTTTAACAGTTCTATAGTACTATTCGGTTAGTAATTCGATAGTAATATCGATAGTATATAAATAGGCGTTCTAATCATAGAACACTAATATTTAGATTATAAAACGAAATAGTAATGTAATTTCTTTTTACTAAAAAAAAACTGTTTATTGTTTATAATATTTTTTTAATTACATTACTATTTCCTTATATAAATACTTATTAGTGTGCTATGATTAGAACGCTTATTTATATTCTATCGAATTACTAACCGAATAGTACTATAGAACTATTAAAGTTAACTAACACTTATTATAGCGCCTTTTCATTGTCTAATAAAAGGAAGCAAAGGCTTAATCAACAAGGGTTTGTTGATAGAAATGTGAATACTTCTGCTTTCTGCCTTGCTGATTTTAAGCTTGTGCTTCCTACTACTGAACAAGGAAACGGAAATACGCCTACCATTCCCTATACCACCTTATGTCGCCGCCCGTTTTATAAGTTGCTCCCGCGTCGTTTATCTATGAAACAAAGTATCGTTTACTTAACGTTATTGGTAACACAGGTTAAATTGCCGGTCTAATATTTACAATGGAACTTATTCTATGCTATGTTATGCCCAGTTATAAACACGAAGCTTACAAGTAGTTAAAGATTTACCACAATTGGGAAAGTTGCATTAAAAATTCGAATTTTAATTTAAAATTCGCTAGCCCATGACAAGTTTACAAGCTTACCTGTACATAAAAATCTGATAAAAATGTGTGCTAACACTGTCTTAAAATACGTCCTGCTTTGCTCGTCTGTGTCGTGTGGTACGAGTTTAACTATTGTATAAAAATACCGCCAAACTAAAGACTTATCTCTGTCACAGTATATATTTACTCGTATAGTTTTAATTTGGGTTATGACCTGCGTTCTTATTAACCCGCACGTAAGAGCAGGAGAAAACCCGCTCGTAGGAGCGGAGAAACCCCTTTTATCAATTGACCCCATAGTCAATATAAAAAAAACTTACATTCAAATAATACCTATAGGCGGAGGAATGAAAGTTTAATTAAAGATATTACCTTCCAAAGTCTGAATGTCCAATGCTCAACGTCCAATGCGCAACGTCCAATGCTTAACGCATTGGATCGGGGTCCGTCATTTGGCGTCTGGGACTCAACAGGTGAGAGGTGTGGTAGTCTATTGGGTCACCACAAAAGTATAAAGCGGCTTGGCCGCAGGAGATGAGGAGCCGAGGATATGGCGGTGCTGTGGGGCTTCGCTGTGATCCCGGGTCTCATATTTGCTGCCGATGGTGGAACATGGGGGTTTTAGTGGGTGGTCCCGGCGTTATAAAGCCCGCCGGGTAGTCCCACATACCCCCTCGCCGACTGTCCTCCTTGGCCATTAAAAACAACTATTAACAGAGACGCGAGGGACGTAGGCGTAATTTTACCGGCTTCACTCACGGGGCTCTATCTGTAGTTCTTATTTCATCTGAGCTCAAATTCTGCAAAAAAAGTTTATAGTCATCTGTCCGACCCAGAGGTCAGTGTTATCGTTTTTGATACGACTTGATAAAAAACATTTTTGAGTCATTTATTGTTATCACTACTTTTTTTATTACTTAGGTATACCTTATTTTAATTTTAATTAGGTATACCTAATATTATTCGAGTCCAATCTGTCATACTGTGCAGTAGAACTAGTTGGATTTTTTTTGTCCAAACTGTTCTATCATAGAACAAACAATCATTCATGGACATAAAACCATAATTCCAGGGTCAGGGGAATATAAAAATGGGCTGCTACGAAATTTAAAATGAACCTCGAATGAAATTGAAATGTTATTACTGTGCGATAGAAGAAATAAAAGCATGTGTGCTGTAGTGTTTCGGCACAATTGTAATAATTATGAATGTCCATTAACATGTATGAACCTGTGATGTTGGCGGTAGGCACCTACCATTAAATGGACCGTAAACTTGTCTAACGACCTAGATATAATATAAAATAATATTTAAAAAACTATGAAACCTCTCGCGATTACCATAGAAAAACTCTTCAGTTATATTTTTTTTGTTTTTTTTATCCATAAAAAGTTATAATTTTTCTGTAATTCCATATATTTAGATCCCCTATACGAGTAGTCCTTGCTTACACCTTCACCGTTCACCGTGAACATATTACTACCAAGTAACAACTTCCGATTCGAGTCCATTGCAAACTGGTCAATTTATCAACCTTCGCCATTGTTTCTAGCGGAAATCTCATTTTTCGACCACCACCGAACCAAATACATTTAAATTACACCCTATTGTTACCAGGGTAAAGTTCAAATTCTGTTGAATCTGTGTCAAGTCAAGTTTACCAGTCGACTTCGAAAGTCTCTACGATTAAAATACAAAATAGCACTTATAAAGGTCCTCTTAAGGTCTATTGTAGATTGTAGCTTATGATTTAGTTTCGTTATAGTTCTTATGCAGTGTTAAATCGTTCTTATTTTTACAGTAACATACTTTATAATCAGTTTATTATTTTTATATCCATAGATAAATGTTACTATGACCTTTGGCAATAATAAATGGTTTCTAGGTTTCAATGAAGCATTGTAAATTTTTGTAGGATAGTTTTTTTATTTACTAGCTGTAGCCGCGACTTCGTCCGAGTTGAAAAATGAAATATATCATTTATATTTTTTTTTTTTTTCGGCATCTTCTGGGTGAACTCGCTCCAACGTCGGCCTCGTCTTTGCTGCACAGCTAGATGCTGGCCAAGAGAAACTCCATTATTAATAAAAAAAAGTTATAAAACCCCTTAAAAATCTGACATCTTTATCGTTGTGACGACAGTGGCACCACCACGGTGTCAAATTTAATGCAAATTTGCACGGTTAGGTACATACTCGTACAGCTTCACAAACTTTCGCTTTTATAATATTTATTTTAGACACACTGACCACGAACATACAGTAATAACACGACAAAATATAAACGAACAACTTTATATTTGCACATTGATTTGTGCTCAGCATTTATATACAACTAGCCGGTGCCCGCGACTTCGTCCACGTTGAAAAAGAAAAAAAGTAGCCTATCCTGTGTCCTGTACGTCTAAATGTTTATAGCTACCAAGTTTCATGAAAATCAGTTGATTCGTTTAAGAGTTATGGAGGAACATACATACTTACATACATACATACAGAAAAAAATTCTAAAAATGGTCAATTTAGTTTCAGCATCATGTATAGAGCCTATAAACACGATATCTCTGAAAACAAAGTAACTTACTCCATGAACGACCCTTACAGATTTATTATTAGTATTGATAATTTCATTATAACCGTGTCTATACGTTACACGTATAAGACAAGAACAAAGATATCGTCTAAATAAAATGGAAATAGTAAATGTCAAGAATGAATCAAAGTATTAAATTAATGAAGTGTTGGCGTCAATTTATAGTGCGAGCCCGAATTGTTGTTGACAAAATCTAATTTAGCAAATCTAATTGCTACGCGGAAACTAAAATATATGTTAGGAGTAAGGGTTTAAACGTGTTTATCAATGTCAACAGGCTTTTAGTTTATTGTGTTGAATTCAATTTGCTCTAAACAATAAACGGTACAGTTTACATAGAAATGTTACCTATTGTAACAATTTTAGGTGTATTAAGCTCAGACCAAATAAGACAGAAATTTGCGGACAACATAGTGAAGCCGGTTTTATAAACATGTGTGCGTAGGCTGTATTGATATTTTGTGTTTCATTGCAAATTTTGATTTCCGAATTAACTTACTTCCTCTTAGATATTGCACTGCCCTTATGGCACCCTTATTTTCCAGGCTCCGTGGGATGTATTGATTTTCTTCCTGCATGTGTAAAATCTATTCTTTAATAGCTGGGAAAACAGCCTTTTCATAGACATATTTTTTATTTATTGATAGACATAGACGCTTTTAATAATTTTACATTTTATAAAATACTAAAAATTTTCGCATCAAGCTTTTCAAATTATTTTCCATCTTTAAGTTTCGTATTTAGGAAATGTAGATATTTATTTAAGAAATAATTTTTGAAGCCGGAGTTTATTCTGATAAATTAATTTATTTCTCTGATTAAAAACGAACGAAGGAAATAAAGAAAAATATTTTTAATAACACACAATTTGGACTTGAAAATTTGGACTAGGTAATTTTAAAAGTGAAATCCGTGTGGCATATTGCGGTACCTGAAAACCTTCTGACCAAAAACACTGACGCAATCAGCTGCCGGATTGGACTGCTATAAATGTCAGTAAGAGAAGTACCCGTCAAACCAGTCGCACGCGAACTACTCGTATGTGGACATGCGACGAATAAATTTGGCGAGGCCGTAAAACTTCCTAAATACATTAACTGCTGTGTATTAATAATACAGTTGAATCCATTAAAATAATCTATATCTACACCTAAAATTGCTTATAAATAAATTCGCTTTTCACCTTTGTCTGTTTAACTCCTTCTAAATCCTCCAACGGTTTTTATAGAATAGAAAGAGCTTTAAAGAGGAAGGTTTGTGTGTCATTATAATTATTATCATTACCATCAGCCCGTGTTACTCCACCGTTGAATTTAGGCCTCCTCAAAGGCTCGCCATCACGCATAGTCTTTTGCCATTCGCATCCAGCTGCTTCCTGCAATGGCTTTCATATCGTTTGTCCACCTGGCCGCAGGTCGCCCTATGCTGCGTCGTCAAATTTGTGGCCTCCATTCGAGAACTCGTCTACCCCGTCGGTTATGCGGTTACCCCGCAAAAAAAAAACCACGAAGAAAAATGGTTTCGCGACCAAAACAGAGATAAGTCTACACCACAAAGAGCGTGCTAGAAGTGCTTCGAATTTTGGAATATACATACAAATTCTGGATATTTCGTATAAATCGAAATAGCTAAGTCAAAACGGATAAGCCATATATATATGAAAATATATGAAAATTATCCCAGCCACTGATTTATAGCCATTGTTATCTACTACCAGTACCTATTGCAGTCCGATGCAGTTAGAATGCACCAGACAAATAGATCTAATTCACAATGAACACGTCCTATTTAGTCCGTTGGCCCTATACGGTCTGTAAACTACTCGACCTTGACTTAATCTATTAGGATTCTGCTTGAAGGCTTACCTTATGTTTTCGGGGTCGAGAAATCCGAAAATCGTGATCGAAATCCGCATCAAAGTGGCCCAAAATTGGGAAAAATAGCACACAAAATTAGTTTTTTTGCTAATATCTCGAAAACTATTGCGAATTTCAAAATGCGGTTTACGCCATTCGAAAGAGCGGAAAAAGCCAAAAATGTTACGTTGACCACCCATCTATCTGTGATAGTTTTCGATCAAAATGAGTTCAAACGTTTGTCGTTATTTACGTTAATATGCGTACTTATCATGCCAACTACACTAACTACACTTTTCCCTACAAAAAATGCTCTCATTTCCTGAAAAATTGAGGTATTGAAAAAAAATTGGTTTTATTCAAAACATCCGCACCTACCCAAAGAACTACTGCAAAATTAGTCACCTCTAACCCCTCTCCCTCCCACGCCCTAAAATGGCCAATTTCACCAATTTTGACTATACTTTTCCCGACAAAAAATGCTCTCATTTCCTGAAAAATTGAGTTATTGAGAAAAGAAATGGTTTTATTCAGAACATCCGCACCTATCCAAAGGACTACTGCAAAATTAAAACCTCCAGTTTAAACTTTGGACAAACATTTGTTGAGGTAACTTAATACTGTTTTATAGGGAACAAAATAACCTTTCATTCGATAAAAAATACATTAAATCATAGATGATGATGTGTTCAGGTAGGCTTGCACACTGGAACTTCAAAAATGCTAGTGCATCAAGAATGTTAAGCTAGGCTGTTTCTAAGCCTATAAAAACATAAATCAATAAATTAGGTAATACTCAAAATCAAATTCGAAATGCTATTAACATGATTCTATAAACAACAGCTGTTATTTGTAACAAGTGACGAGACGTTTTCTCGTTCACTACACAATATGCGGTGAGACAGATCGGCGTTACATAATCACAATAAAACCTGTCAGTGCGTACCACTTTTACTTTTGCAATGCAAAAAGTCTATAAACCGAACTGGTCACCATTGACTAGTTAAATAATTGGACCAATTTATTAAGAGCGCGAGACCGAATTTGTTCTATTTAGAAATTAACGCAACAAAGACGAATGTGAAGAAAAGGAACAATTTGTTTAAATAATTTAAAAGAGACATTTTCCTCTGCGATCTCAATTTGTCTTAATTCATGCTCTGTTTTTCATTTCTTAGCGCCTCTTTCACAAACGTCAAGTAGGCCAAACTGTCATTTAACGTCACCAATAACCGGGGATAATGGAGCTGATATACCTTTGTTTGTACGGTAAACGTCCCAAACATTAAATAGAAAATAATAATAAAAATTCGGCTATCGAATGATGCAGTAAACCGAGTGCATAATTCAATATAACAGAAAATGATTTCTAAAAGTAACTAATCAACACTTTAATTGTAGTTTGTGAAAGAGGACCTTATACTACGTATGTTCTAATCGGACATATGCGTTTGTGAGCAATGTAAACCATCTAGCGTCAAATTGAACTGTTAAAGCGTATATAAGATAAAAAAAATTCTTTACCAGTTCCATAGTAAACTTTAATTCGGTTACAAAACCAGTGTAAGTGTTATCCGATACGTAAACAACATGTAATACCTAATAGTTACCGTAAGATTACACAAATCGAATTCTTCAGTTCAAAAGTCTTAGAAGTCTTAGGAGGTTTCATCATAATGAATGTGCCTTCTGCAGTTATAAACTAACAGAGTAATCATCACCCTCTCACAGAAGAACCACCATGAAATAACCAGGACGTTTGCTGTTGTGTTTCCGTGGGTGAGTAAGGGGTGACAGATCGCATTCCTCTATATCCTCATTATTTTCTTAAACTTCATCCTATTAAGCGCACTTGCAAATATTATATTGATGCCTGTATTTCTATACTAAAAAAAACAGTATCAATAAACCACTAAAGAAACTACGAAGAACAAACGGTTCACATTCAAGGTTTTATAAATTACGGTCACCCGGTTGCAAACAGCGAATAACATGCCAACCTGCTTGAACGAAAAAGACAAATCTACAATCAGCGACTCTTTTCGACTTGTCCGGAAACTTGTGCAATCTGATTTGATTTGTTTTTGAATTGAATGCTCAAAGCTTTATAAAGTCTTGGAATAGTTTTAAAACTTTTAGATTCCAAGCCAAGAAACTACAGTTTGAGAATTATAGGTCTTTAAAAGAAATAATTAGTAAATAAACCTGGCGTGTGATTATGTAAAGTAGGCATCACATTAATCAAGTCTATGACACGACACTTTAAACAATTGAATTATTGTATAATCAATATAATTGATAATAAATTGTGAGATATCAATTCGATAGTCGTTTCGATGTATGGTCTCTTAGCGAAGAGCCTCGACCAACATCTCAAGAGGCTCTCAATGGATTTCTGGATAAGAAGACAGATACAGAAGGCGGTACTTCTTGGCACACGGGCCTATTAACATGTATCCCTCCAATATACTCAATATGATATAATGGAAGAGTTTTTGCTCATTCAACTTTACTTTTATGAATAACAAAGCATGGCAATCATGCTTCATAAATTTCAATAGTCGCTTTTTAAATCTTCTTAGGATTTTTGGAAAGATCAAATCAATATGATTTGATGATCAGATAAATAAGTTTTAAGGATAAATTACAATTTTAGTAATTAGGTATTTGCAAGAGAGAAAAATGTGAGTCGTTTTGGTGCAACTAGAAAATGAAAAGACAAGAAATTTTCACAGCACCCCTTCAATTTATTTCAAACTTTACAACATCAATTAAAAGTTATTCATCAAAAGATAATCGCGTACTTACAAAAGTACTTAAATTTGAAGTGATTGACTTTTTGATGAACTTCGATCTTCTTAGAACTTTTGTTATTTATTCCACCCTTTTGTGAAGTGATATTTTGCTGTACTTATATATTTTTAGTTTGAAAGTTTTGACCATGTTGATGAATATTGGGCTCTGGGGAGCAAGGAAACATCTAATTTAAAACAAATGATATTATTAAATTAGTAACTGTTTAGTTTAGCAGGAAATGTGTGTTCATAATCTCTACTAAATTGAGCAGTCAGAAAAGAACTAACTATAACAACAAATCATAAAGTCAAATTATTTATTTATTCTTATCAAGAAATAAAGAAAGAAAGGGAAAGTGTGTATTTAAACAGAATGTTAGAAACATCATCAAAAGTGTATCAGTTGCGATTCCCCTCTTATTATTACACCACAGCCGCATCGCAACCTAACTGAAGACATGAAATAAAAACACTCATTTCCCACAAGGAACGCGAAATAAAACCAAGAGCAGTAACAAAAGTTCTCTTTGTTGTAATGAGCCGACTAGATTTATGTACAAGACGTGTTCGGAAAAGTTTAAAGTGTCTGCGGCAAGCAAGAATTGTTTTGAAACATCCTTTAACGTCTCTTTGGCGTTGTGGCCATTGTAAGTAATTCTCGGAGCGCTTATGGAGAAAGTTATGGTCGGTATACTTGCTTGTTCATTTGTGTTCTTAAAATTCAATGTATGTAATGCCTCCAAAGTGCTAAAGTGGGGTGCTAAAGCCTCCAAAAAAGTTGTGAATTTTAGCGTTCTGGGTATATTGGGTATTGATTCCTGCATATTTTGTCCTTCCCACAGTAAAATATTAGCATTAATTTAGTTTAGTGTCAACAGGAGAATCAATTCGAGGTAAGAGTAATTTCTGTGCAAGAATCCTTACACGTCAAGGGTATTGCTACATTTTGTAATAGCAGGCATTTGATGGCTGCCACCAAATTAAGGCATCTAAGGCAAGTGAAACCGCAGAACAGAGCTGGTGTACTGTAATGAAATGTTACACATGAATAATGTTTGATAATCTTGAAATAATCTTTGACGTGTCCCTCAAAAACGTAGAAACTATGTAAGTACAATTCACTTACAGCAAAGCCTCTCGCTTCGCCGAGAAAAAGAAACACTTCAGGAAATTAAGTGTCGTCTTTTTATGTGAAAAATGTATCACTAGAATGCGTTTAGAAGGGAAAATTCGAAGAGAAATCTTCCGGTCTCCAATTCCCTTATCGTAAACAAAGCGTAATAGTCGCCTTGGGAAAGATTCGCGGTGAGAATGTTACATTTGACCTTTTTAAATTGTGATACATAAGATAACATTAATGTTAATGTTAACCGAAAATAAGCGATTGTCTTAATCAGATTACTGACAGGTAATAAACTTTAATTCCCTTAAATCGGGAGTCGGGCGCGTTGACCACAGGTGCATCCACCACTGGGGGCATAAGCCACGGACTCAAAATTTTCATCTCAATTAAAGGGAATAGTCCATTTCTCCATATCCCTTGTAAAATCATTGGCGTCGCTTGTGTTATCTACCATCAAATGGACCGTCAGCCTGTCTGACAAACTTTACTTTAGCAAAAATTAAAATTAAATTCTTATTAAAGTTATGGACCTTATTCCATAGAAATAAAGGTATTCAAGAAACTACAGCCCAATATTTAAAATGAAAATCAATTCTGTAGATTTTAAAACGTTTTCTGATTGAATACCTACTCGTACAACACTCAGCATACCTTATTATAATGAAATTAAATATATTACAATATAAAGAAAACGAAATCACATTCGTTATGAGTAAGAAACAATCGATTATTATCACCAAGGGTTAGTCCAAACAGTTCTACTATTAGTTCTACGATAGAACAGTTTGGACAAAAAATCCAAGTAGTTCTTCTGCACACTATAACAGATTTGATATACTGGTATTTTGAACAAAATATTATTCAAATTAGAAAATAGACGATTAATGCCAAATGATGTGCAAATCAGAAGTCATCAACGGGAGAGCATTCGTGAAAAGAAATAAACGAAAAAAGTAAATGGGACAGATGGAAACGAACGTTATTGTCTTGCATACATTTGAGTAAATTAATAGGCACACTTGATGGGGTTGGCCCATGTTACAAGAGAAAACATTCATAACTATGTGGTGCCCGCGACTTCGTCCGCGTTCTTTATAACCTATAGCCTTCCTCGATAAATGGACTATCCAACACAAAAAGAATTTTTCAATTCGAACCAGTAGTTCCTGAGATTAGCGCGTACAACCAAACAAACAAACTCTTCAGCTTTATATATTGGTATAGATTATATTTAGCGCCTCTTTCACGAACGTCAAGTAGGCTAAACCGTCACTTAAAATCACCTGTCACCGGGAATAATTTAGCTGATATACCTTTGTACGGTAAACGTCCCAAACATTAAATAGAAAATAATTTAAAAAACTCGCCTATCGAATGATGCAGTAAACCGAGTGCATAATTCATTAAAACAGAAAATGATTTCTAAAAGTAACTAATCAACACTTTAATTGTAGTTGCTGAAATAGGCGCTTAGTCTACAACATTGTTAGTGACGAGACAATGATAATGTTAGATCGCCCGTCGCGTATCCCTTGCACCCTACACTAACCAGTCTTTCCGAGCTGCGTGACGGAATCCAACACGCTCTAGTTCCTTCAATTATAATACCACTTGTCAATTTCTAAGTAAGCATTCCAAATACCTACAGTTTAATCTTTGTTATAGTGGGTTAAGTGATTACCTTTGAAGCCACTAACTGACGATTAATTTAATATTTCAATTTCTCCATATTGCGTATATATACTACCTTTTATCTTACATCAGTATAAGCATTATCCGCAATAAACACTGCCTTAATGAACACGAGTATGTATGTTATATAAGGTAATGTATAAATTATATAATGTATAAGTTATATAATGTAAGGAAACTATTTTAAAAAGTCCGGCTTCTCCCGGAATGGAGAAATGGCGTTAAGTTTTTGTTGAACGCATTACGTTGATGACCTTTTTTACTATAATGCATTGCGTATTCAATTTTCTTGTCAATTTTCAAAAGGTTTTTATTTTACACTATTTTTTTAGTAGCATTGCAGTAGATTTTATTTATTTACTAGCTGGCGCCCGCGACTTCGTCCGCGTTGAAAAAGAAAAAAAAAGTAGCCTATCATGTGTCCTATACATCTAAATGTGTATCTACCAAGTTTCATGAGGAACATACATATATACATACAGAAAAAAATTCTAAAAATGGTCAATTTAGTTTCAGTATCATGTATAGAGCCTATAAACACGATATCTCTGAAAACAAAGTAAATTACTCCATGACCAACCCTTACAGATTTATTATTAGTATTGATATTTGTCTAAAGTAAATACCGATTACTTGGTGATTTTTTTCTATCGAGAAAATTTCATTATATTATGTTTTCTGTTACAGTCGTCACTTTCATTTATAATGTATTTATCTATTTAAAAGAATTAATTAAATTAGACTTTGTTTACTTAGATAAAATTCAAATATAGGATTGGCTATTTCTCTTTATACCCGCTCTTAATTCTACTATGTTGGGCAGTATACTTGGTATCCCTGTGGCGTTGCTTGTGTTGCAGGCGATTGTAGCATCAAGTGGTCCATTTTTTTGTCGATCTTAAAATAGAATAAAATATTTCATACAAATTATTAAATGAGCGTATTTTCTTGTATCATATTGAATTTCAAATAATATTAATATATGCATACATTAATAATATTAAAATAAGAACGGTTCTAATTCGAGATAATTCCATTTTATCACACATAAAATCGATTAGGTTCGAAGACAATGTGTTGCAAATTTAATTGACTTTTCTGAGCTGGTGACCCAAAAATGTTAAATCCATTAGTAGCCTATGAATGCTTTATAAAGTAGAGCGGCGCTAATTTCAAATTGCCTACCTATATACCTAGTCACAGTCGCACAGTCGCAGAAGCGGTTCCGCAAGGCAATGCTTTTGGCGAGACGTGTCTCTGAATAGGGCTGGACTTACTATTTATCGATAATTAATTTTACGATATGGATTACGACGTTGTTTTAACTAATAACATTTAGTAAAGTAAACAAAATAACTTTATCCATTTTTAAAACCTTTTTTTGACATGATAATCGAGCAAGCAGGTACCAAATAATATTCACATATATAATTGTATGTAAACTCGACAAATAAAGTGCTTTATCACCCTAAGATTGAACATTCTTTGTATGTTGTAGAATGATAAGGTCTGTTTTTCTTTGAAAATTCAAAGTGACAATTATATCAATCAGTAATCAATACCTATTTCAAATCTAAGCCTTAGCGAATTTTGAAATGAATGGAATTTGTTATCGAAACTGATAAAGCACTTTTCTGGTCGATCATACATAAACTAACTATATAATAAATATTTATTGGGCACAAATTCATGATAAGAGTCTATTTATACATACAATATTAACACGAATAGAAAAATACACCTATTTCATATTTAGCACGTAAAGTTTAATGTAGCATACGTCGATAAAATCTAATTTATCGACATTTACATAATGATGCATTGAATGTTCCAACAACATTAATTGTCAGTCTTAATTAATGGAAATAACATCAAAACAGTATTAAAATGTTAATCAAATGATATCGTTTCACAATTCGCGTTTGTAGTTACGAAATAATTTTTGTGCAATAACTACCTACCTATTTTTATTTATGGGTTGTTAACCTTGCATTAAATATTTAACGTATTAAAAGTTATAAAATCGTTGCTTTATCTATGAGTGGCAACCTGCAGGCTTCGTAAAGATGCAATATTTTTCAGTCAAACACATAAGCCTTTCTAGTTTATCACCCTTTTGATTAGTAAAAACTCTATCAATATCTATTGGGTAGTCCAATCCACTTATTGACATTATAAATATGAAAGATTTGACGAAATGTGGTTTTAGGTTAATCAATCACGTTAATACTTAGAACGAATTTAATTGAAACGTAACAGACCTTAACGCTCTGCCTTAGGCGTCCCGGGTTCGGTTCTCAGCAGGGTTAACTTTTGGCTCTGGTCTGGATCTGGAAAGTAGTGGCTTGACACACCGCGTTTCATTTGGGTACCACCGTCAAATAACAGTATGTGTGCTGTTGTTTCATTGAGTGGGTAAGCAATGTCAGATTTCATAACCCTCCTATCACTTCCCAATCCCATAATACTCAATGGGCGGTTTTCCATTAGCGCTGGCACGGCCCGGCACGGCACGCCGGGGCTTCGTTTTTCCAGTGAGCCGGTGTTGATCGGCCGGTTTACGTCCTTGGTAGGGATGTCGCCTACACGCCTCGCGCACTCACACACGCACACGGCTACAATTCATATACAATACACATGCAGTTACGACGGCGCCGGCGGGAGTCAAAAGCCGGGCGGTGCCGTGCCGTGCCGTGCCGTGGCTAATGGAAAAACAAGCCATACATTTTCATACATTTTTGCTTCCCCGACACCGCCGTGCCGTGCCGTCGCTAATGGAAAAACGCCCAAACCCACTATGGCGTTGCTGCACCTGTGGCGTTGCTGAACCTGTGGCGTTGCTTATGTTATAGGAGACGATGTTTATTGAAAAAAAAAAATAGTAAATAAAAAATAAGAATGTCGATAAAATATTTTCCCATCACTAATTGACGACAATTTCGGGTAGGGCTGCATCCAACAAAAAAAGGTGGCCTCATTGGAAATTTATCTGTCCTCGCGTACCACCTAATGTTGTTTTTGCAGTCCAGTTGCATTCAGAGCTCACGGTTCTTTTCTCCTAATGAAATTCGAACGAGCTACTGGTTAGGGTTCCCGGAACACCGTTGTTGCGGCTAAAATATTTCACTCTTTTCAGGGTTCGTTATTATATTTTTTTTGTTAAAAAGGAAAAAGCAATTGAAATATTAAGAAATGTTCCATTTTATTCTTTACTAATGTTTTTGCCCGCGACTTCGTCCGCGTCCGATCGCTACCAAACTTCACAGGAACACCCGCTGCACTAATCTGAAGATTGTCTGAAAATTTCATCAAAATAGGTTCAGCGGTTTTGAAGTCCATAGGAGACATACGGGGACATAGATACACACATCGCCTTTTATACTATATATATAAGAAGAAGATTTAATACCTAGTGTTACTAAAATATTTTTCATGTATTTTTTTAATTAAGAAAGTAAACCTCTCTAGCGCTCAAAAATTCTGTGGTGGATTAAAACTTAGTATAAACGTCGATTAACCGCTTTTTTTAAAAGAAAATCGAAGCCGAGAATTTGTTTGAGGAATTCTTTTAACGAATCTCCGAGCACGGAACCCTGGACGTTTGAGCCACCCCGCGCTTAACCGTTTTTTTATTTATTACAGAGCTTGTGAAAGGGGATTCGCTAAATGAAAAATTGCTGGAAGTTCACAAAAGAGAGCAACTCTGCTCCGTAGTAATTAAAGCTGGTACGGTACATTTTTGTACAATGATTAAGGCATTTGTAATTTTTTCTATATTACCACATTTTAATGCAGTATATTGGTAATGAATCATACATATTTATTTTCATGTAACTAACTTCTGTCTTTCTGTCATAAGCTATGGAAGGTATAAATTAAATTAAAAAAAAAAACCTACAAAGAAAATGAGTTCGTATAATTACAAGTACCTAATTAACTATTTTGATTAATAGTTCGGTAAACTTCGTAAGTCTTAATACATCGTAAGTTCTATTATAAAATCTTAAAATCTATATAAAAAAATGTAAAATCACTGTCTTTTATAAGATACTTTGGCTAGATAGCCAATATATGCGTATGACCTTATTGTTCGATCATACACAGGGCAATGCCGTAATACAGAGGCGTTAATTAAAAAATGTTTTTATTTTTATTTTTAGCTATTTTAAGGATTGTATAATTTACAAATAAAATATTATAGGTAAATAGCCATAGTACTTAAAATGAAACCATGAGGCTAAAATATCTTCAATAAAATTACCTAATCGATCAAAATATTTTTATTATAACTTTTGCTGGAACAGTTTGAAATCGAATCAAGAAAAGTTCTATAATTTTACCATTTCAATGTCTTAATCTAGAGTTTCCTTACGACGCTAATACCATGTTAAGAATGTTTTATTTATAAGGTAAAAAAATGCAATTTATGAAGTTACATGTAGAATATAAAATTAGCTTAGTAAAATATTACAAATACGTATGTTACATAATAAGGAAGGTCCTTTAGAATGCATAGACGACAGTGTATCTGTCACACATAAAGAGAGTCATTACGTTGTGTAAATACAAGCCTGCTTGAAAATATTCACACTATAGTAATTCGATCGACCGCAACGTAAACATATTTCCTAAAGAGTATTGATAAATTCTCCTATTGGAAGTAATTTAAAAAAATCTTCCTTATTACCGAACCCTTTAGTCATAATTTAGACAGCCCATTGTTATATAATAATTTGTTAACGATCATTATGTAATTAGCTATAACTGTAATTAACTAAATATGTACAAACTAGACTAAGTATATAATATCCTAATATCCCAAATCACCCTCTGGTAACTTTCCATTCCATTTCTTTGTCCTTTAGCAAATAAGCACCCAACAAAACCGTCTGTCCGGACTCCTTCCCGACATTCCTTGCTCCGACCTCAAAACGTCAAGACCTCTTTAAAATCATTTCTTCTATTTTCGTATTTTGTTAAGTTAAACTTTGTAAAACCTAACATTAGTTATTAAATATATTCCTTAGTTTTTAAAAACAAGTTTTAATTCGCCACCGCGTAACAAATTGGCGCAGTCGGTAGGATCTGCAAAAAGATTAACAAGACGAAGAGCAACGCGTCGATCTGCAACAGGACAAACATCGCCTAAAGAACGACGTGGTAGCCGAAGGCTTTTGAATATCTTCGCCGAACATGCAGCTCCTGATAATACTGTTACTGTGGTAAGTGGACTTAACTTGTTGCTCGAATTCCCTATATCATTTCTATTTTCTGTGTACGTGTTCCTTTCCCATATTTTCGCTTCTACCATATCATCCATATATTACACTGTATCATATAATACACTATAATTTGCACTATTCCATTCACTAATCCCATTTTACTACAACACAATGTCTAACCAAGAATCGCCTCTCGAAGGACAAGCACGACCAAAACAAGAACCATTGCTTGAAAGACGAACTCAATCAAAGATTTCACTAGATATTTCGACTTTATTAAAGCTAATCCCATGCTTCGATACTGGAAATAGTAACGAAGTTTATAGATTTGTTAGGTCATGTAACTCAGCTTTTGATTTAGCCACACCTGAACAGGTTCCTGTGCTTCTTGTATACACGTTAAATAATATTGTCGGTTCAGCCGCATCAGATGTCCATAGTAAACAATATAAAACATGGACCGAGCTGTGCTCATTTTTAATCGAAAAATTTTCCAATGTAAAAACCATTGCTCATTTAAATTTAGAGTTACAATCAATGCACCAAAAGGCTAACGAAACTATCACTGAATATCTCCACCGAGTAGACTTATGTAGGTGTAAAATTATTGAAAAATTAAATGCCGAAGTCTTAGACAACTCCCTTAAAGGACGATTAGACGCGACCGAAGAGACCGCGCTAAGCGTTTTCGTTAACGGAGTCCATCCTGAAATAGGATCGATGTTACGGGTAAAAGAATTTAGTACTCTCACAGACGCAGGCCGATTTGCCCGTCAAGAAGACAAAGTTCGCGCTATGATTAGAGCCAAACAATCATTGTTTAAAACATCGACTCCACGACCAACAGACCGACCTACGCGAAACGACAATTCAAATCGCTTTGCATATAATCCCTCATCCCAATCTAAGACGACACATAATAACTCCGATAAACCACAACCACCTACCAAAGTCTGCAATTATTGTAAAAATTTAGGACATGTAATCTCCGAGTGCCGTAAAAGGGCTTACAATAATAGTTTGAGAAACAATCAACCTCAACGAGCCCTTCCCGTACCCTCAACTTCAATGAATCATTTAAACTCGTGGGCGACCAACGAGGCGAGCAGCTCGTTGGAAATCGTTTCAATGCCTTGCTCGCCGACCCCCTCACAAGTATCCAACAATCCCCATCAGTAAGGAAAAATCCTGTTTTCCATGTAAATCCAACACGCATCCCAACTCCTACTACCCGAGGACACGAGCCTCGTAACGCATATCGCCAGATGCAACCTCAAAATAAATTACCAGTCTATCGGAGACAATACGAGGATGCATCTACCCAAACAGATATGCAAACTTTCGATCTCTCTAATCCCACTGTTTCGTCATCTAATCTCTATACTAAATCTACTAAATCCACTGAATCTACTAAATCCACTGAATCTACTAAACCCACTGAATCTGCCAAATCCACTGAATCTACCAAATCCACTGAATCTCCTAAATCCTCTGAATTTACTAAATCCTCTGCATCTACCAAATCCACTGTTTCTCGCAAAAAACGCTTAACGCTTAAGACGAAATCTAAGTCACCCAATTACAAGTCCAAGTCCAAAGTATTTACCATCCCCGCATTAGATGATGTACCTCCCGAGAATCTCCTTCATTGTACTTTCTCCATAGAAGGCAACCCTGTAACCCTTTTAATCGATACTGGGGCAGGTATCTCAGTAATCAGAAAAGACAAGATAGGCACATCTACAATCAACCAACTCGACACAGCCTCGATCGTAGGTATCTCTAATACTCAATCTCCAGTCACAACCCTAGGTACTGCCTATATCTCTCTAGATGATTTACCTAAATTCAAATTCCATGTCGCTAACCTCAACATAAAGGCTGATGGTATTATGGGTAACGATCTCATGTCTAAGTTTAATTGCAGCCTCTTCATTCAATCGAAAACCATGAGAATACGTGGTAAAACTTACAAATTACATCATCTAAGCGAAAAGACACAGACCATCCCTAGTGTCACACAGCAAACCCTTAGTAACCGCTCAGAAACTGTAATTAAGTGTAATACTAATACTATCAATTTCGGGACAGCTATAGTAGAAAAACAAACATTAGATAATGGTGTTGTTATTCCCCACGCCTTGGTCGACGTTAGAAACAATTCATTTCTTATCACTTGTGCAAACACTACTCAATTAGACAAAATCATTAGTGTCCCAAATATCAAAGTCATTCCTTTTATCTCGAACGAACACACAATTAACGTTAATGAACATTTAATAAACAGCATTAATCACGTATCCATCACTGACCGACAGGAACAAATACTATCCCTTATTAGGCGAGAACATTTAAACGAAGAAGAATCCGCCTCGTTAGATAAAATAATTACCGAATATTCAGACACATTTTTCATCGAAGGCGACGCATTAACGTTCAGTAACCACACTAAACATCGGATACCTCTCACAAACGAGACTCCCATTCATACAAAAACTTATCGTTTCCCCCAAATCCATGAGAATGAAGTGAAAACCCAAGTTCAGAAAATGCTAGACCAGGATATCATAAGACCTAGTTCCTCTCCTTGGAGTAGCCCAATATGGGTTGTCCCCAAAAAACAAGACGCCTCCGGGAAACAAAAGTGGCGCTTAGTGATTGACTATCGCAAGCTAAACGATGTTACCATAGGAGACAGTTACCCACTTCCTAACATCACGGATATCCTTGACAAACTAGGACACTCCCAGTACTTCACGACCCTAGACTTAGCATCAGGGTTTCACCAGCTGGAAGTAGACCCGAGCGATATTCCTAAAACGGGTTTCAATACGCCGTATGGACATTATGAATTTAAGAGAATGCCCTTCGGATTGAAAAACGCACCCGCGACGTTCCAACGAGTAATGGACTCTGTCCTGTCAGGCCTGCAAGGTGAAAGGTGCTTCGTATACCTCGACGACATCGTAATTTTCGCTTCCAGTCTTCAAGAACATGAACAAAAACTCCGTGAAGTCTTTTCTAGGCTTAGACAATACGACCTTAAAGTACAGCCCGATAAATGTGAATTTCTCAGGCGCGAAGTCGCTTATCTCGGTCATATAATTTCTAATGAAGGTGTCAAGCCTAATCCAGACAAAGTCCAAGCCGTAAAAGACTTTCCTACGCCCAAAACATGCAAAGACATAAAAGCCTTCCTAGGCCTTACAGGTTACTATCGCCGCTTCATTTCAAACTTTAGCAAACTCACGAAACCTCTTACGAGCCTTCTAAAAAAGGACACCCCTTTTGTATGGGGTATAACCCAACAGGCAGCATTCGACGAATGTAAACGCCTCCTTACTAATCCACCAATATTACAATATCCCGATTTCGCAAAAGAATTCGTCTTAACCACTGACGCTTCCTTACACGCAATTGGCGCTGTACTATCTCAAGGTGAAGTAGGAAAAGACTTACCTATCGCATACGCCTCACGAACCTTAAACAAAGCCGAATCCAATTACTCAACGATTGAACGCGAGTTGCTGGCCATAGTATGGGCAGTTAAACATTTCAGACCATATCTATTCGGCAGAAAGTTTAAAATTATAACTGACCATAAGCCTCTTACATGGCTTTTTTCTATTAAAGATCCTGGAAGTCGTTTAATTCGTTGGCGACTCAAACTCGAAGAGTACGAATACGAAGTTATATATAAAGCAGGTAAAAATAATACTAACGCAGACGCACTCTCACGCCCTCCCGTCCTAAGTACCAACGTTGTCGACCTCACAGACGACGATTATCTACAAATAAATTATGAACGTTTCTTAGAAATCAGCCCTTACAATTTCGACACTTCTAACCTTCATATTTCACCAGACCAGCTCTTAGACGAACGCCATAAAAACATTCTCATACCAGTTTCTTGCGAACTCTCAGATAAAAACGACCTTTTTAATCAAGCCATAGGCATGTGTTCTCAAGTAGAACCATATTTGAATAAACAAAAGCTCTTATACGATGTTGATTTATTAGTTTCCGACAAAAAACAAAATATGTTATTTGGTTGCTCTAGACCCAATCACTTCGACCCTTGGAATAGTGAAAGCTATTTTAAAACATTACTTCACTGTTTACAAACTCACGATCTCAAGTCACTCTTTGTTCCTGATTTAACAAACGATAGAACTTGTAGACTCTCAGAAAACGAACAGTTACGTATAACAGCTTACCTAGCAGACACTTATGAGTGCGAAATCACAATTTGCGAAAGTAGAGTCAAAGTCCCGAACCCAGAGGAAATACCTCAGATCCTAAAAACATATCACGACGACCCACTTTCAGGTCATCGTGGCATCGTAGAAACTACGCGTAAAATACGAACCGATTTTTACTGGAAAGGTATGACTGAGACAATAAAAAACTATATTGAAAACTGTCAGATATGCCAACGCAACAAAATCCAGAGGAAATCCTTCAAAGCTCCCATGGTCATCACCTCATTTTCTACTCAACCATTTGAACGTGTCACAATCGATTTAGTATCCTATTCAGAAATCACAAATGAATCCAATAGATACATTCTTACATTACAAGATGATCTCACTCGATTTGTCCAAGCTTATCCTATTCCCGATAAATTAGCCACTACAATAGCCAAACACCTCTTAACATTCTGCCAACACTATGGTGTACCAAAGCGATTCCATTCTGATCAAGGCACTGAATTCGTAAATAGCGTAATGAAGCAACTTATGAAGCTCCTTGGCACTAATCATACTATCAGCACTGCGTATCATCCACAAACCAATGGCTCTCTGGAACGATTCCATGCTACGTTAAGAGACCATATTCGAATGTACCATACACGTAACCATCATGATTGGGATCAAATAATACCGTTTGCTGTCATTTGCCATAACACCTCAATTAACCAATCCACAGGTTTCACTCCCCATGAATTACTCTTTGGTTACAAACCCCGTACATTATATTCGCTAAAACAAAACGATGACTATACGACTCATGACTATCTCTACGACTTAAACGAAAGATTAAAAGTCTCACGTGATATAGCCCGACGAAATCTTGAGAACATGAAAGACAAAGCAAAAGAACGCTACGACAGTAACATTAAAAACATAGCGAAATTCAACATTGGCGATAAAGTCATGTTAAAAGTTCCTAACCCAAACAACCTAGATAGTAAGTGGGAAGGCCCCTATACCGTCATTAGAATAGGTTTTAATGAAAATTACATAATTCGAAAATTAGGCCGAAACATAACGGTGCATGCAAATAGGCTAAGACCGCTTCATGACCATCATCAAGACTCATCAACGGTGCACGCAAATATGTTAGGACCATCTCATTATCACCATCGCGAATCCAATTAAGATAAATATATAGGTATAAGATAGTTTAAGTAATTTAGAGTCAGTGAATTGATTTTGTTTCAGGGTAGCACGAATAACGGCTCACCCCGCTTCTCCTACGATTAAGACTCATAGCTTTAGTGATACATTATACGAGTATATGAATAATCCTTATATTAGCTTTATAATATGTTCTATCATTAAATTAGTATTCTACATCCTTTTGTACAAACTTTATATCTACGTAAGAAAAGCAATTACCAATAAGCAAACTTCTAAACAAGTCCCCTTATCCTCTCTTGCAGCGCAACCACAGACGTCATAATGGGCAACGAAACCATATCCGAGCCTTTACCTTCATATTCAGGCCTATTTTATCAGGAAGAAGGCACACTACATTCATCAGATGAATCTTGGAAATTAGTAGTCTATAAAGACCTAAAACCCATTTTTATAGCCAAAGAATCCCTTCTACGTCTATCTAACAAGTTTCAATCTATATATTCCAATTTTACTAACTTCCCCTTCGTAGAATCGACCAAAACATTTCTGAACATAAATATAAACAAAATCGAAAACCGATTATCCGAATTAAACATGTATTTAGGAAAGAATTCGCGCAACAAAAGGGAGCTAGTCGATGGACTTGGTTCAGTGCTCAAATGGCTTATCGGCACGCCCGATGCAAAAGATGCCAAGCACTACAACGATTGCATCGATAAGCTAGAAAAGCGTGAATTAGAATTATCAAATTTAATGCAAAAACAACTACAAATAACGTCGTCAACCATAAATAATTTTAATGAAACCATATTTAAAATATATTTTGATGAACAAATATTAAATGAAAACATCGATCGTCTTAATACTTATCTAAACACAACAAAGGAAATTATCTACAACATTAAACTTAGTCAAGACATATCTACTATCTCTCTACAAATTTTAGAATTGGTAACAAGCCTTGAAGGTGAAATCGATGATTGTCTCACCAGTATCTTATTCGCAAAATCAAACACAATCCACCCTTCAATTATAAGCCTAAATAAATTATATCGAGAACTCCTCTTATCAAATCATATAAGAAGCACAAAAACCTTGGTGGCCCCCGTAACTATAGACAACATACATACTATATTAGACTCCTCTACATTTTCAGCTTATGTATATTCAGACAGATTAGTATATATTATAAATTTCCCGCTTGTTTCTAAACTACCATTAACATTATACCATATCTACTCCATCCCTATCCCGCATACCAACTCTTCCCTGTACACTACCATTCTCCCAGAGCACAAGTATATAGCCACAAGCCAGGACGGTCAGCAGTACGTATCAGTCAGCTCGCTGGAAAACTGCAGGACATATACAACGAGGAAAAGTGTCTGCAAGGAACTCGTAGTGTACGACTCATCAGCACGCCCAATCTGCGATGTACAAATGTTACTTAGCACTACCACAGCAATACCACGATCCTGCGTTACGACGACATTTCCTGCCACCATCAACACGTTCCAGCCCCTAGGCAATAACAGATGGCTCTATGTACTAAGTGAAGAAACGCGATGCATCCAACAATGCGGCGAAAAAATAACTTATCATGTACTAAAAGGAAACGGCCTGATAAAGTTGCGACCAAACTGCAAGCTGCACACCGGTTATAGCACCTTATCGGCGTTCCACTTCATAGAAGAAAACATAACATCACCAACAGTCATACCAGATATTCGAACCGAAGACTGCTTCGACAAAACAGAGGAGATAAAATCTACAAAATTACTTCCGGTCTCATTAAACGAAATGCCCCTAGATTCACTCAAATTGATTAAACATCATTTAAATGAATACTCAGAGGAGCTACGTAACTTAAACGAACAAAAACTACTTCAAGAAACAACATCATATTTCTCATGGTCCTATTTCATCACGGGTTTAGTTATGCTGGGACTAATACTATTAAAATGTTATTGTTCCTGCCCCTCTAAAACCCTTCGACGCAGACTAAAATCGCCGGACAGCAGCTGCATTCAAATATTTAACAACTGCGTCGGCTCATCGCGCAGCCAACGAAGAACCAACGTCTCCATCCCCATGGGCGCCACCTCTTCGGCAACAACTTCCTGTATTTCAGAAGATGAAGACGACGACTCCACCTCTCAAACATCGGGCAAAAACGCCCAATCTTTGTTTTAAGGGGGGAGGTGTTATATAATAATTTGTTAACGATCATTATGTAATTAGCTATAACTGTAATTAACTAAATATGTACAAACTAGACTAAGTATATAATATCCTAATATCCCAAATCACCCTCTGGTAACTTTCCATTCCATTTCTTTGTCCTTTAGCAAATAAGCACCCAACAAAACCGTCTGTCCGGACTCCTTCCCGACATTCCTTGCTCCGACCTCAAAACGTCAAGACCTCTTTAAAATCATTTCTTCTATTTTCGTATTTTGTTAAGTTAAACTTTGTAAAACCTAACATTAGTTATTAAATATATTCCTTAGTTTTTAAAAACAAGTTTTAATTCGCCACCGCGTAACACCATCTAGACTACCTTCTTACAGAACATCGTAAAAAATAACATAATTAGGATATTCTGTTGCATTTCCTCGTTTTAATGAAGAGTCCCTCGACCTCACTTCTCTTTACAAAAAAGCGACATATTCTCCAACGCATCAGTGATCTTACAATAAGAACTTACACATTTAGTTAACAGTCATCGTGTCGTAACATAGCAATTTTAAAACCAAACATCATAAAGTATTCAATAACATAAACAAGTTGCAAAGTTCGACGACCCATGTTAAATAATCGTCATTATGAAATAATAATCAACAATAACGTTGCGTGAAACGTGACGCTTGTTTGACAGATGGGCGCCAATTACGAGACGCCCACGTCACTTGTGTCAATTTATGACAATTTATTTCCCTTTGTCGGTTGCGGGGAAAGTGATTTACCCTCTTGCGATTGGCTAATAACGTTTGGTATTTTAATAAATTTCACTGTAATTTTGCGGTAATAATTCTAATGTTGAGTCATAGCGGTAGACGAATCGTCGCTGCTGTAAAACAAATAGACGTGGGCGTTTTGCGTAATCTGCTAACTAGGTTCATATTTTCTCTATTATTATGTCGTGTCGCTAGGAAAGCTTCGTAAAATATGTAAGTAGTTGGCACAGTTTTGTATCGCATATAAATCATTGTCATGGAATAATAAGCTATTAAGAAATTTTAAGATTAGGATTCTAAAAGTTGGACAATCTATAAAAACTATTTTTCAAAAGATACGTTTATACGTATTTAAGGCATCCTATCAATTTGTGTGCAATTTATTATTTTTTGATATAGCCTTCCTTTATGGTCTAGGTCCACTTGTCAAAACAAATTAGTAAATAAATAACTAAAAATGTCATGTTAAACAACTAATTAGTCATAGAACATTTTTTGTTCATGTAATCTCTGTTATTAAGACTACTCTGTATCCGTGTATATCGCCGGCCACTCGTTTTCCTTTCATTTGGCCTTGTCTCGACCACTGTCCGCCATGCGTGTTACACTAACTGCACTGTTTAAATTTATTTATCGTGGGAGGGTTTCGAATAGACGACCTTAAGAGGCCGTTTTTCGGTGCTATAATTGCTACCTAATATCTATCTGGTTCCTCTCATGTAATGCGAATAAGATTATAATGTTAATCTAATTCTAAGACCATTACTTATTTTGAAATACTATATCATACAGCTATAATGTTCTTACGCTGTTGTAAAATTTCATTTGTTTGTCAAAAATATGCATTTTTGTAATTCCAAAAAAAAAATGTGACTTTTCTTGTGGGACACAATGGGAATAGACGAAATATACAGATATTATGTTTTAACCCCCGACACCCTACGCAAAAAACGGGGTGTTCATCAAGGAGTCAGCTGGATACCCAATTCTTAAACTTAAACTTAACTTGTTACTAGAATATTTAATAACTAGTTTTATTGAAAACATACTATTACATAAAATAGTTGCTCCATATGCGTACCTATGTCTTGTAAAAAAATGTCTTTTGTAAGAGTTATAAAAAGGCTTTCAAGTTCTTATATGGCTTAATAAACATATTATACCAACTCATTTGATTACGCTTCGGGTAATCAATGTATAAATTTAATATTCGTCATATAAATTTTCCTAAGTTCAATATTAAAAATATGTCTCGTAGGCTTAGGGCAATTGTATAACAGTATCGTGTTTCAATTTACATGCCACTGAAATGCGGAAACATCTGTTATTGCCCAGATTTCTCTCACAACGTTCGAAGCAAATAATTATTCAAATCAATATCATTAATATACACAAAATCTCATTTTATTTATTGTTGCTACGTGTTTATTAGACTTCTATTTTTGTAAGCGAAATCTATGTTTTGTGAAATCCTTACATATTATAAAACAAAGTTCTCCGCCGCGTCTTACTGTCTGTCTGTTCGCGATAAACTCAAAAACTACTGCACAGATTTTCATGCTGTTTTCACCAATGGATAGAGTGTTTCTCGAGGAAGGATTTAGTATATAATTTACAAAGTTAGACGGGCGAAGTCGCGGGCAGCAGCTAGTTATTATAATATTTATCACAAACTACTTAGCGGTTCCCGCGACGCACTGTGTCGCACTGTGTAGCGCGCTCTTCTAACCTAACATTTTTCCAGAATAAATAGTATCATAAATATAATTTATCTTTAATATATATTTAATTTAAGAAAACTAAAACTAATATCTTGTTAACGTTATTCCTCTCATAACACCTCCGTTTAACCCCCAGAGGTTAGACCCCAGTTAAATTTATTACCTATAATTTAACAAAGATAACATCCAATATATGTTGGCCATTTTTAAACTGTCGGGTGGGTTAATTAAAATGTTTATCCCATGTTTTTTTTTTTGTCAAATATCCTATATTTTGTCAATGTTCGATAGTGATTAAAGGTCACAGATTCAATTCCGGACAGAGCTAACTTTAGAAATGAACCTTTCAAAGTTAGCTCTGATCTGGATCTAGCAAGTAGTAATAGTGCAGTTTATCAGCCATTCTGGCAGCAGTAAGCACTTCTTTACAAAAAAAAACATGGTGAAATAACAGCATGTGTGCTGTTGTGTTTCTGTGGATGCTAGAGCCCCTTTACCTATCCTTTCCTATGCTTAAACTTAATCTTAACTAAGTTGTAAGCGACTGCTATCTACAAACCTTTAATAAAATGAGTCAAAGAGGCAATGAAAGAAATTTAATAGAGAAAAGAAATATGATTAATTTAGGGATTAATCATATTTCTTTTTAGAATATGATTTTTAGAAGCGACTTTAAAACTACTTTTGCACTAATGAGAATGTTGTTCCTAGACGCACTCCGTATTTAGCGTAACAAAAACTTAGTAAGTATGACCTAAAAATTCTAAGTAAAGTCTAAGTTTAGATATTGAAAATTTAGGCCTTACATAAAAATCACTGTGCGTGTATGATATTTAATTTGTTTTGATACGTTGATTGATTGATAGTTACGTCCACTATGTGACTAACTGCAATATGACAAAAACCACGCAAAAACCTTAGATACTTATATCCACATTGTTATTTATGTGAAAAACACTTCCCAAGGATCAATCTAGTCGAGTTTAGGTGTCATTTGGTAAAAAAGGCTACACAAGCTTTAAAAAAATGGCGAACGGTAGTATATTCTAGAACTACTTTGAATAACTACTTTGGACTCTCAAGAAAAGACCAAGGGCCTCTTTCACAAACTAAAAGTAAAGTGTTGATTAGTTACTTTTAGAAATCATTTTCAGTTATATTGAATTAACAGAAAATGATTTCTAATTTTTTTTTATTTTTTTTTTATTAATGGATCTGATATACCTTTGTACGGTAAACGTCCCAAACATTAAATAGAAAATAATAAAAAAAATAGGCTATCGAATGATGCAGTAAACCGAGTGCATAATTCAATAAAACAGAAAATTATTTTTAAAAGTAACTAATCAACACTTTACTTATAGTCGGTGAAAGAGGCGCTAACTATGCTTAACACAAGAGATATATTCAATAAAAGTATATTTACTTAAGATTTAATAAAATCATTGAATCTGAAATCAACTTGCTAAACTCATCTTACCAACAAACCAACATACATCCCAATACAAGAATGTTGTTAATCCTGTGAATTTCGGTTGCTCGTCAACAAGTGGATCTCGTACATTATTCATTTACATCAGACGAACGTGTAGACTTAATTCAGGTTTCCACTTGACGATATTGTTTTCAGCTAGTGAAACTACAAACCCTTGAACCACAGACGTTACAATAACAATTTGTAGAAAGACTATAGCTTTTGCCTGCGACTTTCTCATCAATACTCAATCAATACTAATAATAAATCTGTTATGGTCGGTCATGGAGTAATTTGCTTTTTTTTCAGAGATATCGTGTTTATAGGCTCCATACATGATACTGAAACTAAATTGACGATTTTTAGAATTTTTTTTTGTATGTATGTATGTATGTATGTATGTATGTATGTATGTATGTATGTATGTATGTATGTATGTATGTATGTATGTATGTATGTATGTATGTATGTATGTATGTATGTATGTATGTATGTATGTATGTATGTATGTATGTATGTATGTATGTATGTATGTATGTATGTATGTATGTATGTATGTATGTATGTATGTATGTATGTATGTATGTATGTATGTATGTATGTATGTATGTATGTATGTATGTATGTATGTATGTATGTATGTATGTATGTATGTATGTATGTATGTATGTATGTATGTATGTATGTATGTATGTATGTATGTATGTATGTATGTATGTATGTATGTATGTATGTATGTATGTATGTATGTATGTATGTATGTATGTATGTATGTATGTATGTATGTATGTATGTATGTATGTATGTATGTATGTATGTATGTATGTATGTATGTATGTATGTATGTATGTATGTATGTATGTATGTATGTATGTATGTATGTATGTATGTATGTATGTATGTATGTTCCTCCATAACACTTAAACGAATTAACTGATTTTCATGAAACTTGGTAGATAAACATTTAGATGTACGGGACACAAGATAGGCTACTTTTTCTTTTTCAACGCGGACGAAGTCGCGGGCGCCAGCTAGTATATCATAAAAGGCTTATTTATTTTTAGTTTTTTTTTTAATCTTTATGTAGTCCCTCGGAATCATAGATAAGAACCATCTCGATCAAATCAGCTTTCAAACGATATAAATATGAACAAAATCAGGGTCAATTTATAACACCTTTCTTTTGCGTCCTGCATCGGAGTTAAAATGAAATTATATAGTGTACATAAGTAGAATATTAGTAATTTTTTTAATTTTATTTTTTACTTTATATTTTATACATGTACGGTATTAGCATTAAAAAAAATATTCAATTATTTATATAGAGCTCTAGAGTTTCACTCGGTCCGGATCATTTTCATAATGGGCGAGTCGTAAGCGGGAATTACCGGATAACCGGAAAATATACAGTTCCGTTTAGATAACGATGGTCGGTTTGTATTTTTCATTTGTTCATTTATTTATGAACAAAATTTTTATACAGTATTACGAATTAACACAGCTGTTAAGATCATTTTTTGTGTAGACACTAATAATTATACTCACTTAACTTTAATGAAATAATTATTTTATAGCCTATGGCTATTGCACGCGACTTCGTTCGACTTCATACAAAAATACAAATATTTTCTTTTTATAATATTAGTATAGATATAACCCGATATAACCAGTTATACATAATAAAAATTACGTGTTAAAGTGACAGTAATTTTCTTGAATTTACAAAACCAAACAGTCCCTTGCTGAGGGTTCAATGTTGAATATAATCCATTTTCCGATAGATTTTCATTAATATAGAATCCATTTTCGCTTTTACTTAACTCTGAAATCTTTTTCAATTTATAAACAACAAGTTCGTTAGTTATTTTTTAATAATAATACAGTTCACCGGCCTCATTAAGCTAAGCTAACAAAGCCTCACAAGCCTGCTGGGGATGATTTAAGCTGTTTGCACACTCGCCTCTCTCGGCTTATTGTTACGTAATAATTTACCACCAGCTACATAATCAATGGCGATTATGCGGATATGGAACAATTTCTTTATTCATTTGCCTGTCTGTTGCCTTTTAACTATTCAAGCGATCATGCATACTCGTACACATTGTTAGGGATACAAGAAAGGACATAGGGTACCTTTAATTCAGAAAAAAAGTACTATGAGGAATGAGAATAAACTAAGACTAAACAAATAGGTAATGAGTTATAATACTACTTAACTAAACATATTGAACTATTTTTGTATAATACATCCTTTTGAATTTAAATTGCATACTGCGGCATTATTTTAATAGTTTTGACCAAATTTTTCTAAAAAACATTACATCTCATTTCCGAATAAAAAATCGTATTTTTTGTATAAAATTCAAATAAGCATCATGATGGGCTCTTAGTGTAATGTGTAAAATGTGCCTAACTATTGTCCGTATTGTAAAACAAGGACAACGCTTCCGGCTGTTTTAATTTAAAATCACTACTGTCCCCTACTACAATAAGGGTCGTACAGACAGCAAAAATAGCAAAAATAAAATAATTTTCTTTTTAAATCACCAACCTAACAAAATATCACTCACTCAAAACATAGATGGTTACTGGATAGTGAGATTATTTTTTGGGTTCATTTATTTACTAAAAGAATTAAACACTGAGTTTAGACTTGTAGATACTGTCGCGTCTATATTTTAGGAAATAAGATTGTAAACAATCATACCAAATTCTAACGTACATCACTACGAACCTATATTATACTAAATTATATTATAATACCACTGTTATAATGATGTCCAAAAAAGTATTGATCTAACTGTTTTGTCTTATCCATTCAAGACTCAAGACGAAAACCAAACTTAATTCTATAGGCTGGAGCAAGACTAGTCTTAGTCGTTGACATGTCCTTACGATTGGGCATAAATGACAGTGACTTCTTATAATATACTAAAAAAGAATCTAATAAAAATATTTTATATCTCTTATTCAATGCTTTTCTCTTTCTCAAAATGTTAGATGAAATTACGGAACATAATTTTCGGTAATCATATCTAGTAGGTATATGTTATTTCAAGCTTTATGTTTCAAGCTATTATCAGTAGTTGATTTTTGTGAGTTTTATTCCGGGTTTCCAAAACCTTTTCTGTTTTTTTATTATTGAAAAATGGAAAAAATTGTTTTGGTGACCTTACTTGCCACAATGTAAATATTAGCACGAAATCTCCTTTTAGAGAATGCAGTGAGAGTAATTTATTATAGGATCTCATTCGCAGGCGATCTGATAATACTCTGCACACAAAGTCTGGGAGAAACTTAAACATTGCATAATAAAATACAATTTTCGTGAATGCTGAAGAAAATCTAGACTAACCTTCTGGGAAATGGGATTTACCTTTTTTTAAAAATCCATGAAATGCCAGAGGGCTTGGCTTTTATGAACGTATCACTTTGCATCAATTTGATATTAATAATAATAATATTATATAAAATGAAAGATCTTGAATAATATTAATTTATTTGTCACTATTGACTTACGTGCTAATATTATCTATTTTATTATTTATTCAATAATGCGTAAGTAGTGGCAGGGCACACTGGGTTTATATTTATGATGAATGTACCCATAATTTCCACATAATGTCTTACGATATCTATAATTTCCGCCATTTCTAAAACTAAGCTTGTATTGTTACAGTTGCCGCCAAGATTGCTTCGGTGGACGCTGACGGTGATGGTTATAATTGCTGCCATCACGCCCATATCTGACTCATCAAGCAGTAAGTCCATTTTGATAATCATATTGAAAACATCTTTTCCCAGTTAATTTTTGGCTCGTGTCCCATATCATTATGGTCGTGCCAATATGGGTATAAACAAATTTTTCTCGATTTTATATGGATTATAAATTTTAAGATCCCACTAAGAATATTGCGTTTTCGCTCATCAAAATTGCATTTATTTCAAAAGTAATTGTATGTGCAGATTACATGTATTTAGATCTGTGTATCATGCAGTTGATCATAGACAATACCCCTTTGGTCCCACCTGATACACAGCATGACCTTTGAACTGTGAGTATTTGACTGTGGTTAAGATGTTTAGGTCGATAGCAACAATTGACAATGTCTATCGTAGTATTTTTTCTTCTTGGGTTATCGTAGAATATTTTACATGAGTTTAATTTTTTTTTTATTGTCTCGTCTTTTATCTGAAAATGGTTACATTTTACATCCTAAACCTATATATTATGTCGTTTATGTTATTTTACAAAATCACATAATGAACCTTTCTAGTTTAAAGTCGTTGAATTGGCGCTGAAAAATGTGTCCATAAAAGTCGGCAATTCATGGGAATTTAGTCAATATCGCAGTGACATATTTCACTTTCGCCTCCGAATAGCTGTTTCAGAGATTTATTGCTGATAATTCAACAATATATTCGACTTAAAAACCCCTGGATAACGTTTTGTTGCAAGGTAACCGTTGTCTTATATGGATCTACTTTTACATATATTCGGTATGAATTAAAAAAAAAGCTATATTTGAAATTTTCATGAGACCATGGTTAAGGTTTATCGGTGATTGAGTAGATGTCAAAGCTCATTTCCTTATCCCTCCTTAATCTTTTATTCTTAGTTTTTTATAATGCAGCGTAGGTACAAAAACTAAAAGGATATTCCTAAAATTAGAAATGTTGTTTGTTTTTATAGATTAATTTTATTGTTATTATATTTAAGAGTAATTTTAGTGTAAAGGTCTGCAAGGAACCTTACTGTACATTTGATTGCTATGGACGTCTATTAACATATAGAAAACACCATAGGGATTGTTGTTAGCGCGCTAACGACCTTGACAGGATAAAAGATATTAATTGGGCATGCATTACTAACTCACAGAAACACAGGAAAATAATTATTTAATACACGGTGATCTTTATTTTAGAGGTAGTTACGGTTACGGTTAGGTCGGGGTGCACAATTTATGACTGGAGTATAGGTACGCATTGTACTCACGAATAAAAGTTTAAAATACGAATCCATACTATTCTTTCGTCAAGATTTATGGATTTCATAAAATAACGAACGTTACAAGTGTAATCGTAAATAAAATTGCTAGCGCTAACTTACCTTCATAAATAAAAAAAGCACTGGCTATAAAGACTTGTCACGTGTTCGCAGATAGTAAACTATTGGGATAATACGCTTTGCTTATCAACACGCATGATTTATCATCGTTATCTCCCATGATTTTATTTCGCACGAAATGTGCGAAGAGCCAACTTTAAATTTAAATATATTTTAAGTAGTCAGCTCGCACAAATATTATTTAATCGCGTGCGACATGACACCTTCAGAAAATCGTAGTAGGCGCTTGGCACACAATTTATTTTACTTAACAAACTTGAAATTAAAGTAAACTTCCGTACAAAAGTGATTCACCTATGGGGGAATATTAAAAGTATATTTTTAATGGAGTAAAGGCACACAAACTGTTTCCTTGTGATGTTACCTTAAACGTCGTAGCATTCGATCATCGTTTCTAATCCACTAATGAACTTTAATATACTCAGTGATGTTCAGAGATATTCAGAGATATTCAGAGATATTCAGAGATATTCAGAGATATTCAGAGATATTCAGAGATATTCAGAGATAGTCATGAATTCAGAGATAGTCTCGACCAGGATAACCGGTCGCTGCTATGTTACTAATATTCACGAGTACTTAACTGTTAAATATTTTCATTTCTTTTTTCTTTATATAATAGCGCAAAACCATCTACAAAATATTCTAAGATTTTTTCATTTTGTTCGCTGTTGATTTTATAGCTGTATTTTATTCTCTGCAATTTTAATAGCTCCTGAGCTCGCTTTAGAGTACAGTTTACATTTTTAGTTGTATTTAGCTATCTGTTACGAACGCGTCCCCGATGAGCACTTGAATTCAAAATGTGCCCGGAATTATATTACTCGGAACAGATTGGTAAATTGAGGTGTGTATCGTTTGTTGAAGTGAGAGAACATGACAAAAACACGTAAAAACGTGAAAAACTTCTAAGGAAAACTTTAAAAAAGCTCTTAATCAAGCGTATTTCCCAAATTGACCGGTCAGAAGCAGCACGGATCCCTGTCAACCTGCGGCGCCCGTATCTGGTCGTCTGTCCACCTTGAGGAGTGGAGCCTTGAGTCTGTGGCCTCCACCGGAGTACCTTCCACTTCCACTGACGACACGTTTGGTCTAGCGGCTAGTGGCCCTAGCTGTTAACCAAACGGTCGCGGGTTCGAATCCTGCTAGAGGCAAATCTTTTTGTTATAACATTTACCTTTGTACCTGAATCATGGAAGTTTGTATTAATATGTATTAATATTAATTGTATTAATATAATATGTATGTATACGTGTATGTATTATATCATCTGTGGTATCCATAATACAAGCATTTGCTTAGTGTGGAACTAGATGATGCTGTTAGAATGTTTGAAGATATTTATTTATTTATTAAAAACAACTTACTAATTCGCTGGATTATACCGAGCACTTATTCCATAGCTCGTTGAGCGAAGTGGAGCTTTCTTACGAGACCCATAGTTAGAGACCATGTTTCAGCGCCATATGTCATGACTGCGTTTATTTGGAAAACTGGGGAATTTTGAACAAAAAAAACTTTATATTTATTTTTGACTTCTAATTTCTAACGTTGTTTTCCATTGTTCTCATTTATATATTTTTCTACAGCTGTTCGCAGAAGACTTCGGAAACCAACCAAAGTGTCCACATCAGTGTCAACCAGCGTGTCAAGATCCACGGACCAAGTTATTTCGGCCAGCGTGAACAGACCGAAGATACGTGGAAGACCCACTATAGCCAGTCGGAAATCTTCAGCGGCTATCGACAACTCTGTCGGTACCGAAGATCACAAAGACAAGGATGGATATAAGGTAAAAAATATATATTTTAAATTGACCCAGTTTTTCAGTGAAAATTATAATTCACACACACAAACTGCTGGATACGAATGTGGTTTAAAATATCCTGAAAATTTCAAAATACTCTCATCAACCTGTCAACAATAATCGATTCTCAATAAAACATGATCTTCGATTAAATAAGTATATAAATAAACTTTAAACAGCCTGAAATACACAAGTGCATAAACTGTGGTAAAATTGATATTTACATCCCAATGACTGTTATCCACAAAATTATTAGGTAATAACAGTGAAATACATTATTGGGTCAGCGCGAACAACATTCGGAAATTTCACACATTTCAATTAGATTTAGTTGACAACATTGAAATTTTTGTTTGTTTTTTTTTGTGAAATTCTATCGATATTATAACTAGGATTGTGTTTATGGATTTGTATAACCATTATAAAACAATTATAGATGAATTTTTAATGGTATGGCTATTGTACTGTCAAGACTTTAGACATTTAAAATGCATTTAGACCGATGGCTCCAAAAAAAAAACTCTTGCAACACATGTTGGTATATTTGGAAAGGTGTTGCTTCGCTAAACATAATCAGGAAAGGTAGCTATCAAACCATGCAGAGAAACAAAATTGTCATATACATTTCTAGCCTAGTTCCTTTGTACAAAATTCAACCTTGCGTGGTCGCAACAAAGTTCATTCGCGTAGAATGCAGCGTTAAATTTAATTGTTTCAGTAAAACGCAACGCGGATGTAGAAGCTTTTTGAACGTATCCAGTTGTTAGCCTTCAAATCGTGTACTTATTTGCTTACCACTTTGCAGCGCTCAGCGCTTGCGGCGCTTTTGACTTGTATTTCTAAAGCCATTCACAATGAATCCAGCTTCTTAACAGTCAAAGGTTGGTCACTTTAGAACGATGTAGGGAAATGTTGTTAAGATTCTTCAAGAAGTTTTCGAACGTAACAGATACGAATTCGTATTTTAACACTTTGAAAATAAGGTCACATTTCGTTTGGAAAAAGTGCACTCTGAAATGTGCATTGGATTTTGAACGTTGAACTAGTGAGTCATATTATCAGACGGTTGTGCATATGGAAATGCTATGAAATCACGCGTTATAGGGAAATTGTGACTCATATTTATCTCGTACGTTTTGCATTTTATTCGCGTTGAGGCTGTGCACAGTGTTTTTTGTGAATGCTTTTTCGCTATTTCAAAATTGCTTTTACGTCTGTTTTTATGGAGCTTTTACCTACAATATTATTTCAATAATTCTGGCAGTACCGCCTCCACTTAGACCGTTTACGAACTTTTTACAGTTGTAAGTTTGCAGTGCACTTTTTCGCAATGTTAAAAAACAACAAATTTCCACAAAGAAAAAATATAGTTGCACTGAGTTATATGAAGATACAGAAAAAAAAAATATACAAAGATACAATATACATAAATAATATACAAATTTACACTATTGTATAAAATTGTATACGTATATAGTGTAAATTTGTACTACCGATAGTATATCTTATAAGATACTAGCTGGTGCCTGCAACTTCGTTCGCGTTGAAAAAGAAAAATGTAGCCAATACTGTGTCCGGTACGTCTAAATGTTCTATCTACCAAAGTTCATGAAAATCAGTTAATTCGTTTAAGAGTTATGGAGGAACATACATACAGAAAAAAAATCTTAAATTCGTCAATTAAGTTTCAGTATCATGTATAGAGCCTATAAACACGATATCTCTGAAAACAAAGTAACTTACTCCATGACCAACCCTTACAGATTTATTATTAGTATTGATTGATGATACTATCGGTAGAGCTATCGACAGAGCAGTTCTATAGGTAAAAGTCTATAGGCAAAGTAATAATTGCTGACATCTCAGACGTAGGTCTGAATACCAGTCAAAACCTGCATTTATGTGACTTCAGTATTCTTTTTTTTATAAAAAAATTTGGCAGGCAGGCAGACGGTACACTATTGATGGTAGTGGTTACCGTTGCAACTACATTGCGTATACACGTTGTTAGGGTAACAGATATATAAGCTTTTGAACTTATCCAGTTGTTAGCCTGCGTATTACAATTGATCAATTGGATCTTCAGTCTGCCTGGTGGCTTTTACATAAAAAAATCACATATTACATTGTTTAAATTTTAAAATTTTAATTGTAAATTTTCACCAGATCGTCTGCTACTACACGAACTGGTCTCAATACCGCACAAAGATTGGAAAATTCATGCCAGAAGACATCCAACCTGACCTCTGCACTCACTTGATATTCGCTTTTGGATGGCTCAAGAAAGGCAAGCTCAGTTCGTTCGAGTCCAACGATGAGACCAAGGATGGGAAGACCGGTCTTTACGATAGAATTAATTCATTGAAGAAGGCCAACCCTAAACTGAAGACCCTGCTGGCTATCGGTGAGTATATTGAACAAATTTCCGGTTTTTTTTTACCAAATTCATTATTTCACTTTTTGATATATTTCAGTTTCAATAATTTATTTCTAACTAGCGATTGAAGTATTGGTTTAGTTAGGAGAATAATCTAAATTTGTACATTATCATTGAAGAAATAAATTAGCTCATTACGAATGTGGTGATTCAGTTTATCCTCACACCTTTGATTACGATTATGTTTCAACATAGTAGTTAAAAAATGAGGTAAATAATACAGAGAATGAAATATTTTATATCCGAATTCGTGAAATTTATTGGAAAAGCATTTTTTTATTTTATTTAAATGAACCATTTCAATTGGAAATCGAGTAAGAGACGCAGTCAGCCTACGCTATACTCCGTTCAGTACGTTACACAAAACAAACAAAGCTCTGCAAGCAAAAGTTAAGTGATGTGTATTTCGGTATATGTCGATAAAATAATAAAAATCTTCGATTAATTCATTCTTTACATACAGACTCAATTATTCAATTGAAGAACCAAAAATGACTTTTTATTTATTTTATTAATAAATTGCCATTCATTCGAACACAACATGAAAAGAAATTACGAGTATTATACCATGGACATACTTCGCAACTTTATTTGATAACTATTATTTTTAATTAATAACTTTATTATTATATAATTTAGTTATTTATTTATTTAATGTCCACAATTAACACACCATCATTACTGTGAACTTTGAACAAAGTAAATATGTACATAATGTCGGTAGGATATCTAATTTAATACGAGATTTTTAATAAAACATATAAAATAAGTTTACACGTGTAAAAGACAGTTTCATGTGTACTATAACGGTTCTTGTTACTCGTACATTACCGAGTTATACATTACTTAGGGCTTCTTTCTCAAACTACAAGTAATGTGTTGATTAGTTACTTTTAAAAATAAATTTCTGTTTTATTGAATTATGCACTCGGTTTACTGCATCATTCGATAGCCGATTTTTTTAAATTATTTTCTATTTAATGTTTGGGACGTTTACCGTACAAACAAAGGTAAATCAGCTCCATTATCCCCGGTTACCGGTGACTTTAAATGTCACTTGTTAAAGTTGACATTTTGGCCTACTTGACGTTTGTGAAAGAGGCGCTTACTCTTATTAAATATACTGTTACTATTATTATCATTTCAATCACAAATTATAACCATGTGACTAATGCCTTTATTATCAATATCGATAAAATCTCATCGCAACACTAAACGCGTGTGCGAACACGCCACTGCGGCGCTCCCACGGCACAAAGCGACGTTTTCACCTATTTTCACGGGATGGTGGGCAAAAACCGCACCCATTTTCATAAGAGCAAAACGTGGCGCAACACCCGCCATTATGATCTGTTAAATAACGAAATCAATTCTTATGTCGACATGCGACTTTTTACAATTACCTGTGCACCACTAGTTGCGTAAAATATTCTGTTTATTTTACTGTGCATACTTCGATCGGGCTTTGAGCACGTTGTGTCGGGACAATGTTAATTTATTTATCCCATGAAAATATAATTTATTTTTGAAGCCATTGAAAAAAAAATACTTTTAAACAATACATGGTTTTTTTATGTCATCTCACGATGTCTAATAAAGAATTTCTATATTGATTGAACAAAATTAACAAAATTACAATTAAATGATGAAACTTAGAAAGTTTGTATTATAGGTTATTTAGTTGATTTAATTTTGATTGGTTTGAGCATTTGATTTTAAAATAAACTAATTGAAACATTTCACTTTCACATAAACTTCCTTTTCATTCAGATTATAAAAATAAATTTAGATGGCCATTTTTTGCAAAAGTAACTTTTAAAACAGCTAAAAAAATGCTTAATCAATTATAATTTGACAATTTTTTCTTTATTTCTTGGATAAATTGCTTTTTTTGTAGTACCTTATTATAAGAATGACCTTGCGTGCTCTATAATTTCTACTATTATAAAAGTGAGCAGCGGTCTCGTTGCAGTAAACACTCTTTATGACTATGCACGAGTCTAGTGCCATAGATCATACTCCCCATATTATAAGCGATCAAAGGCGCTTTAACAAGCCTCTGAGTCTACAATGTATAAAGGCTTCCATCACGTCTAACAGATCGTCTAACTGTCCGTTTATTGTCATAAAAAATTACATATTTCTCTGTTGTTTTACACAGGTGGTTGGTCATTCGGCACGCAGAAATTCAAGGAGATGGCAGCCTCTCGGTACGCTCGGCAAACCTTCATCTACTCCGCTATCCCCTACCTTAGGGATCGCAACTTTGACGGCCTGGACATCGATTGGGAATATCCGAAGGGCGGTGACGATAAGAAAAACTACGTGCTTTTGCTGAAAGGTAATTAAATTACTTATTACAATAATAGAGTAACGCATGATTTTATTATGAGTTCAAGCAAAATAATTGAAAAATACACACACTCAAACATTTGCCCCTTTACCCTGTTTTACCCCTTTTTTGCGTGGAAAATCTGCGAACCAAATCCCCACCGACCAAGGGGAGATTGGAGGGGTATGTGGGACTTCTACTCACTAAAAACTCACGGTATGTTTCCTCGCGTCGTCTATGGGCGGGGTTGAGACACGCTACCTTCTCATCTATGAAATTAATACCCCTAAACTTACAAATGCAGTCAATTCTAAATATTTTTCAACGCTAAAGTTAGATATTAAACTGGGTGTAGATATGACAGAAACATTGAACGTTTCGTCTTCCTTTCAATTTGAAATCGGGAAATCTTCATTTTATAGCAGTCTTTCGTTGGGGATTGCAATATCTGTGGCCCGATATCTCCTAAATATTGCTTCGTATCGGACATCGGCGCGGCGGCCGCAACCAGGTGCTGTTGTTTTCATTGTCTTTATAATATTTAGACCTGGTTTGTCTATTTTTTTTGAAACTTACTTTTATCCACGGCTTCATACTGTCCCTTTTTCTTAGGTGTTAAAACATTCAATCTTTATTGCTCGTAGATTTTTGTCATGCATTGAATTTTTCAATTTTATTTTTGGATGATCCGTCGAAAACAATACTTTTTTCGGGATAAAAGGTAACCTATGTCCTTTTTTGTATGTCTAAAAATGTGTATGCAAAATTTCATGATGACCGGTTGAGTAACTAAGGCGTGAAAGCATTACAAACAGACAAACAAACTATTTCAGTACTAGATGTGTAAATATTCCAATAGGACCGGTCCGAATGTATTTCTCAAATTTTCTACACTTATGTACGAGTATTATTTCAATGTAGGTAGGTATAGTGTTTTTTATACTTCTATACATCGAAATACTAGAATGGAATTTGCGTCACAAGTGCCAAAGGGGAACATAAAAAGAACGCCTTTGACAGAATCATGGCGGACTCTTGCCTTCACGCGTCAATGGTAAAAGGTAGTAACGATCAACTTCTACTATTTCATTTTGAACTCTAATGGGTTGACGTAAAGTCACATTTTCTTTAAATTACGTACTAATTATTATGTTTGTTTTGTTATAAATGACAGTTCATGCTCTACGCATATGTCACTTTTAAATGTTCCATAAAATTCGTTGTGTTTTGTATGGCACGCCTGTTCCATGTTGTAGTAATTTGATGCTTCTATAATAATATTATAAAGACGAAAGATTTGATTGTTAACAAACAATCAAATCTTTCGTCTTGCATTGTTTGTTTGCATTGAATAGGCTCTAAAACTACTGGACCGATTTGAAAAAATCTTTCACTGTTGCGAAGCTATAGTATCAGAGAATAACTTAGGATATATTTATTAAAGTTACGCGGACGAAGTCGCGTGCAATAGCTAGTTATTTATACATACTTTTCAATTTTGTGTAAATAGAATTCGGTGCCGCTTCTATCATATGTACTTCGTAGATCTATGCTCTGTTCAAACAAAATCTATCGACATATCGATGGTCGTTATACGGTCGCCGAGCTCCATTGCACCTGTCGCCCGCACATAGGTACTGATGGTGTTACATAAAAAAACAATTTTATTGAATTCTCACGACATCTAATCCACTGTTCTCTTTTTAAAAATATGAAAAGAACATCGTATTGTGTAAACAATTTTTAAATAGTGTTTTCTGGATAAAAAGAGACTATAAGGGCCTCTTTCACCAACTACAAGTAAAGTGTTGATTAGTTACTTTTAGAAATAATTTTATGTTTTATTAAATTATGCACTCGGTTTACTGCATCATGCGATAGGCGAATTTTTTTTATTATTTTCTTTTTAATGTTTGGGACTTTTACGGTACAAACAATCAGCTCCATATATCAGCTATCATTATCCCCGGTTACCGGTAACTTTAAATGATAGTTAGCCTACTTGGCAGATGGTGAAAGAGGCGCTAAGCTTTTATAATAAATAACAAAAACTAATAATACCCAAAAGCTGCCTTAATTCGAAAAAGTATTATTATATTTACAAATAAATGCCTATAAATCCACGCAGCCGGATTTGAGTGTTAGCAATTATATCCTTACGTATAAAACAAAGTCCTCCGCCGCGTTTGTCTGTCTGTCTTTCCGCCTTAAACTCAAAAAATACTGCACCGATTTTCATACTGTTTTCACCAATGGATAGAGTGGTTCTCGAGGAAGGTTTTAGTATATAATTTACAAAGTTACCCGGGCGAAGTCGCTATGGTTAGGGAGCCCACGATGCTAAATGTGTAGTCACTCGAGCGTCGTGGGGACCTATTGGACTTTGAAGATTGGACCTATTGGATGGTAAGAAGAAAAAAAGGTTATATGAAGTTTTTCATTTCAGCGCACGGTGAGCGTCTACAGGCGTTCAAAATTTTGTAGGCGCTGTATTATAAAAAATCCTCCATATAATCGTCAGATTAAGAATCAGCACGATCAGGACTTTAGGCTGAACCGTCTGTACGAAAATCTGACGCGCTCAAGTATTACAAAATGAGAATCGTCAAAAATATTTTTTGCATTTTCAAAAATGCAGCTTGGGTGCTTAGTTTAGGTTCACTTAACATCCTCTCTAAAAATCTGACCCGCTCGAGTTGTATTTAAAATTTTACCCCCACCCCCTGGCGGCCAACCCCACCAACCAAATCGTCAGATTATTAAAATGCACACTTTTCAGCATGTAATTAATCTACCATAGCTTAATCTGACGCGCTCGAGTGACTCCAGAAATCCCCTCTTGGGCTCCCCAACCACTAGTATTGTAATAAAAGATTGACTCATCTCGAATGACCCTTTAGTATTTTCGCAGTGATTCCACGTTACAACACAATTCTCCCGTCACGAACTAACTCGAAATGTATCGTTTTAGTCTGAAATGAGGTCTGTTTAGAATTATTTGAATGTTTTGCAACAAACCGTGATTCTCTGACAAAAGATTAACGAGAGTTCCAGACACAAGTAATTGTGTTCGTTGAGTAATTGACAATTTAACGAATATTTTTGACTACACCTGTTAACTGAATAGTAAATAATTAAATATTAGCAGTTATTTTCGAAATCAGTATGGAATTCAGTTTTCTAAAAGCGGGCGGAAGTAACCACCAGTTCTGAAGTAACTTTCAGAAGACAACCGCGAAATAACAGCACGTGTGCTGTTGAGTTTCGGCGAGTGAGTAAAGGATGCCAGAGTCTTTAAAATATAATATAAAAAAATAATTTCATATTACCTTTTCTTGAATTATTCACATCGATGATTAATCCTCAAAACTCAGATGAACTTACTCGTATAGTGCCACCTGACAATGAAATAATATTTTGTGTTATTTTTTGGTTTGTGTTGCGTTGTAATTGTCTTGATATATTTTTACGATTATCGCTCATTTAATAATTGCTATAATCAATACTAATAATAAATCTGTAAGGGTTGGTTATGGAGTAATTTGCTTTGTTTTCAGAGATATCGTGTTTGTAGGCTCTATACATCATACTGAAACTAAATTAACCATTTTAAGAATTTTTTTCTGTATGTATGTATGCATGTAAGTATGTATGTTCCTCTATAACTCTTAAACGAATCAACTGATTTTCATGAAACTTGGTATATAAACATTTAAACGTACGGGACACAGGATAGGCTACTTTTTTTTTCAACGCGGACGAAGTCGCGGGCGCCAACTAGTATTATAATATTATAGCAATTATTAAATGAGAAATAATGAAACAAATGAGATTTCGGTGTTGCCATATTAGTGATACTATTAAATACGCGATTCCAATTTGGAGTTTCACGGTGGAAACAATTTGAGAGAAGCTGTCCATATTGAACAAGTCTCATTAGTGACGTAACCGGCGAATTTCGCAGCGAGTGCAGCAAATTGCGACTTATTGTGCCTCGTTTATTGCAACAAACTAAACTGGAAACGTTAATTACGGACGGAACAATAATGTATTCTAAAACAAAGAGTGTAGCGACGAAATTCGCGTAATATACTCGAGACAAGCGTTTAATGTTGACGTTGTTCTAGGGACGCGTGGAAGTAACGAAATGCTCGGGGCTTTGCACTTTAGTTTATTATGGGAATTGCTTTGTTTATATGGAGACGGATAATTTTATTTATATTTGAAGACGTGAGTGGATGAAGGTGATATGTCGCATAATTCCAATTTTGAACAAAGTTTTAATTTTAGTTTTTGAGATAAGTCGCCACGGAACTATTTTTTGTACTAAATTAAACAAAGTCGTGTAAACAACCTAAAATATTAATGGTATGATAGCAATTAAACACTTGTACTATTTAATTAAAAAACAAAAAAAATCCATTTTCTCTCTTCATCAAAACTCTGCACTTTTTGCATTTTAAAATTAACTGTACATAACACCTTTTTCAATTTTTTATTTTCCAAAAATATTTTAAATCGCGATCTTAGGGTCTGTAATAATTCATATGGACATATTACTTTCATCAACGCAAAAAAACGAAAATACCCAAAAATGCGACATACCACCTTTATCCCCTCATGTCTTCATTTCTATGACTTATTGCACATTATTGTCAGTTGTTGTCAGTCCGTCTCTAGTTTTGAATAGGATAATAATGAATTTCCAAATGTAAGTAAAGTATGCAGGCGAGGTAATAATATTTTTACATGCCCAGTGAAAAAAGACAGACATGCTGCATTTTTTCACTCTACATAAAGAAAGGATTGGTTAATTCGTCGTAAATATGCAATTTTATTTGTCTGCGAGTTCGACCGCGCCACTTTTCTCGGGGTGTTTATTTTATTCAATCGTTATTACTAAAATATTTTGTCAAACATTAAATTTTAATTTTAATTTGATCCCTCGGGAACAGTTCTTTATTTCTGGATGAGAGGGGGTACCCCATGTCCTTTTCTGTATACTTGACAACGTTCAAAGTTTCATAATGATCAGTTAGATACCTAAGGATTTGTATTGAATTATACATTTCGAATTCCATTTCCATATTGTCTGCACGGTCTAAGTAGAATTACATCGACTGTGTCCATGTTTACTTCTCAAATACAACGTCTTAATTGCACGACGAACTAAACCAAACATTTATGACATGACATACGCAACTCAACGCTTTAATTAGATTCTTCTAATGAAACAAAACAAGAAATTCATATACATTATGACTGCTGTATTAAATTTCTCATCAACTCTTGAGATATTATTTTAATTTCAGTTACCTTATTTGGACAACTCTTCTTGGAACTGATGCTTCTATGAGAATTGTTAAAGTAAGGTTTAAAATTACTTAAATAATTGTTAGACTACAAGCGATCGACTCGGTAGATGTCGCAAGTGTGTGTGATTTAGAATTGTGTAGTGTAGGTGGATACAAAGATTTAAAACGAAAGATGTGGCGTAATCTCCTCGCGCCATACTAAAAACACACCGAAAATTCTTAACAATGGGTTGGGCGCAGGCGCTCAACCCAACTACAGTTGCACGCCAGCTACAGTGAGTGACGGTCGCTTGTTGAGAGCGTCGCTATCGTCACAGTCACGTTTGAAGTAAGGAATGTGTTGTCTGTGTTTAAAAGTGTGTTTAGACAAAAGTATATGTATTTTATACTTTTGTCATTAGTATAATGTATGTTGTATTTTGTAACACAGTTTCGCTAGTAATGCCGCATCTCTCGATTTAAATCTTTGGGTGGATAGTGTAGGTACCCTACCCGGTAGGGTCTACGTAGGTAGTTCATATTATGGGTGGGACACTGCCAGAAGTTTCCTGGAGAATCGACGGGAATCAAAGATATTTAACGCGATGCAGCTTTTCTTTCACAAATCGCCTTTCGGTTCAATATTTACTTCGATTTTACTTCAATAAAATCGCCTTTCGGTTATCCCAGCAGGGGGTTATTCCCATATTAAAAGAGAATAGTAACAATTATCTTTGTTTAATATAACAAATCTTGTTTAATATATCAGTTATTCCGATATAAAAAATTAATAAGAGGTTTATGTTTTGACTCAACCGTGAATCATCATTAATTAATACTAATAATAAATCTGTAAGGGTCGGTCATGGAGTAAATTACTTCGTTTTCAGAGATGTCGTGTTTATAGGCTCTATACATGATACTGAAACTAAATTGACCATGTTCCTCTATAACTCTTAAACGAATTAACTGATTTTTATGAAACTTGGTAGATAAACATTTAGACGTACGGGACACAGGATAGGCTACTTTTTTCTTTTTCAACGCGGACGAAGTCGCGGGCGCCAGCTAGTATCATAAAAAAAATTATAAGATTCTCTAGATCTGTTCAAAAAGCTCTCGTGACCCACTGTTCGCATTAAATAGGTCTAAAGTGGTGTCTTAGTTTATAAATCTATTATGTGTCAATTTTATACACCTTAGATTACCTTCTCGCTTCATTATTTGTCAGATTTTACAACCGAGCTAGAATATAGCCTATGAATTGGGTTCGGTAGAACTTGGCTAATCGACATTAACTGCGTTTTACTAGCATTAATTTTAAAATCCACAGTTGCTGTTTTTTAAACTTTTTAATTTACGATTAACGAAGATAATCTGTTTTTATACCTTTTGAAAAAAAAAACTACATAAATAAATTTATAAACACTTGTCAAAAACAAAATATTGTTTTTTTGTTAACTTGATAAGTGGGAATCATCTGTTTACAAATATTACAAAGGTAAAATAAAAACAAACCAATGAAATATATACTGTATCGTAACGAAATAAGAACTAAATTTACATTTTTTTATAAAATACTAAATGAATTTTAATATGAAGGAAGTACAACCAAAATGCATCCTCCTTGACATTTAGCCAAGGTGCCTGCCATGAAGTGTTCTAAAATATTACCAAGTCTCTGTGGCCTCACTATATGTTGATATTCGTAAGATCTTTCGAGATATAACTGTATGTAGCATGTTAACCAAGAGAAATACGTTACGAGTAACTCTGAGGATAATTTTTAAGTTCTACTATAAAATATTCCTTACATATTATAAAAGAAAGTCTTCCGGCGTGTCTGTCTGCCTGTCTGTTCCCTATAAACTCAAAAACTACTGCACCGATTTTCATCTGTTTTCACCAATGGATAGAGTGGTTCTCTCCCGTAATACATTTTTTTTTCACATGGTGGTTTTTCTTAATGTGAGAAGTAATTTTTTGTAACGCTTCAAAATTTACGGAAAAAAATTCATTGCTCGTTAAATTTGGTACCAAGAGCTGCAATACAATTTTTGTAGTATTGATACATTATCGAGTCATAATACAACACCTTTTATTTTATTGTTTTTAATCAATTTATTTTTTTATTGATTAAATTGTAAAAAAACTCGGTAGTTTCATTGAAAAAAAAAAACAAAAATATTCATAACTTTTCGTGCAATGAAGTTATGGCCATGCTGGAGAATGATTTTTTTGTTGGAAATTACCTCCTTTATCCTCCCTTTTTTCATTTGATCCACGACTTTTTGACCACGCTGTATAACTAGAGTGAGTCACTAGTATAAAATAAATAATGAATAACACCCAAGAAAAAGAGACCTCGAGAGAATGCTAGTTCAATTTATGCATTAAATATCTTTGGTAACAGTACTTACATTGTTATTGCAATGCTTTAGAATTCATCTAAAGTTTTTAAAAGCTTTTCCTGTGTTCCGAACTCAGTTCGCATTCCCTACTGCAATTCCCAATGGCATCCTCGTATCTATTTACATAACTTTTGTACTGTAGGCTTCGACTCGTTTCGTTCAATTGGTGGTCGTTGCCAAGATGAGAACTGCAGTTTCCGTGATGTTCTACCGTCGCCAGACAATTGCCTGTTGATTGCCGTCCACCGCAATTGAAATGAACCTTGTTGTGAAACTTACATTACATGTTTATTTTTTTACTCAACCAGTTTATGTTCAAATAAAATATTAAACTACAGGTCGCATGATAATTAGTAAGAGCTATAAAACCATCTAATTTTAGCCTAGTGTAACTGAAAATATTAAAAAATTCCCATGATGGCATGGGAAGCGCCTTTGCCTATGTATGGGCATATCTAAAACGAGCCCGTTCGACGAGTGGTAAGGGTGATTGCCTAATGTCTCAGGGGCCCCGGGTTCGATTCCCAGCGGGGTCAACTTTGGAAATTTAAATGTAATTTTTAAAATTGACTCTGGTCTGGATTTGAAAAGTAGTGGTAGGGCACACTGCGTTTCGCAGTCATTTGGGCAGCCCGTCTGGCGGCAGTAACCACCACCTTACAGAGTTCCACCGTGAAATAACAGCATTTATGTGCTGTTGTGTTTTGGTGAGTGAGTAAGGGATGCCAGAGCCCATTACCCCATCCCTCCCTTATCCCTTATCCTTAATCCTTCTATGGTCGGCAGCTCATTTGTAGCACTTGTGGCGTTGCTTGTGTTATAGGCGACGGTAGCCACCTACCAAGTGGATCATCAGCCTGTCTGTCGACCTTATTAACTTAATAAAAAATCTATGGAGATATACATAGGCATAGACATGACATTTACATAGGTGTTTCCCGCTATAAAGCGATAAAAGTTAGTTGCTACCCGCCGTCTGCCCTCTTTAGTTAATATACGTTTAGATCTTTTAAACTACGCAACACGTAACGTAAAGCATAAAAGCGTGACAAACAAACTCACTTTCGCATATATAATACTAGATTAGGATAAACACCTTTTCAAGTGGTTCACTTGAGTTCTGGTAAAATCAGAGTCAATTAAAATATGCAGGACAAATTACTTCCGTTTTAAAAAAGCAGCTTTTCTTCTCCAGCTTTGAAGCTATGCAAGGAAATGCAACAAAACAAAACAAAATAGAATCTTATCGTATTAACTTAACTTTTCAATGCGAACAGTCATATTTATCCCTTAAACCGGAAATAGACATCAACTGCTCATTCTAATGCCAAACTTGTGCAGTATTTGAGGTGCAATGCGACGACCCACCGACACACCAATGCAAAATCAATTTACAGGCATTGTTTCTGATTTCCATAGCAGAGAGAATAAGCTCGGCAATGCCCAGCTGCAAACTCCCCGATTTTCATCCCACAACGCGATAGATTTTTGTAACTACGGAAACTGGTTATAGAGCGAATTTTAGAATAGTACTGCGATAATAATATACAGGATGAATTTTTTTATCTGCATATGGAGGGACAATGCCTACTCTAAATACTGGAGATTAGAAAAGAAATATTCCCTTTTTTTTCAGTGATTCAGCTTGTCCCCTTGTTTCAAGGTTTTCTTTCATTCAATTTACCATGTTTGTTACAGAGATTTGATTAAAACTAAAAATGCTGTTATTTTTCAAATTTTAACCGATTTCTGGGTGTGAAAAGCGTATTTTCAAAAATCTTTAAATCCAGTTGTGCATAAAGAAAATTAAGAATTTTTTTTTTTAATAAAATTTAGTAATTAGAGTACCCAGTGCTGTATTTTATTGTTTATCGTACATAAACCTTGTTCGTACAAATTAAAATTTACTCTTAGTTAACTAGCATTTACTTTCTGACAGTGGCGCACTAGTGCAAAGATCACTACTTATCTGTGGTCCACCTACAACCGCAGCATAATTTGTTTTGGTTTCGGATACAAGACAATCAGGTGTTCATTCTGAACCGCAACTCAATCTGACTGCTCTATTTGCGGTTATATTTGATACTAAAGACTTGCATTGCGTTTATTATACACTCCTATAAAGCAAAAAAAGTTTATTTTATACTTTTATTTTTTAAAAATCCGCTTGCTTCCACACCTGGGAATAGAACCGATTAAAATCCGAAAAAAAAAACAGAATGTATTTTTATGGCATCTATTTACTTTCTGTCAGCCGGCATGAAATTTATATCGGCTTATATTAGTTTCATAACTTCTTCATTTATGATTGGTGGTACGGAAAAATATTTTTAAAGTATTTTGTAAATTGTTGAATGGAGGGAATATTCATGTTCGTCAATAGAGAATCGGCGCAATAGCTTTTTTTGTCCATTTCAACCGGCCGCTCAATGTCGGTCACGGCCGAAGCCGTGTGAATTATTGAAGTTAAAATTATTTATTGCGACATTCAACTTGTCGTGTGTCCGCAGCTCTATTGACCATTAAATATTCCGTAAATTTTGTTTAAATATAGCCGGTTTTATATTACTTATAATGTTCAAAAAATAGGTTTTTCTAGCAAATTATAGTTTTGTCCTATGAAAGTCAAAAGAAATTTAAATGTAAGAATTTGTTAAGAAATACAATAGGACATATTAAGGAATTACATGATGTTAGCTTTTGCCCGCTACTTTGACCGCGACCCTTTCTGTTTGGTGTTAAAACATTTATTTTTTCATCTATTTTTCTCATATATTTTTACTCTGTCACTTTCTGTATGCAAAATTCCATGATCGTAACAAACATACAATCTCACTTTCGCATTTTTATAATATTAGTTTGGATTAAATGTAGTTAGCTCTGGGGTCGCCAGTAATGTAGACCTTATTTATCTATATTATAATAATTAAAAAATATTAATAATATAACTAATATAACCGTTCAGTACTTAGTTATAGTTATATTTTGGTTTTACAGATACTTAATCCAACAAGTTTCCCACATAGATATTTAAATCAGATTAAAGTGCAGTTAGAAAGCTACTTGAAGTTAGAAATTCTCAAATTGCCCCATTTAGAAAGTACTTTACCGCACTGAATCAATATAATGATAGGAACGATTTAACTTACTACTCACATTTTATATATTCATTCAATTAATTAAATAAACTTTTATAAGTGTTTACATAATCGTAAAACAAACGTAAAATTATTTAATTAGCTTTAATTATTAAATAGTACATCTAATATTACCTATATTCAATGTCAATTTTTAATTTTTGTCAGCAGCATACTTTGCCACAGTAGACGTTAGTACCTACTTATATTCTTTTTTGAATGAATAAATCATTTGGGAATAAATGATAAACCATAAAACATTTGGGAAAATTTCAGCGCATAAAATGAAAATTCAAAAAAAAATTAAATATGTAGATACATTAAACCAATTTTGTGCAGATAAAAATCTAATCTTCTTAGGTTTATATCAGCGTTGATAGGGTAATAGATTTGCCAGTCTAAAGGCTGGCAGTATGCCATTTCTATTCACCGAGTCGCAGTATTATCACAAATAAAAGTGTTATAATATTAAATAAATTTATTAGTATTATATTTAAAAATAATAAAACATTTTTCTCTAGCAACTCATATGTTGTTTTTTCAAGAAATTCTTTTGTAATGGAATGATTAGGTTACTCAATATGGACTACCCTGTTACCGCAGTTATCTGCGAAAGGTAACACCGAGACAAGTTCATTTCAATTTCTACTTAGTTGTAGTGTAATTGTCAACGCAGTGTGCCCTAAAAAACCTTTTTTTTTTTTTTTCAAAAAATATTGGGTTTTTATAAGCAGGATTATTTCCGACATAATGCTTTCAATGGTGATATACGAATGTCCTTGCTACATTTAGAGAGGCATCTATGTCTAAACCTCCTTTCGAAAATTCCTCTCGCAGACAAATGGCTAGAGTGACGGCCTATATTTCTGCTTTATGTTTGCCATAATCTAAAAGTTAACTGATTCATAATAATCTAAGTTCGTTTACAAAAAGTGTTAGCGTTTTTTTAGCGAATGTTAATTACAATTATTTTACAATTATTTTTTTTATTTACTTTAATTATTTTAAATAATAAATATATTAAAGAGTTTTATAATGTTGACACTGTAGTTGCATAAGTTAAGTTACAATAAATAAATTATTCTATAAGTACATATCGATACCTTAATTCGCAAACCAAATAACTCCTCTGAGGCAAACTTTACAGGGGGGACTAAAAAACGTTATAATTTTTTTTTTTTGTATGATACGAGAAAAGAAAAAAGACAATTTTACATTGGAAATTAATATGGCTCGTATTAACCGATAGACCTTTTAAAAATTAAATTCTAATTGTCATTAAGTTTCTCCCGTATCAAAAAGTCATTTTCAACCAAAAGTGGAGTTATTCGTTTTGCGAATTAAGGTATCGATATATTATGATAACAACGCCAAGCTTAGTGCTTTAGAGTCTAATGCTCCACAAGAGCATAAAAAGTTTAAAAAAAAATATTATAAAAAAATGTATATTAAATCACAATAATCGAATTAACTAAATATTAAAACTTTAAAAAGAAAAACTTTTTTTATTCACGAAGATTAATTTGTGTAAAATAAATAAAGGTTTATAAAATAATTTAAAAGAACTACAATGTAATATTATAAATAAGTAAGCTTTTCTTTTTATTCTCTTGTTTCTTTGTTACCTACGCTTTCAATCAATCATTTAACTATTCAATCGATAATTTTTTTTGCATACACTTTTTCAGGTACACAGAAAAAGTACTGTTATCGAGGGATAAGAACAAGAAATTAAGAAATTAAAAAAAATAGAGCAATAAAGATTGAATACTTCGATCTAATTGATTAGATTTCACATATGAAAATAATATTGGTTTCACTGTTTTTAAGAAAAATATGTCTTTATTGCAGAACTTCGCGAAGCTTTCGAGGCTGAAGCACAGGAGGTGAAGAAGCCACGACTTTTACTAACGGCAGCTGTACCTGTAGGTCCAGACAATATTAAGAGCGGATATGATGTGCCCGCTGTCGCCAGGTATAAATACTGTCTCCACTAGACATTGTCTCTTGATTTCTTACTTACTCACTGGCTGATCGCATGTGTTTAGTATCGAAGCCTTTTAACTTTTATTAAGGAATTAAAAATAACATTTGCAAAAAATTGTATTTTCGAAGTCTTATACTGTGATTTTATCCTCAAGGGATAACAGAAAACTTGCGAATTTGCAATACTGGAAATATTGCACTAGCTCGTGCAAGAGCTAAATTAGTCCAGAAATCAAAATGTCCTTAAAAATGTTGATGTTGTCCGATTTATTTGGACGAAATTTTCATTTTTTTCTTTATCTTGGTTTACACAAAAATATCATTAATTCAGTTTAAAAATTTATGTACATTATATTTTAATTCTAAACTAGCTGAAACGACAGTCGTTCTATCGAATTTGATTAAAATAGGTATGTATGTACGAGTACTTGAAATGTCAGCTTGAAACTTCGGGCATTTTTTACAATTCTTCTCTTCAGAAGAACCTTCTTTGGTCAAAAATATTTTAATTTATCCGGCTATTTTCGAGTTTGACTTAGCAAACCATTTGGTGGTTCATTTTTATTTCTATGGATTGAAAATATAACAGTTTTGGTAACGAGCCTTTTTCACAATTTTTCCAAGTCTTAAAGAGAATTAGGCCAAGGCTGATTTTACATGAGCCAACCTGCAGCTCGGCCGACCACTGACCGGAACACGTATTTACACTATACAGCTTCGAGCACAAGTGGCTACAAAGTTTATTAAGTGGAAAACTTAGAAATTCATTACGACTAAAAGTGTGACCACTTCGAGTTTATTTAGTTAAGAAAAATGTGAGAACCTACAATTGTGTATTACCTACTTTTCTACCGACTTCCAAAAAAGGAGGAGGTTCTCAATTCGACTGTTTTTTTATGTTTCTTTCGAACTTTCGACTGGGTGAATGATTTTGATGATTCTTTTTTTTTATTTGAAATCTGGTGCTTCCCGTGTGGTCACATTTAAATTTGGTCCAGTTCTGACAATCGCAACCATGAGAAAACGGTTTGAAGTCGGTTTTTTTTTTGTTAAAAAGAGTTATTTAAATAAATTTTCTAAGCATACATAGAAATATTTGTAATTTAATTTGCAATTATAAAATTGTTCTCTCATATTCTCAAGGATAAAGGGTTCATTCTACTTGTCATTCTAACTTTCTCTTTAAATCTTGTATCCGTCAGGAGCTGTAGCCACACCTCCTTTCAAATGGAAATGTCTGCCTATCTGATTTTTTTTAATACATAAAAAAGCTAGCATTAATCTCAAAATAGCACTTATGAATTTAACTCTTCAAAACAATACGCAAAACATTACATTGTTTAGGGGCCTAGCTGAAACAACAGTTGTAACTGTTCATCTTTTTAATTAAATATTGTAACAGCACGTTTTAGTCCTTATCCTTTCAGTAAGGGACGCAATTTCCTTATCCCTGTCTTATCCCTCATACATCTTACTAAGATCGGTCGCGAACTCGCAGCATCTATGGCGATGTCAATGTCAGCCTGTCTGACGACCGCTAAATTTAAAAAAAGCTACTATTATCCCTTAAAATGAAATATTAAAATTTCCACAACTGCATTGCGAAATTTTCCTCATAAATATTTGACTTTTATTGTTCGAAACCTGGTACATGTTTAACCATTAACAAAGTATCCGTAAGCCAATGTTATAAGACCTTTTAATTTATTATCGACTCATTTTGAAGCTTATCGCTAACGTAATAAGGTCCATTGTGAAAATTATTGGCCGGCAAATGTAAGTTAGTTGAAGTGTGTACAAACAACCGTGTCTGTCCCTTATCACGTGTCAGTTTAAATGCTCACACAACATTATAGTTCACCATTGAAAAGTTCATCATATCGATCTAGTGAATAACTAAGTTGCCATGTTCAACTTCTGTTCCAAGTAAGTAGGGCACGCCTATTCAAATTATCAATTACTAGCTGTTGCACGCGATTTTGCCTGCGTAATTTAATAAAATGTAGCCTATGTTACTCGCTAATAACGTAGCTTTCTATAGGTGAAATTATTTTTAAAATCGGTCCAGAAGTTTTTGAGCAAACATACAGATCTCACTTTATAATATTAGTATAAATATTCTTACTATAGCGACCCCAGCTTCGCACAATGCAATTAATGGCCAATTTTTCCATATTTTTTTTTTTTCATATTAAAGTGCCTGAATTAGCGCCCTGATAAGGGGTTAGGATGGGATTGGGAAATTGACTTTGTGATCCCTGTAAGGTCATCTTCTGTAAGGTTACTGCCACTAGGCAGTCTGTCCAAATTATGACTGCGAAAGAAAGTGTACCCTGCCATTAAAAGACACTAAAACAGTTATATAACGTTTCTTTCTTTTTGTGTTATCAGCTACCTGGACTTCATTAACGTGATGGCCTACGATTTCCACGGAAAATGGGAAAGAGAGACAGGTCACAATGCACCTCTGTACTCACCCTCTTCTGACTCTGAATGGAGAAAGCAGCTGTCTGTTGACCATGCTGCCCACTTGTGGGTGAAGCTCGGAGCTCCAAAGGAAAAACTTATTATTGGTCAGTATAATTACCCATTGATAATTATAATATCCTAACTTCATTGGCAATTAGTATTATATATATATATATATATATATATATATATATATATATATACATCCCGCTACAAATTCGGCGTCCGATATGGACTGTAGTTGCATTTAATCTGGCATCCACCAACTTTTGGCGTCCATATACGGACGCCAGATCGACAAAATCCGTCACAATGACCTTTGAACCTATTGCATTGCCCTGAAGAAAAATCGATGGAAGCGATTTTTGTTGGAATTTGGCTGAAGTTGTATAATGATTAGTTCCGCGAGTTCCCGCTGGCGCTAGTAAGAACATAAATATACTTGGTACAGTATATTTTAAATGTAAAACTAAGATTACAGGACGTCCAGTGTGGTATCTATAAGAAATTATTCTTTATGTCGTTGTGTTAAAATGAGTTTTGGATAATTCTGTTGCTCAAGCTTGCAAGAGGCCCATTGGGGTTGGGGCACTGACTGATGTTGCCGCCGCCCGCGTTCATCGACATTAGATACTCGTATTATTTTGTTTTCTCAATTCTCTGCCTCGTTTCATTTTAGTGGCGAAATATTCTCTTTTGGTTAAACTAAACTTGCTGCTATCAGACGTCCGGATGCAATTTCATAAAGTGTATTAATTATTGTGCAACAAATATGAGTAAAATCAGTAAAAGAATATAGGATATTTTAATGACCCTGAATCTAGCAGACATCCGACAAAAAAAAATTCCCTAGGGATTTCTAGAGAAAAATAAAGTTACTGCAAATGTTAAAAATGGATGTTGTTCGTTGACTCAAAATCTTCATGTGGTTAATTTAAAAAAAAAATCGATAAATATTTTTTTATAATCAAAAACAACTTTGTAATAGCTCTAAGATTATTGAATTATAAAAATTAATTTCGACTTACTTATTATAGTACTTATAAATCGACTTTTCAAATGTGGTTTTTTTTTTTTTTTGAAATTTATTTTAGATTTTTTGATAAGAGATCTACATGAAAAATTACTTAAAAATAAATTTTAAAAAGAAATTTTTTGATTTTTTTCAAATATTCAAAAAACAAAATATTTCAAATTTTTTAGTTACGGATATTAACTAGAAAAAAAAAATATTTTCAAAAAATTCAAAATTCCTCTTTAGTTATACTTAAAACTACATGTGGTAATTTTATATTTTTATTCTTTTTGCAATAGTTTTTTTTTATTTTTCGCAATAGATTTTATTTATTTATTTATTTTGTTGTAGGGAAATTTACAGGTATAATTACATAGTAACAGTCGTGAGTAAATAGCTTAAACCTAATAAAAAAATTCCACTTATAAATAGCAAATTATAGTCCAATAATAACGATAATGAGAATAAAAGTAAAAATAAAATAAAAGTCACGGTAGGACACTGAAAAATTTATCAGCTATAATATTTTTTGTTTTAACCATGAAACTGCGGAACAGGTCAACATCTGTATCCTCTAATAACACTTCATTAAAAAGTCTACATGAACGCGACATGAATGTATTTTTTCCATAATTTGTCTTACTGGGAGCTACATGCAGCTTAGAACGATTTCTCAAATTAGTATGAGGGACATTAAAATATAATTAGGATAATAATTCAGATGAATCAATTAGACCCTTTGCAATTTTCATTAAATAGCAAATGTCACTAATGTTACGTCTATACTGAAGAGGTAGGAAATGATAGCACCTGCATCTGTGAATGTAATCCTGCAACTTTTGATGACATTTGTAGTCGAGCTACCGAAGAAATTTATAAGTATAAGTAAAAAGAGGAATTTTGATTTTTTTGAATATTTTTTTTCTAGTCGTAAATAAAAATTTGAAATTTTTTGTTTTTTTGAATATCTTTGAAAAAATCAAAGATTAAAAAAATAAAAATAACCACATGTAGATTTTGAAAAAATCTTCAAATTTCTTTTTTAAAATTTATTTTTTAGTGATTTTTCATGTAGATCTCTCATCAAAAAATCTAAAATAAATTTCAAAAAATTAAAAGTAACCACATTTAAAAAGTCAATTTATAAGTAAGTCAAAATTAATTTTTATAATTCAATAATCTTAGAGCTAATAAAAAGTTATTTTTGATTATAAAAAATTATTTATCCAAAAATAATTTTTTTTTGAAATTTTTTTTGAATTTTTCAACTCTTACCATTTTTGTATAATTTGAAGGTTTTTTTTTTAATTATTTTTCTCCACCCCTTCTACAAATTGGATTCAAAAATTTCTTTCATCCATCTGATATTACATTATTCTACAAACTTATATATCAAAAGTTACCCTAAGGATCTCAAATTTTTATTTGGTATTAAATTGTCCTGGACTATTAGTGTTTTACTTAATTAGAAAAATATCAGCCGCGTTGTAATGTCAATACAACATATAGTACAGGTAATAGAGAAGCCGTTACTCTTGTCCATATGCACAAAATTACTACTCTTATTTTTTTTAAATAGGTTCAGTATCACGCACTGACCCTAAATGCACAAAATCCTCACAAATTAGGCGGGCGGAAGTGCCGCCATTTTGACAAAAACCGTTTTGGCCTATCTCTCCCTAACCGTGCACTTGAGGCCAAAAATGTTAATAATCTTTATTGTAGATAAATAAATTTCCTATTTTTTTTGTCCAATATTTTTTTTCTATCATTTACCGTTTACTTCTTATTCGACTATTACGATTTGTTTATTGACACAAATATAGACATTAGACAAAAAAGATAGGAAATTTATTTATCTACAATAAAGGTTATTACCAATTTTGGCCTCAAGTGCACGGTTACGGAGATATAGGCCGAAACGGTTTTTTTTCAAAATGGCGGCACTTCCGCCCGCCTAATTTGTAAGGATTTTGTGCATTTAGGTTCAGTACAAAAAAAATAAGAGTAGTAATTTAGCGCAAAATCTTAAATCAATAAAATATAAATTAGAGCTGTTTTATATGAAATCTTGTACTTATAATTGTTTATCATTAGAAATGAATGAAAGAAAGTTGTAATAAATGGACGTCAAAAGTTATATGATTTGTAATATGGAAAACTTGTAACATATTATGTATCATACCTACATACCTATTTATATTATTAGGTAAGAGACGTTATAAAGCCTGTTTTATGAAAAGATGCCACTTGAATTCTGATTTAAACTAAGTTATACGTGTCATATACGCGGAAGCCTAATATATCTCATAATAAAACAGGGTTCAGATTTCCTCCAGTTAGAATGAAAATTCCAAAAAAACGTATAATCAGAAAAAACAGAAATTCCACTATTTCTTAATTCCTACTTTGTTTATCGTCAAAAAATACCCCAGTATTCATTTAGTATTTGAAATTCAGTGCTGCAGAAGTAGGAGATGCCATAACAGTGCATCTCGAAAAGACGCCAAATTTATTGCGGGATGTATATATATTGTTACGACCGAACATTCTCGAAGCGTTTGTTTATCATAAACAAACAGCGTGTTGTTGTTTATCATGAGACCTGGGCGTATGGAAATTTCCATACGTAGAAGGAAGCTCTCCTGTCTCAGAGAAAACTGTTCCTTATGTTCGCGACATAAGGTTCACATTCCCTTAAGCCAGAAAGTTGTTTACGATGTTTGTTTTTTATGACTTGTTTACTTGTGTACGAGCTTGTTTACCTTAAAGTTTCTAGTGTTTTCCAAAAACATCGCGGCTGACTGCACGTGTATAAATACGGGTGCCATCGCTCGAGTGGGACAGTTCTGCGACAACAAGCGATACGAAAACAACTCTTGGGAGCTTTTGCGAAGATTTTTGCGACAGTGCATTGTTGACACATAGAGTGAATTATTTACGACTTTTGGCAAGTTTTACGGTTTAATTGGAAAAGCTCTGATATTTTGGAAGTCATCTTGGTCTGCGTAATAAATCGTGTTCTTACAACCCTAAACGGCATTTTAACTCACCCCGCACGTAACAACTGGTGTCAGAAGCGGAATGCCGTTAATGCCACGGGACGAAGGAACTCGTACTCCACGGACCAGGAGGCAAGTGGAGATGGATGCTGCGAGACAACGAGCACATGAGGAGCCGGAGGAAGGCACCGATGCTGATTTGCTCCCTACGGCAGTACCTACATCGAGCCCGTCGATGGACCTCGCTGCGCTGCTAGCTGCTGTACAGAGCATACAGGCTAGTCAAGAAGCCGCTCGCCGGGAACAGGAAGCCGCTCGCCGGGAACAGGAAGCCGCTCGCCGTGAACAGGAAGCTGCTGTGCAGAGCATACAAGCCAGTCAGGAAGCCGCTCGCCGTGAACAGGAAGCCGCTCGCCGTGAACAGGAATCTGCTAGCCAAATGCTGCTTTCGAAATTGGACACAAGCCTTGAAGTCATCTGCGATAAAGTTAAAAAGGTAGAGTCCGAAGTTAAAGGGGTCTCAGTGAAAGTCGAAGGCCTGGAAGAGAGACTCGACCAAACCGACACTCGCCACCAGGCGCTCGCCGAGAAAGTGCAGAAGTTGGTGACGAGGGAGGCAGTCTTCACTGCGCCGGTACCTACACAAGGTAGGCTGGACTTGCCACGGTTTGATGGCACATCTTCCTGGACAGCCTATAAGTACCAGTTCGAAACCCTCTCTAACTGCAGCGGCTGGACTGAGGATCAAGCATTCATGGCGTTGACTCTAGCCTTAAGAGGAGACGCCCAACTGACTCTGGAGCGACTCCCTACAGAAGGAAGATCTCTGCAAGCCCTACTGGAAGCTCTAGAGACACGATATGGTGACAAGCACATGGAGCACACGTATAGGGCTCAACTACGCGATCGCACGCAGAAGCCCACGGAAACACTCCAGCAGTGGGCTGACGAAATCGAGAGATTAGTTCGTCGCGCCTATACATCAACACCGAATGCAGTAGAAATAACTCTACTCCAAGCTTTTGTGGACGGGATAAGGGACGGCGAAGTTCGCGCAGCGGTACGTTTGGGTCACCACCAGACCCTGAAGAGTGCACTGGCACATGCTCTGGAAGTGGAAGCTGTGCGGCGTGACACGAGGCCATTCAAGGTCAGGGAGCTGGTAGCCGAGGAGCGAAAGCCTCGCTATGGCCCGAACTGCTATGGCTGCGGTGAAAAAGGCCACATAAGGCTGGACTGCCCAAAGAAGAAGAGAAAAAGGGTCTCAGAGATGGAGACCCAAGTTGACGAGGGGCAGTTAAACTAAGCGTTGCCAGGGCCGCGGGGCAGGCGCTGGCTGGGAGAAGGAAAGCCCCTGCTATTACTATCAGACAAGCTTCTAACGGAAACAGTTTAAGCATCGAGGGTACGCTGAACGGTAAAAAGTGCAGGTTCACAATAGACACAGGAGCATCGCGCACCATTGTAAGACCTGAACTCTTAAAACGAACTATCTCATGGAAGCAACGATCTCCAACATGTCAGCTACGAACAGCAACGGGCCAGCCAGTACCTGTCCTCGGTGACTCAGACGTGGAAATTGGAATTGGTAGTCAGTTGTACTCAAACTCAGTGCTGATTGCCAATATTACTGACGACTGCATATTAGGACTGGATTTCTTAAAAAATCACCGTTGTATTTTGAACGTCGACCAAGGAGTACTCGAATTTCCTGATCAAGAAGTTTTCTTAGAAGGCTCGACCCCATGTACACTCTATTGTTTAAGGGACGTCAAACTAGCTCCCAGATCAGAAAATCTAGTAATGACGAAATTCTCATCCAACGTCAAGAACGGGTTATGTGTCATTGCGGAGGATGAAGGAACACATCCTAATTGGATAATGGCCAGAACACTACTAATGACAAGCAGGATAGGCAGAGTAAGAATTTTAAATCTCAGCAATGAAGAGGTACAGCTCAGAAGAAACAGCGTAGTTGGAAAGTGTCAGGAAGTGAAGTATTTAAGACGTATAAGCAGTACAACAAACGCAGTAAATAGCACAGACTACCAGGTATCGCAGTTATTGGATTCGCTGAAAGGAAATTTGTCGTCAGTTCAGTTGAGGCAAGCTCAGGATCTTTTAATGCGGTTCAAAGACATATTTGCCGTTGGAAATGATTGCGGTAGAACAGGACTTGTGAAGCACAGAATAGACACCGGCGATTCAAGACCTATACGACAAAGACCTCGTCGAATCCCGTGGGCAAAAGAAGCTGAAGTTGCGGATATGATAAGGGATATGGCGGCAAACAAAGTCATCGAACCATCTACAAGCCCTTGGTCGTCACCTGTGGTACTGGTGAAAAAGAAAGATGGCACAACCAGGTTTTGTGTAGACTACCGAAGGCTGAACGACGTTACTAAGAAAGACAGCTATCCTCTACCGCGTATTGATGACACTTTAGATATGCTCAGTGGAATGGAATGGTTTTCTACCGTTGATCTTAAAAGTGGGTACTGGCAGGTGGAAATAAGTCCAGAGGATAAGGAGAAAACAGCATTCTCTACGGGCATCGGAAATGGACTTTGGCAATTCAATGTCATGCCGTTTGGTTTGTGTAATGCTCCCGCAACGTTTGAGCGCCTTATGGACAGAGTTATGGTGGGTCTTCTGGGAGATGTTTGCCTGGTGTATCTGGACGACGTAATCATCATGGGTCGTGACTTCGAGGAACATCTCCAGAACCTTGAAAAGGTGTTCAACCGTCTACGCGAGGCAAACTTAAAACTAAGTCCTAAAAAGTGTACCTTCTTCAGCAACGCAGTTAGCTATCTGGGGCACATAATCACTAAGGAAGGAGTTCAAACAGATCCAGAAAAGATCAAAGCTGTAAAAGATTGGCCTACACCAAAGAATAAAACCGAAGTCAGATCCTTCCTTGGCTTATGCGCATATTACAGGCGCTTTGTCAAAAATTTCTCAACAATAGCCAAACCCCTCCATCGCCTGACTGAAGATAAACAGGTGTTTGCTTGGGACGCAAATTGTGACAACGCTTTCAAAGAACTGAAACAGCGTTTATGTGAGTCCCCGATATTGGGCTATCCGACACGGAATGGAAAATTCATTGTGGATACGGATGCCAGCAACACGGGTATTGGTGGAGTGTTGTCACAAGTGCAGGGAGACAAACAAGTTGTGATTGCGTACTACAGCAAAACGCTTTCCAGGCCAGAGAGAAACTACTGTGTTACACGTCGAGAGTTGTTAGCTGTAGTGAAGACCTTGCAGCACTTTCACAAGTATCTCATCGGACGTGAGTTCACCTTAAGGACGGACCATGCTGCACTTAAATGGCTTCTTCAGTTTAAAAGTCCTGAAGGACAGGTAGCACGGTGGATTGAGCAATTGCAGGAATTCCATTTTGCAACAGAACATCGAAGTGGTAAAGGTCATGGTAATGCTGACGCTCTATCGAGAAGACCATGTCCTGAAATCTGTAAACACTGCAGGAAACAAGAGTCTCAGGAATCAGTAAAAATTATCCGTACCCAAGGATTAGACGATGACTGGTCTGGAGAAAATATGAGGAAGGCGCAAGAGGAAGATGACGACCTGCGATTGATCTTAGATTGGATAAAAAAAGGAGTGAAACCTGAGTGGGCGGATGTATCAGCTTCCAGTCCTGTTACAAAAAGCTATTGGGCTCAATGGGATAGTTTGACCCTGGAAGGCGGAATCTTGTGCAGGAAATGGGAGTCTAATACCGGACATCAGGTGACTGTACAGGTTGTAGTCCCTCGAAGTAAGGTATCTCCTCTACTACGTCATATCCATGATGGGGTGTCTGGTGGTCATCTTGGAGTGAAGAAAACCCTTTTGAAAGTGCGACAGCGGTTCTACTGGGTCCATTGCCGGGAAGACGTAGAAGATTGGTGTCGTAAATGCAACGCATGCGCTTCAGTCAAGGGACCACAGACAAGAAGTAGGGGAAAACTGAAGCTCTACAATGTAGGAGCACCATGGGAACGTATCGCTATAGACGTGGCCGGACCATTTCCTGAAACTGAGGATGGGAACAAATACATCGTTGTAGTGCAAGACTATTTCAGCAAATGGCCGGAAGTGTTTGCGACCCCTAACCAAGAAGCTAAAACTGTTGCCAAGAAGCTAGTTCAGGATGTAATCTGTCGGTATGGCGTACCTCTGGAAATACACTCCGATCAGGGGAGAAATTTCGAATCAGCCCTATTTCAAGAAATGTGCAACCTTCTCGGTATACATAAGATCCGTACGACACCAGCTCATCCTCAGTCTGACGGAATGGTCGAAAGGTTTAACCAAACATTGGAAAATAATTTGGCTAAAGTAGTCGACTCACATCAGAGAGACTGGGACCAGTACATTCCTCTTTTCTTGCTGTCTTATCGCTCCGCTGTACATGATAGTACTAGTTTTACCCCTGCCAGAGTGAATTTTGGACGAGAAATAAGACTACCAGTCGATGCAATAACAGGGTCTCCGCCGAATAGCCCAAGACTTGTGACGGATTATGTCAGCGATCTTCGAGAACAGCTGGATGAAGTGCATAAGCTAGTTCGCGAGTGCAGTCTCAAGACCGGTGAAAAAATGAAAACCCGTTATGATAGGAGATCAAACATCAACGGTTTTGAAGAGGGAACTCTCGTATGGCTTCATAATCCCTTCAGGAAAAAGGGCAAAAGCCCAAAGTTGCAAGCACGATGGGAAGGACCTTACAATGTGGTTACAAAAATCAACGACGTCACCTATCGAATCAAAAAGGGGCAAAGAGGAAAACCGAAGGTCGTACACATTGACCGTTTGACAAAGTATCACGGCACGAATGATGATCGGGACGATCATAACTAAGAGGGGGGTAATGTTACGACCGAACATTCTCGAAGCGTTTGTTTATCATAAACAAACAGCGTGTTGTTGTTTATCATGAGACCTGGGCGTATGGAAATTTCCATACGTAGAAGGAAGCTCTCCTGTCTCAGAGAAAACTGTTCCTTATGTTCGCGACATAAGGTTCACATTCCCTTAAGCCAGAAAGTTGTTTACGATGTTTGTTTTTTATGACTTGTTTACTTGTGTACGAGCTTGTTTACCTTAAAGTTTCTAGTGTTTTCCAAAAACATCGCGGCTGACTGCACGTGTATAAATACGGGTGCCATCGCTCGAGTGGGACAGTTCTGCGACAACAAGCGATACGAAAACAACTCTTGGGAGCTTTTGCGAAGATTTTTGCGACAGTGCATTGTTGACACATAGAGTGAATTATTTACGACTTTTGGCAAGTTTTACGGTTTAATTGGAAAAGCTCTGATATTTTGGAAGTCATCTTGGTCTGCGTAATAAATCGTGTTCTTACAACCCTAAACGGCATTTTAACTCACCCCGCACGTAACAATATATATATATATATATATAATACTAATTGCCAATGAAGTTATATGACCCACTTGGACCTGTTGCCGTTGCACTTTTTTTTTATGTTAAGGTCGACAGACAGGCTGACGGTCCACTTGATGGTAGGTGGCTACCGTCGCCTATAACACAAGCAACGCCATAAGTGCTACAAGTGCGCTGCCGACCATAGAAGGATTAAGGATAAGGGAGGGATGGGGGACTCTGGCATCCCTTACTCACTCACCGAAACACAGCAGCACATAATGCTGTTATTTCACGGTGATATTCTGTAAGGTGGTGGTTACTGCCGCCAGACGGGCTGCCCAATTGACTGCGAAACGCAGTGTGCCCTGGCATTACTTTTCAAATCCAGACCAGAGTCAATTTTGAAAATTATATTAAAATTTCCAAAGTTGACCCCGCCGGGAATCGAACCCGGGGCCCCTGAGACGTTAGGCAAGCACCCTTGCCACTCATCCAAAGGGCTCGTTTACCTACTTATAAGTGCCCGTCTACTTATAACATCCAAACCAAAACACCTTTGCAAAGGTGCTTTGGTTAAGGTTAAGCGTTAACCACTAGACCTATTATTAAAAATGTTATACACACAACTTTATACAATTTTTAATATTGGAGAGAAATAATAAAATTGAAAGCATAAAATTCTGCAGTACTTGATATGTTCGCCTTCCATTCCAATCTCCAAAGTGGGTTTTAATTCCAGGTATGCCGACATATGGACGTACGTTCACTCTGTCCAACGTTAATAACTTCAAAGTAAATTCTCCGGCCAGCGGCGGCGGTAAGGCTGGCGAGTACACAAAGGAAGGAGGCTTCCTCGCTTACTACGAGGTAAGATTAATGCCTAATATTAAAAAGTATTGCTTCACTTTCTCATATACATATACGCGCGCTGGTATTCGCTTTACTGACTTGTTTTTTACTGAATTTTTTTTCTTGTAAAGCATCGTAACGTTTCAGAAGATAATTTTTTTTATTATTATTTATAATTCTGATTACATAGTGTTATGGCTAATGCTTTATGATGTCTTAAAGGTGTGTGATATGCTTCGAAATGGCGCCACTTACGTGTGGGACGACGAAATGAAAGTGCCTTATGCAATTCATGGCGATCAATGGGTTGGGTTCGATGACGAAAAATCTATTAGGAATAAAATGAGGTAAATATGAACATTCTTGTTAACAGTCATATTTATTAACTAGCATTAACTAAACTAAGTTAACTAAGTAACTTGTTTAAGGATAAATTAGCATTAACTAGAAGTGCTTTTGATAATTAGTAACGTTTTGGGTAACACATGCCTGCTGACGAGGGTCAGAAACTAAATTTGTGTATATACCCAAAATAAATATACAAAAGTTAATATACAATTTCACTTATATTTATTACTAGCTGGCGCCCGCGACTTCGTCCGCGTTGAAAAAGAAAAAAGTAGCCTATCCTGTGTCCTGTACGTCTAAATGTTTATCTACCAAGAGTTATGGAGATACATACATACATACAGAAAAAAATCTAAAAATCGTCAATTTAGTTTCGGTATCATGTATAGGTATCATGTATAAAGCCTATAAACACGATATCTCTGAAAACAAAGTAACTTACTCCATGACCAACCCTTACAGATTTATTATTAGTATTGATTTATTAAGTTCGATAGACAGGATGACGGTCCACTCAATGGTAAGTGGCTACCGTCGCTATTACACAATCAACGCCTAAGGTGCAATAATTATGACTAAACATTTTTTAAATCCATTTTATTTTGGTATAGCTCTAATGTACGTTCTTTATGAAAGATGCAGAGTAAAATTTAGCACTTATGGCTCAACAGGTGGATAAAAGATAACGGATTTGGAGGTGCTATGGTGTGGACGGTGGACATGGACGACTTCAGTGGCGATGTTTGTGGGGCTGATGTTAAATACCCCCTAATTGGCGCTATGAGGTAAGAAGAACACAGTGTGTCCATTCTTGTAAAATTTTACACGGATATAATAAAAAAACAATACCAGTAAAATAAAATGTTGCAGCAAAAAATAGACATCTGAATTTTCTCTCCACTAATTTTAATAATCAAAAAATGGTACTTTGACGAGCCCGTTGGACGAGTGGCAAGGGTGCTTGCCTAACGTCTCAGGGGCCCCGGGTTCGATTCCCGGCGGGGTCAACTTTGGAAATTTTAATGTTATTTTCAAAATTGACTGGTCTGGATTTGAAAAGTAGTGGTAGGGCACACTGCGTTTCGCAGTCATTTGGGCAGCCCGTCTGGCGGCAGTAACCACCCCCTTACAGAATACCACCGTGAAATAACAGCATTTACGTGCTGTTGTGTTTCGGTGAGTGAGTAAGGGTTGCCAGAGCCCCCCATCCTTTCCTTATCCCTTATCCTTAATCCTATGGTCTACAGCGCATACTTATGGCGTTGCTTGTGTTATAGGCGACGGTAGCCACCTACCATCAAGTGGACCGTCAGCCTGTCTGTCGACCTTAATTTAAAAAAAAAAAAAAAAAAAAAAAAAAAAACAAGCCATTTTTAGAATAAATCATACAAACGGTATTAAAAGTTTTGTGTAATTAATAAAAAATAAATAAGATGCAGTCTCAATAAGGAGTAATCTTACATTACAGAGAGGAATTACGTGGCATATCTCGTGGTAAAGACGCTAAGGACATCGACTGGTCATCGGTCGCATCCAGCGTAGTTCTAGAAGTGACAGAGAAACCTGAACCAATAAAGATCAGTCTCTCCGATGTGCTCAGTAAAGTTAAGAAACCGACCAAGTCTGTTATCGTGAGGAATAAAAACGCTGCTGCCATTATTGACAAGAACAGTAAGTGTTTTTACTCTTTAATCCATCTAATATTTTATATAAAAAAGGCAGTGTGTATGTATGTTTATATATTCCCTATGGACTCCAAAACCGCTGAACCGATTTTAATGAAATTTTCAGACAATCCTCAGATTAGTCCAGCGGGTAATCCTGTGAACTTTTGTAGCGATCGGTCGCGGACAAAGTTGCGGGTAAAACCTAGTAATCGTATAAATTGAGGAAAATTAAGTCTTGAACTCATATATTTATTAATTTAATTCATGATTTGTCAATACAAAAAAAAAGTTTTCATAAAAATGCAGAAGCTATAGAACCTTCGAGAGTTTCGGATTCTGTCCCCAAAAAAATAGAGTATTGTAACCCAACGTGTGGATGTTTCCACAATTTTTATATATCATAACCTTTCCACAGATGGAATAGTAGACAAAACTCCAATTACGGCCATTATATTTTTTTTAAGTTCAAATTTTATATTATTGATTGGTTTTGTATACTCATGAGTGAATAAAATTAATAAAAATCACTTAGGTATTAACATTTAAAAAAAGTGTTACAGGAAGTGATTAAGTATAGTTACTTTGTCGGTTTTTATCAACATGTTGATTGTGAACATAAATCAACCTTTTAAATCGTACTTACGTGCTTTCACAATTTTTATATCTCATTTGATGTTTACGTTTAAATTGTTAGTATTAGTTCTTTTCCCATGTACACTTTCATTTTTACGAGCTAACTTTCTAAAGAGTTTATAATTTTTGCGGTCTTTATACCCTAGTTATTGCTGACCGCGTAATTTGAAAGACTTTTTTACAAATAAAGAGAAAAATGCATTTTTATTTAATTGCTTTTACTATTAATGTTTGTAACTTTTACCTTCAGACACTAAGCGCCTCTTTCACCAACGTCAAGTAGGCTAAGCCATCACTTAAAGTCACCTGTCACCGGGAATAATTTAGCTGATTATATACCTTTGTTTGTACGGTAAACGTCCCAAACATTAAATAGAAAATAATAATAAAAATTCGCCTATCGAATGATGCAGTAAACCGACTGCGTAATTCAATTAAACAGAAAATGATTTCTAGAAGTAACTAATCAACTCTTTACTTGTAGTTGGTGAAAGAGACCCTAACATAAATAAATAAGTATTTTATGATTTTTTTCAACCACTGATTGGCTTCAATGTATGTGTCGCAGCCAACTGGTTGAAACAGCCGAATAGCCTGCTCACCCACACGTACTAGTTTGTATTCATTTTATGGCATTTAAAACGTTCGACATCACGGCTGACTCAAAAGCCGACGTAACAGGGTTTCTTTTACCATAATTAATTTTGTTTTTATTTTGTAATATAATCACATTTTTTTTTTTTTCAAACTTCTGGTCACACCTTTTCTCTACCCAAGTATAAACTTTAACAACGTATAAACAGTGTATAGCTATTGTTTTTATTACTTTCTAGCAGATTGACATTTAATAACCTTCAACCAAATAGAATTAGCGAATCTCGCCACTGCCCCGTCATGGGCGGTAGGGCCGGTAGGGGGCTGCGCGTAGTATAGTTGTTGAACACTACATTCAGCCACTCGGTTAATAGATATTTAGACGTGTGGTTAAAAGTTGTTGTGAAATGAATAGGCTAGCCGTGCAGTTATTCGGCTGTTTCAACCAGTTGACTGCGCCATTATACATATTTCTATAAAATTATATTGGTTTAGAATATCCACAAGCGTAGAAAAAGACTTTGTTATTACAGTTTTGTCAAATAAAATTGTGCATAATTTTCAGTGGGCCTGGGCGTATAATATTTACAATAAATGGCACTTGTTTGACATTTAGTTGATAGGTGTAAATGGCAAAAAAAGCAACAAAACTTGAATGGGCTTCTCGAGGATCGTTTCTCAGCCACTCCGTGGAACTGCCAAGAATGGCTTAGGAAACGTCAGCAACTCGTGACATAGTTGCTAAAACTTTGTAATATCGAATGCTTTTACGTCGACATTAGAAGACCAGAATCACAGGAGCCCCGCGTAGATATGTCCTCTCACTGTGGGAGTCCAAGTCAAAGATTACAAGGGGGGCGAGGTAGGTCTTTTTAAGCTGGAGTGATATACGTAAATGGGTTTTGTGATTTAAAGCCGTCAACCCGTGACGCGTTGCCCGCGATCTTTCTAAGTACTCTTCAACTTTAACGTGCCATCTGGTAAGGTGTAGGTAATAAATAGAATATTTTCAATTTCCCGTTTAAGGGAAACACTCTTCGAGAAGTTTGGGAACTTTTTATAGACGTTTTCAAATTTTGTGAATGAGTGATTACTTTTGTTACTTTTTGTTACGAAGTAAACAAATAAATAATTTTATTTATTTTCTGGTTCAGTATCCTTCGCCCCGTTTTTTTTTTCTTTGTATTCCTTTCAAGCAATTGATAATGCTATCCAGATTTGGACATTGATTGACGGCTTTTTATAAAAACTTTGTTCTCGCTGGTCGAGTCAAATCAAGATTTCTTTTCTCCTTGACAATGACCGATTGCTTGATACCTATGTGATTTATTATTTTCAATAAGTATGGGAAATTATTAATTTCGATAAATCCTACTAATATAATTTAGATTATGTGGCAACTCATTTATGAGAACATTTGTCTACAAGGCTCGAGACAGGTTCGATAGTTAGTGGTATTTTGTTTCATTTTTATGTAAAGGTACGAAGGACAGGCTGACGGTCCACTTTATAGTAGGTGACTTCAGACACCAACTAAAATTAGCCACGCCATATCTGCTGCCAGTTACTAAGTTTGACGACACGTTTCGTCTAGTGGTTAGTAAACCTAGCTGTTAACCAAACAGTCGCGGATTCGAATCCCGCTAGCGGCAAATGTTTATGTGTTAACCTTTACCTTTGTACCTGAGTCATGGATGTTTCTATTTATAATACGTATTTATTTACAAAAATAATAATAATATATGTAGTATATCAACTGTCTAGTATCCATAATACAAGCCTATAGTTGCTTAGTGTGAAACTAGATGATGATGTGTGGAATGTGTAAAAATATTTATTTATTTATTATTATTAAGTTATAAATCACTAAACATATAAATTAAGTTATAAATTAATTTTAATCTTTATAGGCCGTGAACCTCAGGTGTTATGCTATCTAACATCCTGGTCATCCAAGAGGCCAAGCGGTGGTCGTTTCATGCCAGAGAATGTTGACCCACAACTCTGCACTCACGTCATTTACGCCTTCGCCACTCTCAAAGACCATAAGCTGACTGAGGCTGACGAGAAAGACGGTGATATGTATGAGAAAGTTGTCGCTTTGAGAGAGAAAAACCCCAACTTGAAGGTTCGTATAATCATTTCACTTTGTAGTAGCTAATACACTTACGAGTATAATCTTTGAGTTATATAAAAACAGGAGTTGAACAACAATAATAGTTGTTTGTTTGTAGAAAACTCCCTGGAGATTTGAATTCGTTACAGCAAATAAGTTAGCACTAATTAATGGAACAGCACATTGACATGCTTTTAAATTAAACGAAGCTTCCGATCGTTCCACATTAATTCGACAAGGGTTTTTAGTAACTTTCTGAATTCCTAATCAATATTACAAATGCGAAAATGAGTTTATTTGTTACGCCTTCATGAATCAAAAACTCAACCGAGCATTCCGAGTATCTATCACTTTGTTACAGCGACTCAATAGCTGTTTTTAGTTTCTTTCTGTCAGCTTTTAATAGAAAATACAATAATTTTAGGTTTAAATTCTTTGAGAAAGTTCTGTGGAGTCAGTCCACATGGTGGTAGGCGACTAATTTCACCACATCACGAAAGTTATTTGATGCCTATGAGAGTCTTGTCTTGTGTCAATAATTAGACATAATATATGAAGTTAGTGTTTCTGATAATGTCAGTAATTTCGCAGAATTAATACTTTATATAAAATTTATGAATTTTATACCACATAACAAATATTTATATGTTCAATTTCATTAACAGATTTTACTTGCTATTGGCGGATGGGCGTTTGGATCGACACCTTTCAAAGAGCTAACATCCAACGTGTTCCGTATGAACCAGTTCGTCTACGAGGCTATCGAGTTCCTCAGGGATTACCAGTTCAACGGTTTGGACGTTGATTGGGAGTACCCCAGGTAATATATTAGAAAATAAATACAACCCTCTATTCTCGTGTGAGTAAAAGAGATGTTAGGTGAGGTAGATTTGTAAATTGTTGAATATTTGTAGAAATTATCCCCCAGCAGTTTTAATTTCCTATTGGACTTCTGTACGGTGTGGAAACTGCCACCAGACGGATCGCCAACAAGTTTGATTATTTCTTGAATAATTAATTCGAAACTATTATGTAGCTAACCGAACACTACATAGAAGATAATATAGAGAATTTAAATTTTAATGATAATAAGCTGATTTGAGAGGTACATACAAAGTTATTGTAACAAAAGTATTGAGCATCAGTATAATCTTGTTAACTCTGCTTCATTAAGGGTAATCTTATTAGTTGTCTACAGTTCAATGAGTCCGTTTTTCATTTTGTAAAATATTTCTTCATGTCGGATTTTATTTGCAATCATTTCCGCCAGTTAATATAATAAGTATGAATATAATCCAGTATCTCTGGATAACACTTGAACCTAACCTATCAAAAACTTATTTTAATTTACACCAATAAAGCGATAACTAATACAGTAATTGCACAGCATAAAAAAACACCCTTATTATTGCTATTTTTGATTTTCAACATTGATATTCAACATAATGAATCAAATACGTAATGGGACGTTACAACTCTTCTAATGTAGTCTCACATCGCATAATCAATTTGTTGCAAATAATTTAAGCACTTATGGTTTCAAAATTATTATACATATTTTTGTATATCCTTAATCGCAGAGGAGCTGATGACCGAGCAGCCTTCGTTTCTTTACTCAAAGAATTACGTCTCGCGTTTGAGGGTGAAGCCAAATCATCAGGCCAACCCAGACTTCTATTAACTGCTGCTGTTCCAGCATCTTTTGAAGCCATCGCTGCTGGCTACGATGTGCCGGAAATCTCTAAATATTTGGTAAGTCTAGTATATTTTCTAGTGCCTCTATAGGTTGTCAATAAAGTCAAAAATACAGGGAATATCTGAACCTCAGATTTTTTTAAGATTACGTATGCTAATGGAGATTTTTTGTCACTAATGCATTAGAATGAAGATGAGTTATTGAATCCACTTGAAATGTAATTTAAATAATAATTGTAATAATTGTAATTTCTTGTTAGCTTTGTTTTTGTCCGTTAGTTTTCTAATATTTTTAGTTGTAATTTAAACTTTAGTCTTACTCGTACTTACTTACTTAAAAGATTACTGTCTTGACAAAGGTTTTTATTAAAATATCTTGTCCTAAAACATTTGCTAACAATTAATAAAATGTCACCTCCAGGACTTTATCAACGTAATGACATACGATTTCCACGGTCAATGGGAGCGTCAAGTTGGCCATAACAGCCCACTCTTCCCACTCGAGAGTGCTACTAGCTATCAGAAGAAGCTGACTGTGGTAAGAAAATAATTTTATCTTTTTGTTTATGCCCTCGGCGTTATTTTCAAAGTTGAAATTTCAACCACCTTAACCATTCGACCAATGGGCTCGTCAAATTACACTATCAGGTAACAATAATTGTGCAAATACAAATTGGTATAATGGCGAATTTGATATTTTTTACAGGACTATTCAGCCCGAGAATGGGTACGTCAGGGTGCTCCGAAAGAGAAGCTGATGATCGGTATGCCAACGTACGGCCGATCATTCACTCTAATCAACGAAACACAATTCGACATCGGCGCCCCAGCTTCAGGCGGCGGTAAAATCATCATATTATACAATTTCACGTTATTAGCAATTGAATATTTATTCATCAGGCTCAACTGAATATCCCTTCAAGTCGTTTAGATTTTTTCACGACAGAACAATTTGAGACAGGCAGACAGACAGAACAATGACATATTTGTTACGTTATACTATTTAATAGCGACCCTCTTCCGGCTTCTCATGGATGCAATTTTTTGCCGAATCATATGTATACACAAGCTTTCCTCGTTTATCGCACTTTTCAATAATGAAAGGATCCGTAGGGTGGTTTAAAATCGATAAAGATATATTTCTATTATATATACGTAAATTTTAACAATTATTTTCTCATGATAGTCATGACTTATTTTGTTTAAACGTATATACAAAATATAATAATAATATATATTTTTGATTTCTTTTAATGCAGGTCAAACCGGCCGGTTCACTAACGAAGCTGGATTCATGTCCTATTACGAAATATGCGAATTCCTACGAGAGGACAACACGACACTTGTTTGGGATAACGAACAAATGGTGCCTTTCGCCTACAGAGAAGACCAATGGGTCGGCTTTGACGATGAGAGATCTTTGAAGACAAAGGTATACAATTGGTTTATCACGAAATATATTGACTTTTGAAAACTTTTTAATGTCATATTATGTTCCATTAATTATATCTTCACATTTTGACCCATGTCTTCAAATCCTGAGTTTCCAAATGCCTTCAAGTGCATTGATTTCTGTAGTGTCTTCATTATTCGTGACCAGCAATGAATAAAGAAGAAAGAAATTAAAAATAACTTAAAATTTTTAATAGTGTTAGTTGAGTTGAGTAAAGCACAACCAAAAAAAAAGATTATTAAAATTGTGTACTTTAGGGCTTAATCTAAATACGAATATATTTCCGCAGATGGCTTGGTTGAAGGAGGAAGGTTTTGGCGGCATCATGGTTTGGTCGATAGACATGGACGACTTCAGAGGATCCTGTGGCACAGGAAAATATCCGCTCATCACAGCAATGAAGCAAGAACTTGGAGGATATAAAGTGAAACTTGAATACGATGGACCGTATGAAACATCAAATCCGAATGGCCAATACACTACTAAGGATCGTGAGTATTTCATTTTACTTTATATTGTCATCACCAACCGATAGTCTACTGCACATAAGTTTTCTTCAAGTAGTCAACAGCTTATTTTATTAAGTTTTTTTTTTATGAAAAATAACTTTTACTTTATATTAAACTTTTACTAAGTTATGGGTGCCAAAATTTAAAGAGAAAACTAAAATAGTATGTAATCAAGTAATATGCAAGAAAACTTTCATTTAAGTAACCTAATTTTTCCTCAAATCCATTAGAATTAGCAAATGCAAATAATTATGAGTTAAATATAATTAGTCTTTTTCTTAGTATAACGACTTTTTTCTTTTAATTATTCTCTCTTTAAAGTAATCATATCAAAAATAAGTACGTTCATGTCTATAGAATGAAATGTATAAACAATGCAAGTTATTAAAACGCAATGATTTTTTCAGCCAACGAAGTAACTTGCGAGGAAGAAGATGGTCACATCTCCTACCACCCAGACAAAGCGGATTGCACCATGTACTACATGTGCGAGGGAGAGAGAAAGCATCACATGCCGTGCCCTTCTAACCTCGTCTTCAACCCCAACGAGAACGTTTGCGATTGGCCAGAAAACGTGGAAGGTTGCACACACCACACTCAAGCACCGGCCGCCAGAAGATAGAAGGATTTGTGAGAGGGATATTATCAAATAGCCTTGTTTAAATTTCTGTTGAAGTTTGTTGTAGTATCAGAATATTTTAATTAATTAATTTTAATCTAAACTTTCCTGAGAAAATACAATTTGCTATTTTTTTTAAACTAAGAATTATCTATAGTTAAAAATATAAATATGTTGACACCAATGAAATGATTCATTTAAAATCAGCTGCTATTTTAATATTCCGAACATTTTAACTCCAATTGGGGTGTTTTACAATCAGTTTCGGATAGACTAAATTGGCAAGACGGCGTATGACAATTACATATAATACAATAATTCCAAAATATTGTCGTATAAATATTGAAGTAAGTTAAAAAACCAAATAAAATATGACGGTGAAACCACATTTCAAAAGTCGATTCATGTGAGGGTAACAAATCTATGGTAATAAAATAATATGTCATTGGTTGTCGTCACTTTTTTAGTTTCAAAGCATTACTTGATTTTTTTAAACTGTCCTTTCTTTGTTATAGTTGTTACGTACATTCATTAAAAAAAACTTCATGTATTTGTATTCAATTTGTACTAAATATTATAAATTATGAATTAAATAGGATATTTATTGGTGACTCGTTGGTTTTCGAAAGCGGATAAAGGGATTCGTGTGATATAATGTAAATTTCTTAATTATTGGACAATGTTTGTGTAATTTTAGATTGTACTTTAAATTATAAATATATGTATTTTCAATAATGTATTCTCCCAAAGGCACACAATATTGATGATTTTATAATATGCTGCAATTATTTCTTTTGTAAGTTTTTGGAACTTATTTGGATATCAAATCATTCATTCCCGAAAAGAGATTCAAAATAAAATTCAAAAAAACAAAATGTTGTGTTTCTTTGAGATTGATTAGTTTAGTTTTTAAGTGGATTAGTCTTAAGGCTTTTTTTTCTTTCATATACATAAATGAATACTCAAATCAGCAAAATCACTGCCTTTTGATAACTGCCAGTAAGGTTTTTTTTACTAAATGGATGAAAAAGATCTAGAGTTAAAACCTTACAATGTGACAACATTACCTGTAGTTAAGTTAGAAAAAATGTAAGAATAAGTTTGTAAATATTGTACTTAGAAGGATGATTTAAGATTAATATTAAATTTTTTACACCAAAATAATTTGTTTTCCTTTAAACTGTAGTCTGAGATTTAAGTGACACATAATATTTTGTATATTTGATGGCTTTTTAGAGCTGGTATACACACTATGCGTTTTGAAGTGCGCACTTTGCTAACGCGCACTTTGAAAACTATGAAGTTCTTAGGCGCGAAGCCCACACAAGAGTCACGTCGCGTCGCGTCGAGGAACGGGCGCATAAGCGGCGCGCCGCCTCTAGCTTTCCTATAGAAATCAATGGTTGTACGCCCACATACTGGAGAGGCGGCGGTGAGGCGAGGCGAGGCGCGAAGAGACGCAACGCGGGCGCGAAGCGTCGCCGAAGGGGCGCGAAGTGTCGCCGAACGGGCGCGGCATTTTGTTTGCGGCTGTGTTTAGACGTGGTCGTGTATTTATCAAATAAAAGTAAAATGTCAGACGAACTTGTTTGATGTAACCCGTGTCATTATGACCAGACACGTTCCGACTATAGCAATAGAAACAAATAGGACCAAAAATGGGGTGAAATAGCGCAACAATTAAACGAAACTGGTAAGTGATTATTCTTGGTAAGTGAAGTTGACTGTGTAAAGAAAGCATAGCCGCCTCCGCCGCAACTCTTCACGCCGCGACGCGCCTCGACGCGCCTCGACTTTTCATGTGGGCGTAGCGCCTTAGAACGAGTACACATTGAGCTCTTGGTGTTGCGTTAGCATTTCATAGTTCTCAAAACCTACGGTTAGTCCTGAAGGTTGGCCTTAAATTCTTTAAACCTACCTTAAACTGAAACAGTTACTGACTGGAGTAATTTCAGTCTACTCCTCGATGTTTTTCCACAACAACTTATGTAGGTACTTTTTCGTCCAGGGCGTTTTTTCCCTTGCACTTTACCTATCATGATTAATTGAAGCATGACCAAGAAACGTAGAAGGAAAGAAGAGTGCAAGCAGAAGGAAAATATCAGAACTCAGAAACATCAGAGAACGGACTGATAAAACCATTGAACAACTCTTCTCACTGGCAATAGACAGTATATTAGTTTGACTGCCAACCTTCAATAATATAGAGACACTGAAAGTAGAAGAATTTCTTTAAAGAAGTTTACTTTAAACGTTTATAATTTAGAGTTAATAACGTTTTATTAATATTGTGCTCAGTGATAATCGCCAAGTTAGTCAGAAACAAGGATTTTTGATTAAGTTAGTACTTGGTCCTTAATTGTAGACATATTTGTTCAGGTATGTACATTTAATAAAGTAAGTATATACTAGTACATTTAATCGTCGGATGCATTATCATATGAAATTGATTAGATATTACATAAATTCACATCTCCTGTGCCGTCTCGTCAACACGTCCGTATTACTAAGTACCATAGAGGTATAATTCCAACAAGCCAAGTACATTAGCTATTAAACAGGATAGATGATGCATTCCACGTGCTTATCTCAATTTCCATTAATTCGAAGTCACTTTAAATTCAACCTTATGCTTAATGCGTTTAGGTTGAAATTAGAGCGCAGCCTTATTTGCATAACATGATGGGTTTGTGATTTGCTAAATTTCCGATTACTGACACCGATGTCGATTTGATACGTCGAGTCTAAAATACGACTGTTTGTTTGAACATACCTTATCTCCTTTGTCAAAGAACAATAAAACATAATACGCTTTTGTTTCAGCTAATATAGCATTACTAGCTTTTGCTCGGGACTTAGTCCGCCTTTTTTTTCTTTTAAGTGTTGAAAAATAAAAAATTAACGTCTGACAATAATATATCCGTACTATTACTTACTATGCTTTAATATACTTTAATATTATAATAATTGTGAAAGTAACTCTGTCTGTCTGTTACCCTTTCAAGCTTTAAGGCCGTTACAGAGTTAGAATCACTTTGGAGTAAAAATTTATGATTCGCGGCGGCTCATAATGCCATGATGTGTTTAGTTTGCAGATAATGTATTTACGTCATATTATTTATAGTTTTATAAACTAGATAATGGCTCAAAAATATTTTAAAATATTGTATTATAGTAGCCCTTTTTTTAAACTAGCGGTCGACGGTTTACGCAGAAGTGAGTAAAATTATATGTAAACACTTATAAAAATATTGATTTTATAAAAATTCATATAATTTATTAGATAATAGTTGTAAAAAATATACGATTTCTGTAAATTTTCATTCAAGAAAAGTATAAACAAAAGTGTCACTTTTAGTAATTTTTCGTGACATTAAACGATTTTTCGTGACAATAGGATCAAATTTGAGATATTTCTGTTTTTTCTTCGACCTAGTATGTGAAGTCATTTATGTTCTAAAACATTGTTTCATATTTTTTTTAATATTTTGTATATTTATCTGCGTAGGCCGTCGACCGCAAGTTTGAAAAAGGGCTGTTTAAAAACTGTTCTAAGAAGAATTCATTTTAAAATATTTTTTAGCCATGTACTAGATTAAAAACTACAAATAAGATGTTAACGTTATAACGTTAACATCTTATCTGCAAACTAAACATCTGAAACTACTGAAAATCATGAATTTTCACTCCAACGTGATTCTGATTCTGTAACGCTCTTAACTACTCAACCGAACCGATCATCCTGAAATTTTCATACACGTTTTCAGGTATACCGGAACGGACATAGAGTACCTTTCATCCAGAAAAAAGTACTGTTCCCTAGGGATAATTTTCTTTGTTAACTAAATTTCAAAAATTCTATTATCATCGGTTGAATAATTAAAGGCATAAAGGGGTAAAAGACAGATAGTCAGAGTCACTTCCACATTTATAATATTAGTATGGAAATAAAAAAAAAGTTCACATTTCCCGTCTCTCATCAACGCCCTCTAATAAAACTCGATCGCTCTAATATTAGCACTTCGTTTCCACCTTAATTAAGGTTAATTGGTTACTATAATAAACTACTGCATCGCCTGCAGCAGTTGCTGTAATAATAATGTTTTTCTCACAACTGTCTTTCACATAAAAAGCACCACACACCGTGAGCCCGTTATGTGATACGGGACCATTTGTAATAAACATTGATTTTAAGATATCACCTCGGTAAAAAGCTTTGTTGTAAAATATACTACAGTAATAAACAGATTTAGAATTACCCTTTTAATATATTTAAGGGATTTTTATTTTTATTTTGGATTGTCCATCTCGCACCTTCGGCAAAACAAGGGCATAACTACACTTTTTGTAATTTTACAATAGAGCCATTTAAAATATTTTTTTTTGCATTAAATGTAGTATTCTTCTGCTTATATTTCTTTTAAACAATTCTTTAGCAAATAAGCCCCATAGTCTTGTAAATATTTTTTAATTTAATAATGTTTTTAAGACATTTCTGTATATATTTTAAGTTTCTCATTTAAAAAAAAAAATGTAAGTTATACCCGTGTCTTACTAAAGGTGCGATCTGTTTATACTACGGATACAGGTCTTTATTACTATTAAAAAAATAATATTAAAGACATTAATTAATATTTTTTTTTATAAAAATTACTTAAATCTTATATAAGTACAAACGAATAAAAAAATTGACGAGACTCTTGGTCGAGTGGTTAATATGCTTGTCTTCTTAGCGCTATTGCTCAATGGAACCGGGTTCGATTCCGGGCAGTGTCAACTTTGCGAACTTTCGAATGTTGTCTCTAGACTGGATCTGGCAATTAGTATAACTATGTATTTGGAAATCTTAACTTAAAAAATATCTCATATAATAGCTATTAATGACCAACCCATTAGTTGAATCGTTAAGATGATGCCTTAGCACTCTGTCTCAGGAGTCTCGAGTTCGATTCCTGACAATGAATTGTTCAAAGTTGACTCTGGTCTAGTTTTAGTAAGTAGTGGCAAGGCACACTGCGTTTCGCAGTCATTACGGAACCGCAGTGAAATAACAGCATCATGTGTGCTGTTGTGTTTCTGTTAATGAGTAAAGGATGCTAGAATCCATTTTCACTATCCCATTTCATAAATTCCTTAATACAGGTACAAGTGCGCTGTCGTGTGGCGTTGCTTGTGTTTTATAGGCGACGGTAACCACATACCACCAAGTAAACCGTTTGTCTGTATGACGACCTTTACAGTAAAAAAATAGGTACAGCCTACTTACCGATTATTCCACATCGTCTAAAAACGAGTCGCAATAGGGATTTTGGGTCACGCACGAACACTTAATTTCATACAACATTTGTTCCCGACACATTCTTAAGGTAGGACTTTAAGGAGTCGATAACTCATCGTTATCCGAATAACATGTGAATATTCCGCCGTTTTATCATTTATAAGTGAGTAGGTAAGTTATACTTGACAAATATATTTTAACTTGACAATATAAATATATATGTTTCTTAGTGTTTCATCTACAGTTAAATATAGTCTTGTCCTGTTATGATCTAAGTCATAACAGGACGTTTTGCTTAAAATCTGATGAAATCGTTTAAAATCCCGAGGTTATACTTTAACATTTAAAATTGCATTAAAACCTGTTTATTTTGTAATTTTAAAATAAATAGGTTTTATATTAGACCCGAAAGAAGTTGTTCTTTCAAATTATATTGGACTTTGGTTTAGCTGATGTGTAATTAAACAAAAAAAATCTGGGCACCTTTTCCGCACTGAAATCGGTTAAAACATTTCTGAGATGTACGTACACAAACGCACAGATGAACATACAAACAGACATATGGACTAAATTTACAAAAAATATATATTTTTATAAATAAACTAGCTGGCGCCCGCGACTTCGTCCGCGTTGAAAAAGAAAAAGTAGCCTATCCTGTGTCCTGTACGTCTAAATGTGTATCTACCAAGTTTCATGAAAATCAGTTTAAGAGTTATGGAGGAATATACACACATACATACATACATACATACATACATACATACATACATACATACATACATACATACATACATACATACATACATACATACATACATACATACATACATACATACATACATACATACATACATACATACATACATACATACATACATACATACATACATACATACATACATACATACATACATACATACATACATACATACATACATACATACATACATACATACATACATACATACATACATACATACATACATACATACATACATACATACATACATACATACATACATACATACATACATACATACATACATACATACATACATACATACATACATACATACATACATACATACATACATACATACATACATACATACATACATACATACATACATACATACATACATACATACATACATACATACATACATACATACATACATACATACATACATACATACATACATACATACATACATACATACATACATACATACATACATACATACATACATACATACATACATACATACATACATACATACATACATACATACATACATACATACATACATACATACATACATACATACATACATACATACATACATACATACATACATACATACATACATACATACATACATACATACATACATACATACATACATACATACATACATACATACATACATACATACATACATACATACATACATACATACATACATACATACATACATACATACATACATACATACATACATACATACATACATACATACATACATACATACATACATACATACATACATACATACATACATACATACATACATACATAATGTTGTACAGATATTATATAGATATAAAGACATAAACTAATCATTACAAAACAAAACACGTTAATTTTTGGACCAGAGACAGATATGCTCCATTTTCTCACTTTTTATAACCACGCAGCAACAGCTGTCATATAACCGCAATCACGCATCGTTAGTTTTATCAGTTAATTGTCCTTATTTATGTAAATAAAAATATAAACGGTGTCTTTTATGGCATAATGACGAACAATTTATTTGACTCAATAATCTATAGATTGCAAAAATATATTTCAGATTTCCAGTGCGTTTTAATTTAATTACTTCATAATTGCATTTGAAGACATATGTATGCTGATTGAAATGAATAAACATTGGTACGTAGTGTGTTGACATAATTTATATTTGGATAATCGAATGTACAGTCGGGGTACGAAAAACTTTATCAGTTTTCAAATTTAACCCCTATCAAGTCGCAGTCTCTAGTACCTTTTGTAACTAAAACATTAAAACAATTGACTAAAATTGTCCATTTTTTTTTAATATTATAAAGATAACAAAAATAATTTTACAGTATTTACAAACTAATATCTAAAAACTAAAAACTGAAATTGTCCTGGTGCAAGCAAATGTCGACTTTAAGGTGAAGAACCTTTTCTCACCCCGACTGTACTTATAATTTGCATTAATATCAATATGTTTATATGCATCAAATTAAATTCATGAAATATAATTTACAAGTTATATTATTTCACTAGCAACAAGCCTTTTTTCTGTTTTTTTTTTTAAGTTAAGTTTTTTCCTGGGTGAAGCCGGGTGCGGGTCGCTAGTCATCGATGAAATATTACTTAATTAACTAGTATTTTATCGATGGTTATATACAAAAACCTTCCTCGCTTGTCGCTTTTCAATTAGTTCGACCTTTTAAAAATTCGTCGCTAGTTTTCCCTTTTTGAAATAATTAAGCAGAGGATCACACAGGGCACAACATTTAATGTTTATATTAAATATTGATATAGGTACATAGATAGATAATGATATTGTAACTATTGTGTCAGTAATAGATGATCCAATCGATCATCTATTGACACAATAGTTCATTCAAAATAATAAACTTCAAAATTATAAGTTCAAATTTTTATGCGAACTAATCAAGAAAATACCCAGAAAGAATTTCCCGTTGCCATGAAATTTATCAAGTATGGAAAAGTACAGATAGAAAAAAAGTTGTAAATATTATGTAACCAATACCTTTTTACACCTTTCATAATTTTAACCCATCGATGTTTTAATCCCACTAACTAATCAAAATTATAAGTTCAAACTTTTATGCGAGCTAATCAAGAAAATACCCAGATAGAATTTCCCGTTGCCATGAAATTTATCAAGTATGGAAAAGTACAGATAGAAAAAAAGTTGTAAATATTATGTAATCAACACTTTTTTACACCTTTCATAATTTTAACCCAACGAAGTTTTAATCCCACTAACTAATCCATTAGTCCATAAAGGTTGTCGTTGCCAATTATGTCTCTCAGCATTGAGTTCCCAAACGTATTTAAATTACGAGAGCATCATGTTACAGAGCCGTAACGTTGTTTGTGCCTCCGGTGCATTATTTGGCTGCAAAGCAACAATCTCGTACGTGACGATGTATCAACAACGAACACTGGATGAATTTTAAAGGGAGCGCCGCCGCTATCCTGCATAAAGATAGCATTTTTAGTCAAACATTTTCAGTTGGAGTTGCATTTGTGCAAACGGTAAAAAACAAAATGCAGAGCGAAAAGTGTTGCCACATCTTTCGTTCCCCGCAGTGACTACACACCGAAAATTTCTAAAGAATTTCGTATTCGACGTACCCAAAACTTTGTACAAGTGAACGATTTGAAACATCCCTCAAATTCTTTCAGAAGTATGTTTATCGATGAAAAGTTGGCCGCCGATCCGGCTTCGCCGATGTTTCTACAGGACTGAATAATTGTTTAGAAGCCCCACGTTCCCGAATGTCGGTCAGTATGTTTGAAAGTTAGAAATAAACATTTAATACAATACAACATACAACATAATACAGAGGGTAACCCGGAAATTGCTTGTATTCCTCTCGGAATAGAAAGCTATCACTATATTGAAGTAATTTAACCCGAGTCGAACAGTTGAGTCGATTTAAAACGGGTCGAAAATTAACTATTTTCGAGAAAAATATTATTAAACTAGTTGGCGCCCGCGACTTCGTCCGCGTTGAAAAGAAGAAAAAGTAGCCTATCCTGTGTCGTGTACGTCTAAATGTTTATCTACCAAGTTTCATGAAAATCAGTTAATTCGTTTATGAAGGAATATACATAAAATACCTACACTTACAGATTTATTAGTATTGATATAGACTATCTATCAATCGGTAACAGGCAGGCATGTTTTCGACATTTAGTATTTTCTTACCAATTGTCGAAAACATGAAAAATCTATCAATCTGTAGTGGAGTAAAATATGTCTCGCAACTTCACCAGCCTTGAAATTTAACAACATAAAACATTTTTTTTAATGGAGTGGAGCACTAATTTCTTGGTGAATTGAGTGCAATTTGATCTCCATTCAAAGTTGTCTATTCCTAAAACAGTAACAATATTTTCTCTGGACTAATGTGACAATTAAGGAATAGTAAATACGAGAAGGTCTTAGAAAATTTTCTTCTAACGTAACATTAACATAACTCGTCGAAAACTGGCTAGCCATACTTGAATAGGGCTCTTGTGATCTGGTCTTTGCTACGAACGATATGGCGGGTTTTTATTTAACGGTAGCAAATATAAGAAAACCATATTTGACAAAATGGTTACCAATGAAATGGTTCAGCAATGAACATTTTCCAATTCTTATCCTCGATCCCAGTTCGTTTGGCAGCGCACTTACAGCATCTGTAGCGTTATAGGCGACGGTAACCATTTACCACCAAGTGGACCGTCAGCCTGTTGACCTTAACATAAAAACATTTATTTTTGCTCTGGTACCCTATGTCCTTTTTTGTATCCCTGGCAATATGTATATAAAATTTCATCATAGGTTGAGTAGTTAAAACGTGAAAAAGTAAAAAACAGACAGTTACTTTGACATCATCAATACTAATAATAAATCTGTAAGGGTTGGTCATGGAGTAAGTTACTTTGTTTTCAGAGATATCGTGTTTATAGGCTCTATACATGATACTAAAACTAAATTGACCATTTTTAGATTTTTCTATGTATGTATGTATGTATGTACAAGACACAGGATAGGCTACTTTTTCTTTTTCAACGCGGACGAAGTCGCGGGCGCCAGCTAGTTTATAATATTAAAGTATGGACTAGTATGAATACAGACTCAGTAAATGTTTTAACATCAAAGAGAAAGGGGTGCAGAGACGAAGTCGCAGGCAAAAGTTATTATTAAATAAAAATGGAAGTATCTTCATAATGGTCACTGTAACAAGTGCCCATATATGCGGTATAATTAAAGTACACAATTCTACTTTCACGGATTTGGCAATGTGTTTTTAAAGTGATTGTAAATTGCATACAAACCCACTTTATTTTATATAACAACCCTAAAAGACCACCATCGAAGAAATTAAGTGAAGTATATATGTATAATTTGGTGGAGAAATATTTGGGACGAAATTTCAAAGAAATCCCATAATTATTTTAATAAATTCTCTAAATTCAGTGCATTCGACATAATTACTTAATCTATACTTTAATATAATAAAGCGAAAGAGTTTGTTGATTTCACCCCTTTCAAAGAGTTTGTTGACTTAACCGATCACGGCGAAATTTTTCAAAACCGTGAAAAACTAAGGCAGGTATTTCATCTGTGATTTTACTAGTGAGCTGTTAGGATTTATTTGTAGGTACATTTTACGAAAATCCATAAATTAAATACTATATAAACTGTTTGTCTAATTGGCCGACTGTCTGTTTGGTTATCCGATCTAATCTTTGAAGTGTATGAACCGATTTTATCGAAGATTCGATTGGTAGATAGAATGGGTCATTTATAGAATAATATAAACTACCATAAACTTACAAACTATAGTAAAATTAGTTAGGATTCTGTATAAGACCACTATCCTATTATTAGAGTATCCATTCAACTTCAAAAACCAACGTTGAATGAAACTACAGTCGGGGTAAGAAAAGGTTCACCACCTTGAAGTCGACATTTGCTTAAGTCATGCCAAAATTTCATTTTAATCATCCGTCACTTGTCTGCTTAGTGGTTTAGTTTCAAAAAGTGTTGATAAAGGAATGACTTTGAAAACTAACGAAGGTTTTCGTATCCCGACTATACATTCCAAAATCGCTACATCTAGTGATATGAGCCCTAGAGCTGTGCTAATTCCCGTTAGTTTGTGATAATAAGGATATACGACTGCACCCAATGGCACACTGGCCTGAACCTGAGACCAATTGTGACTTCACTAATGAACACACGCCGATTTATATCTCTTTAACTTTTCTCACATAATATAAGTTGTTAAACAACTTCAACAATTGCATTCTCCGTAGATTTCTAAGTGTGAATGGGAGATCCGGAACTACATATGTGATAACATTTTAATGTGAAATACAGTCAAGACAATGCAGTTACTGAGTGATCTATGAAGTTGATAGTTAACGACGGCCACCATTGCACCATATGATGATAGTCCGACTAACATATTTTTATTTATTACACTTAAAGTGTAGGTATAGGTACTGCAAGTGCACTACCAATTTACCCCTTGGTAAAGGAAAATGGATAAGGAGAACTCCCCCACCGAAATACATAAGCACACATGCTGTTATCTCACTGTGGTCTTCTGTAAGGACCAAATAGGTAACCCAAACGAAACTCAATGTGCCCCTGTCACTACTAATGTGATATTGATAAGCTTCCTTACATAGTAGGTATAATTTTAAAGTTTTCACCATTAGATATTAGATAATTTATCACGGAATGTGTGTGTACATAAAAAATCTAATAATGTTTATGTGTTTTTATATTTTTTTATGTATTTTTATGCTTAAAAAAAAAAACAATATTTTGTAACCAATTCATCGAAACTGTCCACATCTTTCAGTTTCTCCGCTAGCTACTTATAACCCAGGATTTTAATTCGGTTTTCACTTATGTATAGAGTAATAAACGAGGAAGGTTTGTGCGAAGCCGGGAGCGATTCGCTAGTTCCGAATAAAGTAACGTAATAAATCTAGCAACTATTTATTTATTTTATTGAAACATAGTCACTATACATAAACTGTATTTGAATTTTACCCTATCCAATGCACTCAAGTCAAACACAACAGGTCTGAATCAAACACCATTCAATTCAATGCGATTCAATTCAATTCAATTGAATTCATTTCTTTTCGTAAGAGAACTTGGTCTGAGTTATTTTCAATGAGAATCGCAAGTTTCCAAAGCTCTCTACATCGTGTTCCTAATTAGAATTTATTAACATGTTTCGTTTGAATTGAATGTAAAGGAGGCTGTAACTGTTAGTTCATGTGTCCGCGCCTTATTAGCGTACTCGAGGCTCGAAGTGAAACATTTAGACTGTGTACTCATAGCTTATGAATTGGCAACCAATTGTGCAGTTTGTAGCCTGATGTAACAGTTTTGATTTTTTTGTTAATTTAAACAAAATGGACTCGTGGGTTTAAGAAATAATATATCTTTGCAAGGTTTAAGATGACTATTCAATAGCACTCCTTATTTTTGGATGTATCATGACTTACTTATTAAATTTACTTTATTTACTTGTTAAGAATTTTTTTTTATTTTTAATATTTTTAAAATTTTTAACTTGTTGAAAATTCAACACAGGTTGTACTTGTTTTTTAAGATGTGAAATTTGCTTATCTAAATAATACTATAACAGTGCATTTGTTTGTTTTACCAGATAAAATAGAATAAAAATGTATATGCAAAAGTATCAAGATTAGTAAGTTGAATGCGTCCAGTCGAATGGTGCAGTCCGCATCGCTGCGCGCGCGTCGACTGCTCGCTTCCATCCTATCAGTCAGTTCTCTAGGTCATTCCTTTGCGCTCGCGCGTCTTTATTTCGCATCAATCTCGGCCGACGAAAACAAACGTTCGAATTTTGAAATTTAATCTGTTCTGTATGACGTGTACCAATTTTGTGTGAATATAGTGTTTATTTTTTTGTGTTGCCATAGCAATTAAGTGCACAGAATTGGGGAGAATGGCAATCTTCACATTTTAAGTGCAGGTAAACACATGCAGTTTCTAAACGTATTAGTTAGAATGATCTTTTATTTATTTTGCTAAACGTGATCTCGAGAGTTGGTTTGTGTGTTTCTGTGTTGTATAAGTAGGCATATAAATAATATGTGGTTTCATATCTCAAATGCATTTAGTATAATTATATTATTTAAACAAGAACGCGATTTACTTGTGATTCTACGATGTACCTAGTAACTAATTTGAATATATTATATTATATTATATTATATTATATTATATTATATTATATTATATTATATTATATTATATTATATTATATTATATTATATTATATTATATTATATTATATTATATTATATTATATTATATTATATTATATTATATTATATTATATTATATTATATTATATTATATTATATTATATTATATTATATTATATTATATTATATTATATTATATTATATTATATTATATTATATTATATTATATTATATTATATTATATTATATTATGACAATTGAATAATTTAAATGTATTAAATTATATTATTTATCAATCAATACTAATAATAAATCTGTAAGTGTATGTATGTATGTTCCTCCATAACTCTTAAACGAATTAACTGATTTTCACGAAACTTGGTAGATAAACATTTAGACGTACAGGACACAGGATAGACAACTTTTTTCTTTTTGAACGCGGACGAAGTCGCGGGCGCCAGCTAGTATATTAATAATTTAAAAAGGTATAATATACTAGCGGTCCCAGCAGCGATTTTCCCGCCCGAACTCGTAACCCAATTGCAGCGTCATCTATCGGGTCTAATGGGGAGTTTAAACCATTCAAAGGCCCACTTAAAAACACCAAAAAAAAAAAAATCATCAAAAACGGTCCTATGAATCACCAAATGTGTTTCTAAGCGCACAACTCGAAAACGGCGGACTATTTTTTTTTTCTTTCTAAAATTTGTCAACATCCGAGGAAGGTTCTTGTAAAGAGATAAATTGGAAAAATTACCCGGAAAATTGCATCCGTGCAAAGACTGAGGCCATAAAATATAAGTCGGAGGCTACTCGCAGGTTGCATATAAATATATAACAACCTTAAAGACATCCTCGTATAAACATTGGGCTTCACAATCAACTATCAAGCAGAGTGGATTTCTACTACTGCTAAATTAAAAATAAAAAAAATTTTTTTGAGGTTATTGCTGCTGGACTGCTGAAAGGATATTGACGAAATTTTACTGTAATATAGTTTATATATATATCACAGTAATCACAGTAAGTAATATCACGGGAAATTCTTGTTTAAAATTTAACTATTAAATCTGAATCTGTAATTAAATTCCGATTTTTTAAATTTGTGGCAATTAAATTGGAAAGTAGTAACGAAAAACAATGACATATTAAAAGTGCGTTCCATAATTCGATGGAGTAATTTGACATTTCCGGTGTTGCAGGTTTTTGACCATACAAAAATAGTGATGTGACCTAATCGGACTTTTTAAAAAACTTACGGTTTTATAAAAACGTAATCAATGCTTTATACAACATTAGTTAGTTTAGAATTAATATTAATTAGTTTTAACCGTTTAAGTTATATTATTTGCAAAGAACGTTCTATATGTCGCAATAATTCTTTTCGATTATTATAATTTTTATCAACATAATATTATTTTGTGAGAGTTTTATGTCATATATGAAAATATTCTCAACAGAATATTTTCATATATGACATAAAACTATCACAAAATAATAGCTATGTAATGCATTATACTGTTTTTTTATTTATTTGACTTCACACATAAATTGTCAATTGTTTTTTTATTCATTCCAAATCGACTTGGTCATTAGTAAACCTGCTTTAAACTAAATTCAAACCAACTTTTAACTATTCTCAACAGAATATTTTCATATATGACATAAAACTATCACAAAATAATAGCTATGTAATGCATTATACTGTTTTTTTATTTATTTGACTTCACACATAAATTGTCAATTGTTTTTTTATTCATTCCAAATCGACTTGGTCATTAGTAAACCTGCTTTAAACTAAATTCAAACCTTAAAAAAACAATAATATTAATATTAAATCAATAAAACAAGATCAAAAATATTTTTACCGTAAAATATTATAACTATTCAAACAAAACCGATATTAGTACAACACTACGGAGAAAACGTTGGCAACATTATTTTAAAATTTGACATTAGAACCTGTCAAATTAGTCCATCGAATTATGGAACGCACTGTAGGCAATATAAAAGTTATTTTTTTAAACTAAGTTTGGCCTGCGACTACGACCGCTTATCTTTATTAATTACTAGCTGTTGCACGCGGCTTCGCCCGCGTAACTTTATAAAATATATTATTCGCTGATAATATAGCTTCCAACCAGTGAAAGAAATTTTCAAATCTGCTATATTATTCTGCTATAACTAAATATATAAATATATTAGTGTAAAGTTTAATTAAAATCCTCACACTAGTTTTTCACAAAATTTCAAATCCTAACTTCTAAGTTACAATTAAATGATGTTATAAAGTTAAATGCGAAATTGTCGGGTATACAAAAAAGGAGACAGGGTACCTTTCCTCCAGAAAAAGAGAGCTGTTCCCGAGAGATAACAAAAATTCTACCCTCGTCAAAAGTGCATTATATGAGCAATGAAATGTGATTAAATGTATTAACACTTAAGAAAAAGGGACGCGGACAAAATCTATTTCAAAATATTAGCAGGCTAGCACAACAATGTAAAGGTGCCTTTAGTGCTAAAGAGTAGTAAATAAAGTGTATACGTTTCCTTACATGAAACTTTCTTATTAACCGCCATTCGAGTGATTTATTAGACGACGTTTGCTTCATTTTTTTTTTTGTTTGACGACTCGCTTTATGGTCACGCGGTTATTTAACTCTCTTGTTTTTATTACAATTACTTATTATTAACTTAGAAAAGTCGTCAAAATATAACTAAGTCATAAAATTAGTTACGCAGTAATTAGGTATTTAGGGGTAATAAATAAAGACCAGTCCTAAAAAATTAAAAAGTGAAATAAAAGTTCTCTATTTATCTTTAAAAAGTAGCATTTATTTCTCAATTAACAGTAAGTATACCAAATTTAAAATCAATTAAACCTGTAGAAGTTAGTGAGATCTCTTCGTCAACTAGGAAATGAGCTGATAGTCTTCAAACGACTGAACAGATCTTCATAGATTTATATCAAGAAAGTCAAGAATCTAGATCACGTCAGCTTTCAAACGAAAAAAAATCGGATTAAAATCGGTCCATCTGTTTGGAAGCTTTGATGCCACAGACAAACAAGTCAAACTTATTACTAACTAGCTGGTGCCCGCGACTTCGTCCGCGTTGAAAAAGAAAAAAGTAGCCTATCCTGTGTCCCGTACGTCTAAATGTTTATCTACCAAGTTTCGTGAAAATCACTTAATTCGTTTAAGAGTTATGGAGGAACATACATACATACATACATACATACATACATACATACATACATACATACATACATACATACATACATACATACATACATACATACATACATACATACATACATACATACATACATACATACATACATACATACATACATACATACATACATACATACATACATACATACATACATACATACATACATACATACATACATACATACATACATACATACATACATACATACATACATACATACATACATACATACATACATACATACATACATACATACATACATACATACATACATACATACATACATACATACATACATACATACATACATACATACATACATACATACATACATACATACATACATACATACATACATACATACATACATACATACATACATACATACATACATACATACATACATACATACATACATACATACATACATACATACATACATACATACATACATACATACATACATACATACATACATACATACATACATACATACATACATACATACATACATACATACATACATACATACATACATACATACATACATACATACATACATACATACATACATACATACATACATACATACATACATACATACATACATACATACATACATACATACATACATACATACATACATACATACATACATACATACATACATACATACATACATACATACATACATACATACATACATACATACATACATACATACATACATACATACATACATACATACATACATACATACATACATACATACATACATACATACATTTTAGTTTCAGTATCATGTATAGAGCCTATAAACACGATATCTCTGAAAACAAAGTAACTTACTCCATGAGCAACCCTTACAGATTTATTATTAGTATTGATTGATAATACCCCTCTTTAGCGTCGGGCGTCGGCGTATTTAAAAAAAAAAAAAAAAAAAATTAAGAGACAAACTTAAATTAGGGAAATAGTATCTTGCATACCTTATTGACACACCGAAACATCATTCTAAATGTTCTTTTATTTCATTGTAGTCTTCCTAAGTTTAAGTCTAGAAGTCTTAAGTGCGAAGTAGTTTGTGTTCTGGAATGAGAAGATATGTTTGCTTGTCTAGCACCTATAACTTAAGAGAACAATAAAAAAACCGTTATAGCTGTTAAACAGCGTGAGGTATCAGACGATGAAGACTCATCTAACAAATTGATTGTTTGCACGAACCGTGTGTCGTTACTATGAGAATTGTGTACTACAATTTTATTCGCTGTTTAATTTTTAATTGAACACCCACTTCTATGGAGCGCAAGTATTCCAATAAAGAAGATACAGTTTCAAATAAGCTCAAATCTTATTATTCGAGACAAAATATTATAGTATGATGGTAGCGACTTAACCCGCTTAGAATTTCAGTTTTAAATTCTTTTCTTTTCAACCCTCATTATTATCAGCACTTTCATAACAACTGCCTAGTGAAAGAAACTTAAATGAATAACTTAATTTTAGTTTCTTACTTAATATATTGCAATGATGACATATGTATATCGCTGCAACGTGGTCTCTTCAAAAATGAAAAAATAAACTGACAAACAAATAATTTGTCATAAAATATGACTGACAACAAATTAAAAATAAAGAAACATAACAGGTTTAGGTAATTTTTTTATTAAAAACAACAAAGTCTCCGATTATGTCGGAGGTTGAGGCTTAAATCCCCCAAACTTTCTTTTTAATGTTTAGGACTTTTACCGTACAACCAAAGGTATATCAGCTCCATTATCCCCGATGACAGGTGATTTTAAATGACGGTTAGCCTACTTGACAGATGGTGAAAGAGGCCCTAAGTCGCAGCACACTATAAGCTGGGCCATTCCGCAGTCGTAACCTGGGCTGGTTGGTTACACATTTTTATGTTTTTTTTTTTTAATAATTAATATAAATTTAAAAAAAAAATAGTTTCTCTCCGATTCAAATTTCAAACTTTCTCTGTAACATATATCACCAAAATCATCTAATTCAGTTTATCCATTGAAATTAACCAGACAGGGTCACTTTAAAAAAAATGTACAAAAGGGGAGGTCCGGGTAAAAAACGATATTAAATAAAAATACGCCCATATTTTATTTCGATAAATCGGTACACTATAACGATTACTGGGTTGAATAAAACTTTAATGGCATGTGGAGAATTCATAATTGGAATGAATTTTAATTTGAATATTCTAATACAGTTAGCGCGCTAGATATTATTAACGGCAAATTAACGGTGTTCGTTTTTATATTTTGATATATTCCTAAATAGGCCAATCAGGAGAAGCTTGTATCGATAGACAGACACAAGGCTTAAAACTTAAAGTTAAAGGCTTAAGACCCCTTACTTAAAGGGCTGGATAAAACATAGGGAGTGAACCTTCAGTGTTCATAGAGAAGATTATATAGTCTAAAATGTGGCATCAGCAGAAAAACGGAGACGCCGTTTTACATGTTAAACACTAATCAATAATAATAATTAAACACTAATCTGTAAGAGTATGTATGTATGTATGTATGTATGTATGTATGTATGTATGTATGTATGTATGTATGTATGTATGTATGTATGTATGTATGTATGTATGTATGTATGTATGTATGTATGTATGTATGTATGTATGTATGTATGTATGTATGTATGTATGTATGTATGTATGTATGTATGTATGTATGTATGTATGTATGTATGTATGTATGTATGTATGTATGTATGTATGTATGTATGTATGTATGTATGTATGTATGTATGTATGTATGTATGTATGTATGTATGTATGTATGTATGTATGTATGTATGTATGTATGTATGTATGTATGTATGTATGTATGTATGTATGTATGTATGTATGTATGTATGTATGTATGTATGTATGTATGTATGTATGTATGTATGTATGTATGTATGTATGTATGTATGTATGTATGTATGTATGTATGTATGTATGTATGTATGTATGTATGTATGTATGTATGACATAAACTTGGTAGATAAACATATAGACGTACAGGACACAGGATAGGCTACTTTTTTCTTTTTCAACGCGGACGAAGTCGCAGGCACCAGCTAGTGTCTGTAATATGATAAGAGGCCAATATGAATCAGTAAATCTGTACTTAAAAATCCTGACAATCAATGCACAGCAAGAACTAAGTACTAATACTAGAAAAAAAATGGAACAAAAAATTATTTTATATCTTTAGAATGCGCTAAGAAAGGATTATTGAAAATTTTAAGCCGAGGCGGATAATAGAGTAAATAATATAACGTACAAAATACAGATTATGAATAAATCTATGCTTATAAAATTGATATTAGCAGATGAGAAATGTAGTATACAAAAAGGTTCTAAATTAGAGAAAAATATATAGCTACTTGTTTGGGAACTTCTTAGCAACAGATAGATACGGTACATACATGGTACATATAAAAATAATTTCGTATGTATGTCACCAGTGATCTACTAGAGACCCTAATGTCACCATTTGTAAATAATCGTGACTGGTTTAAAATCCGAAGCACTTTAAGGTCATCTGTCGAATGTCAACAACCGTTCGAAACGAGAACAATTTGAATCTCATATTTAAATTATAAAAATCTATGTCTAGATACGAGCTCTATACATATCATCAATCAATACTAATAATAAATCTGTAAGGGTTGGTCATGGAGTAAGTTACTTTGTTTTTAGAGATATCATGTTTATAGGCTCTATACATGATACTGAAACTAAATTGACCATTTTTCAATTTTTTTCTGTATGTATGTATGTATGTTCCTCCATAACTCTTAAACGAATTAACTTATTTTCATGAAACTTGGTAGATATACATTTAGACGTACAGGACACAGGATAGGCTACTTTTTTTCTTTTTTAACGCGGACGATGTCGCAGGCACCAGTCTGTTTCTGCGCTGACTTCTTCTAAATCACCAATCGAATTTTGATACCGTTTTCACTGATGGAAAGAGCGATAAACGAGGAAGGTTAGTGTTGCAAAAAAATTGTGAAAAAATGCACTGTGCTAAGTTATTATATTATGATTTATATATACTACTAGCGACCCGCCCCTTCTTACCACGGATTTCCAATTTTTCTCCTCATAAGAAAGAACCTTCCTCGAACTTGAAAACTTATGAAAAAAAGCTATTCTTGGTCCAGCTATTCTCGGGTTTTGGCTTTTAATTATATAGATAGTTTTTTTTTGTATATAATAAATAATTGTTGGGAATTTAATTATTATTCATTTTATTTTAAAGGCGACAAAAGAATGGTATCTTGAACTTCTTACGGGGTTTTTTAGGAATATTTATTCCGAAATCTTGGTAAGACGAATAAAAGTGTTTCTTTGAGACTTATTTATTGAACAAAATAACTGTTCACTGTAATTTTACTGTAATTCATAATAAATTTTACTGTTATCAGTCAAGCTCGAGAAAATGAAAGTCCTGGTAAGTTCGCTCAACAGTGTACCCAATTGGGTATAATTTACCAACAAATTGAACATGTTCAAAGACACTTCGAATTAACGTACGTATTTACCTGGGGTTTAGAGGCTATTTTATTTAATGGGGTGCGAATTATGTTCAAACTCCTTCTCATCTGACCTTTTTTGTTTTCTTTTTACAAAAAGCCCAAAAATACAATGTCCTAATTTTTTTGGTAGCTTTTTACATCATGGAAACTCCATACATATTATAAACTAGCTGATATATAACTAAGTACGTAGGAACTTTCGATAAGAAAAAAATGGGGCTTTTATATTTTTTCAGGCATTTTTCCATGTCTCGTGAACTGACACTTGTATTTATTGACTTATTCATATGAATTAAGCTATTACCCGGGAACGGGTCGTTATTTTAAACATAATTGTATCTTCATATACCTTATTACTTATACCTTATTACTTAAGTTTAAGTATCTCATAGCGGGAGGCACGAATGTGCGGCATTCAAGATGGGAAATGTTCTACGCGCATAAGATTTCACAGCTTCGTAGAACTTAGATTGTAGGTTATTGCTTACTAGCGACGCGCCCCGGTTTCGCTGTATTAATTTTTTTTCTACAAATTTTACGCACAAGCCTTCCTTGTAGATCGCTCTTTCTGACCTTATCACTATTCTTCTTATAGTGTCATATTATACTATCGGAGGTTGGCTATCATCATTGGTGGTAGTGGCGACTTTGGTACTTGGTTATGGAGGTTTTTGAGCATACTTCTTCTACCTGACTTGTTTGAAAATACAGTCTAAATGTCTGAAATACTGAAAATACAGGGTAGACGCCCTGTATTTTCCCCCAGGTGCAGTAGGTCATACTTCTCGCTGCTCATAATATGCCCATAGAGATCTTTGTATTTCTTTATCTTATAATGTTAATGATCTTATATCTTTGTGCTCTTTATAAAGAGTGTATTATAAAGAGTTATAAACTTGTGAGATGCTTAGTTTATATCATTTTATAGTATGTGGTAAACTACGGGGTTCGCACATAGATTCAATGTCTTGCAATGGCGTTCCGTTTAGACAGATATAGTTACTTTGTGTAAAATGAAAATATTTCTAAATAAAACTAATTAAAAGTTACATAATAAGTGTGATTTATGAAGACATCACACGCATAATGATCTTCATGATTTTCAAAAATGTAATCTCATAAAATAATCTCTAATAACGTGTATACCTAAGCCAAAGTCTAATTTTTTGTAACCCAATAAAATTGATTGTGATATAATTCCGTTAAAAAAACTTGTACTTTTAACCTTGCTTCTTGTTCAGCGAACCAATTGTCAAAGGTTAATTTACCAAAAAAAGTGTTTATCGTTATAGAACGATGTTTATTTTGTGGTCAATAATACTAAACTATGAGGTTTTATGATTTGCTATATACTTTATTATGTCATAAAAACTTGTGGTTTTTAAATCATTTTAAACCTAATGATAATTACCTAAACAAATTTCACCGCAATAAAATGTAAGAAAAAAAAAAATTAAATTATACGGAACTTTTACTATAATAATTCATTTTATTGTCCTTGTTTATATGATTATGAGGTGATTATTATGTTATGACACATACGCATTTGTTTTCTTTCTTTTTTATAAAGATCTCATAAAATAGTAATGTTTTATGATTACGTCATAAGTAATTACTTCTTAATTACATCCACATCTATTACAGTAAGGGCCTCTTTCACAAACTACATGTAAAGTGTTGATTAGTTACTTTTAGAAATAATTTTCTGTTTTATTGAATTATGCACTCGGTTTACTGCATCATTCGATAGCCGATTTTTTATTATTATTTTCTATTTAATGTTTGGGACGTTTACCGTATAAACAAAGGTATATCAGCTAAATTATTCCCGGTGACAGGTGACTTTAAATGACAGTTTGGCCTACTTGACGTTTGTGAAAGAGGCGCTAATAATAACTTACTTATAAGTATGTATTACTAATATATATATAAAATAGTCTTTTCAATATTTTTTTAAATAATCTATATCATCGAAATAATATATCTTTGCATTAAAGTTCGCTGATATATCTATTAAGTACCTAACTTTTATATCCTTACATTTTGAAGTTTAAAGTCGCTTTTCGCGTCTGTCTGTATATCCGCTAACTCCTAAACCACGCAACGTGTTTTTATGCTGTTTTCACTATTAGTTAGGTAATTCATCACGTAAGGTTTGTGTATACATATAAAATCTAATTTAGTTTTTTTTAAGTAGAAAATTTTGCAACCAAGTTGACGAAACTTTCCTCGCCTCTGTCTGTTCTTCCTGTCTGATAACTACTTGTAAACCACCCAACTGATTTTGGTACAATTTTCACTATGGAAAGAGAGTTAAAAGCAAAGAAGGTTTCTGTATTTAAAAAATATATTCCGGGCGAAATATTGAACGTGTCGCTAGTTTTATTAAAGTCATATTTCTATGTTGGATTTGAAGTCAAGGCAAAATGCATCAGAAACTCCTAATTAAGGCACTCTGTATAGTTGTTAGGAAATTTTAAATCTATACACTAATATCGCTGCTTAAAAAACTAAAGGGCCATAAAACAAAAAACTCCAAAAATGTTTTTATTGCAATAATACAATCACAATCCTTCATATTGTATGTTGCAAAAAGACTTATGGTTGTTTTATTCCATATTTAGTATATTTTGATAATTTTTTATATATTCAAAAGTAACTTATACGCTTATATCTCCTCTAGTATTCAGTTTATTATAAAAGTACTTAAAACATTTAAAGCTACTTAAAAATACGCTTCTAACGATGTATAATATGCATATATTTCATATATATCTATAAGAAAAAAATATACAAAAAAAAATTATTTTTTTTCGATTAGCTCTCCTGTAAAAAGTGTAATTTTGATTTGTGGCCCTTTAGCTTTTAAGCAGCGATATTATAAAGCTGAAGAGTTTGTTTGAACGCGATAATCTCAGGAACTAAAGGTTTTAATTGAAAAAATATTTTTGTGTTGGATAGCCCATTTATCGAGAAAGGCTTAGGCTATAATAACTTTTAGCCTGAACGAAGTCGCGGGCAACAGCTAGTACAAAATAAACCGAAGGGGAGTCGCCTTGGTCTCCAATGTTAAAAAAGTACAATAAGTATTGACATTTCCATACATGTGGAATGATGTCTTGACTTGACATTTACCGTGGAATTTAATGTGGCAACCGCTTCCACTGGAGTGTAATGGGAGTCTTTATTAAAGTTATTGGAATGTACCATTCACTTTGCAAAAGAAGGAATTTCATTTATTCCGATATTACTTCAAGTATTTATTTCTTAAAGGGATTACCATATTTTTCCTTCAGATTACCACCGTCAGATTAGAAAAACATTATGTGAAGAAAATTGACATAGAATAAAATATTAATTGACGGTTTAAAAAAATATCTAACCGATCTAAAGATCTCTATACAAAAAAAAATCAATAAAATATCTCCGTTTTTTTATATATTTTGTCGACAGACAGATGATAGGTGGCTAGCCTATAACACTAACAATACCATAGGTGCTGCAAGTACACTGACGACCGTAATTGGATTAACGATAGGGGTAAGGAAGGGATGGGGTGATGGGCTCTGGCATCCCTTATCACTCACCGAAACACAACAGCACATAATGCTGTTATTTCACGGTGATATTCTGTAAGGTGGTGGTTACTGCCGCCAGACGGCCTGTCCAATTGACTACGAAACGCAGTGTGCCCTGCCATTACTTTTCAAATCCAGACCAGAGTCAATTTTGAAAATTATATTAAAATTTCCAAAGTTGACCCCGCCGGGAATCGAACCCGGGGCCCCTGAGACGTTAGGTAAGCACCCTTGCCACTCATCCAACGGGCTCATATATACATGCATACATACACTCATATATACATGCATACATACAGAAAAAAAAATCTAAAAATGGTTAATTTTTAGTTTCAGTATAGAGCCTATAAACACGATATTTCTGAAAACAAAGTAACTTACTCCATGACCAACCCTTACAGATTTATTATTAGTATTGATATGAAATGAAATATGAAAATAGAAATGGATATCATCCAAATAGGTCAATCGTATAGTAGAAGCTATGTGCACGCGTAATGTAACCAGTAATGATTACGATTCATTAATTATACGGATGCGCTTGCGCACCGATTGTGGTAAATATCCAACGACTTTCCAAGGCGGTATGGTGTCTTTTACAAGAACAAGCGTTTTTATAATAAACTAACTACACGCTCCCGGGTTCGCCCGAGTTCAAAATAAAAACTATCCTATCTTTTAAGTTTTATCAAAATCGGTTCAGTAGTTTAGGAGTTCATCGGGAACAAACATGTGACACGAATTTTTTATTAGTATCTATACCAATACTCGTATACGAGTATAAAGCTGAAGAGTTTGTTTGTTTGGTTGTACGCGCTAATCTCAGGAAGTACTTGTTCGAATTGAAAAATTATTTTTGTATTGGAAATTAAATTTTTTTTTTTTTAAAAAATACATTTAAAACATTTCCTTATCGCAAAAAGTTACTTCTTTAAACTGTTCTTAAAGTGGACTACAAAAACGCTAACCTTGTGTAAATTGGACGGCAAGTCCGCAACAGTGTATTCGTCGAGGCGTAAAACTGTCATTGTAAACTAACACCCGATGCGGAAGAAAAAGAAGTAATAAAGTGGCATATGATGTAAATTATGCATTGTGTTGCACTCGGTCAATACATCTTGTATATGTGTAAGAACACCACGGAATTCGTTCGTCATTTGTGTATTATATTACATACTAGCTGGCGCCCGCGACTTCGTCCGCGTTGAAAAAGAAAAAAAGTAGCCTATCCTGTGTCCTGTACGTCTAAATGTTTATCTACCAAATTTTTAATGAAAATCAGTTGATTCGTTTAAGACTTATGGAGGAACATAAATACTTACATACATACATACAGACAAAAATTCTAAAAATTGTCAATTTAGTTTCAGTATCATGTATAGAGCCTATAAACACGATATCTCTGAAAACAAAGTAACTTACTCCATGACCAACCCTTACAGATTTATTATTAGTATTGATTATAGCAAGTCAAAAATATATAATTGTTATACATTAAAATTTCTATCTATTTTTTTTTTTTAATCCGTTCAGTAAACTTCGCAAGAAAAAACTAATAACAAAAATATAAACTTTCGTCTGTAATACTCGTACTTGTCCGTGAATCGCCTTGTCCGTGTAGCGGTAAATTCGAGCTTGTATGTATTCTGATGTAAAAACTATATATATACCTATATATAGTTTATACCTATGTGAAGTATCTTCAAAATCTATTCATAGACGGTCAGGAGAAGACACAGTAGCTCTATCCTCAAACAGCTTGGGATTCGGACAAAACTATCCGCCACCTGCCAATTTAGTTCTCAATAAATTTTGATACATACCCCGGATAACCTTTTGAAGCTTAGGCTAAAAAAAAAAAAAAAAAAAAGTTTCCTAGCCAATGGAAATAATGGAAATACTAAATTGCTGCCAGTTACTACGACTGCTATGAGGAAAGCTGAGAACAGCATAGCAATGAAACAGCTGGTGGCCGATGCCATCAAGGCATTTCAAAGCGGACATGAAAACATGTTTCTATATAATTATATAGAAATTGAAGCCCATCCCTTACTTGCCAGTCTTATTAACCTAGCCGGTTAACTACATGGTCTTATAAAAACATTCATAACACACACAATCTTATAATTACATTAACTGTCGGTATAACGTCTTGTATAATAGTATTTTATATGTATTTCATGCCTTATTACCTAGCGTGTTTTTTTATTGATGTGGAGCCATTTTATATTTTTTTTCTAAATCATTAACTGTTGTCATTACTAAGTTGAATATTTAGTGACAATGATTTTACTTAATTGATTTTTTTAAATAGAGTTCGTCAGTCAGGATGACCATCCACTTTATGGTTCATTCATGGCTATCAAACCCAATCAACAGGAGCAACAATCTAGTTAAAAAACATTAATCTTCACTTCTGGGTGAGCTCGCTCCATCATAGGTCTCATCTTCGCTACATGGGTTTGCTCTTGGCCAACAGCTGGGTCATCCAACATCCAGCTGGCATGTTGGCCAAGAGCAAACCCATCCGTGGTATCGATGGATGTTTGAAAGTTTGTCTCGATGAATGTTTGTTACTCTTTCACGCAAAAACTACTAAACCGATCATCTTGAAATTTTGCATACACGTTGTCTGGGACACCAGAAAGGACATAGGGTACCTTTCATCCAGAACGCGGACGAAGTCGCGGGAACCAGCTAGTCTCTAATAAAAAAAAACAATCATTAAAATAGTCACAGGGACATCTATATACCTCTTCAGTAGACAATAATTTTATTTGTTCTAGCTAGATGTTCTATCAGGTTCAAGTTTGATAAATTATTTATTCCTTTTATTTATTGACTCCCACTTGTATATTAAAATGTAGTATCAACTTATCACATAGGTTGATGATGACATAATAATATAGTGGTCAGATGTCCATATACCGATATAGGCAGCTGCATCTTGGACAAACATAATGCAGGAGTCATTTCTCAGTATATGATGACCGCAAAACATAAAGTCATTTGGAAGATAAATAATTATATTGCGATTCGCTGAAAGTGAAGCCCCCAACGGAGCTTCACTTAGATTAAGGACACACGCGATTGCATAACATCAAATGTTTTTCGTTTCCTTTAATTATTTATTTATAGAATTTTTAATTGGTTATAACTTAATTGGATAATGCAAATTTAAAACTGAATAACAGAATTTTCAAAGACCTTAATTATTATTTTTTATAATAAACTAGTTAAAATATTAAAAATAAATTCTTTTGTCTGTCGACAGAGAGGCTGACGGACCACTTGATGGTAGGTGGCTACCGTCGCCTTTAACACAAGCAACGCCATAAGTGCAGCAAATGCGCTGCCGATCATAGAAGTATCAAGGGATAAGGAAGGGATGGGGCAATGGGCTCTCGCATCCCTTACTTACTCACCGAAACACAACAGCACATATGCTGTTTTCACGGTGGTATTATGTAAAGGTAGTTTTACTGCCGTAACGTCGGACGGGCTGCCCAAATGGACAAAAATATTTTTTGTTAATTATATTTTTTTATAGTTAGAAACTACTTTTCATGTCATTACTGGCAACACATATTGGTCTTAAAATTTTGTTTCAAAGCACTGAGGAATTTTGGACTAGAAGATAGTCTCAGAGTTTTTCGAACGCTGCTCGAAGTTGTCTACTAATTGACGAAATAAGTAAGTAAACTAAAAAATTTCAAATGAATCTTTTAATTGCTCGAATTAGATTTCTAAAAACAAGTTTGATGGAATTAGAGCCCGTGTGTTTCACTTCCTTGTCAGCGTAATGATTAGGCCAGTTTCAATCAGTTGCACCTCAAACAAAAAACTAATCTTTTTCCATAATCGGTAAGTTTCCGTATTTTTTGCTGCACCTCGTAATTGTTGGTTACAGCTGCTGTTCGTTGTATTGTCTTTTCTTCTTTTCTCACATTGGACTAAATATTTTTTCTTAGATCTGTCTTCTTAATTTCTTAGTAATGAAAATTAATCATTTATTAGTTTCTAACATTCTAAACTATATTGGTCATCTGAAATGTGCATGATTCATTGGTTCTTCTTTGGTTCCTTGGTCTTAATTCTTTGGTTTAGATGTTAGGCTTAATCTAAATCAAAGAACTTTAGTTTAGGGAACTTACCCATACTACGTGACCCGTTCAAGGGGGTACTCTATTTATGAATTACTACCTGAAAACTAGAGAGGGTCAAATTGTAGGTATCAAATTGTAAAGTATGGGTAAATTCCCTTATATTATAAAACACTATAAAACAAAGTAGATGTCTAACCAAAGTCTGTTACAACGAATCAGATTTGTATAATAAATTTGCACAAAAAATTTGCATACGTGTGAAGCCGGAGGCTGGCTAGTTATTGAAATATATAATCACTTGCCGTCGTGTGATGTAATGATTACATAAGCATAGTTTATTATTGTGTACACATTCCTCTTTAGTCATTATTGTAATCATTATAATGCTATGTGATGCATATAAGACATTTAAAAATATATCCGACGCAGACTTGTGCACAGTGGAAGTACAGTTAATTAATTAGTTCATACAGTTTATTTTTTAACTGCACTTTATCGAGTTATTTTCATATTAATATTTTTTTTTAATATTATTATTCATCGAAAACATTTGTTGTTTTTTAAATGTTTTCAAAAGGTCTTAGTGTTTTGTATATAGGGTACTGTAATAAAATAAATATTATAAAATGACTTAGATACCACATAGCGGTTAAATAGACCAAGTTACTATCCCAATCTGGTGGTCTAGTTATGTTAATTAAGGTATCAATACTCCGGTTGATCGTTGCTACCGAACTACTGAGAAAAAAAGTCTCTATAATTGGGTCACCGTACTAATAACCGAACTACTGAGAAAAAAATGTCTATAGTTGGGTCACCGTACTAATAACCGAACTACTGAGAAAAAAAAATGTCTATAGTTGGGTCACCGTACTAATAACCGAACTACTGAGAAAAAAAGTCTCCTATAATTGGGTCACCGTACTAATAACCGAACTACTGAGAAAAAAAATGTCTATAGTTGGGTCACCGTACTAATAACCGAACTACTGAGAAAAAAAGTCTCTATAGTTGGGTCACCGTACTAATAACCGAACTACTGAGAAAAAAAGTCTCTATAATTGGGTCACCATACTAATAACCGAACTACTGAAAAAAAAATGTCTATAGTTGGGTCACCGTGCTAATAACCAAACCACTGAGACTAGATCGATCGATCTACGATCTAATGGGGGATCCAACGATGAAAGAACCTTGTGGAAATATTCGAAGACATATTTATAACGTGGTAAAGCTATTTCTAATTCATACCTACTTATCTCTTTATTTTACACTAACTGTGACCCGTTGCTTCGTTCGTCTTGAAATTGAAAGCATAAGAAACTTGTTGATTTTTTACAAGTTTCATACTACACGTTGCTTCCATATCTAAATATATAAAAAGTAATGTTCGTTTGTTCAAAACCTCAAATCTCAAAACGATCATCATAAAATTTGGCATGTAATACACGTTGTCAGGGATACTCGTACATAGAGTACTTTAAATTCAAAAGAAAGTACTTTCCCGAGGGATGATTTGAAAATAAAAATAAGAAATTCAACGCCTGACAGAAATATAATATGTCTGTAAAAAACTATTTAAAGTTAAATCGTAAGTTAATTTAGAAAACAATGCAAACGTATTTAAAGAGCTAGCAATTATTCGCCATAGAACCGGCATTTATGAATAGTTAGTTGTCTAAGTATACATACAGTGAGGTGGGTTAACGATAAATGACCATATGTGTGAGTTTCTCTCCGTGGCCCGACATGCAAAATCGCCTACTTGTCCACTGTACCTTGATAATAACATGATTTACTTGAAAACATGATTTTTACTTTTTGCTTTAAACACTGGGCAATTTGTAAGCAAATATGTTAGATTTTGTAGGACGATGAAATGATAAGTCTATCTTTTCTTTTATAAAAATCAATCACCGTGCGTTAGTTTGGCAAAAACTCAAGAATAACTAGATCGATTTTAACTCAGTTTTCACTTATGAAAAAGTTTAGGTTAGACATGCAAATAAATTTAATATTAATTCTATATCTGAACACTCTTTTTATTATTTTATATTGCACCGAGTACTAAGTCGGTCATAATCATTCCACCCACTAGCTAATATTGGGCATATTAGTACTGATTACAAAGAATATAATAATTGTCTCATGGACCATGCACTTATTATAATAATGTTAATAATACTCGTGAATCTTTCCTTGTAAACTTTTTTTTTCAATCCACTTTCTAAGATAGGTACTAGTACGATAGCAATATTCGTTATAAGAATGTTATGTATGCGAGAGACGAGTTTACAAAGAAAAAGATATCGATTTTGTTCGTTCACGCATCATTAGCTTGGATTTCGATATTGAGGCACACATCCTGAGTTAGAACATAACTAGAATAAAATTTATTACTTACCTACAGTAAATGTTGGGCTGTTTCCTTCATAAATGTTTTAGTAATATTAATTTTTTTAAATGTATGCTTTTGTGTTTCGGTGAGTGAGTAAGGGACGGCAAAGTAATTTTTTTAAACCTTCCTAATCTTTAATCCTTTATATCATTATCCTTAATCCTATGGATTATCATACTATGGATTATCAGCAGCGCACTTGTAGGACTTGTAGGACGGTAGCCACCCAATAGACCGTCAGCCTGTCTCGACGACTCTTACATTAAAAGGAACTCTAAGTTTGCCCCACATATTTGCTTATCTTGAAATTTGATAGCACAATAACCTGCTCCATAAAAATACCAACTTTAATTGTGATATTTCAAACGGTGTTGAAGTTTAGCAATTTCATAAATACTCGTATTTTTTTTATTATTACGTAAAGTCCACTTGATGGTAAGTGGGCAGTTGGACACCATCTCCTATCAATATAAGCGACGCGATAGGTTCGGCTTATATTGATGTTGACCTAGCAACGTGACAGTTGACCTTAATAGGATAAATAATATGGGATTGAGGCCGTATGGCGGTGATTTTTATAAAGTAATAATTACTGCCACAACTGCTGTGACTGCTAAAGGTCAGCAGATAAACTAACGGTCCACTAGATGGAAGGTGGCAGAAGTCAACTATATTTTATACAGAATTATAAGGGGGAAGGAGAATAAGGAGGACAAATATCTAAAAACCGTGACGTTTCATCCCCGTGTATATTAATAGGCGACTACAGAATGCCTTCTTGCTGCCTTTCTTCATAAAGAGGTATCAAAATAAAGTATAGGGCCTTTAAAGTAAAGTGTCTCTACCACTTAAATTTACAAACAATTGCAAAGAAAGTTAAAATTTGTAACGCTTTAAACATCTGTCGACCTTCGTGAGAGAGTGAAAAACTCGACATTTAAAAACAAAAAGAAACGAGTAACAGACAAAAGACAATTTATAATGAATTTTATTGTCGTGATATTACAAAACCTCTTTTGTAGTTTTCGTGAAAGCGTTCATGAGCAATTTTTAAAATCGTTCAATCAATGAATGGATTATTGAAAGGTAACTGTTTGTTTATCTAGTCTACATTTTTTAACAGACGTCAATTGAATAGAAAATCTAACAAATGGATGAATTCAAATGCATCCGGGAACATTTTATCCGTATATTATGTCAGTTGTCAATGGCGTTATCAGCAGGGTATGAAAATATGAGGACAGATTTACCTATATGTCATCTATATACGAGTACGAGTATTATGTATATCCTTTGTCTGTCTGTCTGTTCGCGATAAACTCAAAAACTATTGCACATATTTTCATGCTGTTTTAGATTCATATTTTCAACCAATGGTTAGAGTGGTTCTCGAGGAAGGTTTTAGTATATTTTAAAAAGTTACGCGGGCGAATTCGCAGGCAGCAACTAGTTTTATATAATATGTATTTCATGTGTTTAGATGAAAATGCATGAGATATGTGATTTGTGAAACAATTTAAGTATTATACATAAGACATTTACACTAAAATTATTTTCACGATTTATAGGTATCGTACCTAATTTGTTACTAAAATCAATAATTAATATTTACATAAGACATTTTAAATTTAACTTTGGCGATTATCCTACAGTAGGTCCCACAATTATAGTCTAAAAATATGAAAAAATGTGTTTGACTTTATTACCTACTCATCTGTTTTCTCAGGTATTATTTTTTTATTTTTCAACGCGGACAAAGTTGCGTTAATATAGAGAAAAAAGATTTGATTTTTTAAAATATACTTGTAATGAATTAATTGTATGTTGACTATCTAATTAGACTATGAAACCTCTGCTCGCCACTCTGCTGCCAGTTTTGAAAAATTTCTAAAGATGGACCTATCGGGAATCGAACACGTTAACTCTGAGACAGTACGCTAAAGAAAGCATTTTAACCAATCATCTCAATACTTCGTCACATTTTATTGCTGACGAAAAAGCAATACACCAATAGTCAGTGTACGAAGAAGTAATTTTAATACGTGATTAATATTATGAAATCGCATTTCTAATAGACACAAAAAGGTGCCTTTAGATACATCAATCATCAGTCAGTCATATACATCAATAAAGGGACATATCTGCGTATAAAACGACAAATTTATCAGTGATTATCTATTCATTAATTGCGTATTTTCCGTTATCCGTCCACAATCAATGATGTACTGTTACAGTGGCGCGGCTAATATCGAGAATATTCTGAATACTCGATTCACTGCATAATTTATAATCGAATCGACCGTTTTATAATCGATTCCATGCACATAATTCACGTTACGGTCATACGTTATAATTTAAATTATTGTTTAAAACTATCTGTTGCCAGCGGCTTCATTGAAGCACATTGTAGGTGTGTTGATCTCTTTTAAATCTTATGCGGTAATTTATTTATTTATTTGTTATTATAATCAAACACGTATTCACACACAATATTATCACAATGTCTGTAAACCACTAATGGTAATAAAGTAACCAATAATATTTCGTACAACTTCAAATCTTCGTTCATATTATCTTACTTTACTAATATTATAAATTCAAAAGTTTGAACATGGATGGTTTGTTACTCTTTCACACATATAGATAGTTTATTACCTGGATTAACATATAGGATACCTATTATACATATCATATCAATTTCATATCTTAAATAAATATAAACAATAATAAATAATACAAGTACATCAAAATAATACCTCTTTTGTTCAGATTCTACTAGGCTTTTTGTGACCGTCTACCTTTCTATCAACATTAAAAAAAACAATTAAAATAACATATATAAAACACTTAAATTAAACTACTAACAAACAAATTCTTAAGAGACTCGTTTCTAACTAGATTCTTGTTAAATCTGAGTGGTGGGTCTCATTAAATGGAGAGAATCGATCTAAGTCAAAGCTAATTGCACATATATAAGCAAGCTAACATAATTTCATTAATTTCAAAGGGTCTATTAACTTTCTAACTGGCACTTCTAACCTGATTAAAACTTTCCCCAATAACGCTTACTTATAAAAGCTCTTGTAGTTTATTTATAGCGTTAATATATTATAGAACTTAACATCTAAGTACACTGCAGGTGTTTCAAGTATAAGCATTATTATTATTATTATTATAGGAATTTCTGTAGCGCTCAGTTATAAACCATAAGAACAATGCATAGGTCACTAAGAAATAGCCAAAAAAAATTGTTTTTTTTAATTCAAATTCAAATTCAAATCATTTATTTACAAGTGACATGGGTTAATGTGAACCAGTTCTTATTGGCTTTAATATGCCACCTCATGCACTGCCACGTCTGGCGTGTAAAATCGTAATTTACATATGAATAATATAAAATATGTCGGTCAATTTTAAAATTTAATTAAATGTCAAAATAATCTTTAATATTATAAAAACATTGGTCCAACAGCCACTTGGTCAATCTTCGTCTAAACATATTTCCCGGCAATTCCCTGAGTGCAGTGGGTAATTTATTATATATCTTAATACAGGAATAATAGGAATTCCGTCTACAAGTTTCCAATTTCATTCTCGGAACAATCAAAAAATTATGCCGCCTTGCTCTCTGTGGTAGAACTTCTGCACTGTGCATGAAATAAGATTCATGTTTCTTAACAAACACACATATCTCTCTTATATACAAAGAAGGCAGTGGAAGAATTCTTAATTCTTTAAATAATGGTCGACAGCTGTCCATAAACCATGCACCACAAATTGCACGTACACATTTCTTCTGTAATTTAAAAGCCTTGTCAAATGCGGTTGAGTTTCCCCATAGTAAAATGCCATAAGATAGGACGGAAGATACATAGCCGTGGTATGCACTGAGGGCAGCTTCTCTGGATACTGTCAATCGTAGCCTTTTAATAGCATATACGAAACGATTTAATTTAGCACAAACTGAATCAATATGCGGTTTCCAATGACAGTTTTCATCCACTATAAAACCTAGATATTTTATAGTCTTGACTGTCTCAACTTGATTATTAGCGAACCTAACATCCAAATGTATATTCTTTGCCCTCATGGTTTTAAAATGAACAACCTTTGTTTTGTTAATGTTAATTAATAGGTTGTTAACTTTTAACCAGTTAGCAACATCAGCTAAGGATGTTTATGTTTATGTTTTTTTTTTATTATGCTCGGCTTCTATGGATCATAGCGTGATGACAAACTTTCCTCAAGTATATTACGCTATCAAATACAAAAATTAAATTAAATTTTTACTTGTATTTTCAGGGTTTAGGTCGTTCAAACAAACAAACTCTTCAGCTTTGGCTATTAGTATTTAATAAATAATTACTTATTATTACTTAGTTATTAAAAAAATATTAATTAATCATTCATTTTCATATTCAATAATTGAATAGGTTAACTATTTAAAATCAATTTGTAGATGGTTTAAGTAAATTTAAACATTAAACAACCAATAAATCAACGCTTCCATTTTCTAAAACGACAGATATTCAGCACAAATAAATAATACACTATGTATGTATGTATGGTTGAATAAATGAACACGCAATCAAGCAAAGTTAATGACAAATATAGACATAAAAGTTAATGGAGTGCACATAAATGATGACCATCGAGTTTAGAATAATGCATTGAACGAATGAGATGTGCATATCATCAACTTGCTATTATTTTCATTCATTATTTTTCATTTTATATATGTACTGACGACTCGTACCTTGACTATCCGCCACCTGCTATCAAAGAGTTCTCAATTACTTTGGGCACATAGCCTGCAGAGAACCAGAAAACTTGGAGAAGCTGGTGGTGGTTCGAAAAGTGGATGGCAATAGGTCTCGTGGACGGTCTCCTAACCGATAGACCGGGAGATGGTGACAGATTTTGGTAAGTCATTTCTTACAGTAGGTATGGCGCTTTTAGGGGGGTTCATATACGTAATAAGTGGAAGGAAAATGATGTTCTTACCGGTAGTGCGCGGGACGCAATTGCAAAATAATTAGGTAATTGAAAATCCGGAGGTGTCAAACAATTTCTTTCACAAAATTTTTTCAATTTATCGGTATTTAAGGGCGCGTATAAAGAAAAATAGCCAATCCTAGATTTGAATTTTATCTAAGTAAACAAAGTCCAATTTAAAAACCTTTTTCAAAATAGATAAATACTTTATAAATGAAAGTGAAGACTCGGACAGAAAACATAATATACTTAATGAAATTTTCTCGATAGAAAAAAAATCACCAAGTGAACTCTCATTTCCATCGATTTTAGTTTTATTTTCAAAATGACACACATTACAAAGCTAAAAGTGTATCAGTAATCTCACTTCACAGATTATCAGCTAATGCTTTAAGTATCAATTTTTCGTTTGAAATTGTAGTTTACGAAAAATTAATATTTAACACTTTTGGCACTTATAACATTTTTATTCAGCGAGATGCGCTATCTTCGTCGCATGTTGTGCCTAGATCTACGTATTTTGTGTTACTGTCATGTCCAAGGGGCCACGCGTGTAAATTACAAATTTTGTTTGCTTTATATGCACTCTTAAACAAAAAAGTATGGCATATAGAGAGCGCCGATTCTTTTTAGTTTAAATACCGATAAATTGAAGAAATTTTGTAAAAAACATTGTTTGACACTTCCAGATTTTCAATTAATTATTATGCAATTGCGTCCCGTGCACCACCGGTAAGAACATCATTCTCCTTCCACTTATTACGTATATGAACCCCCTTAAAAGCGCTATACTATAAGAAATGACTTACAAAAATCTGTCACTATCTCCCGGTTTACGATGGACAGACCAAGTTGTTCATCTTACAGGCCTTACAGTTGCGAAGGCTATGAAAAAAAGCTGAGGACAGGGTTTATTTCATAACTAGCTGTGCTCGGAACTTCGTACGCGTATCTAGAATAGCGCTTGACTTTTTTGTTTGTCAACTGAATGGAATGAAACAAACACCAAATTTTACAAGAAGTTTGCTACAATAAAAAGGAGAAAATTGCATTCAAATCGATTAAGCCATTTCTGAGATTATCGAGCAAATTCATCTGCATCAAACAAATTAAGTAATAAAGCTTAATGTTTGCCAAAAAGCAGTTATTTTAAGAAAATGTCTAGTCTTAGGCGGTGTGGAAAATTGACAGTTATAAGGGGTGAAAATATTTCGTGTGCGTCATCTACATAATTAAACAATTAAATATAATTTTAATTTAGTTACACTTTCATAAGTGAAGTAGTGAGAGCTAGATAGATATCTAAGATATTTGTTAAGCCACAATTACAAGTAATTAGAAATCAAGTGAATATTACATTAGAAAAGGTACATTACAAAAACGAGATAAACACTTTTTCATTCCGCTTATCGTTTAAATTTTTTTACTCGTGTTTTTTTTTTTATTTTGATATCTCATGTTCATTATGAATATACTGAATTGTGCTGAAAGAAGACATGATTTTCAACTCCTGAAAATTATTGTTGTTATAATTTGAATATTATAGGTATATAATTTATTCAATTATTATTAACAAACCTATTATCACATACGAAATTCTGCAACTTGCACATTATGCTATGCATCCAGTAATACATTGTTTTTACATAATTAATTTTTATACAGCCATTATTCATAAGTATGTAGGTAATATATTAATAGGCAAAATAATAATAATTTAATATAGAGAAATCTGTTAAAAAACAAACACAGTAGAAGATAATAATTTATAAGAGAAGGAAAAAAGTAAATAACTCTTAATTTTAAACAAAAATAATATTCAAAACGACGTGGTCAATATTATAATACTCGTACAAAAAAGCGGGAATGAATTTCAAAAATATTTTCGCTCGAACCGTCTGATACTCGTAGTCTTCGATAATCTTGTATTAACACAAAATAAAAAATATCATAATAATAATAATCATCATTTATTTCAGACATAGAACATCCATAATTATTAACTATGTATTAACAAAATAATAACAATTATATACATCTATGTAAAATATACATCTATGTGAATAATAACATATTATTATATCCTTACTAATCCTTATGTGAATGTGAGTTTGTTTGTTTGTTTGTTACGCTTTCAAGCAAAAACTACTGAACCGATCACCATGAAATTTTGCATACACGTTGTCTGGGACATAGGATATCTTTCAGTTAAAAAAAATCCAAGAAAAATTCTTCAACCTTTATTAAAGTGGACTATTATTTTCATTACAGAACATCAAGTATACTTGAAGAATAAATCAGAATGAAGTAGCGATCAATCGACATCATGGGGAACGGTTTAAGTACCACCAGCCGGAAGTGGTCCAGCCAGAAGAGGGAGGCCCCACCGCAAGCCGAGTCTTCTAGAGTGCTGTTCTTGCTGTACCTTATACACAGAACGTGGAATGTAGTAGTCGAACATGTGGACTCAAAGAGTGCTAGGTGAGAACTTACTTTTTTTTAAATCTCTTTTGGAATCCGCACTCTCTTCATTATATTATCCTGTAATACACTGGACCGCAAAGAAAAAGGGTAGGTTACTAGCTACTAGCTGGCGCCCGCGACTTCGTCCGCGTTAAGCCTTTCCTGTGTCCTGTATGTCTAAAAGTTTATCTACCAAGTTTCATGAAAATCAGTTAATTCGTTTAAGCTATGGAGGAACATACATACATACAGAAAAAATTCCAAAAATCATCAATTTAGTTTCAGTATCATGTATAGAGCCTATAAACACTATATCTCTGAAAACAAAGTAACTTACTTCATGACCAACCCTTACAGATTTGTTATTAGTATTGATGATGGTGATACCTATATGAGTTTTTATCAGTTTAAATATATATATTTATTATTTAAAATTATTTCAGATGGCGTGGTTCTCACACAGTGCCAAGCTCTGGAGAGGGCGTCGGCCGAAGGTACGATTCGGTCAGCTTAGCAGACTCCGACCTTGGATCTTGTTACTCGGAATGCAGTTGCAGTTACTGCCGCTTGCGAGAATGCGCTCATGATTGTGTCAGGTAAATTTAATCATACATTTCATTATATATGTCTATTGTAAGCCCCAGGCGGACCATAGGACACGATCAAAGACTTATCCGGTGTTATAAGCCAATTTATTTATTTATTTATTTATTTATTTATTTATTTTGAACATAAACCCAACAGCAAAACAAAATAACATACAATAGACACATTATTACTACTTACATTGCCAATTAGAGGGTTTCATTGTGTAGAAATTAAAAATTATGTATAAATTGAATACTAATTGTTCATTCTAAACAATGGGGAAGGGATCTGGGGTAGGGTATGATCAATTTGTGTGTGTGTGTGTGTGTGTGTGCGTGTGTGCATGCGTGTGTGTGCGTGCGTTTGTGTGTGGTTCTATTTATTTCTCCTTCAGCGTATTCACGACGCTGCGCTTGAAAGTTGTTTTGGGGAGGTGGAAAATGTCCAAATGCGCGAACTTATCATTGTAAGTTGTGGGTAATCTATGGTACACAGAATTATGGTCGTAATTAGTTCGAGATAGCGGCACGTGAAACAGTTTTGTCTTTCTTCCACGCTTGGGTCCGGCCTGAAGCCGCAACATTTGAGACAGCAATGCCGGACAGTCAAGAGTACCAGAACAGATGTCGTGAAGTAATGACATATCGGAGACCGTGCGTCTGTCCTCTAAGGTCATTAAGTTATGACGCTTGCAAGAATCAGCGTAGCTTAAAGGAGTGCAGTGTGAACGGAGGTTAAGCCATCTGACAAATCTTCTCTGTATGCGCTCTATGTGACTCCTACACGTGACATACTGTGGATTCCAAATCGGACTGCCATATTCAAGGACGCTACGCACATAGGCATTGTATATTAATCTCACACAAGACAAGTCAGTCAGATCTCTACTAACTCGAAACACGAAGCCCAAATTCCTAAAGGCTCTGCTTACAATATTGTCCAGATGAGAATTAAAAGTAAGTTTTGTATCCAGTATTATGCCAAGGTCCCTCACAACGCATTCTTTAGGAATACATGTGTTGCCTATTTTATATGTGTAGTCATGGGGCTTATGTTTCCTTGTGAAGGTGATATGCGTACACTTCGATACATTGACATTAATTCTATTAACGACATAGTAGTCCTGAAGTCTGTCGAGGTCCTCCTGCAACCCAAGAGCATCTCCGAGATTGTCAATGTTGCGGTAAATCTTTTTGTCGTCCGCATATAAAAGGAACTTTGAGTGCTTAAAGCAGCTCTTTATGTCGTAAATAAAAGCAATATACAGGAGAGGTCCCAGCAAAGATCCCTGAGGCACTCCTGAAGGCACGCCCATGAAATCGGATCTATGACCACCAAGCACTACCGCCTGCCTTCGATTAGTCAGGTAGGACTCAACCCATCTTAACAAGTCACCGTGGATGCCCAGTTCGTTTAGCTTACGAAGCAAGATGATATGGTCCACTCGATCAAATGCCTTTTCAAAATCGGTGTAAATCACGTCCACCTGTCCGCACTTAGCCATGCCCCGAAGAATATCACCAACGAACTCAGCGAGATTGGTTGTGGTGGACCTCCCCCTGACGAATCCATGTTGCTCCTGAGGCACGCCTTGCATAATGATCTGATAAATGTGGCCATAAACCGACCTCTCCAGAACCTTACTGAAAGTAGACAATAGCGATATTGGTCTGTAATTTTTAATTTGAGTTTTGTCACCTTTCTTATGAATAGGCACAACCAAAGCATCCTTCCAAGCCTTAGGAAAAACACCCTCCTGCAGGGATCGGTTATAGATAGACGTTAAGGGCACGGCCAGCAGTTTAGCACAATGAGATATGAACAAGGGAGGAACCCTGTCACAACCTGCTCCTTTATCAACGTCCAATTTTCTGAGCAACGCAAGCACCTTGCCAGTGTTGATTGAAAGAGAGTGCACGCCATCGGCGTAATTGTTTACCAACCTCACAGATGGGTAGGTTTTAGCGGGTTTTGAGAACATGTTGTGAAAGTAGTTGTTAAACGCGTCACATATCTCCCCTTCACTCTGAAGTTTGAGCGTGTCGGCAAACATAGTGCTCGGATACCCGGCACGACATTTACGCTTAGCAGCAATGTAGGACCACAAATATTTTGGATTCTTCTTTATAAGTTCCTGAGATCTAGACAGAAAAGCACCCTGACAACGCTTCTGCAACAACTTTTGACGAGACCTGAGCAGTGTAAAGGTGTCGTAGTCAATGGGATTCCTGTATTTTTTCCATAAAGTATGGACCTTGTTCTTCTCCTTGATGACGGCTATCAGTGCGCGACTGTACCACAAGGGATAACGTGTAGAATTATTGACCATTATTTGTGGAACATGCTTGTCTATAACTGCGTACAGGACGCCGTAAAAGGCGTCCACCGCCTCGTCCAGCGTATCCGTGTCCAGGGTTCGATCCCAATCGACGGCTCCGAGTGTTTTATTAATTTCTGTGTAATTTGCCTTCCGGAAGAGATATTTTATCCTCGGTGGCTTCGCAACGGGTACAGCGAAAATATCCGCGGCATCAATATTTAAAGTTATGTGAGCAGGATCCTCCCGAACCAAGGGATCAAGACTGGCTGTGACAGTTAAGGAAAAGGTAGAAAAAATTAGATCTAATGTGTTCCCAGCCACGTTAGTAAGCCTATTGTGCTGAGTAAAACCTAAAAAATTGAAAGTGTTAACAAGATCGAAAGCCGAGCACTGCACGTCAAGACTGCCCTTTTTCAGAAAAGTTGGTTCATCCGCACACCATTCCACACAACTCAGGTTGAAATCTCCGGCAATTAGAAAGTCATCACCCTCGCTCAACCCGACCACATCAGAGACCCACGAGCCAAGGCTGCCAAGGCGCTGTGCTAACTTTTTATCAGGTGGTACATAAACCAATGCAATATGAAGCTCGCAGTTAGTGCCGAGAGAACGCCCATCGATTGTGAGCCATAGACATTCTACGTCAAGATCGTCACGCTGCCATTCGGGTCGCGCACGAGCAGCCAGCCGTTCGCTACACAGCACCAAGAGACCGCCACCAGCGCTGCGTGAGCCGCGATCCCGCCTAAATACATTGTACTTACTGTTCGTTAGTTCGGAATCTAGTATACCCTCGCACAGCCAGGATTCGGTAACAAGTATGATATCATATTCTGAAGATGTAACATTGCTATAAAAGTCAGCTGTCTTAGTACGAAGTCCCCTCACATTTTGATATAGTACACGCAATGTTTTCATTATTCTAGTGTGTGTTTATAAACGTGTGTTATAACGTGTGTGTATAGGTTGCAAAACTTCACATAGTGAACCAACGAAGCGAGCATCAATCAGTAGGAACGACAATATTATACATATTAATGCATAAACCATTAATGCCAAAGCACTACAAAACTAACGCTGGTAAAAATAATATTGTTGTGGTTTTTTTTTTTTTCTTTTTTTTTTTTTTTTTTTTCTTTTGTATTTTTGTATATAAATTCAAATATTCAATTATGTATATAAATATGTGTAAAGTTTTCTCTGTGTAAAAAATTAGTTTACAAATTCGTGGAAAAATGTACTGTCACCTTTATTTTTGTATGATTCTCTTTTTTTTTTTTTTTTTTTTTTTTTCAGATTAATGTTTAATGGTGTAATTGTTTGTTTTCCTAAATAAAAAAGCCAAATTTATTTAAAATAAGTAGTAAGTGTGTGGGTGTGTGTGTGAGAGTAAGAGAGAGAAAATGAGTGGGTGGGTGAGGTTAAATATAGAAAGGTCGAGAATTAAATAGTGCCAATCAATGTTCAGTGACTTTCTTGTATGTGTGCAGGTAGGAGTGAGTATTTGTAGACAGGGAGTTAATGTTTAGAATAACAGGTATGCTAGTACTATTACGATACACAGTAAACTAATTAAGAGTACTATAAACACTTAAGTAACATTAACTGAAGCGGTAACACAAAAACTATCATTCAAAAAAGTCACCTCTTCGATTACCAAAATTACAAGTTATAAAGGAAGTAAAGGTGAATTTGGGTAGCAAGAAGACTACACAATCCTTTCCAGATCTTCCTCCCCGGTGATGGGTATGTAAGGTGATCCTTCGTCCTTTCTAACGTAAATCCTGCAGTTTCTAGTCCAGGTGTATTTGTAATTCCTGTCCTTTGTTCGGTCTCGGCACAACTTCAACAACTGCTTGTTTTTAATGGTGAGGTGTTCGTTCACGTATACACGTTTCGGTTCGTTGCTCAGTCCTAAGTCTTTGGTGGTGATGGTGTGGCGGCGACGCGCAGCAGATAGAAGGCTGTCCCTGGTGGTGCGCTCTTTGAACTTAGCGATGATTACACGTGGCTGTCTGCCGTCCCGACGACGTTTGGACTGTACTCTGTGAACGAACTCTAGCTCCTGGGGTTGAAGTTTCACACCAACGTTTGCAGCGAGACCGACCACAACCTCTAGCAGAGACTCGTTATCTTTTTCAGGAATACCGACTAGTTCGAGGTTCTGTAAACGAGCCCACTGCTCATTTCTGGCGTTATCGTTCTCTAGCTGATTTACGCGCTTCTCCAGGTCTTTAATGCTCTCGCGCAAATTAATGTTATCCTGTTTGAGGTTCTTTAATTCTTCCTTCTGATCGATCAAAAATTTATTTATTTGGTCATACTGGGTTTTCGCCAACTGAGCTGATTTCTCAAGTTCTAAGAGAGATTTGTTGATAATATGAAGCTCATCCTTTATAACATTCTGTACAATTTGAGACAACTCACCTCGAACCATCTGCAGTATGTTGTCACGGACAAACTCCAGTATGTAGTCCTGGGTACCTGTATCAAGACCGCGTCGATCGGACTTTTTGTTTGTGTCGTCACAGTGTTCGAGGTCTTCGGGCACTCTCGAAGAACGCACAGGTGTGTTAGTATTGTCTCCGCGAGGCTCCTTGTTATAGCAGTAGATGCACTTCCAGCCTTTGTTATTCTGGAGTGCTTCAGCACTAAGGCCGACGCATAAGTAGTGGTAGTGCCGTGAACACGAAGTCGTGGAACAGGCTATAGAGTTGTTTTTTTGGACATTTTTATTGCATGCGCTGCACTTACATTTAGCTGATTGTGAGGTACTCATTTGTGAAATAATAATACTTAGGGTAGACAACCGCAATGATAAACCAATACACAAAAATGAGTACTATTACAGGACACAGTCTTATAGCATCAATTATGCACCCACTACATAATATTAGCAATCAATTCCGTGCATTTAATATTCACTTATTAACTTTTTAACGCTTGATTAAATATATTTGTCAGAGCGTAACAGAATAGGTGTGTGCTATCGCGCCTACCCACTTTTTTTTTTTTTTTATATGGTATATAAAAAAAATATATGGTATATGTGAAAGCCAAAAATATATGGTGAAAGCCAAAAAGTTATTAAGCTAACAATAAGATAAGCACACAAAGACTAAGTTTCTATAAGTGATGGGCGGAGAATTTAAATTTGTAAGTAAACGTACCCAAAGACTGTTCAAATTACTTGAGGCACGAACAAAATCTTAAATAAATAAACTTTTAAATTATTAACCCCTAATATCAATGTCACCACCTAAAGGAGTTTTTAATCGCGAAACTCGGACAAAGGCGGCTAATTTGCGACCCCTGTTCACGCTACGAACCGCGTTCGTTATGATAAATGCGAAAAGTTCAAAAATAAACCCCCAGATGGGTCAAACAGATTGTGAACTCTTTCGCTTAGTAGACGCTTAAAAGGTTTGTCATTTACGTTATCGGGTAAAGATAATAGTAATTACTTGTTCTCGATTCAATCATTTTTTTAGTACCTATATAATTTAAGGATGGCAGGCAAGCAGACATCACACTGGTAGGTGGCCGCCGTCGCCTAAGGACACAAGCAACACCAAAGGGGTTACGTACTAGTGCGCTTACGACCCTGCAAGAATTTGTTTACTGCACCCTTGAAGAGACCGATATTGTAGCTAGATGGAAACACCTCAGAAGGATTGTTTTAAAGTTAGCACGAAGTTTCTACTCATCCGGACTGTGCGCAGCAGCACCTTATCCAAGTAATGCGGATAAATTCCGCATCTATGGCGTGCAGCAAAAGCTAGAGATAGGCAGGAACAACTCATCGGAGAATATACAATCGGTAGAATCGGTAGGTAGAATTGGATGAGTTCTTTGTGTGCAAAGAGAGGCTACATCTGTGGTTCTAATAGTTGCTGTGAGAGCATAGGTTCAGATTCAGCATTGTTTTCAGTCTAGAGCTACATAAATAATAAATATGTAATTATTTTATAATTATTTTTTTACATGCATTACAGTCAATCACAATAAGTGTCATCTAGCGTAGAAAGCAGGAACTTTGTACCTTAGACAGCGCCACCTAACGACCAACGTACTAATTACGTTGTGATGGCCAACACGCATCACTCTAGTTGCGAACTTAGTTCAAAGTTATGTTCACAGATGGCTCTCATATAAATGTTTTAATACAATACACAACTTTTCACAGACGAAAACAGTTCTGTACAAGCTTTCTATAAATTATTATAATTGTTAAAAAGTAGTGTAATAATTAAATTTTCAAGGATATTAAAAGATATTTGGGAGGATTTATGAATGTTTTACGCAAAAGCAGCTTAACGTATTTGGATAAAATTTGGCACAACGATAGTTTATTACCTGGATTAACATTTAGGATACTTTTTATCCTGAAAAATGTTAGGTCCCTCGAGCATCGGAAGTACAAAAAAAAAAAATAGTCGCAACTATCCCCGTGGCGGCGCGGCGATACCGTCATCACAGCGATAAAGATGTCAGTAATTTTTTTCATGTGATAAATTTTTATTTTTCAACGCGTACAAAGTTACCAGTTAGCAGTCACCAGTTAGTTAGGTAAACATTTTTGCCTATAGCAGCTCTGTTTTTTGAGATAATCAAAAACGGTTTGCAGCACATCCCAGCACAAACCTAGCACAATGCAGCACATTCATTATATTTTCGAAAAAACAAAGTGGTCATGCTGCCATACAAAATATTTTCTTCGTTTTTTGCCTATAGCGGCTCTATTTTTTGAGATAATCGAAAACGGTTTGCAGCACACTCCAGCACAAACCTAGCACAATGCAGCACATTTGTTACTTTTCCAAAAAAACAAAGTGGTCATGCTGAGGCAAAAATCGATTTTTCGTCATTACAGCTCCGTTTTTTGAGATCGGGACTCGCGGTTTACGGCACAACGCAGCACAAACCTAGCACAATTCAGCACAATGTCTAGTTTTTCAAAAAAACAAAGTGGTCATGCCAAGTTCCATGACATTAATAATTACCTAAAAAATACATAATTTGCAATTTCACAAATACAAATAATTCAATTATTCTCGCATAATGAAAAAAACCACAGACAATTAACATTGGGCTTGACCATAACCTACTACTCTCTACTCGTATGAGGCTATGGCTTGACTGAATTTGTTAAAGGGGAGTAATATCAAAACGGTTATAACATGATTGGAAGTTGTGGTCGAAAACCACAACACTGCTCTACTTCATTTCCCACCTTGTTCAATGTACTGAGAGAGAGAGAGAGGTAACCACAAGTTAGTGCTGAGCGAACATGCTTTCTTTACGGTAGCCATCAAATGCGTGTAATCAATGGATTCGCGGCTCCTATTCATATCGATGTTAAGTTAACGTTTATATTTTACTAGCTTTTGTCCGCGACTTTGTCCGCGCTTCTTATATTAGGTGTTATTCAGTCTTATTCAGTTCAGTAATTCAATAATAACGATTTGGATGAAATTTATGACACAGATAGTTTATTACCTGGATTACTTTTTATCCTGAAAAAATTTTAGTTTCCCAAGGCGTCATCGTCGTCATATAAAGTTATCTCATATATTATATACTTATGTGTTTTCATTTTTCAACGCGTACGAAGTCGCGGTCACCATCTAGTTGCTCATATGTTTGTCAGGCATTGAATACTTACTTCATTTTTATTTTTAAATACAAAAAAATCTAGTTTTGTATTCATTTCTATATATTTTTGTATTAATTGTGGTATCTTGTAAAGGTGTTCAGTCAGACCAACTGCCCAAATGAAAATGAAACCCAGTGTAGCGCTGAATTTCTTTTTCTCCTCCGACCAAGTACACAGTTTAGTTTAATTCTTAGTTACGGTTTATACGATGGTCTAAGTAGTTTGTGAATTATTATTATTATTATTATTTTAAATAGGATTTTCAAAATAATACTACTCGTAGATAATTTTTATAATTTCTACCAGTGTTTTTTACTTTGTGGTTGTGTCGTAGAACGTATGTTTTACGTGAGTAGATATACGTTACGAGTAATATTTTTTTTTGAGCGTACGAGTATAAGTATCAACGAATTTGAATATAGTACCATACATAAAACAAAAAAAATTTGATCTCATAGCTATCGAGCAGTGTAATTAAATTTTTTATGGATAGTATCTACAGCATTCAACAGCTAGCTGTATCCCCCGATTTTGTTATCATCAGTTTTCTGTCACTTCTCTGTCTGTTTTCTCCCACTTCATGTCAAAATAGGGAGAAATATTATTTTATAAGTATCCAACCACACAACATACGGAATACACCCGTAAACTTGAAATTGTCAAGATCATGTCATGACGCTAGGCTAGCTGCGCGCGCGCAGGCTGCAGTTGTGAATCGTATCGGGTCCCGTTTGAACGTCTATAGAAGAGTTTGAAAAGCGCGCAAAGTAGTTCTTTACGAAAACTATGTGTATGTGATATTTTAGTTTGTGTAGTGTTGTTTTGATGTAATGGCATAAATTAAGGAGTTTTAATCTCAATTTAATAAATAATTGTACAGGTGAGTTTACTTTGTAATAATAATTAATTTTATTTAAACATTTCTCTCTAACGTCTGTGAACACGGTTTTTCTATCACAAACAAGATCATTACCCTTATTTTTTTATAATGAGAAAATGATACTAACTTAAAAAAATATTCATGCGTGTAACTCGGCTATTTTTAGACACATATTTTTTTAAATATTATAATTATTTCTGTAAATAAAAACTAATTAAATTTTTTTTCCACAAATTATAACAAACTTTCCTCGTGTAAGGCTGTATCAATTTGTGTAAACGCTATAAAATCCGTTCGGTGGTTTAGAAGAAGTTAGCGGAGAAACAGTCAGATGCGGACAACAATTTTACTTTATAATTGTATAGATATAGAATTATATATGTATATGTTAGATGGCTGCTGCGTCGCCTACGTCTATGCCTAAAGAAACACCATGGTGTTTCTTTGGTGTTTCTTGGGTTTTGCACCCAACCCTATGGGGTTGCAAATGCGATGTGGCATTTGCAACCCTTATTGGGCTTATTGAAGAACTAGCTGGCGCCCGCGACTTCGTCCGCGTTGAAAAAGAAAAAAGTTGCCTATCCTGTGTCCGGTACATCTAAATGTTTCATGAAAATCAGTTATGGAGGAAAATTCATACAGAAAAAAATTCTAAAAATCGTTAATTTAGTTTCAGTATCATTTATAGAGCCTATAAACACGATATCTCTGAAAACAAAGTAACTTACTCAATGACCAACCCTTATAGATTTATTATTAGTACTAGCTGGCGCCCGCGACTTCAAAAAGAAAAAAAGTAGCCTATTCTGTGTCCTGTACGTCTAAATGTTTATATACCAAGTTTCATGAAAATCAGTTAATTCGTTTAAGAGTTATGAAGGACCATACATACATACATATATACATACAGAAAAAAATTCTAAAAATGGTCAATTTAATTTCAGTATCCTGTATAGAGCCTATAAACACGATATCTCTAAAAACAAAGTAACTTACTCCATGACCAACCCTTACAGATTTATTATTAGTATTACTTAAGTATATCGTGCTGTTATACCAAAGTACTTATAACCAAGGCAAATTAAGCCATTTATCGGCAATCAGGGGAAATAAATCGTGTAGTTTTGAAAATTGGTAGAATTATACTTTACGGTATCGAGATTAACATACTAAAAGTCCTCAAGGGTGGGGGTTGTGCTGAGGGTGTAAGGGGGGGTTGAAGGTACCTTTTTTGAGGTTTTTGCTCATATCGCGAATATCTGTAGGAATAGCATTATGATTACCTCTGACAAAAGTTTCTACAAGAAATTGTCTAGAAATTTAGATATATTCATTTTTACTCTACGATCAATACTTTAGGGACTACAGGCTGTGTAAGTTTACAGATATACATAAATAGACGATTTCAGCAAACGGTGTTGTTTTTTTTTTCGGCGTTATTTATCGCCATTTTTAGTTTAGAATAAGCAAGCTTAGTCATCTGCCGACCCAACATAAAAACCCCATGAAGATCCATGGAGAATTCTAAACAAAAAAGAGGATAATGTAAACAAGGTCCGAGCGTTCAAGATACCGTATGCCCTTAAGCAACGAAGGGCGTCAGCGGGTCGTGGATGGTGAGGTTGAGGTCCATGCATACCACTGAGGTTAAATCAACGTCTTTTCTACTGCATATACAAACAGGACAAGATTTATAGCTCAAAAATGGGTTCGATCCGCAAAAAATTCTGCTACTTGATTTTTCGATTGGATTATGTCAGAGACTGTCTCCCAAGTATAAATCCAAGTTTGTGTCGCTTGAAACCGCGAGCGTTAGCCGCCATCTCGAGAAACGCCTTTTTACAAATATCTCAGCAACGGTGAGTTTAACGTTAAAAATTGTAAGAATCTTTTTTGTAGAGAATAAAGTTTCCCATCGTTTTTATTTAAAATGTTTTGCCGATATATGGTCAATTAAAAAAACCAAATTTTTGTTTTTGGAAAATATTTCGATAAATTTTAGAAATACGAAAAAAATGTGGTAATCAAAGTTGTAGAGCATAAATTTTTCTATAATTTTTGTAGGAAACTTTTTTTTGTAAAATCAATAGTTGCTGAGCTCTACCGCAATTAAAGTTTCCGTCAGGTAAAAAAAAACAGCTACGGCAACTTTTATAAAAAGCAACACAAGACAGAAATATAAAATATAAGTTTCCCATTTGAAATTGCGGCATTAATTTTTTTTTTGGTAATTTTTTTTTCGGTAATTTAAAAAAAAAAGATTTTCTTTTATTTTGCTTTACTATTAATTGCGGTAGAGCTCAGCAACTATTGATTTTACAAAAAAAAGTTTCCTACAAAAATTATAGAACAATTTATGCTCTACAACTTTGATTATCACTTTTTTTTCGTATGTCTAAAAATTATCGAATTATTTTCCAAAAACAAAAATTTAGTTTTTTTAATCGACTATATATCGGCAAATATTAACAGTAGAGAAAAACGTTTCAAATAAAAACGATAGGAAACTTTGTTGTCTACAAAAAAGATTCCTACAATTTTTAACGTAAAACTCACCGTTACCGAGATATTTGTAAAAAGGCGTTTCTCGAGATGACGGCTAACGCTCGCGGTTTCAAGCAACACAAACTTGGATTTATACTTAGGAGACAGTCTCTGACATAATCCAATCGAAAAATCAAATAGCAGGATTTCTTGCGGATCGAACCCATTTTTGAGCTATAAATCTTGGCCTGTTTGTATATGCAGTAGAAAAGACGTCGATTCAGCCTCAGTGGTATGCATGGACCTCAACCTCACCATCCACGACCCGCTGACGCCCTTCGTTGCTTAAGGGCACACGGTATCTTGAACGCTCGGACCTTGTTTACATTATCATCTTTTTTGTTTAGAATTCTCCATGGATCTTCATGGGGTTTTTTCATGTTGGGTAGGCAGATGACTAAGCTTGCTTATTCTAAACTAAAAATGGCGATAAACAACGCCGAAAAAAAAAACGACACCGTTTGCTGAAATCATCTATTTTTGTATCTCTGTAAACTTGCACAGCCTGTAGTCCCTAAAGTATTGATCGTAGAGTAAATGTGTATATATCTAAGTTTGTAGACAATTTCCTGTAGAAACTTTTGTCAGAAGCAATCATAATGCTATTCCTACAGATATTCGCGATATGAGCAAAAACCTCAAAAAAGGTACCTTCAACCCCCCCTTACACCCTTAGCACAACCCCCACCCTTGAGGACTTTTAGTATGTTAATCTGGATACCGTAAAGTATAATTCTACCAATTTTCAAAACTACACGATTTATTTCCCCTGATTTTTCTTATTTTCTCAGGCTATTAGTCTTCTTTCTGTAAGAAGCCAGATATGCTGCTTAGTTTATGCCTTCACAATGCAATATGATCTGTAGCCACTTAGCAAGTGTTAGCACGTTTTTAGCAGCGGTGCTGTTGTGTTTATTCACCTCATTTTTTATCTATTAACTTATTATAGTAAGCAGTATACTTGCAGGTCCCTTAATATGTTGATGTTTATAAACAAAGGTAGATGTTATAGCCATCCACAACCATATTTTTTATTTAAAAAACAATTGCTTGGTAAACTGCAGCCTTTGAGATGAGGCTTTTGCGCATCGAGTAGTTACAAGTTACAACATTCATTGTAAATTGGAATTGCATCCAAGTATTTGGACAAGAATATCAAGTTTTGACCGGTTCGTAGCCGGTGTTAATAACCATTAAAAATAGAACTAATGGGAATAAACTAGTTACGAAGCAGAATCAAATGCTTAATAATTAGGTACGTAATAGCGTACGCGCTACGTAGGAGAGAGTTTAATAAATACCTACTAATTTATATGGAGCCTTATCAAATTTCTATGCATCTCTACTTACACGCGATAAATTCTGTTTTGGTCTATTTGGCTTTGTAATTCCAAAAGTAGGTATAATATATTAAGAAACTACATAGACATTATAACTATGTATGACAGCCATTAAACAAAGCATATTATAAATTATACCTACACTAGCTGGTGCCCGTGACTTCGTCCGCGTTAAAAATAAAATATATAACACCTAATAAATCATGTCTATAAAGCGATAAAGATTTTATATTTTAGAGTCTAAAATATAAAATCTTTCCCGGTTCCCGAGGGATTGTCTAAAATCAATCAATCAATCAATCATCAATATCATCAATACTCAATCAATCAATACTAATAATAAATCTGTAAGTGTAAGTATTGTATGTATGTATGTTCCTTCATAACTCTTAAACGAATTAACTGATTTTCATGAAACTTGGTAAATAAATATTTAGGCGTACAGACACAGGATAGGCTACTTTTTTCGGGCGCCAGCTAGAATAAATTATAGCCTATGTTACGCGCTGACAATGTAGTTTTCTATAGCTAATACAAATCTCTCCTCTTTATGAGATTAGTATGTATAAATAGATAAAATTTTCTGCCTTAAACAAACATGGATTGTAAAGTAGCTTGAAAGTATCGAAAAAATTCCATTTAATCGCCAACTATTAAATAAGCTAACTTAAAAAAAATTGTATTTAAAGTATAATTAAAAGTTTTTTTTTTAAATACTAGATGCCCTAGTGAACTTCGTATGACTTTTTGATTTGATTGTAACTATAGGGTTAGGTCATAAGCTAGAAAAGCATTGGCGTTTTGATTTTTAGGTTCATACCTATTATGACTTAATGTTAGATACATTAAGTCATACATATATTATATACCCACCAAACTTGTTTTACATAATATTAACATGTCTTAATTAATACAATGTTTTAATTATACAAACGTCATGTCAACGTAGTTTCACTTTCGTACAAAAAATTTGTATATTTCACATATGCATACGAGCATGGATATATATACGAGTATTTTAAATTATGAAAGTGCGAATTTGCTCAAAATGTCGTTTTCATTCAATTTATTAATCTTTTATATCTTGCTTGCTTCACTTTACTTGATTGATCTATTTTTTAGGATTTTTTGGTTAAACCACAGAAAAATTTTGTTATAATTATAGTCAAACTAGCGAACTAGCATTTTTTTCTGCACATCCTCGTTTATCGTTCTTTTTAATAGTTAAAACCGTATCAAAATTTATTAAATACGATCTACGACATTTTAAATCTTTATCGTAACGAGTGCTCATTTTATAATATATGTATAAACTCGCCAAACTACTTTTTATTCGCTATATTATAACTGATAACTCATATGTAATATGTATTGATTTTTTTTTGGTCTCAAAAGATCCGCCAATGTAGATTACTCCGAGAAGTTACTCAGTGTCAATTTTGAGGATTGAAATTAAACCGATTCTATAAAGTACGTGTTGTTGAATAAAAATCTATATTTTTATGTATATCTAAATATATCTTTGAAATTAGTACCTGTACAATGAAGTTTCTCTCCGCTTATGTTTGTTGTCGCACAAAGTAACGGGCAAAAGTTATTGATGTAGGTATATAGACACTATTAAATTTATTATATTTACACGACAAAAACAACTTTTAAAATTTTATTGCCTCGTTATCTACAACCAAAGGAATCATTTGTCAAACAAACACTCGACACATGATAGCCAACAACATAAATTTTTATAAATTAAGAAAAACATTTATTGTTTTTTATTTTGTTAATTAATTTCCACTTCCAAACGCCCAGTCGCCTCTTTACTCATTAGATCTCAATATTATTAATTAAGATGGTCATTACCTATTATGCTTATACCACCTTCAACCTTCTTCGGAACCTATAATTATTAGAGATCCACCGGTACAAGTATCATTAAAATATTAATGTCTCGACATATCGCCTCTCTCCGATGAAGACGTGCGCAGTTAGTTTAGAGTACTCAAGCGTCAATAGGTGATTGTTAATTTGAGGTTTGAGAATAAATCGATATTATGTTTATTTTAGTGTAAAACTACCACATATAGAGTACTCTTGGCAGCATATTATTATCTCCTGGGATTATTATACTGGCAAAATGAACTATGAAACCTTATACTTATATAATCACGCACACACTATAATATACCTATAGTGGTTAGGGATTGGTTGGTTAGGGATCTACCTCCTAGTGGTCCACCCCGGGCAACGTCAATACTGATTTTTATCGGTGGCGGCGGCTGAAGATCCCTCAAAGCGGTGTGGTAGGTCCACAGCAGTTGCGATGGGCCGCCTGGTTCGCGACCACCCTTCCGCCGGAGTCCAGCGCCAAACGATTTTTTTTCGTGTTCCGTTGGTGCGCGGAAGTACCAGTGCCATTGGGGAAATAGAAGAGGTCAGTTGCGCAGCCTAGAACCGGTCTTGTAATTGATGGACGACACTGTATCGGGCAACTCATTCTGGAGGCTAGCGGGATCCTAAGCACGGTCTCTAGCCGTAGGCCGACCGCCGGTAGTAGGGAGCCCAATTAGCACATCAGCCACGTGTGAAAGGCTGCTCCACACAACGCGCGAAAAATCCCGAAATGCTCCACCGTGCCAGTTGGCGACTGGAAGGGAGGACCCGGTGGCGATTTCCGGGGGGGTTAGGGCGTCCCCGCAGGCTCCAAATGAGTTTCTCAACGATCGTTTTAATCCATTAGTCCCTGTTGGTCTTCTAGGTAGCGCCTCGACTTCTCTCTTGCCTCCCCACAAACACTCGAACACACAAAATATGAAAAGCAAACGAAGAAATATAGGTAAAAATCGGCTGCACTTCCTCCCACTTAAAGTGCATCTGACAAACATCAGAGGACTGCACTCAAACCTCGACCCGGTCCATCACCACCTGGAGACCGAAAAGCCACACCTATTCTTTCTCACGGAGACGCAAATAGTTACACCGTCGGACGCTTCGTACCTCAGCTATCCAGGTTACACGCTTGAACATAGATTCAGAAAAAATGCTGGGGTCTGTGTTTATGCACGCGATGACATCTGCGTTCGGCGTCTCCGTTGCTTTGAAGATTCTGGGTTTTCTACAATCTGGCTTTTGGTGGATACTGGGATTGAAAAAACCGTCTATGCTTGTATCTACCGATCGCATAGCGGTAACCAGGAGACAACCAGACTTTTCGACCACCTAATCGAGACGGCAGATTTAGCCCAACAAAAGTATCCTACATCGGAGCTTGTTTTTCTGGGCGACTTTAATGCCCACCACAGCGAATGGCTGTTTCCATACCAAGAAACAGACCACGCTGGGAGAGAGGCGCGTAAATTTGCACTCACTCTGGATCTCACCCAGCTGGTAAATGTCGCCACACGGATACCTGACGTTGATGAACACACATCCAACTGCCTCGACTTACTGCTGACTACTGATCCAGACCTGCACTCCGTGTCGGTTTCAGCCCCTCTCGGGACATCCGACCACTGTCTGGTGAAGTCCGTGTCGAACCGTTCTCCTCCTGATAACAGCCCCAAAGGCACGAGGAGAATCTGGCGATACGAGTCCGCAGATTGGGATGAGATGCGACACTTCTTTGCATCTTATCCTTGGCATCAGATGTGCTTTCCTTTGGGAGATCCCTCACTCTCTGCTAATGCAATTGCTAATGTGATACAACAGGGAATGGAATATTTCATTCCATTCTCCGACATCCCGCTTGGTCTTAAAACCCGGCCATGGTACAATGCAGACTGCGCAAGAGCTGCAGACCGTAAAGAGTCTGCCTACCGTGCCTGGGTTCATGCTCGCGACCACATGCGTGGGGATCGAAAGATTCGCTCAGAGAAGAGAACATTCAACTCCGCTGCCAAGTCGTGCAAGAAGGTATTCCGCAAGGCTCGTTTCGACCATATTGGTCGGGTGGGAGCCAGGTTAGCAGCCTACCCTCCCGGTAGTAAGCAATTCTGGTCTTTGTCGAAGTCTATTGAATCTAATTTCTGCCGTCCAACTCTTCCTCCCTTACTGAAGCCAGATGGCTCTCTGGCTCACTCTGCGATTGAGAAAGCAAATCTTTTTGCTTCTCAATTTGCCTCTAACTCATGCCTCGTCACGAGCTCTCAACCACCACCACCATTACCTCGTTGTGACTTTTCAATGCCGGAGGTCTCAATTCACAACAAAGAGGTTCGAAGAGCGCTACAGAGCCTTGATGTAAACAAAGCCAGTGGGCCTGATGGCATACCTGCAAGGGTCTTGAAGCACTGTGGTCCTGAATTGTCTCCTGTGCTTACACGCTTGTACCGTCTCTCTCTCAAAACAAATACCGTACCGGCATCCTGGAAGCTTGCCAATGTACAACCAGTGCCTAAAAAGGGAAGTCGTGCCGACCCCTGTAATTACCGACCAATCGCCATCACTTCCATACTCTGCAAGGTTATGGAGAGAGTACTGAACAGTAAGCTGATAGCATATCTTGAAGCTAATGACCTACTCAGTGATCGTCAATATGGCTTTCGCCAAGGACGTTCAACTGGGGATCTTCTTGTGTATGTCACGCACTACTGGGGTGAAGCCATCGAGAGACATGGCGAGGCTCTCGCTGTGTCTCTTGATATATCAAAGGCTTTTGACAGGGTTTGGCATGCAAGTTTGCTAAGCAAGCTTCCAACATACGGCATCCCCTCTGGCCTCTGTAGCTGGATTTCTGATTTCCTGAGTGAAAGGTCGATTCGAGTAGTCATTGATGGCTGCTCCTCAGATCTCATGGCTATTAATGCCGGTGTTCCTCAGGGATCTGTTCTCTCTGCGACTCTTTTCCTGCTACACATAAATGATCTGCTTCTTCCAGGAGTAGTTGCGTACGCAGATGATAGCACAGTCATGGAGAGATATCTGTCCACTGCAGGGGCTAGTCGCGATGAAATTAATTCTGAGAGGGAGGCAATGGTTGAGCGAATTGATTCTACCTTGGGTCTTATATCCCAGTGGGGTGACAGGAACCTGGTTAGTTTTAACGCCACCAAAACGCAAGCGTGTTTGTTTTCAGCTAAAAGGAGCCCTTTCGACTTGGCTCCAACCTTCCGAGGTGCATCTGTACCTGTTGCCAATAATCTCGAACTTCTTGGCATGAGGTTGAGCTCTAATCTCAACTTCGGCACATCTATTGAGTCCAAAGCCCAAACAGCAGCCAAAAAGCTGAGCATCCTAAACAAGGTGAAGCGATACTTTACGCCTGGACAGCTCTTATCTTTGTATAAGGCGCAAGTCCGATCTTGCATGGAGTATTGCTCTCACCTCTGGGATGGCTCAGCCAAATACCAACTTGCCGCACTCGACTCAGTGGAACGCAGAGCTAGGAGACTCATAGGCAAAAGTACTCTTTTAAAATCTAAGATGCACAGCCTGGCACATAGACGCAAAATTGCCAGTCTATGTGTTTTTTATAAGATGTACTTCGGAGAGTGTGCTCAGGAGTTACATGAGCTCATACCGCCTTCCCCTTTCTTCCATCGGACACACAGACGTACGGCTGATTACCATCCTCATCTTGTCGAAATCCCTCATTTTCGGACCAAACGCTTTGAAACATCCTTTATAATGCGCACTGCCAAGGTTTGGAACTCCCTGCCGGCGTCTGTATTTCCGAGCCTATATAACCCTAATCTATTCAAAGTTCGAGTGAATAGGCATCTTCTGGGTGAGCTCGCTCCATCTTAGGCCTCATCCATGCTACTCAGCTGGTTGTTGGCCAAGAGCAAACCCATCTCTAATAAAAAAAAAAAAAAAAAAAATACTAGCATTTTCTATGTCTAAATTGCATGTATTGAATTGTGAATGACCGCGTTTCATATTTTTTTAATGTGATTTTAGGCCATATTTTTGTGTATTATAAACGGATTAAGCTTATCAATTGTAAATGTTTAATACTAATTTCTGCCAGCGACTTCGCCCGCGTAACTTTGTAAATTATATACTAAAACCTTCCTCGAGAACAACTCAATCCATTGATGAAAAATACATGAAAATCGGTGCAGTAGTTTTTGAGTTTATCGCGAACAGACAGACAAACACACAGACAGACAGACAGACGCGGCGGAGGACTTTGTTTTATATATTTAAGGATCACAGATATCATCAAAGCTTTAATGTCAACTCGGCAAGTATTTATCGTAATAATTTATCGATATATTATCGTTTCTCATTATCGGAGCGAATGGCCGTTTTATCTTTCCAGTACCCATCTCATAATCATGGTTAAGGGCTACTTTAATCAATTACACGGATCACAGAGGAACAGACTGTAGTAAATAATGATCCTACTTCAAAGTAAAGAGCCATTACATATTATTAATATCTTCGGATTCAAGACCTAAACAAGACCTAACCTAACAAGCACCTAAACCACGAGCTTTTGGAAATACTGATCACTTAGATATTTTCTTGATTTCTCGTTCAGCGTTTCGTAGTTTGATTATAAATTTCTGAATAAATACATAGCTAGGATATTTGGCATTAAATACAAACATAAAACTGTATTTCGAAGTTCCGAAGGAAACTGAACATACAAAAATACATATTTTTTTTTAATTTAACAATTACACAATTAGTGATGCATATATGGAATTGTGTGGTGTGTATTATATATATTAATTTATCCATAGCTAATAATAAAACGGTTCGCCGACTATACGCAAAGAACCAATTAGGGTTTAAAATGACTGTTAAGAATAGTCGTAAATAGATAGATATACTCGCGTAGTTACTTTACATACGAGTGTTGAGTACATTTCCTTGCGTTCATACACTTTAAAAGTTGATAAGTTTCGGTAAAAGTTGATAAGCTTCAAAAGTTGATAAGTTTCGGTAACTCTGTTCACTGTTAGAGACAATATAATATTAGAGACATTATAATGCAATGTGTAATTTATTGATGTGTTGAAAAATACCAACGAACCCTTAAAGGGGTGAATTATTTCTGCCATTTGCCACCGGTTAGGTATGGAATGTCTATTGTACGGTTTGCAGTCGCTCTGCTTCTTGTACAGTTAGTCAGATGGAATAGATAGGTAAGGTGCTTTTTTTAAGATAGATACCCCTACTTGTAAAAACAGCTAATGATCTGACAGATGAAATGAGACAATAATTATGTTTAATCTATTTGTGTTAAAAAAAACAATAACAAAAAATAAAAATGAAATAAATTAAAAACATTAATAATAAACATATATATATCAAAAATCATCAATACTAATAATAAATCTGTAAGTGTAGGTATTGTATGTATGTATGTATGTATGTTCCTTCATATTTAACTTATTTTCGTGAAACTTGGCAGATAAACATTTAGACGTACAGGACACAGGATAGGCTACTTTTTTCTTTTTCAACGCGGATGAAGTCGCGGGCGCCAACTAGTTTTAATAATAAATATGATGAGCTAGCCTGCAGTAGTGAGACATAATTGTAGTTTAATTCTAAGTTTTTTACTAAGTTAAGTACACTTATTTTTTCCTTGAGTTTTTCTCTATAGATTTATTTAAAGATTGTACATTTTATTATAGATTATATTTTACATATTTTATTTTTATAGATTTAGATTTAATTTTTTTTCAAGTAAAATAAATTTTAATTTTGTTACTGCACAGAGTAGGTGCGAGGCAATATGTTTCTGTCATTTTGAGCTTAATTTTCTTACACAATAACAACAGTGTGACTTCTATGAGAGATTATGGTTTCACTGTCATTGATTTATGTAAAAAAAATCATGCTGTTTATAAAAGTGACAAAATTCTCCATTCCAAAATATTAGGACGAAGTTGTACCTCTGTACTCGATTCTACTTTGTCGCTAGTTACCGTTTAATTACTAGTTTAAGTGCATATATGAAGGTAATGAAGTTCAAGAATTTCCCGCAGGAATAGCTAGATGCCTATTGTCCATATACAGGGGGCGGAGAAATTTTTCAATTTTTAATCAGGAGAATAGCTACTTTGTTGCTTTTCAATTCCAGTCTTTTACCTACGGTACAATACTACAAAATTTATATTTAAATAGAAACCCGGTCCCGGCTTTGCGCGGATGCAATTTGTTATACAATTTATAGGTACTATATGTAACACTGTGATTTTTTTCCATATCCGTTTTTTTATCCAAAAAAAGTAGTTTCTGAGGGATCTTTTAAGACCTAAAAAATCAATGCCTAAGAAAAGAAGGGGCGAAAACGAAGTCGCGAGCAAAAGCTGACTTAATATAAAATCCGATTGAAATAAAAAAATATTGATATAAAAATCTTAATATGAAATTGATAAGATTAAGAAGTACTAAATAGCGTGTCTTTTTATAATGAATCACAATAGCAAGCAACCAGCAAATATGGTAAATTTGGTTAATTTAAAAAAAATATATGTATGAATATGACATTATTAAGTTTAACGTCACAAAAGAGACTTGTAGGTTACCTATTACGCACCTGCGCGTAACTCAGGTAACATCTATGTAACTTATAGAGCAAAATGCAATAACTTGTGACCTATAAGGAGAACGATTAGACGCAGCTGTAAACTTAATTGCAATATGTCTTGCATTTTATTTTTACACGCCACCAAAGAATCTACAAGTACTATTGTCAGTGTCTGCACCGCAGTGTGTAATGTTTAGAAAAAAAAAGACATTATAATGAATATATAACGTCATTTTCTGCTTCTATAAACGTTTTAACAAATAATTTATTTCACTAGGCATCAATCCGATATGAGTAATGAATGCCATATTAGGTATAAAACCTTGTCAATTTTCTTTTGAGCTCACACGCGTTTGACTGTGCATCCCTTCTTGACCTAGAGTTGCTTGTCTTTAAAGGCTTATTTGTAATACAATCAAAATAAGTTAAAATAATCATTTTCATCATCATCTCAGTTCACTGGAGGACATCGGACCGATAAAAAAGCAGCTTGCAACCTTTATGGTAGGGGAGCCCAAGAGGGGATTTTGGGATTTACTCGAGCGCGTCAGATATTGCCAATGTATATTCCCCACGTGTCTCCCACAACGGATATGTATTAATCTGCCGGTTTGGTTGGTGGGGTTGGCGGGGGTTGGGGTAAAATTTTAAATACAAATCAGTTTTTCAGAGGATGTTAAGTGAAGCTAAACTAAGTTCCCATTAAAAATTCGGATGTAACGCAAGCTCGTGGCAGCTTTTTGAAAATGCAAAAAAAGATTTTTGACGATTGCCATTTTGTAATAATCAAGCGCGTCAGATTTTCAAACAGATGGTTCAGCCTGAATTCCTGATCGTGCTGATTCTTATATGACGATTATATGGAGTATTTTTTAAAATACAGCGCCTACATAATTTTGAACGCCTGGAGACGCTCACCTCACCGCAGAAATGAAAAACTTCATATAACCTGTTTTTATCCTTACCATCCAATCTTCAAAGTCCAATAGGTCCCCATGACGCTCGAGTAACTCCACATTTAGCATCGTGGGCTCCCCTACCATTATATATATTTTATTTTTAAACGCGGACGAAGTTGCAGACCTTCTTAGCGTGCCGCTTCTCTGCGAAGGTTGGCGACCATTATGGCTATCTTGACACTGGAAGCTGCTGCGCAAGAGTCAGTAAGGGCTTAAACCGAACCACTCTTTTAAATTCTTCAACCAGGATTTCACAGACAACAGCTAGTCTAAAATATTCTCAATAAATTTCCTAGTGGTCAACAACCTTAATAAACAACTTATTAAAGATAATTACCACGATTCAATTTCAATTGGTTACCAACGTTACCTAATATGAGTACACATTGACATCTCAAATGGTACGGCGAGCGTTCCTTATTTGAATATAATAGAAAATGGCCGACAATGCGTCTGACAAAATGGCTTCCAATTTATATGCTAAGGGCTTCAAAGAGCTGCATCTGCGGCTTTTAAGGAAATAATTGCAATGTGCAAGGCACGTATTTATGCATGCATAAAATATTGCATGACTGTCGCATGTAAGTAAAATTGCTATGAAGGTTCATTGGACCGAAGGCATCATACCTGATTGTGTACGCCATATTGTAATTAATGTTAACATAAAATGCATTGCACGTTATCATTGTAATATGCAAATCAATGGGCGTTCACGATTATACTCGTAGGTCCCGTAAAAATTATTTTCCCATCATTTGCATACAATCGAGGAATATATGTTTCAATGAAGAAGACACCAAAATACCTTTAGTACATTTTGGGTACCTATCCATTTTAGTGGCAATAATATTTAAATGGTTTTGATTTTTTGGTGTCGCACCCTTTGGACCACAATTTTTGACCCTGCCTACAAAAAAATTTGACCTTAATTTGACCCGTTAGTCTTTTGTATGCCCCGTTTTAGGACACATTTCAAATTACTCGCCACTGAGACACAATCATCAGAACATTTTTGTTGTCTAATGTTCTTTTTGTGAATTTTAATATTTAATTCATTGTTCTATAGTTCCTCATATACATAAATAGAAGATTGTTGGGTACCTATATAAGATAAATGTTTATAAAGATCCATACAAAGCTCTATCCAAGGACCATCTAATTACAGCGAGTTTATAAAATATTTTTTTTAAATACAGTATACGATTCTTGCATATTTATGAATATTACCCATTTTGTTCGCCACATTCAAAGAAAACTTTCTCCATAGAAATCGTCAAGTCATTGCTGAGTTAAAATATTGACGACTCACTGATTCGCAGCCTTTTGTGAACCGTTGACTTTGGTAAGAGATAAAAATATAATTATCACTCATTTACTCCATTAGTTTGAACGAGATAGAAGATGGTAAAATGTAGAAATCGTTCAAGTTTTTGAAATAAGAATGGAGAGAGAATGTACCTATTCAATTTTTATTAGTCGTAGCAATAAAAAAAAACATGACTTCTGAGATATTCATATGAAAGTTTAGAAGCAAACTAAAAAACGATATTAGTTTCATACCTAGTTACAAATAAATTCTAAAATGTGCTAAATTTGTGACATTTTTGTGGGTTTAATTCTTATACCTAACTACTGACTAAAAGTAAAGTTTACGCATTAATACGAAGTACAATTTATGCCTCCGGTACATTACAACCTAATCTCAAATTGCCTGAAATGTGAATACACCTGAATCATAAATCCCAAATAGACTAAATCCCAATTAGATGGAATGCGAAATTGACTTAATTTTTTAGGATACATACATCAAACTACTACAACATGGAACACGCGTGCCATACAAAACACTACGAATTTTATGGAACATTTAAAAGTGACATATGCGTAGAGCATGAACTGTCATTTAAAACAAAACAAACATAATAATAAGTACGTAATTTAAAGAAAATGTGATTACATCAACCCATTAGAGTTTAAAATGAAATAGTAGAAGTTGATAGTTACTACCTTTTACCATTGACGCGTGAAGGCAAGAGTCCGCCATGATTCTGTCAAAGGCGTTTTTTTTATGTGCCGCTTTGGCATTTGTGATGCAAATTCCATTGTAGTATTTCGATGGATACATAGCATAATGTTCAAGTCGCAATATTATTACAATTTGCTTGTAATAATCCCATCTATGAAGATTTCTCTAAAATAATGGAATTCGCGAGTTCAATAAGTTCGTTTTTGTTTGCGTCGCATTCTGTCTTATAAGTTGAGAACAAACTCTCTCAAATACATATTACCTACTTATTTCAGCCTCTCGTAAATGGTGCCCTTACATTTCTTAGCAGCAGCAGTTTGCTGGCGAAATATGTTGCGAAGAATACTATACTAATATTTTAAAACACCTTGAAAAATCCATATTATGCAATTTCTCTTACAAATTGCTATGTCTATTTTTATTATTTCTTACTAATAACCATTAATTCCATAAAAAAAAGGTATAATATGTGAGTAATAATTGCAATTTTAAAGTAATTTTAGTCAATAGAAAGTCACATTAAAAACTTCAAACCATTATAATAACAAATTACCGCAGTAACGTCTTCATTCCACAAGAACATTTGTTTAAACTATTATTTAAAGTTATTATACGCAATTATGATACTTAGACGATGTTTAAATAAATTATATAATTTAGTATAAACTGTGTTAAAATTATCGTTTGCGATTACGGCGCTAATGTAAACTATCACAACGTAAAATATGAACAAAAACGTTTCTAAGTTTAAGCTCAGAAGCCTTTACTTAACTAAGTATGAAGCATTTGCCTTTTTAAAGATTAAAGATACCGAGGCATTACGGTAAGTTAATTACTTACACGTGGGAGTTCTTATTATTTTTAAAAACTTTTATTGGTGTAATGAATGTATAATTGTAATCGTTATTTTTAATTTCTTATTAAAAATATGTACTTATTAGAGAATTATAATTATTATTGTCGATAAAATAGGCTTAAGATAGAATTTATATCTTCAATTCAATTAAAGAAAAAAAGAAGTTACATACATAATAAAAATGATATTATATTTATTTATAGTCTATAGTATAGACTCTGTACCTATATTATAGACATATACAGAAAGAGCGATAAACAAGGAAGGATTGAGTATCTATAATATAATTTGTAAACAAAAATTGCATCCGTCGGGAGCGCTAGAAAGCTAGAAAACATTTTGTCGATATTATCATCAATATATGATCAATATCAATATTCAATATATGTACTAATAATAAATCTGTAAGGGTTGGTTATGGAGTAAGTTACTTTGTTTTCAGAGATATCGTGTTTATAGGCTCTATACATCATACTGAAACTAAATTGACCATTTTTAGTTTTTTTTTCTGTATGTATGTATGTATGTATGTATGTATGTATGTATGTATGTATGTATGTATGTATGTATGTATGTATGTATGTATGTATGTATGTATGTATGTATGTATGTATGTATGTATGTATGTATGTATGTATGTATGTATGTATGAAGTCGCGGGCGCCAGCTAGTATTTAATATATGTATCTTTTTAGTGACCATTTAGGTATATACTCTTAATACACCAAATTTAGGTTACAAATTAACATATTAAGACGTTTACTAGATTATTTAAAACGACTAAACACATCTAAGAATTGGAGGTCACACAAACAAAAAGTTCTGCGACGCAAAATATTTGCTGAATCACTTGAAATTTCTCGACGGGTTTTCGAGAATACAAACTTAATTTATAACACTCATTAATATTAAAATGTCTGATATGTAACCGGTGACTTTCACCGCGTCAATATACTTTTATAGTCTCTTAACATATTATTTCTCCGAGTTTCCATTGATGCTCTGCATACGACTAGATTAGAATTATACGAAATTCTTCATGTTACGCCATAGTAGGGATTGAAAACTACATATTATACATTTTATTATCATCGGCATACATTAATTGTACATAACGTAATTTTTTTTTTATTTTTTATTTTACCTTTTGCAACCTAGTCCGCGTAACTTTAAAAAATACTAGCTGGCGCCCGCGACTTCGTCCGCGTTGAAAAAGAAAAAAGTAACCTATCCTATTTCCTGTACGTCTAAATGTTTATCCACCAAGTTTCATGAAAATCAGTTAATTCGTTTAAGAGTTATGGAAGAACATACATACATAACAATACCTACACTTACAGATTTATTATTATTGATTGATGTTAAGAGAATATTTGAGTGCTTTAAAAAGGGTTGGCTAAGTTTGTTTTACTAATCTTATATTTATCCTTTGCAACCACAGAAGATCTGATAAGGGCCTCGGGTCGTTATAATAATGTGGCCACTAAACCTGTTTTGGGGAAATGAAATAAGTAAGTAGTAAAAATTATAATTATATTCAAAACTGCTAAGAAGTTCTTGAAAAATCTTGAAAAATTTCACCTGAAAACGAATTATGAAAATCCGTAAAAAGAAATATATTTCCAATTTTGTGGATGAGCCAACACACACGCCTTACAAAAATTTACGCATGAAAGATTATCCGTTACCACACAGACTAGTATCTACAACTTATTGCAAATATGTACTTACGCCTATTTGTTAACTTAAAGTTACAACAACTTTTGACCTGTAACTTATATGATCTGTAACTATTTCCATAACACAATATCGGAATTAATGGAATAACGGATACGCTATGACGAAAGCTACCGATAATAAACATTTATGACTTTCGAGAGTTCTTGTAAACATCATTTTTGTGTCTACTTATATTAAAAAAATATTTGATAAGATCAACCATTGACTTTTTTTGTGAGGATGAATTGGCAGGTGGCTTACCTCGCCTACTAGCCCTTTGGTTCAGTACTTAAAAAGTTCGCGTTAACTATAAACATATACATATAATACAAAACATAAGAATGTGCCTAAATTTATGTTTAGATGGTTGGTTCTGAGTGAGAAAGGGATGTTAGAGCCCATTCCTTATCACTATCCCCCTTATCCTCTATCTGTTACCCTTACTGTTGAACTTAGTATAAAAAAAAAAAAACAAAAAACATTTTATAAACGTTAAATAGGGTGCGCGTTCAAAGTCGCCGAGAAACGCTATGAATATTACTCGTAGTTATAAACTGACAACCTCTCTAAAATGCAGTGAAATAACTGCGCATGTATGTTCCTAGTCCAGTACTCCTTATCATACGCGGCATCCCACTGGCATCCCCTTGTTGTTTTCTTGTGTTCCTAGGCGACAGTAGCCACAGCCTGAATCTACAGATTATAGTTGAAAATTTAAAAATACTTAGCATCAACAGTTGCGTCAATCTCAACCTGATTAATCTCTTTTTGTAGACACTACTTTGCAGCCTCATTATCATAATCGGGTAATGATTGATCGACTACACAATAAGCTTACGTCAGTAGGTTGAAAAGAAGTTTGAACTCTGTAACCTACTTAACAGTAAAACATTAACACGAGGCAGAAAAAAAAAACAAATTATGATATACTAAAATATGTGGAGAACTTTAAGATATTTGTTTTTTTTTTTATTTATGTGAAGGTCAGCAGAGAGACTAACGGTCCAATTAATTCTTCTTAAATTGGTAAGTTGGTCGTTAACTTTGAAAACTTGTGTCTGTCCTGGACTGGAACATATATGTTTCCTGTCCATCCCCTGATGTTACGTAGCCAGGATTTCTTCCGCCTCCAGGGCGCCGCCATCTTCCTACCATTTGGCCGATATATGTCTACCGTCGCCTATTTTATACATAGTCGGTATATATGCTAACACAAGCCACGCCATAAATACTGCATTTATTAAATGCCAATCTTTATATGTTACGATTTTACACCTTAACTAAACCACCGATCATCATGATATTTTGCATACTAGTAATATTAGTAATAAAATATGAACTAAATATAATAAACTTTTAATAAAAAACATAATAACTATGCAAAGCCATAGTCAGTCGTCATGTCTGCTAAATAATGACTGAACCCGGAACAGAAATAAGAACACATTTATTTGATCCGTGATTGACTTCAAGGTGAACTAATTCCATGTGTTTTTTGTTTTAGGTATGTTATATGACATCAAACTCTTGTAACAGGTATGAATATAATTTTTGAGACCGTGCTACTCTACTACTATTTGTTCCTATTTCAAACACTTTTGTTTGAAATCCTTGAAGAGCTGTATTTTAGTTCCACAATTTGCAGTCATATTACTCGTATCATCAGTTAGTCTTAAGTTACCAATATACGATGGCTTCATAAACTATATTCGCTGCAATTAGAGTATATAAAGACGCACTTTACATACTCCTAATTTTCGGACGAGAAAAAAATCTTCTTTAAATGCCGAAAAGTGCCCAAACGAGTGGGTGAATCCTGCTTAAATTGACCTAATTTATTAGTGACATATACATATTTTATGTTAATATCAAAAGTTTTCCAGGTTAGAAGCTTGATTATATCATACAGAATGAATACTACCTATCATTAAAAAACTTAATTATTATTTTCTTAAGATGATTCTTTGGTAAAAGTAATTAAGTTTCTTTACTTGTTTTATGTGATTATTTTATTATTTAAAGGAAGTTTAATTCTTAATGGGATTTGTATGTGCCTTGGCACGTATACCTGCCAATTTAACTACCATACACTACTGTCCTAACATTAAGTACAAGTGGCAGACAACAAGCCAGATAAATTCTGTATAAATAGGGCTACATTTTCCCTATAAATTCTACTCGGCCTTAACAGATTACACGGTGAGAAAATCCAAAGTGGTTTGAACCTTATACGTTAGCAATTAGAGTTCAAGAGGGGTTTGAATTTTTCGTCGCCAGCCGTATATTTGGGATCGCCTTAGAAACAACCGCAGGTTTAAAATACGTTTTCACCGATTCCGTATTCCCCGGGAACGCACGCGAACACAAACCACCGTATAATTGAAACGACTTAAATGGTATAATATCATCGAGCTTGGCAAGATACATTGCCTTTCGCGCTATCTAACGCTTCGTACGATTTACTACTAAGTGCGCAATGGAATCCAAACAGACCGATAAAGTTAAGGAATGTACTGTTTCGTGGTACTGCTCTGCAAAACAGTGTGACATTCGACAGCGACTTTCGTTCCACATTTTGAAATTGAAAGATTTTTGCGATTAAGCGGAATAGAACAATATGAACGATTCTCGTGTGAATCATATAGCTATTCTTTTATTGAAAGTTAATCTTTCCTTTTAATTATTTCTTTTATAAGCAATCTTTAATAGATAATTTTAGTAATTCCAGTAATAAATTTACAATTCAATATACCTAATTTTATATTTTTATTTATTATTTAACAGATTTAAATATTTATTTATTTAAGTAGTGGTAGGGCACATTACGTATCATAGACACTTGGTCAGCGTGTGTGCTCTTGTATTTCAGCGAGTTATAAGTAAGGGATGCCAGAGATAGCCTATTCACCCTAATCACCCTAATCTTTATCTTACCTAAACCCTTATCCTACTATAGTCTTCAGCACTCTTACTAATATTACAATTTTTTATTTAAAAATATTTGATATTAAGAAAATGTTTGATATAAATCTGATACTAATGTTTTTTTTTTTTTTTTTTATGCGAAAAAAACTTCTTTCAGCATTTTTTTGTACGGTCCTACATTGGGTACGGTGTTGTGTGATATAACGACAATATTTGCCGGACATGTGACAAAGATGCCGACACGCGGTCCGTCACGTCGGCTGACATAACTTAGCGCGTCAGGACCGGTCTCTGGGACCGCTGACAACTAGCCTATCTAATATAAATGCGTATATAGTTAAGGATTCTAGCACAAATGCTAACTTCTAACAGAAAAATAGTGACAATTTTTGTTGCACCTATTTTCGTTTAAACGATGGACCAAAGACAAAAGGCTTAAACGCCACTACGTCATAAAAAAAAATTATGTCAAGATAGTCAGCCAGGTTGATGGTCCAACATTACATTTATAAAGTAATAATTTTTACAATAAGTCTGGGATTATTTTTTAGTCTCCCTATACAACTATCTAAGACAAGTTTATTTGAAACAGCCTCTGTAAAATTTATTATAAATAATAATAACTCTTTTTAACAAAAAAAAACCGACTTCAAACCGCTTTAATTTAAAAAGAAAAATCTGGAAAAATCGCCCGGAAAAACGTAATCTGGCAATAGCTTTGAACAGAATGATGTCTGGTTATCTAGGATATATAAAGGCTTCAATTGAGCTTCGAATTATTATTTTTACATTACCATATAAATGCAATAAAAATTACCCAAGTATAATCAAGCAAAGTGATATAAAAAACTAAACGGCTACTTAAAATGTCAGCTTCCATGTTTTTACAAAACTATTATGGATAAAAAAACTCATAATTATATACCATTACAATACCGTCGATCTTGTCGCCTATACTTTTTTAACTAGAATCAACAACACTGACCGTTACCGCGCCTTAGGTAGTTGACCGCTTGTTGTATTATAGTTGACGATGGGCCTTAGTGAGCCGCCTCATTTTTGAGGGAATGGCTCCAATAACTCTTCCGTTTAAAGTGCGCAAAATAAAACCTGTAATAGTTTCGACGTTATTTTAAAAACAATTTTTTTAAAGTTTTCTACGACATGCTTAGTTTGTTCGCCGCTTTCCATCCCCTCTAAAGACGTATAGTGAAAATTAGTACGTATTCCATGTGTTTCAGGGATTTTATATTATATTTATAGTGAGTATTTTATCTTATTCCTTATTTTTTAACTTATTAAGGTCGGCAGCGCAATGTCAGACGGCTATCTATGGCTTTGATTGTGATAACAGAGGTAGCTATCAGACTGTCTGATAACCTTAACATAACAAAAGATATTATATAAATAATTAAGTAAATGCCTTATAAGGATCTTGATGAAAGTAAAAGTTACTTTTTAATTTGAGTATGTGTGTATATTGTCAAAACATTTTTTTAAAGAAAAGACTATATTGAAGAACAAATTATTGTATTTGTAACACATTTATATATTGAATCATTTTCATAGATCTACATTTTATTGAGTCCCACCCTTATGTGTCACGAAGCAAAGACGAGTGTTGATCTTGTTAGACGTTCCTATTTTGATTGAAAAACGTTTCAGAGTACACAAAGCTTTCTATTACAGTTCAAGCAACTTTTTTTTATTAATTATGTAAGTAATATTTCAACATGAGAGCCTTTAATGACTATAAATACGGCGGCGTTTCGGCTTGTGAACGAAGAACATCAGAATACAATTTATCCTAATTTTATCCTTCAGCTTTTATCTAATGGCCACACTCTATTACAAAAATAATAACAAGATGTTACAAGCGAGATGTCGTCTTGGATAGAAGGGATGACGAGGCTTGGGATAGGTAGGGGTATGTGGTTGGGCATACCCAGTTACTCATTGAAACACATAAAGGCACAGATTCTTACTTGCCGGAGGTCTTCTATTTTAGGGTGCGTGCAAACCGCTTATCATCTCTTCAAATGGTTGCAACCTAAGTATGACTAGAAAGTCTAGAAACTACATTCTGAATAGTGAATGCTAACTCTGTATATTATATATATAAAGGAGAGTAATTATATGAAAAACATTTTCCATAACACATTGAGTAATCTTGAACTTTCTTACAAGGCCACTTGTTAGGGTGCTTATTCACTAGATATGTGCGAAAAGCTCAGCGCCTAAGGAGGAAAGATAATAACCAAGCTAATACGCTTGGCACTTCATTAGCTTAGTTTTATTTCAACGCTACTCCAAAATAAAAGCGCTTAACGAAGATATATTAGGAGAGATGTGTATTAGTATTATGTGTATGTGCATTAGGCCTGTTTTTGCAGCTATGGCTAAAATTACAACTATGCATTTAGTTTCTTCGCATATCTCTAGTGTACATACACCTTTAGTAAAGACACGTCTCTACAAAATAAGTCATCAACAACTCTGACCAAAAAATTGAGCCATTAGAAACATAATAGTCCTAATATATGAATCATTAATAAATACATTTTGTCAATGAAAATCAATGTCATGTCATATATTAATTCATGTCAAGATACGCTCTATTAATATAGATGATATAATATTACAAGGTTATAAAATTATTGTTATGAAAAGTTTGATATGTTTTCAAAATATCTAATTTAATTTAAACTTTTTAATAAAATACAGCATTAGATATAATTACTAACTAAAATATATAAGTTATTTGTAAATAATACTAACTTTTGCCCATAGAACTATCGAACATAGAAAGATTAAGGATAAGGGATAAGGAAGGAATGGGGTAGGGGTTCTGGTTTTATATGCTTAGTTAGGTAGTAAATAAAATTAACCATAAAACAATTTTGAAATAGTTTTTCTTCCTCCTTCTAAATTTCTAAATTTCTAAATTTCGATTAAGTAGGAGAACACTACATAATATAAAATGGAGACAGGCTCACTTGTTATGATTCTTTAGACATCCCTTGAGAATATATTCAAAAATGAACCTTATCGTGTTATATATAAAAATATAATTAAAACGAGCACACAAACTAACTTTCTAAGTTATATTCTATCGCCTCATAACGTTGAATATGCGCCGATTATAGCAATTTATGGAATTATATCATTATGAAACAAGCAAGTACGTTATAATGTACATTTTTGATTACATGTGCATGTTACTCGAAAGTTTTTACATTTTTAAATTGATTTTTTTTTCCATTGATTAGCAAACTTTTGAAGAAGTCGAATTTTTGAATGTAAAAATAAAATAATATCGATATAATCACATACAAAATTTTGAACTAAATATTAAAAATTGAGAGCCAATTGGTCAAGACTAAGTGGTTAAAAGTCTCAGCACTCTAACTCAAGGGTGTCGTGTTCGATTCCCGGCAGGCCAATTGTGGAAATGCATGCTGTTTCCTTCTATAATTTATGAGATTCATGCATTATTAAAAAAAACAAAAATTTTTAATAAAGATAAAAAGTGATCAAATATACTATTTTTATTGCAAGGCATACGCTTAGTGAATCTAAAATTTTCAAATTTTATTAATGTTTAGCTATAGTAAATCATTTTAAAAATCTATGAAAACCCTAGTTTTCCAAAACACATGTTCCACAGTGAACAGTGCAGTTATTCCAGACAATAATATAATCAATCGGTCTGTCTAAATAAAGTTCAAAATATTACAATGCTTTTTACTACACGGGATATCTCTAAATCTAATTGGTATTGATTACAAGTTGGCGGCATCTAAGCGAAACAATAGAAAATCGGATGAATAACAAATCAAACGAAACGGCTGAAGCGACGTTCCTAATTCCCTGAATTAACCTAAAACGGTTTGTGTACAGTCATCAGTAAAAGTCTTTTACCTAGATGTGAAAAACTATAGAACAATACATTATAATACATAAGAGTTATAATGTAATATATCATCAAGTAATACACAGGAGAGTGTGCGTCCATTCTATACGATCTGATCCGGCCGGAACCGTTCCACTTGCGGAACACGAGGCGCGGGCGGGGGTTTCATCCCTTTCGTGGTTGATGTTCCTCGGTTACGCACGAAGCGTTACAGGTCCACTTTCCTTGTCCGAACTGCTAAGGAGTGGAACTCATTGCCTGCGTCAGTGTTTCCTCAAAATTACAACCTCGGGCTCTTCAAATCTGGGGTAAATGGGCAATTACTAGGTAAGCGAGGTCCACTTTCGGCAGCATCTGCACCTTACATCAAGTGAGATCGCGGCCAAGCGCTGCCTTGGTTTTATATATAAAAAAATAGTGATAGATTATTGATGAAACATACAGCTTTAGTGATAGATTATTCCCTTGGCATTTAGGTATTTTTATTCTTATAATGAGTTAGCCTTTTTAAACTTTCATGTATATTTTAATAGGTATACACTTTTTTTTTTACTATATCGAGGCAGCGCTTGGCCGCGATCTCACTTGAAAACGTTTTTTCTGTAAACCTAGCCAGAAAATCTAACTCGGAATAGGTTAGATTTTCTGGCATTAACTATCAATTAAGTAAATTAAATTAATTTATTTGTTAACTTATCCCGATTAGCAAACCCAACTGTAATTTGGTTAGTATGACATGACATTGAGGGTTTCTAAAAGAACTTCGCTGTTACGTCTTTGACCAATAATTGAATTTCTCTGTCAACACTTTTGTAACCGTAATTACTACCAAGGAAACCGTTTAAGTATCAAGTATGTGGAAACGTTTGACAAAGGGGCATTGTTTTAACCAGTTAAACTGAGGTCACCATGATGTAGACTACTCATTTTTCTTAGTAAGTAACCGAAGTATTTATTGACCAGCATACTAACCAAGGAAAAGTGTTGAAAGTAATAGAATAAATTTTTTGTAAATATTTAACTGAAATAAGAATAAATCTATATCTTCATACACATTATAAAATCATTGACATCTAAACCACCGAAAGGTTTTTTTTAATTTTATTTTATATATATATTTTTTTTCATCTTTAGTCGGTTAATAATCTTATTATTATTAATTTTTGCCAGGGATACAAAAAAGGCATAGGGTACCTTTTATCCAGAAAAAGGTACGAGTATGTTCCCGAGGGATCATTTAAATAAAATTAAAAAATAACGCCTAGCCAAAGTGTTACAGCAACAAGTGGTCAAACGTTTTAAAATTGATAATATATTTTTTTGTTTTTCAACGCAAGAACAAAAAAAAAGCTAGTTTTTTTTATAAACTATAAATAACGTATTGTAGTGTTACAGTTATTCGTATGAATTCGGTTTGATCTATAATTAAAATGAGCGATATATTTGTACACCGAAATACACGTTCGCACGCAAGCAAAAATGCTGATCTTGTTCTTTTAATTGTTAATTTATGTGGCTACAAATTGAAACGGTTCATTTTGAATCCAGTTACTGTTTGTACATTCGACTGCAATATTGTTAAAATATAAAAATATTTAATTACGTCTCATTCTGAAAATATTTCTGTCTACAAAAAATTGAGAGGATGGACAAATGGACACCATTTTTTAACATATTTGTTTTTGTATACTTCATATGTATGTATTCTTCATCGCTCTAGTTTGTTTTTTAATCAGAGACAAAAATGACATTACATGTGACATGCATTACATACATTACATGGTATCATTATATGCAAACTTGACATTTGTATATGTCATTTTTGTCTGAGATTAAAAACAAACTTTATATTTTTTTTTATGTATAAAAACTCATGACAAGTATTGGGTAAACGCTAATCGCAGAAACTTTAAGTAAAATTGGTATAAAATAGGAATTTTATATTTTATATTCTATTTATTTAATTATATTATAAAACCAATTCGCTGGTCCGCTTTCGTCTATTACTCCCATCAAACTACTACAACATGGAACCCGCGTGCCATACAAAACACTACGAATTTTATGGAACATTTAAAAGTGACATATGCGTAGAGCATGAACTGTCATTTAAAACAAAACAAACATAATAATAAGTACGTAATTTAAAGAAAATGTGACTTTACGTCAACCCATTAGAATTTAAAATGAAATAGTAGAAGTTGATTGTTATTACCTTTTACCATTGACGCGTGAAGGCAATAGTCCGCCATGATTCTGTCAAAGGCGTTCTTTTTATGTGCCGCTTTGGCATTTGTGACGCAAATTCCATTGTAGTATTTCGATGATTACTCCGCTAACTTCTTCTAAATCACATAACGCATTTGTTACTGTTTTCACTAATTAAAGAGTGATAACCAAAGAAGGTGTAACTTGCAGAAAAAATTGCATCCATGCGACGCCGGGGCGGGTCGCTATAGTGCACGTATGTTATAATCTATTGACTTTTCGCTTCGAATGTACAAATGTGGGAACAGTACAGAAGCGGTCGATGCTCTTCCTGCGATCTTTTCGAATGAGAATCTGTTTCAAAACAACTTTAACATCCGTTGCTTGAAATTCGGCGAACACGTTTAAGTACCTATTCTCACAATAACAAATTTATTAATGAACTTGGTCGATATTTTTAAAAAACAATTTTAAAAATGGTAAATTCACTTTGTATTCAATTTTTCATATTGTATCATCAATACTAATAATAAGTCTGTAAGTATGTATGTATGTTCTTCCATAATTCTTAAAATAATTAACTGATTTTCATCTAACTTGGTTGATAAACATTTGGACGTACAGGACACAGGGTAGGCTACTTTTTTCTTTATCAACGCGGACGAAGTCGCGGGCGCCAGCTAGTTGCAATATAAATTTTTTGTTTAGCATTCCAATTAAATGCTAAAATTTCTATAAAAATAATGGATGGTTTAGAATTTGTTGTAAAATGTAAATAAATGACTTGGTTGTAAAATATTGTTTTTTATACATTATATACCTATATATATGAAAAAAAAACTACATGAACCGAATCAAATCCGTTTAGAGGAAATACAGACAGGAATACGCGGAAAGCGACTTCAATTTGTACATGTAATCTTCATCCTTACATTACATGTATAAATTGTACATATTATATGAGCAAGGCAGACCAATAGAGCTGAATATAAAGATTTATTGTAAATTGCCTTAATACCGCCCCTATCGCCTCACTGTCCCCATTGTGAGTTTGATGGCTACTTAAATGGTATTGTTTTGTTCTTGGAAATGAAGTTACCTTGTTATAGGAGACATTATTGTTCGTTGCACTTTCTCATTGCACTTTCAAAACAGGCATCGGATTCAATGCCACTTCAATAACAATAAAAATATTTGATGTGTCAATTTTCAATTCAATGGTGGGTACTTCAAATGGATATTTTTTAATTAAAACTATAGCTGAGCTTGATTTACTCACAGCATAGGCCTATGTTTGTATAGGAAAGAATAGAAGAGGCTTTTGGGCATGTGGGTATATTTTTTTGGAGTTTACTCCTTAAGAATAGATTTCATATATGTAATTATAAGCCCGGGGTATGAAAATTTATGGGAGTAAAATCAAATGTCACATGTCACACGTTAAGCGTTACAGGTACAATATGCTTTAACATATTAATATAATATAATACATATAATATATTATGTATATTAATATATTTTAATTATATTTATTAAATTATTTATTTATTGTTCATAAGGAGTAAACTCCAGTCGTGCGTCGGAGCTGACACACACACATTTTTTTTAAAGTTTGTGTGATTAATAAAACATAAAAACTGTAACATTTAAAACTTGTGGAAAGTTAAAAAGGCTGCTAAGTCGATTCTTTAGCTAGAGTATTATAAAAACGCAGTAACTTAATATTAATTCCACAATATTCTCGCGATCTTGAATTGAAACGTATGCTCTTATAATTCTGTTGTAACTATACTCGTAATTATAGTAGCAATGCCCTTTTATCTACGCGCGAGTCTTCCCCGTGCGCATGTACCGTGAAGAACGATGGCACCGCATGAGAATAATTTCAAAGTTGACCGTTTGTTGTTGTAGTAGGGAAATCAAAAAAATTATCTACGTCTTGGGAGAACCATGAACTATGGTAGGGGAGCCCAAGAGGGGATTTTTGGATTTACTCGAGCGCGTCAGATATTGCCAATGTATATACCCCACGTGTCTTCGATAACGGATATGTATTAATCTGACAGTTTGGTTGGTGGGGTTGGCGGGGGTGGGGGTAAAATTTTAAATATAACTCGAGCGCGTCAGATTTTCAGAGCGGATGTTAAGTGAACCTAAACTAAGCTCCCATTTAAAATTCAGACGATTCGAATGTAACGCAAGCTCGTGGCAGCTTTTTGAAAATGCAAAAAATATTTTTGACGATTGCCATTTTGTAATACTCGAGCGCGTCAGATTTTCATACAGACGGTTCAGCCAAAATTCCTGATCGTGCTGATTCTTAATCTGACGATTATATAGAGGATTTTTTAAAATACAGCGCCTATAAAATTTTGAACGCCTGTAGACGCTCAACGCACCGCTGAAATGAAAAACTTCATATAACCTTTTTTTCTTCTTACCATCCAATCTTCAAAGTCCAATAGGTCCCCACGACGCTCGAGTGACTACACATTTAGCATCGTGGGCTCCCTAACCACTATGGCCGATATTATAAAGCTCGCGGAATCAGTACAATTACCGTTGACGCTGTCTTTAACGAAGTAAAAATATGTTTTTATATTTTTACTTCGTTTGGCGCGTTGCTTTAATTTGGGTAAAAAGATCAGAATCCTACTAATATTATATAAAAACGAAAAATTTGTGAGGATGTATGGATTTTTGTTAATCTTTAATTTGGGTGAAATTTTTATAAATAACCTATGTTTAAAATATAGGATTCCTTTTTATCCTGAAAAGTGTTCGTCCTGAAGTATCGTCTAAAAATAATTAAAAAATGGGCTACTCTGTAGACTCTGCTGCTGAAAAATTCAGAGAAATCACTTTATGTAATTCACTGTGGGTCTTCTGTAAACTTATGTTTCCGGTCACCAGACGGTTTTATAACAAATAGATCATTGTTATATATTTCCAAAAAAAGAAAAATTACTATCTGTTAAAAAAAATATTTTCTCCATTAGCATAAAATGAATAAAACGCAACACTACTCCGCCGTGTACAAGTTATTGCAAATAGTTTTACGAGACTGTTCGAAATTTTATAGACACGAAATAGTGATGTGCAAGAACTCCACTTTCTATCGATAATTAAGGCGGCAACGATATGGTCACGCTGTAATAACGGCTGCTTTACACTTCACGCTTTTATTCCTTGGATTTTAAAGTACATTTTTCAACGTCCGAGATTAGCGCACGGACGCTAGCGAAAGTGTCATCGGCTTGTGATTTAGTTTGGATGAGTGAGCGCTAAGTAGGTGTAAATCTTCCTGTCGATAATGAAGTGTGTAAACGGAGGAAAGCTGTAAAAAAAAACAACCTAAGTCGAGCATCGAACATTATTGCATTTATATTTATTACTAGCCATTCCTAGGTTTATGCCTATAGTGCGCTAACATAAATTGGGCATGTAAGTAACCACCGCTATTCAGAAGAAGCCAGTGAATTTACTTCATATTGACGACACGTTTGGTCTAGTGGCAAGTAACCCTAGCTGTTAACCAAACTGTCGCGGGTTCGAATCCCGCTAGGGGCAAATTTGTACCTGAGTCATGGATGTTTGTATTTATAATAAGTACGTATGTATTTACAAAAAAAAAGTATAGCAATAGTTGCGTATTATATTACATTTATCTAAAAACTTGTAAATAAATTTCTTTGCTTTTTTTTTCACAAGTCACACATAGAATAGAATTCTTTTTTCTATTATATAAGGGGAACTAATAGATATACTAAATGAAACCATCAACTCAGCCTTAAAAGCGCTATAAAACTTCACTAAATCATGCCATATCATCGCTTTAATTATGACCAACACTTTTTTTTTTTGACCGCGTGTGCATCATTATTCTCTCCAACGAACACTTTCGAAATTTCTTTGTAATTACACACATATGTACAATCTACTACTTTATAATTACATAATCGTATTACCTACCTGCTGTAATTTAATTAGTACCCTCATTTGTTTCGTTCTTACTCCTGTAATTTGATTGATTTTATTTTTGATTTTTGATTTTTGACTGATTGTTTTGAAAAGGACATCTAAGCTTTATTCCAAAATAAATTTGATAAACACACAAGATTTGTTCTAGCATGATTAATAGCAAAAAATAACTTTTTTACTATTGAATTTCAAATAGGATTCCAAAAAAATAATTTCAAAATATCGACTCAATATGCCATTGAGTATAGATTCCAATAAATTACAAAGTACCTACTCTGTACTATTCACAGGCTACTATTTTGACTTTTACTACATTTGGTTAAGATAATATAAAATCGCTACTAACCTGACAGTGTAAAATTCATTATGTAAAATATTTTTTTTCTTCACAGATGATCGTTTAGCTATATATGTGTCGTTCACTGTATAAGTGAACTATCTCCTTGTAACTGAATTTTGGAATAACGAGCTTTTTGCGAATTATAGTGTAGGAAAAAAAATATAAGCATTCATTCATTGTTTTCATCTATGGGATTTTAATGCAACTATTGGAGTTACTTCACTTTTATATTGAAAGATATGACTAAATGTGATACCATTAGGCAAGAAAAGATGGTTTTAAAAATAGGGAGTTACACCACTTTTACAATGAACGACACATATATAGCTCTGATTTTAAATACTTACTGCCGACAAACATATTATATTGTATATGTTGTAGTCATAACCACACAGAACAAAAATGTAATTACGTTTTTATGGTGACATTGGTAGTGTTGAGAGTCCCCCGTGTGAAATGAGTGTTCAAACATCACTGAACAGTTACAGTACATGTGCAAGATGCCTAACTGTAAAACAACATAACGTCTGGCTTTATTGTGCTGTGCCGCCACTCTCGTCTCAAACGGTTCAAAAATAGAAACATGTCAACCAACTGTTCGTAACAATTAATAAAAACCTAAAAATAAATAAATAATTTAATTGTGTTTATTTGTTTCGCTTTTTGTGGCATCTGACTTCTCTTTCATCAGTAGGTGTGTAATATACAATTATACATATAAAACAATAAAAAAAAATTACAATTTGATATTGAATGATGGAATTTTTGATAAAAAAATTTTTTTATTGAAATTAAAAATTTTTGACAATTTTTACAATACAATAATGCCACACTGTTCGGTCAGAACCTCTTAGTATACCAGAAAAGTAGCTTAACATTATGTGTTCTACTGAAATTTCCTCCACTTGCGAACCGTGTTATACACCGTTTGCCTTTTTGTATGTACATATCGAGAATCGTTAACATACTATCGGGGAACGGTACGGCCTATATCGAATATTAACTAAAAATGTAACACTTCGCACCAGTCAAGGATTATTAACACAGTTTCATATTTATTAAAATATTGTCAAATATAATTAACTAGCTGGCGCCTGCGACTTCGTCCGCGTTGAAAAAGATAAAAGTAGCCTATCCTGTGTCCTGTACGTCTATATGTTTATCTATCAAGTTTCATAAATATCAGTTAATTCGTTTAAGAGTTATGGAGGAACATACATACATACAATACCTACACTTACAGATTTACATACATACATACATCACAACAACATGAGATCTATCGATTTGACAGTAGATTTGTATTTTCTATGACACGCCTCATTCTGTCGATTTGACAGTACATTGTTCTTTCTATAGTAATTTTCTGTTTATTGTTTTAATTTTTTTCTTTCGTAAAATTTTTCAATATTTTAATAGTTATTCTGCTATTTCGTACGGAGATGAATCCAACAAAACAAAGAACATCAAAATTGGTCCAGCCGTTCTCGAGTTATAAATGGTGTAACTAGCACGACATTTAAAAAAAATAACTCAATTTTCAAAAAAAAAAAAAAAACTTGTTAATGTTAGGTATCTCCTAATGATAAATGATTTTTTAAAATAATCACTGTCTATGGTTTCCTCTGAAATGAGGAAGGATTGCTAACACTGAGTCTGTGTGATTGCAGTTATTAAATACAGCAAAACTACACAATGTGAGACAGTATAAATTTTAAATGCATCGCCTACGCTAACGGAACTTGTTTTAATGTACCTACTGCCTTCATCGCTGTGAACATATAACAAATTACCGGATAGCCCTGCCTTGTATGCACAACGATTTATCATACATTATATCATTAAATTCAATATGAGACGGCTGTTTAGTTAAATGATGGCAAGATCTATTTTTTATTACTGAAAAAAACCTTAGACTTGTGACCCGTCTCAAAGGAATAAACGTAGATAACCAAGTTACCTGTATCACAAATTAAAACTTTTTCTTGGGTGTTAAAACATTTATTCAATATCAATTGCTGATCTGCTCTAGGCTCAAGACTTTTGCAAGATTTTTGAAATATTTAAAGGATTTTTGAAAATTCGAACCATATCGACATTATTGAAGTCTAACAACTGTATAATTACTTACCTACTTGTACCTACACAAAATATTTCAAAAAGAAAGGTCAAAAAGAAGATTCTGTCGATTTACCTGCAGTTGACTGTACACATGCTTAGTAAAATAGAAAAGTAACAGTTCATTTATCATATGATTATAATTCATACCGCAAAAGGGCATTGAATCAAAACAGAAGCCGGACGAATAGTGCGATTCGTTCCATTCATTGTAACGATACGATAAATTATTACTCTTTTGTTAGGAAACGCATATTCCTGGCTTATTCAAAGGCTGTGTTTCTGGTATATGTAAAAGGAAGTGCTGTTTTATGTGATACTGGCATTATTCAATTACGATAGCGATGTTTGAAAATGGGATTCAATGGGTTCATTTGTGATATAGAATCTTCCTATATACGAGTATAGACATTTTCTCGTCCAAAATTCCTCAATGTCTTTAACAAAAGGTTTCGACAACAAAAGGTTCGTCTGTTGCTCATAAAAAAGCTCAACATCGCTCAATGACCTATGGAGTGCTATGCTCAGGTTACTGCTTTAGTTATGGGCAAAATAGAAATCCTGGGTCTGTTCCGTTTGGGCAAGAACAGGGCCCTGATTCTGTAAAGCCATTTCGCGATTCCTTACTTCAAAACCACGTCACTTTTCAGTGGAATTGTCAAATAAATACAATAGTATACTGTGGTTTCTGTGAAATCATAACGTGCCATAGATAATTTGTCTTAGGGCATACAGAATACAGACATAAGAATTCCGACAAGGCAAGACATTGACGTGGTTTGAAAAAAGTAAGACAAGAGTGTGGAATCGTAGTTGTCATACAGAATCAGGGCCCACGCACATTTTCAGATATTACGGCCAACGTCCAGTAAGAGGCACTTTAGGAAGAAGAAGATACAAAAATTCCGGCAAAATTACTCTACACGATAACATAAACTATATGAGGCGTCTTAATGCATTTTCATCTTCTTTTAATATCTTAATTAATATCGTAGGATGTATTTTTAGCCATTTAAAATAGGTCGGTTTAAGCTTTGTTCATAAAATTAATGATTGGCTTGTGTTTTTAAAAGGCTAGTTAAGCATAAAAGATAAAGGGCATCTTTTAAATCGGCCACGAGCTTTAATTAAAGGTTTATTATGGCTTTAACGAAGGGAGATATAAAAGTTATATGCGGCTTTATAGTCACTATCAAATATTATGTATCATTGCACTGCGTCGGTAAGTGTTCTTTTAAGTACTCAACTGAATTATTATTAAACATTCTATTCTACGAAATTACTTTTAAAGTGGTAACTAATAGGTACTTTTTTATTATTGATTTTTTTAGAAAGTATGTAAAAAGAATAAGATACAAATCAAATAAAATACAATATTGAAGCTAAAACATTAATCAAAAATATTTTTAAATTTTTTTAAAGTTGTAACCGGTATCATGTTCCAATTTAGGCTGTAAGCCTAAAATGTAATTTTTGGATTTTTACATAAGCTTATTCATATTATGTTGCTATTATGTTATAATGAGTGACTTTTAAAAAAAAAAACAAAAACAAAAACCAAAGGAAGAGAGCATTTTCTTAGAAGACATTTTAACCGAACCTTGCCACCATCTTTCCTGTTTAGAATAAAATGTAGGTTCCATACAACAATAAACAGAGGACAGTCCCTGTTTGTTGCTCTAAAAACTTCGGTATGTAGAGATCAAAGAAGGGAAATCGCATGTAGTACTTAATCATAAAGAATATGGTTTCTATGCATTAAGCAAATACCATGTGGTGCTCTCAATTTTGAGTTAGAAATTCAGAATTTACAACAATGAGGTTGACGTTTTCACGTATTCTCGGGATTTCGCTGCGTGACAGAATCAGCGACAAAGAAATCCAACAGGAATTAAAATTACTGATGAATAATCACAGGATTTTAGCAAATTAAAATCTCAATCTCCAAAAATATCTCTCAGAATGTGCTAAAAAAATTTCTGTTATACATAATCATTGTAAGAGTTGTGAAAAAAATAGAAGACATAATATGTTTAATCCGTCAGTTGATTGTAATGATACTGATGATGATTATATAGATTAAAAACAGCCTGAAAACTGAAAACAGGGTCGATAATTTTAACTCTAAGCGCCTATTTCACAAACGTCAATTAGGCCAAACTGTCATTTAAAGTCACCGGTAACCGGGAATAATTTAGCTGATATACCTTTGTTTGTACCTACGGTAAACGTCCCAAACATTAAATAGAAAATAATAATAAAAATCGGCTATCGAATGATGCAGTAAACCGAGTGCATAATTCAATATAACAGAAAATGATTTCTAAAAGTAAGTAAGCAACACTTTACATGTAGTTCGTGAAAGAGGCCCTAACTATAATAATTTTCCAGGGAATTTTCATTGAGGACAAATAACGGTTCAACTATTTTGATTGGGAATTTCCAGTCGATCACTGTCAATATCATACGAGATGTTAAGACGATCCATTATTTCAGTATGTTCACTCCAGACCAGTTCTAACGTCTTGCGACAGCGACAACCCACTTCCGCTCCCCGTGGGGCGACACGTTCGACGACGACGGGACGACATGTTAATTAGAATAAAAAAATATATCTTGTTCTGTTACGTCACTACTGACAGACTTGTCTTGTATTAGACACTGCGTATGGAGAACCGGTGCCTTGTATCATTATAAGATAAATTAATAGATTAAAAATAAATCATCATCAATACTAATAATAAATCTGTAAGGGTTGGTCATGGAGTAAGTTACTTTGTTTTCAGAGATATCCTGTTTATTGGCTCTATACATGATACTGAACTGTATGTATGTATGTATGTATGTATGTATGTATGTATGTATGTATGTATGTATGTATGTATGTATGTATGTATGTATGTATGTATGTATGTATGTATGTATGTATGTATGTATGTATGTATGTATGTATGTATGTATGTATGTATGTATGTATGTATGTATGTATGTATGTATGTATGTATGTATGTATGTATGTATGTATGTATGTATGTATGTATGTATGTATGTATGTATGTATGTATGTATGTATGTATGTATGTATGTATGTATGTATGTATGTATGTATGTATGTATGTATGTATGTATGTATGTATGTATGTATGTATGTATGTATGTATGTATGTATGTATGTATGTATGTATGTATGTATGTATGTATGTATGTATGTATGTATGTATGTATGTATGTATGTATGTATGTATGTATGTATGTATGTATGTATGTATGTATGTATGTATGTATGTATGTATGTATGTATGTATGTATGTATGTATGTATGTATGTATGTATGTATGTATGTATGTATGTATGTATGTATGTATGTATGTATGTATGTATGTATGTATGTATGTATGTATGTATGTATGTATGTATGTATGTATGTATGTATGTATGTATGTATGTATGTATGTATGTATGTATGTATGTATGTATGTATGTATGTATGTATGTATGTATGTATGTATGTATGTATGTATGTATGTATGTATGTATGTATGTATGTATGTATGTATGTATGTATGTATGTATGTATGTATGTATGTATGTATGTATGTATGTATGTATGTATGTATGTATGTATGTATGTATGTATGTATGTATGTATGTATGTATGTATGTATGCATGCATGCATGCATCATGCATGCATGCATGCATGCATGCATGCATGCATGCATGCATGTATGTATGTATGTATGTATGTATGTATGTATGTATGTATGTATGTATGTATGTATGTATGTATGTATGTATGTATGTATGTATGTATGTATGTATGTATGTATGTATGTATGTATGTATGTATGTATGTATGTATGTATGTATGTATGTATGTATGTATGTATGTATGTATGTATGTATGTATGTATGTATGTATGTATGTATGTATGTATGTATGTATGTATGTATGTATGTATGTATGTATGTATGTATGTATGTATGTATGTATGTATGTATGTATGTATGTATGTATGTATGTATGTATGTATGTATGTATGTATGTATGTATGTATGTATGTATGTATGTATGTATGTATGTATGTATGTATGTATGTATGTATGTATGTATGTATGTATGTATGTATGTATGTATGTATGTATGTATGTATGTATGTATGTATGTATGTATGTATGTATGTATGTATGTATGTATGTATGTATGTATGTATGTATGTATGTATGTATGTATGTATGTATGTATGTATGTATGTATGTATGTATGTATGTATGTATGTATGTATGTATGTATGTATGTATGTATGTATGTATGTATGTATGTATGTATGTATGTATGTATGTATGTATGTATGTATGTATGTATGTATGTATGTATGTATGTATGTATGTATGTATGTATGTATGTATGTATGTATGTATGTATGTATGTATGTATGTATGTATGTATGTATGTATGTATGTATGTATGTATGTATGTATGTATGTATGTATGTATGTATGTATGTATGTATGTATGTATGTATGTATGTATGTATGTATGTATGTATGTATGTATGTATGTATGTATGTATGTATGTATGTATGTATGTATGTATGTATGTATGTATGTATGTATGTATGTATGTATGTATGTATGTATGTATGTATGTTTATGAAACCGATATGAATCACCTGATTTTTATGAAACTTGGTAGAAAAAAATTTAGACGTACGGGTAACAGGATAGGCTACTTTTTTCTTTTTCAACGCGGACGAAGTCGCGAGCAATCGTCAGCTAGTAATTAAATAAGAGCAGAAGAAGCATTTTTATTAGTATCTTTTTGAAATCTTCCGGAGTTGATCAATATTTACAATTAAATGAATAAAAAACAAAAAGCTTGTCAAATGATGCTATCAAGAAAAGAGTGTTGCATTCATAGGGGCAGAAACAATGCAAACTTTTGGCAAGATATATAATCTTGTGAGTAGTCTCACAGAAAGAGATTTTTATAAATTACTAGCTGGCGTCCGCGACTTTGTCCGCGTTTAAAAAGAAAAAAGTAGCCTATCCTGTGTCCTGTACGTCTAAATGTTTATCTACCGAGTTTCATGAAAATCAGTTAATTCGTTTAAAAGACATACAATACCTACACTTACAGATTTATTATTAGTATTGATTAGCTGGTGCCCCCGACTACGCCCTAGTTGAAAAATAAAAGATATAACGCCTGACAAAATATGTAAAGCAATATAATACCTGACATACATTGATGCCTTACATTTACTATACTTTTGCCAAGCGTTTGAAATTTATTTTTAAATAGCTGGTGCCCGCTGCTTTGCCTGCGTAAAATATTTAGCCTATGTGCATTCTGAAATTCTATTCTATTTGTGAAAGAATTTTATAAATCGGACGAGTAGTTTCGAAGACTACATCCCATATTCAAATAAGCAAACATACAAACTTTACCTCTTTACAATATAAGTATAGATTAAATACTCATTTTGAAATCACTAAATATTAACAGAGATGAGCTAAAACCTGCTTAGAGCTTACATTTTAAATCTATTGTAGTTTCTAAAGCGATAATTAAAGACAGGCAGATTCACATGATACGAGTGCAGAATAAAATGAACTCGTGAGAAAAATATGAATGTTAATGAATGAATGAAGTTTTGTAATTTATGAGACACATCATCTTACTGGACTGATCGATCTGGTATAACGATTAGAGGCAATGCAATCTTTAGTAACATAAAAGTAATTAATTTCAAGGACATCCTTCTACTTGATATCTTTATTGAAATATCATTTAGGATTAACACAGTATGAGGCATAATTATGACGTTAATGTTTATCATTTGAAATGAATTATAAATGATCTAATCTATAATTTATCTGTACTAGTATAATAAAGAGAGAAGATTTGTATGTTTGTAATGAATAAACTCAAAAAACTACTTAAAAAACAATATCTATATAATATCAATTAAAATTAATTAATCAGTTTTCAATTACTATCTACATTGTAAAATGTCTCTGTATCAAACAATCATCAATTATCATCAAATCATCAGTTAGTATCAGTACAATTAATCAGTTATACCTAATCATAATTTCATACGCATATGTTTTGTAAAAATAAATGATATTGTTGTGGATTAAATTTAAAAGCCGTTAGTCATCACATTCTCTTTCGTTTTTATTGTTTATAGAAGTAATAAATACAAAAGAATAATTGGCATTCCACAACGTAAAGACATCTTCATAAATTTTATCGCACGTATACGAATGATATCTTATGACAGGGTCCTTGATCTTTCATACGTCTTTAGTGATACACAAGATTTACTTGTCGATATAAAAGTTAAGTTCATAAATGTTGACTTTTTAGAAGGAGATATTAGTAAAGAAGAAGATAAAAGCGAATCCTTATTTCTTTTTTCATTAAACAAGAGAGAAAGAGATGAGAGATAAATATGCAATTGGGATGTTTTATAAAGTTCATTATGTGTTGCGAACAGTGATACGACTTTAATTTCCTAACCCGTACTATCGAGTAATTGTCTCTATTTGTTTTCCCACAGAAATATCGATATCACAAAAGCACAACACTATTAAGGTCATTCATTTAAAAACAATGGTGCAACTTTAAAATTCACACGCGCTATCCAGAATACCACCAACGAATTTCTCGCTTTTGTACGCATACAAACACATTTTACAATGTAGTAATGAATAAATTTACATTTTAAATTGACATTGAGATGGTCTCAACATTTTTTTAAGTATGTCTTCTCATTGTGCTGAAATTTTATTAGGGCTAACTGTAATTCATAAAGAATATAAACTTTAATAACTGTACTAAAAAGTTCACAATTTAGTTTTTTCCATGACCTCTGAGAGAGTAGATCATTACACTAATTTAATTTAATGTGCCCTTGAAAATTTTCACTGCCTACCTATTTACTTACAGTAATTATTTGAGAACATTACTTACAAAACTAAAAATAAATAAAAAAAACATAAATTTTTGTGGACTTCAAAATCGCTCTTGACTTCGTTTGTACTTTTTCAGTGTATAATATACTTAGGTATTTATTCTCAATACTAAGTATATTTCAAACATTTCATTTAAATAAATGCTTAGTTATAATTCATATCCTTATTGCATTTTACTTGTTCATTAATTGCTGGTGTACCACAAGGCTGCATTTTAGGTCCATTAATATCGACTTTCATTAGTTTGTCGGACTATCAGACCGGATACTCTTCTATCCCTCAACAGTGGCTTTCCAGTAAAAGTAAACCTGTCTAAGTAGTTCATAGTAATCTTAAAACTGAGAGCATTAACTTCGAGAAGACATTGATAATAAACAATGTGGAAAATTTTACAAGTCTTGGAAAAAGTGAAAAAGGATTTCTACTTATTTCGTTAACTATAATATTGCGGGTATCGCAATGTAACTAAAGAAAGTTTGTCATAACTTGGAGGTTGTATAATTTTATAGTCGATCGCTAATATTTTTAGTTTGCGGTACAAGAAAAATACTTATTAAGTATCATTTAAGAGAAACTCCTTAATAAACATTTTTTTATTTTTACATATTTAATTATGGTGGGCATTGTGATAAAATCACGGACTTGCTAGACTTTAGTTTCAGAGAAGACAAATAACTGCAATAATGGTTTTTTTTTTTCATCGACTAGAATTTTTTGGATAATTTTGTACAGGAAAAATTACAAAATTATAAAACCTTATTGTTTAGGTGCTTATCCACACTGACTGATCCGTATGAATATTTTCCTTAATATGAACTTATATTTACATATTTTCGCAAATATTCCTTATTATTACTAAAGATAAACGCGAGATTTATCTACTTGTACCACAGTGACACGGTTCTGTTCAAGCAAATCTTTACTATAACTGTAACAACTCACCATTATTGAAATCGCCTGCGGAAAATAAGATTTTCTGTTATTTATCGGGCAGTTATAACTAATTTATTCTGAACTCCGCTTGTGGAGGGAAATATAAGCGTTGAAGCTCTATTTTTGATGGTTGTATCTATAATCGAAGTAATTTGAAAGAAAGTGGATTTCAGATAGTCAATGTCAGTTTGAATTTCCAGTCCTTGATGTAGTTTTGTAGTTATGTATATTATTATTGAATGCAAATGTATTTAAATAGTTATATTTCATGTGTTTCGGATTGTCATAGCCCATTTATTTATCTCCTACTAATCCCTTGTTTTTATTTATAACACTATAAGATCGGCAACCCACTTGCAGCACATATGACATTGTTTGTGGTGGAAGTCAGGCAGAAGAAAAAAACCACATAAAATATTTTATTAATAGGTAATTTTACCTATTTTAAATATTATTGAAAATAATAGTAATAATATTATTTTTCAACCTTGAACCTCTTATTAAAACGGATGTCTGGTCGGAATCAAAATATTTCCGCCTCGGGTAACCCGGTCAGTTACCCAATCGATGTTCCTCAAATATTTCCGCTAGTGGTTTACTCGAATGAAGCGAGAAAACGACTAGATTATGTAAAAAAAAAATCGAGTTCACTAGTTGCGTAGTAAACTAATACGTCGATTACGTAAATACATCATACGCATTTATAAATTTTGTGCATGAAATCGTGCCATATTAATAGTATTGTAATAAAAATCTATTACTAGAGTAATTATTTTCAAATTTTATTCACCATAACCCAATAACTCGCAGAAAATATCTGAAATTATATAAGTATGGCTTCGCACGGATGTATTTTTTTTTTGTAAATTACGAGTATAAAACAAACCTTTCTTGTTTATTGCTCTGTACTGTAAACCGTGTAGAAGTTGATTTAGAACTTAATTTTATAATATGCCACATAGACATAGAGTATGTATTGTCTAAGCAAACATGGTGTATAAAATATGACATCTGAATAAAAGATCAACAGAAAATCACCAGTTCAATAATTTATCTCTAGAAATTCAATTAAATAAAAAACGATCAGTCTAAAACAAAATTCTCCGCTGCGTCTATCTGTATGTCTGTTCGCGATAAACTCAAAAACCACTGCACCGATTTTCATGCTGTTTTCACGAATGGATAGAGTGGTTCTCGAGGAAGGTTTTAGTATATAATTTAGCTAGTAGTTAATGAAATAGTTAGGTACAAAGTTAATACGTGCGCTTTTATCTTTCTGCCTGCATCGACTCAGTCGGAGCGGGTTACCTCAGCATATTTTTGGGTTCAGAGCGAAAAATAACAAAGTTCAAAATTAGAATAAGTCTAAACGTGTTCTTAAATAGTTGGTGTACCAAAGTCAAAAACATAACAGCAATAGCAACTGCCGACGGCAAGAACGGTAAACGAAGATAACTAAATTACTACACCGCACCGTGGCAACAAGTGGCCGTAGTGATAGAGCCACGCACGGTAGCCATTAAGCCTAGCCAGAGGCTCTGGTTGATTCAAATCTACGCCAACCATAAACCGTTCCGTTTCGATTGCGAATTTGATTTTAGAACAGAAACAATTTTTCATAACCATTTTTTTTTTATTATATCAAGTCGGTATTCAAATTTGTTTTTAGAATTTCAGAGCGTATCAGATTTCTCGATTCTTGAAAAGTCAATATTCTAAGAGCTACTGAACCATCTGACTAACCCGCGTGGCACAAAGCTAGGATTTTTTTATTGTTTTATTTTTGGACAATTAAGAAAATACCGGTATGGCAGGTATCTCGCGGTTGTGTCGTTATCAAATAAATTTTTTAAAATGTATTTTTCTTTAACCTTCTCGTACAAGGCTGAAATTTTAAGGGCATATTATATCAAGTTTAAAAAGTTTATGGAAAGAGCCAACCTGTTCTGGCGGTTGCAAGTGCCTGCCAGACAAGTATAAAGGGCGTCCCAAGACTATGCGACATGAAGGGAAAGTACCTTAGTGGGATGGTTCAGTAGCTCTTAGGCCACAATCAAATCGCAACGCCTTGACTTCTTGACTTAATCGCGAATAGACTTGAAATAGTTTCTGATACTTACTTTTATAATTATACAAATTATTTAGTTCTATTCAATTCGCAGTTAAAAAATAAATGTCTGCCATTTAAAAGTACATTAAAACCCGTTGAGTATTTTGTCAGAGAAAACGTAACAGACACTTTCACATAAATTATTATTTTTAAGTCATAGTTTCGAGCTATGCACTTAGTAAGTCATTTTTTTTATTAAGTGTGGCGGGTAAACCTACACTCCACGTGATGGTAGACGACTACCGTTTCCATACTTTAAAATACTTGTGATGCACCCCCAATGCAAACATACTTACCACATATTTTTTTATCTTAATATAACTTTCCACATATCCGCTCCTACTTGGACTCTATATCGTACATAAAATTTGCCGAATGATCGTGGCCCCTTAGAATAGATGTTAAGGCAGCAACATATTGTGATATAATGTGGATATAATCTGAACGGAATGCCAAGGAAACCCATCTAGAACTAATTTAGTTACAAAACAGGTAACGTCATAGAATCGAACGCGCGATCGGGGTCGGAACATTCGTCTCAGTCCGTCTGATCCCGTAAAACCCATTACGGGTGCTGTTATATGACCATGTCTTGTAATGTACTTACATCCAACTTAAACAATATAAATATTATTATAGTCCGCAAATTATAGTAGAAAAGAAAATTTTGTACTTAACCCTTTAACGCCCCTCTAGCGCTTGACTTATAAACCGATTTTTTTAAGAGAGAGCAACGCAATGATATAAAAAAAACCCTTATGCAAGTAGAGGTGCAAGTATGCAAGTAATTGCAATGCACAAATGCAAGTAATTTGTCGGAAATGCGAAATGGACACGAAAATAATTGTCGGATGAATGCGACACTAGCGGCTAAAGAATTTAAGAAAAATCAATAACTCAAGTAAACCAAGTTTTTCTCCTGCCCAAGTGCCCGAAATTTAGCAATATAGATTATAGTGAGTTTCAAATACAATAAAATAGTATTTTAATTGCAATTATAACTCCTTTTTAAAGATCATTCAACAGATTTTGAAAACTTGTACGAACAGAAATTAAATACTTACTTGAAAATTAAATAAGTCCCAGAACACGTTTTGAAAACGAACTATGTGTACAAAATCAATTGCTAAACAATGTAAAATGAATATAATATTTCCCTAACGGTATTGAGGTTCCAAGTGTATTCGCTTTGCAGTTTATCGCTTCCAGGAAACAAACTCTAGCCTATTGTGTTTAGAATAAAAATGATCAATATTGTGGCTACGTTCTGAGTGATTTCATATTGCCTCATAGTTTGCCTCGTGTTATACTCAAATGGAAATAGATGATTGATAGAAAAAGTTTGAAGAAATAATGGTGTACTATATTTATGATATCTCTCAATTCGCAGTGAAGTAGCCTACTAAAGACCTCATTCTGATTCTATAATTAATCAATCAAATTATCTTTTTGTGTGCCAAACTTCATCTAACACTTTTAAATTAGTGAAATCCCTTCATGAACTGATGGGCTGGTGGTCTTCTAACTAAAAACAAGAAGAACTAGCTAAGAACGATCCGGATTAGCTTTCGAATAAAGCTCCATCCGTTTAGGAGCTACGATTCTACAGACAGATACACAGATACACAGGCATACACGTCAAACTTATAACACCCCGATTTTACGCCGAGCTTCTGCGAAAAGTTTTTCTTACCTGGGTCCTATTCTTAGACATAAGCTAAAAAAAAAGTCGCTGGAAAGAGAAAAGTTAGGCGAAGGAAAAAGTTGTGCTGAGAAACATCAGAGAACATGAGAGCAGACCGAGATAGGTAACACAAGATAGGTAAGCTGTTCCAACGAATAAAAGACAAGAAGCACTATTCCAGGCTGATCGCCAACCATCACTAGTTGAAGAGACACCGCAAGAAGACGAAAAAAGAGAAGTTTCTCATAGAGTTATTATAATAAAAATACATTGGATTTTGGTCGGTTGCGCCCGAGTAATAAAATTGTGTAGGCAAGAGACAGTTTTGTTGTAGACATTGGCCCTACACCGTTACACAGGGGACACGACCTACCGCAAGCCACGCACGATCCGCCAATTTATTGTCGTATCGGCTGATATTTTGTCCCCAATGCCCGGGAATCACGTTCGACAAATCGTGATTTTATACGGACTCAAACAGACGCTTTGTTCGCACGTTAGGGGTCATTTTTATCTATATAATTAAAGGAATTAGGAGAAAGCAACGCGAATAACTCAGAATTTAGACTATTCATAAGTTTTCATAAGTGGGAATTTAAAATATGAGACTTGATTATTAAATAATTAGAAAATTAATAAAATACTAATACTTATTTGTAACTGAAATATTGCTTTTAAAAATATTTAATTCTGATAAAAACAAAAATCAACTTTTTGAAATGGCAACACTTAAATAACTTTTTAGTGTAAAACGGTACTATGTAGTGAACTTTGTAATAACTTTTTAATTAGTTTTAAAACTATTAAATTTTATGAAGTAATTAACTTTAACACGACCTACACACCTTTCGTTAAACATAATTAAAATCGTTAACTTTCGACAAGTTAGTAACATGTCAAAACTTATTTCACTTTAAACATATTCTTTGCAAGGGCCTAGATACTCACTAAGTATCCGCTCTAAATTAATTTTATAATATCTATCTAAACACCATGTTTAGATAGATATTATTTTTGCTTTATCAATTTGTATTTCTATGTAAATTCAGAGCCGCAAGCGTTAGCGAGTGCTTAATGGGATGCCTTATAAAATACTTTTGAAGTGTTAGAATAAAGGTGTAGTCTCACTGCAGGCGAGACATCGGCCGGCCTGTAAAATATCGCCTTATTCAAAGAACTTCAATCAATGTCACATCTGCTATAATGTAAATAATTAACAATTACTTAATAATTTGAAATCTGATAAAAATAGAATATATAAAAAGTTTTGTGCAGAAATATTTTTAAATATTGCCATTTAAAAAAATGTGTCACGATTTGTACGCATTAAACTCATTTAAAGGTCAAACTATTGGTGAAACAGTTTCGTGATGTCGGTTATTAAAAAAAATAATCAAAAAAAAATGCTTAGATATGAATGCCACCTTTTACACAATATTTATAGTTCAATGCAATATTTATAATATATTGTGTAAAGGTCATTCAGGCTGACCATTTTGGTATTTTGTGATAATAGTTTTTTAAGAACATAAATATAACAAAGGAAATATTAAAAAAAAAATTCATTATTTCGAAAGTATTCTAGATACATAGGCTTTGATAATATGGTATAGTAACACACATAATATGTTTTTTATACATAATTTTTATATTGTGTATTATATCTATATTGTGTATTATTATTGTATATTGTGTTTACATAATGGAATACTATTTATATATGTACAGTAACATAGTGTAGAGAAAATATGATCCGAAATGTGTTCTTGCCTTAAGTAATGGGTACTAAAATTTAAATAATTTCCGTCAAGCATTTTATAGACCATCCACGTCAGTTTCTCACAGTACAATATTATTTGTACACCATGCTGTGCATAGCCGAAAGCGGAAATTACTGTGGTCGCATGGTGTTATAAATGTCAAAATTGATTTGTGCAGGAGTACTTTGTATTTTTATTTATATTAAGGATCAAGGTCGGCAGCTCACCTGCACCTGGTGTTGCTCGTGTCCTATTACAAAATAGTAATTCCAAAGTGACTTATTACAAACTAGCTGGTTCCCGTAACTTTGTCCGCGTTGATACACCTGAAAAAATATCTGACATCTGACGGTGGCACCTATATTATATAAAAATTGCGTGTCACGTTGTTTGAGACCAATGGACTCCTAAACTACCGAACCGATTTTTAAAAAACTTCGTAACTATGTGTAACTTGGTCCTACTTAAAAGTTTTTAATTTGAATCCAGGCGAAGCCGGGAGCGTGTAGCTAGTGTGTTATTATATTTTTAGACGAACTCTTGGGAAGCTAACATTTTCCTGAATTAAAATTATCTTAAATGTTAATCCAGTTAATAACTATCTGGTGGCCAAATTTCATCTAAATCCTTTAAACCGTTTTTGCGTGAAAGAGTAACAAACATCCATACATCCATTCTCACAAACTTTTGCCTACTACTAATTCATAATATTAGTAGGATAAAAAAATATATCGGCATGTAATGAGAACAATCCTTTACTTGCAAGTCAAAGTATGTTCCAGTATTAATCGTTACGCTCGATTATCAGCTTAGCGTGGAGTTATCGATAATCTGCCCCGCCCTAATAGCGTGCTGGGCTTAATGGCATCGATATCGACAAACCCGGGAGCGTTACGGTAAACCTGTATTACCATAGAGTAATTTATGGCGAGCATGGACACAGTTCACTGTGTTACTTCTGAACGCCGTGTTATTAATTGCTATCAAATTAGTTCAATTAATAATTCGACATAAAATATTAATGTTTGTGGTTTAATGCTTATGGGCTTAAGTATAATTTGATGAGCATATAGGTTGAATGTTTTGAGGAGCCCCTTGGTCAAGTGGTTAAGGTGATTGCTTTAACGTTCTGTTTTCCCAGGTTCGATTTAAGGCCTAACTTTGGAAATGAACTTTTCATATTTGTTTTGATCTCGATGTAAAAAGTAGCAGCAGATCACACTAAATTTCCCAGTCGTTTGGATAGAACGTCTTTCAGCAGAAGATAGAACGTCGATGGCTTTTCCCATCGATATTCCAAAAAACAACAATAACAAACAAAAAAAAATAGGTTGTATACATTTGAAAATTATTTTTACTTATAAATAAATATTAAGTTTATGAGCTTTTTATAGTCTTGCTTAACCTAAACTCTTTTTTGACGAACTAGGTCAAACGTTTTCTTCTATCTAAACGCGACATCTTATCACTTACACCACTCGCAGTTCTAACTGGACATACTGGACTGCACCACACATTTTGTCTTACAAACGTAACGGAGTATTTTTTACTGTGGCAATACTGTTGAAGACATTTCTCTTCGTAATAGTCATGTCTCCTTAAACATTATCCCATTCATGTCTCCTGTTATTTTATTTTATGAGGCGAGAGACTTTACTAAGATTAATGCTTCAACACACAGTTTCCGCATGCTTTTCATTTTACGACAATGTTTCTTTTATTTCTTAGTTTTTTTACTTTCTTTTCAAGTTATCACAATTGAATTTGGATATATCATTATTACATATTCAATTTTAGTTAAGTTTTTTCAGGCCACTTGATGGTAGACTAACTAAAGCTACTTTTTTTAACGTTGGGAAATGCCAGATTCCTACCGTCTAAAACCAAACGACATTAATGGGCGGGGTCGTCAAAATAATAATAATTTCTTCTCAAGGGTTTGAACTCGATCATGCATTCGCGCAAATCCATCCACTTTGCACTGAGCCAGCTCGCCTTAACAAAAGCTACCTACCATCGCCTATAACTTTCGATATTCTTTGCAAATGGTCTTGCAACTTTGATACGAGTAATTCGCGGTGGTCTTTTGTAAACGGTTGTTTATACATATAGTTTACCATAACATTTTGTAACAAATTATTTATCGTTATAATTTCTGTACTATGGGTATCTTATCTAGTAAGGTATCTTTCTGATTTTCACAAGTTTAATTGAAGGTTAAAATCAATTTAATTGCTACCCTGGTAGGTAATTAAGTTTATTTAATTAAAATAAAACACTTTGTTTTTAAGCTTGGTAACACTGGACTTATCGGTGAAAATGTCGTATACTCTTATAAATATAATACAAGTTCATTTGATCTCGAGACAAGTTTGGCACCGTAACCAACTTAGTCGAAACATTTCATACTCTACAACATGTCCGTTTCTTAATATTTTTATGATAATAATCAAGATGTGTTGGTTCACTTTTGACCACTTTCGTCCACTTTCGCGTTCCACTAAATGCGACCTATTTTAAATTATATGGTATTGTTTGCAACCGAATAATACTCGTACTCCACAAAAAGTTCCATGCTTATTAATTATTGACTAACGACCCACCACCTATACACGAATTCAATTTGGATATCCACAATAAAGTAAAGCAATTCAATAGTTATACTATCAACTTCACATTTATTTTATGCAAGTAAATATTTAAGGTCACATCATAATGATAAACTTTGTATGGTCCCAGCTAGAATCAGTATGAAAAGCAAGAAATCTCTTTTATGTGGCACCGCATTTATACAATAAAATTCAAAAAAAAAATACAACCAATATCAGAAATCTGGCAAAAGCATATTATTCTCTAAATCAATTTCTAAATGATAAGACTACATACTTAGGTATTGCAAACGATGCAAAGTATGTCCAACAACAACAACTATACTTTTAGCATAAATTAGCATTTCTTTAGCAAATAAATTATTTTGAATTTGAATTTAAATAAAGATATTTTTTTGTGTTCGAGATAATCTACTGAAGAGCTGAACCAAATTGATGATTATTTTAAACAAGAACAATATACTACTCTAACCCATCCTGTAAATTCTTATTGCTTTTAAATAAATAATAATAAAATTTGCATCAGCCAAATCTCGACAGTTAGCTACTGGTTACGAATAAAAAAACATATTATCTCGAAAGTGAAATTCTAAAATAGACGCACACAGTGTAAGAAAATTATTAGTAATTGAAGTAGTTATGTCAAAACATGTAATTTCATTGTTTAATAAGATAATTATTTTGAATTAAAATGTCGTTACGCTGGTTATCAACAAGACTTTCTATTTTCTATATCATATTATTATACCTACTGGCAGCAGTAACCATCCCTTACATAATAACACCATGAAATAACAGCTCGCGTATTGTGTTTCAATGAATAAGAAAGTACCTAAGGGATCCTAAAAAAATGACGTGAGTTCTAGTTGCTCCCCACATAGTTCTGGAGATCTCTATACTTTATATCAATAATTCTGTTTATTTTCCACGAGAAATAGATTATATTGAACTTGATGGGGGGCCAACTTCACAAATCGAAAAGTTTGCGTGATCATACCAACTACAGTATTCGTCGGATAGAAAAGTTATAATTTATAAGTATAAATTGTAGAACTTTTCAGGAGGCAAAGAGAACTCCGTGGAAAAATTTTGAATTTTGATTTTTTTTTCTTTTTTTGAAAAAAAAAATTTTGATCCCATATGAATATCTCGCTATGGCACTTGCGTCCCTATGACGAGCCATAACTAGTTGGTCGACGTTGAGCTTTCTTACAATAATGCCAAAAGTTTTCTTACATAGTTTGACTATTGTATATATTTACCAGCAGTGGACATCCTCCGGCTGAGATGATGATATTCTATATTGTAATGTCTATAACATTATTTTACTCCCACGGTTAAAAACCACGCAATATCTACCTATAGGTAGATTTATTCCGTTAACACTAAATAACACATTCTTTGCAAAATAACGTCGCCAATTCCAAACTCGATCGGTCCATCCATAAACCTCGAGAGACGTTCAAATAGCTTTCTATTTACGAGTTTGCCTCAGCTCGCGGAAGATTAACTGTCACCAATTGACTCGGCGCTTTCAAAAAAAATACTCGTTAGTACAGGACATCTAGACATGCATAAATATCTAATTACTAGCGACCCGCCTTCGGCTTTGCACGGTGCAATTTTGCGGGAAATTATATACACAAACATTCCTTGTTTATCTCACTTTCGATTAGAGGAAACCGTATCAAAATTCTTTCACTGACTTAGAACAAATTATGCGGAGAAAGAGACAGAGATTTTGTTAATTGCTTTGTGTTTTCGGTTTTCGGTTTGGTGTTTTCGGTTGCGTTTTTGTGTTAGAAGAGATTTTTTAGTGGCATAAATAATTTATTGTTACACTACATAGGTATAGCCCGGGGAGGAAATTAAATAAAAATCCTCAGAACATAAAATAAATAAAGATTTTAGTTCTATTTTGTTTTGTCTATTACATACCCTTAATTATTCCGTATTAAATAATAAATGTTATTCTCTTTTTGTTTCAGTGAACTGACACTGCAGGAAGGCATGGCTAACTGCGGAGGATGGAGTGAGGAGCCTATCTCCAAGGTAAGATGCTTATTAGAAAAGTTATAAAAAAATGTAGATTCGAAAATCCCTTTTAAGAAAAGAACTAATAAATACAATACCAGAAATGAACTTTTGAATTGCCTAAAGCTAGAACAGAAAGTGGAAAGAGAAATATATAAACCTTTTTTGTTCACGGGATACGAACCATTACCACTCGAACGTTGGCTGCACTTCAAGACGCTGCGCCAACGGCGCAGAGCGACCTGGATATTGTTTTATTTTGTGTTGTTTTCAGAGTTGTTATAACCTAGCCTATCGCTTAAATACGCACACATCTTTATAAATATATCAGCGTGACGGTCACGTGAGTTCAGCGCTTTTTCCCCATACAAAAAGTGCTCAACACGCCTAAGCAGTTTTTTTTTTTGGAACAAAATTCAACAAGTGTTTAAAAGAATTAACGACATTTTTGTTTTTAATTTTCTTACTTCATTACCTATACTCTTGCACAATGACAATTATAAAATTTAGTTTCGCACGCTCTCGATTTCAATCAGTGCCTATGCGCGCGCGCATGCAATATCAATTAAAATGTCAAATTTATGCCGTGAGACCATAAACCATATTAAAGTGATCATTCACGAGTTCCTTTCTTCAATTGTTCTGTCGCAATTCTCCGAACTTCCATCGAGTAGGTAATGGCTTCAAAGAAATGTTTCTCTTTCTAGATTCTATTAGGGAATGTTTTGATTGACTCTAGATAGAAAAGTAATGAGTCGCCTATCAGCGTAAATGAGAAATTCCCAATATTTATAATCTATTTAAATATATAAAAATGTTGTGTTGGTTTGTGTATTATTCAAAAACACGAAAGTAGCCGACAGATTGACTTGAAATTTTTACATAATATGAAATCCGCTTCAAGGAATGATCATATCTACTTTTTGCGTAATAATAATAATCTCGATTGCGAGAAAAATCGCTTTTTTACGGCGCTATCTGCCGAAAGCGAGGAGAACTCACTCGCCAACGAGAATCGCTGTCACATTTAAAGTGGAAGTTAGCCGTTGTTATGGCAGCCGAGTTAATATAAGACTGAGCCACAGCGAAGCGTAGTCGGGTTCAGCAGCTAGTAAACTTATATAGTTTACTATACCTAATAGTTATAATGCAGCCTAGCGAAATGTTAGATATGCATGACAAAATCATCAAGGCAAGAATATCTCTTTAATTTTAATAGGATATAAACATATTCTGTCTGTGTAGAAAATATAGAAGTGTAGGTACTCTATATTTCTTATACTAATTGATGTAGAAACTGCGGTTAATCTAAGATGCAGGAGACGTCTTAATTATGAGCGCGTTCTTCACTAGTTGAGTCTTTTTGCTCCTTACCTTCTTTACTTAATGAGGTAACTACGTGATTTGGATCACAAGACTGTATAGTTCAATATATTCCTGTTTTTGTGTAGAATAAAATGTTGCAATATGGAGCTCGGTTGTATGTGAAATGGAGACAAAAAATGTGTATTGCTAACTACACTTTATAATGTTGATATTTTACAACAAAATCTGGTATTATATGTGAATAACATTATTTGTTCCTTCTGTTACTATTTCTTGGCTAATCCAATTCAAATGAAGGCAATTAGAGCACTCCAGTGTTCAAATTAGACTAGTCTATGACTGTAAAAAGTGGACGAGTCATTTTTAACGCAGGCAAAGCTGCCAACAAAGACTATAGAATTATTAAGAAGTCGCTATGTGTCAGTAAACAGGTCCAAGTAAGTGCCAACTGTCAAGTAAACAAATCCATTGGATGGTTTAGAACCAGTTGGCGCGATATCGATTTCGATCGATTTAATTTAATAAATGTCTTGACATTATTATTATATATTTTTTATTTTTTTATCTTTTTAATTTCATACATTTTTAATTATTGGCTTTTGCGTATAACATTCTACAGTATACGCAAAAGTATAACATACTACGTCTAACATTTCTATAGTATAAATTAACAGAAGACAGGTTGACCTCGTAACTCTATCATAGGGAAATATCTTCCTAAATTCACAAAAAAAAATACATTACATTATTCATAGATAGTTTGGGAGACCTACTTAAGAATTATTGTGTTGAGAGGAAGTTAATTTTGTTACGTATGTTTGTAAGAAACACGTCCATTGTGTTCCATCTTGTAAAATTCAAATCTCTCTACACTTTATAAATCACGTCTAGTTAAAATATAATTAAATATGAACAAATCGCAATCATAATAAAGATTAAAATCGCCTTTCTCCACTACACCAATTTTGATAATTGTAAGTTGTTCCTATGTTATACGGAGATCACTAAATGTACTCTCGGCCATATAATTTCTTATTACACGAACTTCGACACAACTTCGACTTAGTACTTAGATCGTTTTTATGACTAAAGTATTTTATTGTAAATCATATTAATTCATTTATTTATGACGCTAGCTGTTATCCGTGGCCTTCGTCCAGGCTCTTTTTTCTTAAGTGTTAAAAAAGTTATTCAATCTTTATTTCAGGCTTTGATTTTTTTATTTTTAGATGATCCCTTCGAAACAGTTGTTTTTTTTTTTTGATAAAAGGCACCCTATGTCATTTTTTATACGCCTGAAAACGTGTATAACGAATTCTTTCAGCGAACGATAAGATAGTAATTAAATAAGATTTTTTTATTCACAATTTTATGCAGCAAACTGTACCAACAAGAAAACAACGAATGTTTTGATAATTCGTTTTGTTTCCGTACAAATGTTCTTTGTTATTATTATTGCGTCCAATTCATAGAGTGATAACATCTTGAGACAAAGATTTTCCATTTTGACGATACAATAAATTATGCCTCGTTATATGCGCGACGCAAGGTCATGAGAGGAAGCGATTTTTCATATACAATGTTTATAATAAGCGATGTATTTTGTTATTTTTTTATAAATAATAAAATGTAAATCTTGTTTCAGAATTCGTTTTGTTTTTTGGAGTTTACTCCTTAAGAATCGATTTTCATATAAGCCCGGGGCATGAAAATTTATGGGATTAAAATCAAAATTGTCACACGGTATGCGTTACGTTTTATTTTCGAATATTTTAGAATATCTCTGAACTTTCGTATTTTTAAATTATTTTATAATCGTTCGTAAGGATATAAACTCTAGTCGTGCGTCGGAGCTGACAAACACACTTTTTTTTCTAGTTTTCTTCTTTTACTGTAAACTTTTAGCTGTAAAACTTTTGATAACTTGTCATTTCTTGCTTATTTTGTAAAAGTAACCGTGTACGGTGGACCATCGGCTTCTGAGCCGTTGTCAATGTGAAGTTTATACTATTTCAGTGATTTAATACTTCATTCTCTCATAACTTGAACCATTTGATAAAGTAGTCGCCACATTATCGTGACGCTACAGAGTTTCAACACCGCCAAACCGGTGTTCCGTTCATTAACTTACGAAAGAATTGTTGCAGCCAATGGCACTAATCAGAGCTCTCAGGCTTTCTTCACAAATAAATACATAGAAAAATAAAATTGATGAATAATATAATTTATATGATAATGGATATATATAATTTATATGATTGGGTATGTAATTAGGAACTTAGGAACATTCACTCACACATAAAACTCACAAGCAGATACACTCAGCCGCAAACTATGTTGTTATCAATAAACGTTTTTAATTTTTCTAATAATGTTAATAACTAAGACTTGAGTTCTAAAGTAGGTAATTTGGTTATAACTTACACCTTAAGTTCCATCGAGTTCACACCTTAACTTCTCAATATATCAATTTGATGTTTTGCAATACATGTTGTGATTGGTACAGAAAAGGACATAGAAAACTAAAATAAGAGAAACAAAAAAGTATTGTACCCGAGGAATCCACTCAAAAATTCAACAACTGAAAAAAATTAATATTGAATATATACCTAATAGCCTCTTTCACCAACGTCAAGTAGGCTAAACCGTCACTTAAAGACACCTGTCACCGGGAATAATTTAGCTGATATACCTTTGTTTGTACGGTAAACGTCCCAAACATTAAATAGAAAATAATTAAAAAAAATCGCCTATCGAAAGATGCAGTAAACCGAGTGCATAATTCAATAAAACAGAAAATGATTTCTAAAAGTAACTAATCAACTCTTTACTCGTATGTAATGTAGTTGGTGAATGAGGCCCCAAGGTTAATATTTTTTA